>CM032635.1:7411568-8022386 GCA_019097785.1 Fraxinus excelsior
TTATTTCTCCTACAAAGATCTTTATCAAATTTCACTCCGAAGGATGTGAAAGCGAACTTGTTATTATAAGTTCGAATGTATGTCCTGAAATGTGCAGATTCATCTGTGTTGGAGGTGAGCAACGAATAAAGCTTATCAGGAACATCATTTGTGGCTAAAGAAATTGTTCCATCAGCACAGCAGAAGCCAGTTATTTCATGGTGGAATCGCTTTGCTTTACAATGTATGCAGCTGGGTACTAATGGTAGAGAATATGTTTCAGATGGTACTACCTTCATCAATTGTCTAAATCCGATAGAAACTTGATGTGACTCACCTATTTGGTTGAAAAATGAAAATAACGCAACATAAGCAAGCTTGTCATGTTGTTTGAATTATCTGAGTAAGGACATTACTTATACAATAGCAATATTTGATGACTGAATTCAAAGAACCAACTAATTTTACATTTGTTTCTTACCCCTAGAAGATGTCGGCATATTTGTATCATAGCTCGACTCCTCTCGAACGACATATGGATCCTATTTGTATAATATATTCCAAAATCTCAGAGGAAACTAATAGAATAATGGTTGAATAAGAAAATAGAAAAATGATTAGAGCAGAACCTGCTGGATAAAGAGTTGATTAGAAGATTCGGAGACATTATTTGTGGTTGATCACCACCGGATGTATTGAAATCATTTATATGAATGGAGTTCTTTTTCGATGCTTTTTGTTTAGCATATCTTTCTCTTTGTTTTCTACGAATCTCCTCCTTTTTCTCTTCTGGTAAATCTCTATAGAGGATTCTCTTTACAGGTTGTTTACCATGATCTTCAAAAAATAGTTCACACGCTTAAATTTCACATAACTTTATATTTTTTGTTTGTAATTTTTTTAAAAATTATTTACAGAATCTTACCACTTCTCATTATGTTAACGAAGGAAATGATTGTTTGAACTGGTAGATACTGATCTACGTAAGCAAAGATGAAAGAAATAAGTTATAGTTATTTCATATTCTCAATTAAATAAATAATCAAATGATAAAATACTATGAAATCGGAAACTAACAAAACCATATTTCAATTTGAGATTCAAAAAATGTTTTTTAAACTATTTGCCAAATTTAATTCCCTATTCGAAGCAACTATTAACTATTTCTCAACTAATTATTTTAAAATATTTCTCTACTAATTTTTAATTTGGATGTTATGAATTTTTTTTGTTTTTTATTGTTAATTTTTAGGCGGAACGTCAAATTCCTTATGCCACGTCATTAATTCGTCTTATCATAATTCATTGGTTGAGAATCCTTCCCACCGACTTTTACGTCCCCTCTCTAGGCTACGTGTTTCTCTGTGTTTGCTCAGGGACCTTTTTCGACCGTTTGATAGGCCTAATGGCAGAATAGTAAAGACACATATCAGAATAGATGACTTTCAGAGTTTTGAGTTAGGGTAATTCTATTACCACTACAAATTTAATTAAGTACACCACAATATTCTCATTTACTTGCATTTTCCATTTATTAGAATTTTTAGTCCCATTACGAAGGTATTAATTCAAATAGTTTTATAATTACGAAATAATATTTACCCCGCACTTATTTCTTCATTACACTGTAATCATCAAATTCATTTTACTCCGACTGTTGAATTCAAGATTTTGGTTATTAATTTTCCTCAAGTTTTTTATGAGAATAGATTGCAATGACATCTACAAGGTTCTTCTATTAGTTTTGTGGTCTAAAACATTCACGACAAATTTGTCCGGATAACTTTCGGTGAAAAACAATTTTTGTAAGCATTATAATCTTATCTATTTTAAAGTTCATGCATTAAAGTATATAAATCACGTAAATTCACGTAAAACATGCATTTATAATTTAAACTAATTAATGGTGACAAGTTTACCTCAATTTTCTCGAGTTTCGTGAATAGTGAAGCGGATAGGAAACCTCAATCTCCTATTCGTTCGTACGTTTCTTCTAGCCAAAATAGAAAATAAGTTTAAATTAGTATTTCGGAATTTAAAAGTTTCAAAATGATAAAATAAAGTTTAGGGATTTAATTGGAAATTTATGAAAAGTGGAAATTGAAAAGTTTAAGGACTGAAATAAACTTTTTCAAAATTTGTGGACTAACTGTGGGAAATAAGAACTTCAGGAGTTGTTTTGTCTATAACATAAACCTTGAGACTAAAATAAATACTTAAAATAATAAAAATAAAGTTCAAGGGCTTAATTGAAAATTTATGAAACTGTATTTGAAAATTTAAAGACTGAAAGTAAAATGTTCTAAATTATGGGACTGACTGCAGAAAAACATAAACTCTATGGATAGTTTCATAAATTACTGAAACCTTTGGGTGTGAAATCACAACCCCCAATCCCAAAAATTAAATACAAACAGTACCGGATAACTTTCGGTGAAAAACAATTTTCGTAAGCATTACAATCCTATCTATTTTAAAGTTCATGCATTAAAGTATATAAATCACGCAAATTCACATAAAACATGCATCTATAATTTAAACTAATTAATGGTGGAAAGTTTACCTCAATTTTCTCGAGTTCCGTGAATAGTAAAGCGGATTGAAAACCTCAATCTCCTATTCGTTTGTACGTTTTGGCTAGACAAAATAAAAAATAAGATTCAATTAGTATTTCGAAATTCTAAACTTTTAAAATGATTAAATAAAGTTTAGAGGCTTAATTGAAAATGGAAATTGAAAATGGAAATTGAAAAGTTTAACGACTGAAATAGACTTTTTCAAAATTTTTGTGGACTAAATGTGGGAAATAAGAACTTCAGGAAATAGTTTGTCTATAAAAGAAACTTTACGACTGAAATAAATAATAAAAATAATAGAAATAAAGTTCAGGGGCTTAATTGAAAATTTATGAAACTGAAATTATAAATTCAAGGACTAAAAGTAAATTGTTCTAAATTAGAGGAATAACTTAAGTAAAACAAAAACTTTTGGGACTGAAATCAAAACAATTTTCAAAATTGGGCTTCATGGGCAATTTGTCGATCAAAACTTAAACATACTCCCCACTCTCTCTAATAATCGAACTAGAGAGGAGAGAAGACACGGAAGGCAACCGTCGGTTAGTGGGTTAGGGATGCAGATTTTCCGGTGGTATTACGGCTCAAAAATGGTCGGAAAAGGTGGGTAAGGTCATGGGTCCCCTTCTTTGTTGGTTATTGAAGCTGATTGGGGTGGATTTCGGGAGATTTTCCGGTGGTATCACGGCTGAAAAATGGTCGGGAAAGGTGTGCAAGCTCATGGGTCCTCTTCTTTGTTGTTTATTGAAGCTGATTGGGGTGGATTTTGGGATGGGAGAGTCATCGTTTGCGATGGGGATCTGTCTCTATTTCAGGTATTTGGGGAATCCTCCTTCATAGACGAAATGTTCCTATTATGTCAATGCCATTAGCTGTAAATTCGAACTTAGACCAAATATCATAAATTCCTCAATCCAGACCACACCGGTCAATTCTAGAATCCCAATCAATAATCCTCTATATATAAACAGCTATACATCATTCGCATAATCTGAAAACCGGATAAAATCATTCTGATCTTATCAATTCAGTATCGAAAGCTGAGAGAATACCAAGAAATCAATCGGAGAAGATGTGTTTGGTTTTTGTTTGTGACGAGGATCAGAGAGTAATCAGTAGGCAACCGGCGCCGGGGGCGTGTCCTTACTGCGGCGGTATGGTTCAAGCCATGGACGTGAAGAGCAATTGGAGGTTCTGCTTTGTGCCACTTTATTTCAAGACCAAGCGTAAATTATTGCTCCATCTGCTCCAGGTAATAAATTATTCAGTTTCAGCCTTAATTGCTTATTTTCGGTAGTGAATTTTCAGTTTCTGTGTGATCATGGAATTCCACCAGACTTCTACTTCATATTTTCGGGTATTCAATTTTCAGTTTCTATGATGAATACCAACAGACAGATTAGTCACTAAGATTCTTAATTTCACTTCAACTTAACAGAGCATGAATTTATGTTAACGAACACAAGAAATTCTGTTAAAAACAAGAATTTCTGTTAAATCTCTGTTACATAGGCATTTTATATAATAGAGATATATATATTGTTGACGTAAGAACCCGCGATTGTTACTCGTAAGTGTGCACTGTGTAAATCTCGCTCCATGTGTAGTAGCTTGAAAACCACACGGAGAGATAAACCGCACTAGGCAATCTCGATGCGACGAACTCGACCGAGAAAATGTTGGCAGGGGATTTGAATTCGTGACCTTTCGTCTCTGCGTTCACCTGCTCTACCAACTCGACCACTTTCGAAGATGGTGACATAAAAGATATTTATTAGGAAAAAATTGCAACCACGGTACCAAACCTTTCGCTTTTTTGCAGACTTTGTCCAAACCTTTGATTTGTGCCACTCACGATACTAAATCTTTCAAAATGTAGCAGTCGGAGTCCAAATGGATGGAAACCATTTATTTGACCGTTAGTTTACCAAGAATAGTAGATTTGACCAAATTTTAAAAGGGCAAAATGGTAAGTTTACATTTTTTCATATAAGATATTTATAATAATTAGAAAAGAAAAACAAAAAGAGTCGTCTTCTTCCTCAAACCATCCAAAGCCGCTTCAACCACCACCGGCCGGCATCGGCGCCGCCTCTTCCTCCTCAGCCCGTCCTCGTCGCCGCTCTGACCTCATCCTCTCGTTGCCACAATGCGTCCCAGCTCAAGCAATCCCTCTTCCTATTTCCCCAACTTCTGCTCCGGCTTCCACCCAGATTCAAGAATGCTCCAACCTCCACCGTCTTCTCCTCCCACTACCATAACCTCAGCAAACCCGTGAACCACCAACATCAAGCCAGAGTTCACAAACCCGTGAACCCACACCCCACAGCATCTATTATATCTTCCTCGAATTCATCTCAAACCCGTGAACCTAAACCCGAATCACAAGCCCTAATTCGAGAATTCTCTATAAATTCTTCTGCTAATTCTCATAGAAGCATGGTATTGGAAGTGATTATGGCAATAAGGAAAAGAAAGCCCGCATTCAGAGGATTATTGTAGCTGGAAAGGCTCTTGCAAATGGCTACCCATGGTTGTATCTTCTGATTTTTTTCGATTTTTTTGAATTGAGTTTGAAGTTTGAAAATGGGTAGTTGGTGGTGGTGAGGAGATCGGTGGCGGTGGTAGATGGTTTTCTGGTTTAGGATAGGATGATGGGGATTTGGTGGGTGATAGGTGGCGGCCATAGCGATGTGTTGGTGGTGGCCGTGATTTAGGTTCCATTTTTGGGTGTCGAATGTGATTTTCTTCATTTGGGATTTTTGATGGTGGTGGTGGTGGGAGGAGGCGGCAACGGTGATGTCGGCATTGTTGATGCCGGGAAGGAGAGCTGTGATTTTCTTCAATTTTTTTGTTTTTTATTTATTTATTTAATGAGAAAATTGTCAAATTGCCATTTACCCCTCATAATTTTGTCAAAATTGGTCAAAATCTACTATTCTTGGTCAACTAATGGTCAACTTGATGGAAACCGTCCATTTGGATTACGACTGCTACATTTTGAAATGTTTGGTATCGTGGGTGGCACAAATCAAATGTTTGGGCAAAGTCTACAAAAAAAGTAAAAGATTTAGTACCGTAACTGCAATTTTCCCTATAGATCCTACATTAATAAAAGAGTCAATTTTCGTGGCGTTGTTCATAAGCCGATGGCTCGGCTCGGCTCGGCTCGGCTAAGTTTAGTTTTTTTTTTTTTTTTTTTTTTTTGCAAATATCAGAGAGTCAAGTCAAATGGCTTTCTGGCTCGGCTCAAATAAGTCGGGTAAGTTGATTTTTTTATTCTATATTTTAAGTTACAAATATGTGTTTTAAATGATTTAAATTTGTTGAAAATGTTAAAGTGCGACCATGATAAATATATGATCGATAAATTTTAAATATAAATTTTTTTTACATTAATTATGAAACGTAAAGTCGTGATTGTTTGTTTCTTTTCATTTTCAACCCCCTTTCAATGTCCTTTTTCCGAACTTTATTTTTCCTACAACGTTTGATTCGATATTTGGATCGATTTAAATTTTTTTTAAAAATTTACAATGTGATAATAATAAATATATTGTCGATTAAATTTAAATATAATCATAATTGATAATTTTTCTTTTCTACCCACCATCAACCCTCATACTCATACTAATTTCTCTCAATTTCATTTTTTTCAGTTTTTATCTTAAATTAAATCAATTTTTTTCCCATACAGTGTTTTATCTTAAATTAGTAAACATAAAATCACAATCGTTAATTTTCTTTTTCTACCCACCCTCAATCCCCATACTCATACTAATTTCTCTCTATTTCATTTTTCTTCAATTTTTTTCTTCGTTTTTTACGTTTGATTCAGTATTTTAAGTAATAAATATGCGTTTTACACGATTTAAAATTTATTGAAAATGTTGAAGTGCAGCCATGCTAAATATGGTCGATAAATTTTCAATATCAAAAATAATTTTACATCAATTGTGAAACGTAAAGTCTTAATTGTTTATGTTTTTTTTCAATATAAACCACGTTCCAATGTTCTTTTTTTAAACTTTATTTTTCTTACAATTTTTCTTTGTCTATTATTCATAAGCTGATGGCTCAGCTCGGCAAAGACGTTTTTTTTATTCTGTATTTTATGGCTCGGCTCGTCTAAGCCGTTTTTTGGTTTAGCATTTTAAGTTACGAATATTCGTTTTAAGCGATTTAAAATTTATTGAAAATGTTGAAGTGCGACTATGATAAATATATTATTGATAGATTTTAAATATCAAAAATAATTTTACATTAATTGTGGAACGTAAAGTCGTAATTGTTTATATCTCTTTCCAATCCCAACCTCATTCCAGTGTCATTTTTTCGAACTTTATTTTCCTACGATTTTTCGTTTTATTCGATATTTTGCGATATGAATATCCATTTTGATCGATTTAAATTTTTTTTAAAAAGCTTGAAATGTGATTAATAGTAAATATATTGTTAAGTTTAAATATAAAAATTATCTTAAATTATTAAACGTAAAATCATAATCGTTCATTTTTCTTTTATATCTCACCCTCACCCTCACCCTCAATCCTCATACTCCCACCAATTTCTCTCAATTTCATTTTTCTTCAATTTATACGATTAAAGAGGGTAAATTTATGGCGTCAAAATGGATAAATTATTAAACGTAAAATCACAATTCTTAATTTTTTTTTTCTAACCCACCATCAACCCACATGCTCACACCAATTTCTTCCAATTTCATTTTTCTTCAGTTTCTACGGTTAAAAATGGCAAATTTATGGTGTCAAAGTGGATATTGAAAGAATTCAATGATAATCTGAAGAATCCTCCTACATCATGCAATGCTAGTAGACAAATATCTTCTACGAAGTGAATTATTTTGGTTTGTTTTAAATGGATTTAATGTACGGTCTCATTAGAACATGCTCAAAAGATATTCGACATAATTTATGAAGTTAGGTAATCGTTTGTCATTCTTTTTGCCTATATGATGAAAGTTTTCGTTGTATTGTGATTTTAATAATCATAGAGACCTTTGATTTGTCTTAAATTCTGCACTGTATTATCATTAGCCTTGACTACATATATCTTACATATGGTCTTGGTAAAGAATTAAATACTGATGCTACTAATACATGTAATTGAAGATTCTATTAGCACGAGATGAATGAGACATAATGTCTTACCTCAATAGGTAGGAGGAGGAGCACTATATTGAATTTCATCATCCTTTTAATAGGGTATCAACACCTAATTATATATGCTCCGTCTTTTTTTTAAAAGAACAGAGCGACATTTAGACGCGAAGTCTAGAAAATAAGCTTTGAATCAAATCTTTTAATATTATTTTTATCATCTATCATCATTTCAAGTGTTATAAGTTTAATGTAACTAATACTTAAAACAAATAATTTTTTTAAATATTTACGCTATCATGTAGCCAACTATACTATGGCACGTGTATTGCACGTGTGTCAAACTAGTTATCTAATAGAAAGATGGTCGGAGTGGTCTCAGTTATTAGGGGAAAACTGCAGCGCCGATCCCAAATCTTTCATTTTGCTGCAGATTACATCATAACTTTTCATTTCTACGTCTGCAATCCCAAACTTTTTACTTAATGATAGTCGTAGTCCATATAACATATTATATTATTCTATCTAAAATTTTATTAGTCAACATTGAAATTGAAATGTTGATTTAAATTGACAAACTAAATGAAGGGAGAAGTGGTATATTTATAATAATAATAATAATAATAATAATAATAAAACAATTAAAATAATTAAATCAGAGAGAGAGAGAGAGAGAGAGAGAGAGAGAGAGATATTGTTGTTCAACTCCCCCTCCCCGTCTATTTACCCAATGATTTCTTCATTTTTTTGGAAGCAAACATCCCTCAACTTGGAATCCCAGAAAGTAGAAGCAGCAGAAGAACCAGAAAAATGTCTCTCTCTTTTTCACACACAAACCTACAACAATTACTTCTAAGCTTCGACGGCGGAGATGAAATTGGCTCGAGTCGAAAACCCGATATGTATCAACATGTATAACATTATAGAATCGCCGTCGACCATCTCCATAACTCCAATTTGATGAAAATTCGCGTAGATCTGGGTAAGAACTAGTCCTCATGGTGGAACTTTTTAGAGGTTATTTTCATTATCTAATGAATGTTAACCATACCATTGAGAAACTTGTGGGTTTTACTTGTAGAATAATTATACCGTTGCTGTGGGGGCTGATCAATCTGATTTCTAGATTTCATTTTGTTTAACCGTTGAAGTTTGATATGCATCATAGTATCTATCTCCATTTTTGTTTTTGCTAAGAAATCCAAACACTACAGCAGCAAGAACCAGCACTACGTTCAAAGAATCCCAACTTTTCTTTTAACATTGTTTGGTCTAAAGATCTGAGCAATGAAAGAACCAACTGTGAATGCTCGATTTTCTGGTTTTTGATTTTGGGGGTAGGGTAGTTTGGAGGAGGTGAACTTTATATTTTTTTTATTTAATTGTTTCCTAACTATACTAAAAGAGGGAGATTGCCATGTCATCGTCGTATTTCGTGTTTGCCGCTTCATATTGAACGCCTCAACCGTGTCTTCCGTGGCTTCTTCTACTTTCCCATTTCTTTTGTCACGCGTCTACTCTCGAAGAAATCAGGAATCACTTGAAAGCTTAGCTGACAGATATTTCTGTTTGAAGATATCAAACAACTACAGATCGTTTCAACGAAATCTAACCGGTACACCAAAGCTTCGTACTTTAATCGAATTGGAGTCAATCATAGATCGAGTGTTAGCAGCTCCTGAAATCACCGGTGAAGTTATTGTTGTTGCTATGAACAAGGCTTTTATTTTTCCAGGCGCCGGTAGAGGAAGTGAACCCGGGGGAGGTGATAAATAGAAACCGTACCCAGCGTATCCATCCGTTACCGTCTTGGAGGTCGGTTTCCGAGTTCTTTATCCTAACTATACTAAAAGAGGGAGATTGCCATGTCATCGTCGTAAATACGACGTCGTGTTTGCCGCTTCATATTGAACGCCTCAACCGTGTCTTCCGTGGCTTCTTCTACTTTCCCATTTCTTTTGTCACGCGTCTACTCTCGAAGAAATCGGGAATCACTTGAAAGCTTCGCTGATAGATATTTCTGTTTGAAGATATCAAACAACTACACATCGTTTCAACGAAATCTAACCGGTAGACCAAAGCTTCGTACTTTAACCGAATTGGAGTCAATCATAGATCGAGTGTTAGCAGCTCCTGAAATCACCGGTGAAGTTATTGTTGGCGCCGGTAGAGGAAGTGAAACCGGGGGAGGTGATAAATAGAAACCTACCCAGCGTATCCGTCCGTTTCCGTCTTGGAGGTCGGTTTCCGAGTTCTTCAAGGGAATTCCATCGATGAATTGGGTCTCAAAATATAATTGGGTCTCAAAATATAAACCCTAAAATCCCAAATCCCAAATACCACTCATCAAAAAAATTAAAGCCTAAAATCCCAAATACCGCCAATAGGTTACAACACTGATTGCATTTAATCCTGCTTTGGTGATTTTACTTTCAACCGATTGAATTTAATCCTGCCTTGCTCACAAATTTGAATCTATTGCAGGTTAGTTTTTTCAATCGATTCCTTTATAGTTATATATTTTATTGTGTAATTGTAAATTTAGATTAGGCTTTGCGTTTTCAAATGGTTCATTTTGTTAGAATTGGAGGAATTTGTTTTATCCATTAAACCTGTATTTTATTATATTCAGTTGTTTATCTTATGGATGGCATTGATCATCGTAGAAGAAAACGGCGAGAACTTTATCCCCAACTGAAAGACAGTCAAAATTCTCGCCGTCAAAAATTGTATGCTGAAGCAAAACAGCAGCAATTAGCGCATTCAAAATACCTTCAAGGTGAAGGTATTATTTATTTATTCAAAAATTTTATTTCATATCTATTTCCATGCCATTTTATTCATGTATATAATTTAGTCATTTAGTTGTATGATGACTATCATGTGATTTTCCCTTTTCTATTCCATTCTCTTCATAAATTTTATTTCAAATATCTTTATTGCAGCTACTGATTGTGGTGATGGTATATCTTTCACCACTACAATTTGTAAAGAAAATGTCAATGATGAGTATATGGAAGATAGATTTACATATGATAATGAGGGTGTACAAAAAAATGTACAGACTCCAAATTTAACTACGCAAAATATTCCTACCGAATGTTATTTGTTATTACAGCCTACATTTTGTTTACATTGTGGTGCAAAAAAGTTTCATGGAGAAAGTAAAGGATTTTGTTGTTCAGATGGCAAGATTAAATTACACATAGATAATGTACCTGATAAATTATATCATCTGTTTACTTCAAATTCTGTTGAAGCATTAAATTTTAAAAATATTGCAAGAAGTTATAACAATCATTTTGCATTCACCTCTTTTGGTGTAAAGTGTGACAAAGATTTGTGTAAGAGAAATAAATGCATTTATACATTTAGAATTCAAGGCCAAGTTTATCATTATATAAACCAATTGTTACCATCCGATAATAATCCAACTTATTTACAGTTATATTTTTATGATACTAAAAATGAATTATCTAATCGATTAAATATTTCTGAAAAATTTTGCGAATCAACTTTGGGGATGTTAATTAATATTTTAGGCGATAATCCTTACTCTAAATTTTTTCGATCGTTGAGCAATATCGATAGTTTATATAACTGTCGAATACAAATAAAATGTGATCCAGGTTTAGACCAAAGAGTATACAACACCCCAACGTCTTCACAAGTAGCTGCGGTTTGGGTTGATGATGATGCAACTACAAATAACAAAACTCGTGATATATCAATTTATGGTCATTCTGGTAGTTCATATAGAGTACATTATTATTTTGGGTGTTATGATCCTCTTCAATATCCATTGTTATTCCCTTTTGGTCAATCTGGTTGGCATGAAGGTATTGAAAGAGTGAATAAAAATAATCACCGATGTCTTATTGAAACAAATCATGTAAACATCAATACCATAAATTCTCCAGATGAATTGATTGAAAATGAAACTAAAGGTTATCTATCTTTCTATTGGTTTCCTATTATTTTTATTTTGCTTATTATATTATATTCAGCCTATTTTTTTCCTTTGTAGGTATGAAGAAAAGAAATTCGCGGTTACATGTGTCTTGTCGTGAATATTATTGTTACAAATTACAAATTCGAGATTCAGGTACATCTTTTTTGCTTCACACTGGTAGACTATTTCAACAATATGTAGTTGATATGTATGTAAAAATTGAAACTTCTAGATTAGATTATTTTCGTAATAATCAAAAACAGATACGATCTGAGGTTTATCAAGGAATTGTTGATAGCGTTGACACAGGTGAAAATAGGGGGCATAAGATTGGTAGGAGAATTGTTCTGCCTTCTTCCTTTACAGGTGGTCCTAGAGATAATAAAAAACGTTATATGGATGCAATGGCATTAGTACAACGATATGGTAAACCTGATGTATTTTTAACTATGACGTGCAATCCTAATTGGGCAGAAATAGAAGAAGAACTAAAGCATAATGATGAGAAACAAAATAGACCTGATTTATTTGCACGAATATTTAGAGCTAAGTTAGAAGAATTAAAAATTGACTTGTTTAAAAGACATATTTTAGGTCCTGTTGCTGCATATATATATGTTGTCGAATTTCAAAAAAGGGGTCTACCACATGTTCATTTCCTGTTAATTTTTAAATATGGTTCAAAAATTACCTCTATTGATTTTGTTGATAACATTGTTTCTTGTGAAATTCCGGACAAAAAATTTTACCCTCATTTATATCCCATTGTTCTGAAACATATGTTCCATGGTCCATGCGGAATATTAAATCCAAATAATGTATGCATGTCAAATCATAAATTATGTAAAAATAAATATCCTAAAGAATATACTAATATAACTTCTCTTGGTAACGATTCATATCCGCGATATAAACGTCGTAATGATGGTCAAAAAGTTAAAATTAGGGGGCATTTCTTAGATAATAGATGGATTGTACCTTACAATCCTTATTTAACATCTAAATATGATTGTCATATTAACGTTGAAGTTTGTTCAACTGTTAAAGCTGTCAAATATTTATATAAATATGTTTATAAAGGGCATGATCGAATAAATTTTTCTGTAAATGAGAATGATAAAGACAATGACATTGACGAAATTTCAAGATATCAAACTGCCAGATGGATTTCACCTCCAGAGGCAATGTGGAGAATTTATGGCTTTATATTATCTGAAATGTTTCCATCAGTGTTTTCATTACAATTACATCTTGAAGACCATCAACCAATTACTTATAAAGATAGTGATAATTTACAATCAATTATAAATAGAGATTATCTACAGAAAACCACGTTAACTGAATATTTTTCTACTAATATTATAGATGAAAAAGCTAGATCACTTACATATAAAGATTTCCCTTCTCATTTTGTGTGGAATCCAAATGGACGAATTTGGACTCCACGAAAGCAAAAAAATGTAATAGGTAGAATAGTTACAGCTAATCCATCTGAAGGAGAAAGATATTATTTGCGACTTTTATTAAACCATATTAAAGGATCGACTTCTTTTCAAGATTTACGAAATGTAAATGGTATACTAATGTCCAGCTTTCGTGAAGCAGCTCTTTCACATGGTTTATTAAGCGGAGATAATAACTGTGAATTATGTCTAGCTGAAGCAATTGTTTATCAAATGCCTCTTTCTTTACGAAGATTATTTACTACCATATTAACATTTTGTAGTCCTAACAATCCACACCTATTATGGAATAAGTTCAAAAATTATATGTACGAAGACTTTGTACATCAAGGTATGTCATTACACAACGCTGAAGTAAAAGCTTTACGATATATACATTCTATATTAGAACCACTGAATAAAAATATTAATGATTATAAATTGGTATCATTCCATATAATACAGAAGAAGACGAAATATTAGCTACTATGATTTCTGAGGAGTTGAAAAATAGTAACATTCAAAGTAACAATTTTGATGTCGCTTCTTTAAATAAAGAACAATTGTATGCTTATAATATAATTTTACATCGAATTTTCAATAATGATAATGGTATGTTTTTTGTCGATGGACCTGGTGGAACTGGCAAAACATATTTATATAAAACTTTACTTGCAGCTGTACGTTCAAAAAATTTAATTGCTATAGCCACAGCTTCTTCTGGAGTTGCCGCATCTTTGCTGCCTGGTGGTAGAACTGCACATTCTAGATTTAAAATTCCTTTAGATATAAATGATGATGTTGTTTGTTCAATAAGTAAGCAGTCTGCATTAGCAGATCTTTTTAGGATCACTAAATTAATTATTTGGGATGAAGCATCAATGGTAAATCGTTATGCTATAGAAGGTTTAGATAGAATGTTAAGGGATATAAATGAAATAGATATACCATTTGGTGGGAAAGTAATTGTTTTGGGTGGTGATTTTAGCAAGTTTTACTGATTGTTCAAAAAGGTAACAAAGAAGATATACTCAAAGCAAGTCTTGTTTTTTCATATTTATGGCATTCTTTTATTCGTTTGTCATTAATACAAAATATGAGAGCTCAATTTGATCCATCATTTTGTAATTATTTACTTCGGATTGGAAATGGTACAGAAAAAGAACACTCATGTCAAATGATTACACTTCCAGTTAATATAACAGTAAAATTTGTGGACGAATTTCAATCTTTAAAAAAATTAATTGATATTGTTTTCCCAAATATAGAAACCTATGTGGAAAATTTAGATAGTATGATTAATAGAGTTATATTAACCCCAAAAAATGAATACGTGGATCAAATAAACAATATTTTGCTCAAAAAAATTCCAGGCGAAATATTTACATATTACAGTTTTGATGAATCTATTGATAAATCTGAACAAAGTATTCAAGAAGATTTTTTAAATACATTGACTCCAAACGGTATTCCACCACATGAACTTATTTTAAAAAAAAATTCTCCAGTCATGCTCCTCCGAAATATTAACCCATCCGAAGGTTTATGTAATGGCACAAGACTTATTTGTCGAAGATTTGATAAAAATATGATTGACGCAGAAATTGCCATTAGAGAATACCGTGGAAAACGAATATTTTTACCTAGAATTCCATTTATACCTCTCGAAAGTGACAAAACTTCAATCCCTTTCAAAAGAACTCAATTTCCCATTCGTTCATGTTTTGCAATGACAATAAATAAATCACAAGGTCAAACTTTAGACTTTGTTGGATTATACCTTCCAGAATGTGTATTTTCTCATGGACAATTATATGTTGCTTTGTCAAGAGCAAAAACAAGTAAAACTATTAAAGTTTTGATTAAGCCATTAAATAAATCTAATATACATACTATATGCACAAAAAATATTGTTTATCGCGAAATTCTTGCTTTTATAACATCTCTATAAATATTTCCACAGTAGTTCTTATTTGATTCATTTGTAGGTATAATTGAAATTAGGCTTATTGCTAAACCAAACTATAAAATTAACCTATATAATTAATTCAGCTGTTAGTTGATATATTCAACTAACATAATCAATGTAGAGCTTTCTTGTTTATGAATAAATTACTTGTTTAATGCCGATTTTCAATTGCATATCCATATTATATAATTTTTAATATTTATTGGAGTATTTATATTCATCTCCCTTCTTTTTTTTTTCCTTTTTTCAAATTGCTGCTAAAAACCATAGCCTTCTTCTTCAAGCTATTGAACTTCTTCCTCATTTAAATCTTTTAATTCAAAAAGTTTACATTTGTTCTGATAGTCTATGGTTGATGAATTGTTTTTTATGTTTTAGTTGGATATCTTGTGTTTGTTTGGTTGAAAATCTAACACCAAAATGTAACGTTCGTTTTGGCTAAGAAGTAAAGTTGTAATCTATCTCAACAATATAGCTTCCATTGTCGCTGCTGTAGTCAAATATTTTCATGTCAATAGGGAAAATTATATACCACCAATACCATTAAGGAATAAAACTATAATAGTTTGTATTGGTTTATGTTTTCTTTTACCTTTTAGGTTATATTTGACATATAAATCTTGAGTGTATTAACTTCTTTTATTTGTATGAATAACACTGACTTAAGGTTTGAATTTGTGTTTGATATACCAGTGACGAATGAGATGGACCAACACAGAACCACGCAACTGGCAGGCTACAGGCATCATGTTTCACATCAACAATTGAAAACTCCTCTTGCTTCAATATTCTAACGTCTTTGTTGGTAAAGGTTGGAAATGGCAATTGATTCCGCGTTTATTTTCATCCATTTAGTGCTCTGTTACAAAAAAATACATTAGTTAGTCCTGATTGTAACAATACTAAAAGAGGGTTTTTCAATCCTATTGTCTGTTGGCACAACTGTCATCAGCAACCAACCGTCATCATGTGGTTGTTTCTTGCTTGTCTCCAATAAACCTTAGCTGTGTGGTTGTTTCTTACTTGTCTCCAATAAACCTTAGCTGTGTGGTTGTTTCTTACTTGTCTCCAATAAAGCTTAGCTCATTTGTTTCTGTTTGTCCTCATGAGGAAAGCTACTAAATGAAAACCTCTGCCAGAATCAAAATCCTCTAAATCAACACCTTTCGGTTGTCTTTTAGACCAACATAGAACCACGCAAGTGGCAGGGTACAGGCATCATGTTTCGCATGAACTATTGAAAACTGCTCTTGCTTGAATATTTTACCGTCTTTGTTGGTAAAGGTTAGAAATGGCAATTGATTCCGCATTTATTTTCATCCATTTAGTGCTATGTCACAAAAAAATACGATGGTTGGTTAGTGTCCTGATTGTAACAGAGGGTCTTTTGAATCCTACTGTTTGTTGAAGACAACTGCCATTACCGTTGGTTGTTTCTTGTCTCCAATGAAGCTCATTTATTTGTTTCTGTTTGTCCTTGTGAGGAAATGAAAACCTCTGCCAGAATCAAAATCCTCTAAATCAACACCTTTCTCATTTGGTTGTTTCTTACTCATCTTCAAACAGGAAAATCCTCTGTAACAAGCCTCCCTCTTGTACCAAAAGGAGGAAACCTCTGCTAAAATCAAAATCAAAATATCCTCTATGAAAATCAAAATATTTCTGGTTTCATTGTTTTCTACTCATCTTCTACTCCTGAAACCAATCGAGAACCTAACATCAAACAAGTTCCCCTGTTTTGCCAAAACATCAAAACAGAGATTTTTGTGGAGAGCAAATATAAAGCTGTCTATTTTCTTTCATTTAGGTGGAAATCGTTTTCGTGACATTTTCATTTGGCTTAACAATCAGGGATAAACTTATTACATGAATTTTATCCTTAAAAATTTGTACCCTTTTTATTATTTTCAAAAAATTAATTATTATCTTCCAAATAGTTTCATTTAACATTCAAAAGCCTGCATTTGCATGATGCTGTATTAGGTTTTCTATCATATACCCACAATAAAGGCTATGCTCTCTACAGGTATATCTTTAGCCTATAAAGCTTATTTTATAAGCTCCAATATAATGATACCATTGCAGCTACAAAAACTAAATGAATAGAAGATGTATGAAAGCAACAACCTGCATCTATAATGTCTAATTTCTATTAGTATTTTACTCATTAAGATTTATAAATTAGTGTGAAGAATACTAGCCTATTTCCACGGAGACACTTTTAATTCGTTAGTGCTTTTGATTAATTTTCCTCTGAAAATTAAACTTAATTCTTTAATGCTTATTCTTTGTTGTTTATACATCTATTAGAATCTCAATGGACAAATATAGACAAATATAGCGACAGATGAATATAAAAGCAAGGAAAGGAAAACACTAAAAAAAAACAGTGGTGCTGAGGTTTTTGTATATATATTATCCTAAATTCTTTCAATTATTTCAAAAATAGCATCTTGTACTTTCTGCTAAATTTCTTATTTCTTATTTTGGTAGGAAATTCAAGTAGTTAACAATTTGAACTGTTGAAATATTGTGCATATTACAGTGGTGAAATTTTAAGTTAGTATCAAGCTGACATATCTGCTTTATCTCTGTGTAGACACTCTTGACATATCTGTTTGCTTTATCTCTGTGTACACACTCTTGCTTTGTTAGCATTAGAAAAGAAAAGAAATTTATCTGATTTATCTTTGTGTAGACACTCTTGACATATCTGTTTTATTTCTGTGTACACACTTTTGCTTTGTTACCATTAGAAAAGAAAAGAAATTTCTAATATCGCTAGCTTGTATCTATGTATTTATGTTTCTCTCATAGTCCCTCATGAAAGCTCAAGATGAAGAGCTGATTATTATAATGGAGTGAACTTCAAAAAGAATGTAGATATACTACAATAGAAGTCACAAAGGAGGGATTAGGTACAATGGTAACAAGCATATTAAAACCTACTTTGTTGACTATTTTTGAAGAATTAAATTCATTGGCAAAAGAGAATTCTAAAATGGCTCTGAAGACGTTGCAAGTTTCTCTATTCGAACAGCTGAACAGAAGATAACAACACAATGCAATCTCTCTGGAGAGACTACAAGTTTCACAACATAACAAGACAATGCAAATTCAAAGGGTAAATGAAGAAGTTTGTGAAAATATATTCAGTGTGTACTTTTACAAAATTAGTTTATTCACAGCAATATTGATCTCTGCTTGTCAAACTGCAGATGACAGGAGCATATCACTACCCTACAACAATACAATAATAGGTTTAAGTCAGAAGTTGCTACAATCAATGAGATACTTAACCTCCTTCAGAAAGAGATGAGAAAGTGAAAGCGACAGTGGTAAGAAGTTTTCGGCAACTAACTTCGTCTCACAGTAAGTAGAATCTTTATTTATCGATTATCCACAATCATATTCTTCATCTCTATTACCATCTTAGGGCAAAAATTCATACAGTTAGTTTATTCATATTGCAATCATTAAAAGAAAAGTATGGAAAATAAAAACAAAGCTTTTTTGCAACAAAGGAAATGTCCACATTCTCTTTCATTTATTTATTTTTTTTAGCTGAATAAATGTGTTATTCCTTCACAGTCAAACCCAACTTCATCAGCAGAAGTTTTATTTTAAATACAAATGTTCAAATAAATTAGACATTGACATTTTTCTCAGTCTAATATGTAAGTTTTTATTTTCAAAAATATTTCAAAATTGTCTAAAATTAAATTATCTTACAAAGATGTCAGTTTTACAATATTCATATGAATTCTCAAACAAAAAAATAAATTTCTTCTTTACCATTGCACCGTGGAAAGTAAAATATTTCTTCCTTTCCATTAATTATTCATTAGTAACTTCTACGTTAGTAATTCCTACAGAAGCAAATATACTTTCCATGCCAAGAGTTTATACCATAATAGCAATTCCTGCAAAAAATGAAGATCACACCAATTTATCTCCTCATTGCCTACCTTGTCTATCATACTTCTGTCATTAAAAATGGAAAAATAAATATGGAAAAATTCACAGCAACATATATTGAATATGTAAGCATTGTTATTTTATATATATAACTTCTTCAAGCTTCTTCCTAAAAGAATAAAAAAAATAAAATATGAAATAATTATTTAACCTGTAAACTTAATTATTATGCCTGAATGTTTTTTACTCAGATTTCATCACCAAAACCCTCTATTTCTCATCGTATTCTTTTAATTAATTATTCAAAATTTATATCTTTTACTTAACAATTGAAGATTTTACCATTTGTAGTATAGCATAAGAAAACACAAGGACGAGTTATCTCATTCTTGTTTATCACTCTACATAGATAATTTGTGAAGCAAGAAGGATTTCACACCACAGAAAAAGTTTATACTATGATACTAATTGAAAAAAAAAGTTTATAGTATGATGCTAATCTCTATGTAAAAAATGAAGATATCACCGGTACACCAATTTACTTCCTGATTGTCTCTTTGTGAGGATATTTTTTTAAAGCAAAGAATTTATGTTTTTCTACTATATAAGCAAAGGATTTAACAACAAAATTTGTCGGCGAAAATATTACTTCAAGATTCAAAACCACTGTCAATTCAATGGCTGCAAATTTTTCATTACCAGAAGAAGATAAACTTTAATCATCTCTATTTTTCCACCACCTGTATCATTTTCCAATTTCCAATGAAAAAAATATCTCTTCATCCTGTTTTCCTCCTGTTTTCCTGGAAAAAGTACCGAGATAATATCTACATAATATCTAGACATCACACTATTATATATATAAGTTACTTTGTAGAGGCAATCAACTCCTCTTTGCATCTAAACATCTAAAGAAGGTATGTTCTTTTCAACAAAAAAATTGTCTCTTCAATTTTTTTTATATCAGTAATAATACTCTTTCTTCTTTCTTCTGGTGAAGATTAAATACTAACTGTGCTGTGCTGAAAGAGATGGCAACAAATTACAAATTTATTCCAGAAATCACTCCAACAGAAAGAAATTGGCAAGTGAAGATAATTGTTGCAGAGAAAATGTCAGCCAAACAAGCAAGAAATAGTAATAACAGATATCAAAACATGGTACTGATGGATTTTAAGGTAAATACCTTCACAATAGTTTTCATAAAATATTTGAATATCAATTCATATATTACTATAATTTCATATTTTTTATAATATATGTAGGGAAATAAGATTCATGCAACATTATACGATGGAAATATCACTGCGTTTGAAGATGAGCTTCTATTGAGCAAAACATATATCATTTCAAATGCTATTGTGAAGGATACAAAACCTGAGTACAAAGTTTTAAATGGTGACTTTCAATGCACAATCACTGGGAAGACTCGAATCAAAGAAGTAAATGAGAATAATATGGAGTTCCTCTTTTGTACATACAACTTCACTGCTTTTGATCAACTTGGAAAGCACATGAATTCGAACAATGACATAAGTAATCCTTTTAATACTCAATTTTCTCTCCATTTATAGCTTAGATTCATTGTTTTATTATGTATTAACTTGTTTCCTATTATAGTTAATCATAGTTTTTAAACTTTATATTTTTATTTTAATTTACTTTTCCTAACTTTCTTTCTATTTTTACTGTGTTTAGGCATTCTTGCAGCAGCTATTGATATGAGACCAAAACGCCTTATCCAAACCCGCTATGGAAACCAAACTTATGTTCAGGATGTTGTACTGATTGATAAAACCTTCAATACAATCATTTTGACTATGTGGGACAGCTATGTCGACAAAGAATGTACTGTGCTTGCAGGAAAAATTGCAAAAAAACCTATCATCTTGGCAAACCGTCTTAAAGTTTCATCTTTCAATGGTAATGCCTACAATTATCCAATTTTTTTTTATTAATTAAAATGTATATTAATTTATACAAATAATGCAGGCTTAACTCTGTCAACAAAAATAAATAGCACATTCTTCATAGATGCTGCATTTGAGAAAGTTGCAGAGTTCCGAGGATGGTAAATATCTACACTTTACATTATTTATATGTTATTAATTATGTTAAACTTTCGAATTATATAATGTAAGGGTGGAAGTGCATAATGAAGAATTAAATGAGTTTACATTGGAGAAATCCCTTCCAGCTACACCAACAAAATTGTGTGCTCCACCACATAAAAAATTGACTGACATACAAAATATGAAAGGCAGATTATTAGGGGTAAGTTTTTTGAATTATATAAATAGTATTTAAGTTTTTTGGATTGTATAAATACTATTTATTGTTATGCTTTCATTAGTTGACTATCAATATTTTTACAGAGGAAATATTTCTGGATTAAAGCCAAAGCGAGTATTATAGCGAGAAATCAAACTTTCTGGTATATGTCTTGTATTAATTGTAATAAGATCAGTCATGCAGAATTCGGTGAAAATTTTGCTTGTATTTACTGCAAATATCCTTCTTCAAAAGCCGTGCCTAGGTAATAATACTAAGTAGATTTCTCACCAATATATATCATATTTTCTTATCATTAAGAAATTTTTTGCATATAATAAATTTTATTTCTATTACAGGGCAACCACTAATGTGGAACTAGAAGATACAACTGGAATATTAACTGCAAGTGCAATTGGTAATCCCGCTGAGATACTGTTAAAATCTGATGCTGAAAGTTTAATGAATGGTTCAAGACTGGTAAGATATATATCATTTTTCCTATTTGACTTATACTTATTACTAACAAAATAAAATTGTCAGGGAAAGAATGTCAACATCGAAGAACTTGTACATCCTGAAGAATACATATTCTATCTGAAGGTGACACAACTAGAGCCAAATACTGCTGAATATAAGTATGATGTTGTCTTCGTCCTACCTCCATCATGTGCTATAGCTGATGAGACAGAAGAAACAAGTAAGAAAGACACCTGCTCTACTATGGATGATGAAGCAGAAGAATCCAGTAACAAAGACAACAATTCTCCATATCTCATTAGTAACAGTAGTTCTGATACTCACAACATTTCACCACCAGCAGCGAAACGGAGTTCAACTGAAGAAAAGACTTTCACTATAGATGCCAGGGGAAAAAATGATACCTTCAATTCAGAAAATGTTTATGTTAGGGGGAAAGGAAAACTGGAGTAATCATCTGCAAGAAAAATCTCCATCTAAACCATCTTTTGTCTGTTTTTGCAACATAAATCTCCATCTAAACCATCTTTTGTCTGTTTTGCACAGATGGTTTAAATAGCATCATTATTTCTCTTGTAAAATAATTTGGTTTTGTTGCTGTTGATACTTTTGTACCATTAGAAAAATATGAAGAATGATGCTTTAGTGATTGATGGAGAAGAATATGTAGAATAATGTTGTTGCAATAAAAACAGCTTTTTTTATAAATATATATCTCCTTTTATATATGCTTTTTTACATATCTAAATGAATAATCATATAGATTTAGTTGAAAAGTATGTATTCATTCTTGTATTTTGTATTAAGTGTCACATTGTATTAACTATCACAGAAGGAAAAATAACTAACATTAGTTAGTTAGTTGCTTTGGCACCTGCGCAAAAATAAGTGTAGTGTATGACATTAAGACATTAAAATAAGTATTGTGAAATTTAAGCTTTTAAAATCCAAAATGAGAAGACAACATCAGTTAAAATAGTGGTGTGAAATTTAAGCTTTTTCAAATCCAAAATGAGAAGACAGCATTAGTTGATATAATCTTTTGGAAATCCAAAATGACAAGACAAAGACAACATTAGGTAGTTATAATGTATTCTGTGTGACTATGTGACATTAAAATAGGTATTGTGTGTGACATTAATTAGCCAGTCAAGCGGAGCGGAGACAGCGTATATCTCCGTGTGGAACGGAAGCACGCCCGTGCCTCCGTTCCACACGAAGCCACCGGGTGCCTCCGTGCGGAACGGAGGCATCGTCTATCTCCGTGGGGAACGGAGGCACGGCCGTGCCTCCGTTCCACACGGAGGCACCGAACCCAAGTGTTAAAAAGCAAGCCCAGCCCAAACTCCCCAGCCCAAACTCCCAAATAAAACCCTTTATTCTTATCTTCCTTTGCTCTCACCTATCGACCAGCCAGCGCCATTCTTATCTTCATCACATCACCGCGCCATTCTCATCTTCATCTCTCACCTCTCGACCGCGCCAGAACCGCCAGACTGAGAACAGCCAGACGCCGTGGCCCCCGCCGGACGCCTTCCTTTGCTCTTATCTTCATCACATCACCGCGCCATTCTCATCTTCATCTCTCACCTCTCGACCGCGCCAGAACCGCCAACCGCCAGACTGAGAACAGCCAGACGCCGTGGCCCCCGCCGGACGCCGTGACCCGCTTCGCTGTTTCTTTCTCTCTCTCGAACCTCTCGACCTCCGCTTCCCCGTAAGTCTATGTTCTATGGTATTTTATTTTGAATCTTTGACTTATAATTTTCCAATTACTACCTAAGTATTTCTAATTCTTCTCCAATTCTTTCTAATTCTTCTCCAATTCTTGTCTAATTAGGTTAGTAGCAAAGTTTCTTGTCTAATAATTCTTCTCCAATTCTTTCTAATTCTTCTCCAATTCTTGTCTAATTAGGTTAGTAGCAAAGTTTCTTGTCTAATTAGGTTAAGGTCTAATTAGCAGAAGTTAGTCAGAGTCGGATGATTTATTTTGTTTGAGGTGTATAACCCTGATCACTTTAATTAATAAATTATTATTATTTGGTATCTGATCACACGAGGGTCTTTCCACGATTGAAGTCTAGGATAGATGAATACGGTGGTGCATTGTGTTCAATTGCATGCTTTTGGGATGATGGAGGCAGTGAAAGATTCTGTATAGTCCATTTCTATTGGTTATGGTTGATGGTGCGTTGTGCCATGGTTTCTGCCTTTTTAAGTTAAGGGAAATTGAGGGGTGTTTCTGACTATTATAAGCATGGTCGACGGTAAATACATATGAGATTTGTATATTGATTCTAATATAACATTAAAAATAGAAATTGTCTTCATATACAGAAGTGATAGTATACAATTATCATATTCATATTTTGCTACAGATAATTACTTCCCAATTACTCATTTCATCATTATATCCTTATCCTAATCTTTCCAAATCTTTGTGTTACAATTTCTACTATGTAGAAAATGTCTTTTTCACGGGAGGTGTCCTTATGATATGTGCTGGCTTTATTCTACAATATTTTAGAATAAGTAGAACTAATCCAAAATACATAAAATATCATTTTCTTTGTAATAGGAATAAAGATGACAGTGAATAACTGATTCAGGACCATATTCTTCAGAAACTTTATCACTTTCGTACTATTCTTATATAAACTGATGTAATGCAAAAGATTAAAGTAATTCGGACAAAATGGAGAAGTGCTACATAGTTTTATGTGATGTAAATATGCTCATCAAGTTAAAATACAGTAGATTAGAATTATTAGACAAGCTATGGTTTATCGTCTTCAGTATTATATAACTCAAACATAGAATATCCATGCGATAAACATGACAGAATGATGATAATGATGATAAACATGGCAGAATGATGATAATGATGATAATTGGATTTGGCATTAGTTTTGATGCTCGATTTCGATTGACCAACAAGTCCAAATCTGTGTATTTCAATGATAGTTGTTTCAAAGTCTGGGTATTTCAATGATGCTTATCTGAAAGTGAAACAAACAACCTAAGAGCCTACACTCTAAATGAAGCTCAATTCATATCCATATGCCTGCAGGCTGTTAATTTTCACTTTGATTATATTGCAAACACTTTACTTTGATAATCTTTAACAATTTGTATCTTCTTACAGATGTCTTTACAGTATATATTGTCACCAAATCAATGGTATCCTGCTACAATCACTCAATTCCCGAATTACACATATATGAAAGATTTCGTCGATTTAATAGATGCAGATGAGCAAGCCTTTCTGTTGAGTAGTAATCTACATGGATTCATCTATGGCATGATGTATAGAGATGAAGGAAAACAACAATTTAGCAGCAAATTGGTGCATGAATTCATAATGAGATTGGTAGACAGTGGAAAACAGAATGAAATCTGGATTAAATTAAATGATTGTTTAGCCCGCTTTGGCTTGCAAGAATTTTGTCTTATCACAGGCTTACCATGTCATGAAGTATCAGTTAACCTCAGGCATGACAATGACAGACTTCGAAATCAGTATTTTAATGGAAGAAGAAAAATTACCATGGCAATGTTGTTTCAAGCATTTCATGCCTGTCAAAATAAAGAAGATAAATTTAAGCTTGGCTTGGTTATGCTGGTGGAATGTGTGTTAACGCCTACTGGAAGACATATTGATTCTAAAACTCTTGCCATGGTGGAAGATATTGACAGTTTCATTGAGTATCCATGGGGACGCAGTGCGTATTTTGTTTTGTTAAATTCATTGCAACAATCTCATCTTCAAAGAATACATAAGCTACAACTAAACCAAGGCAATGAATGCAAATATACTTTACATGGTTATCCACTTGCATTTCAGGTATCTCCATATATTACTATAAATATTTATTTAGTCTGCTTAAACCTTTGACAATAAAATCTAATATCTAACATTCATATTCATTTTGTTTCAGTATTGGATATACGAAGCTTTTCCTAAAATTGGATCGACATTTGGCCGACGGAGGTACAAAACGGCACAAGCTCCAAGAATGCATAGATGGAAACCAACACAATTTTTGACGGAGGAAACTATTAAAAAGTTTTTGGCTACCAAAAAGGTATTTCAATCAATTAATTATATTCATTAGCCTATAACCTATAACTATAGCTATATTTTTAAAGACATATAATATAATTTAATTATATAATTCTCAACTTATTTTATTTCAGATTAAAATAATTGCCATTCTCAAACCAGATGAAGAAGAAGTAGAAAAAATTTGGTATGTCACACTTTCTTTACCCCATGACAATGATCATCATATACTAGATGATATTGCTAAAGGAGAAAACAACAATCTACCACGCTGTCATGATGATTATCCTCCTACAACGCATACACATGTTTCATCTGGAATTGGCGAAACTTCTACCAGTGAATCCAACCATCTCACCAAACAAGAAATTCAAGATATGTTGAAGGCTCATAGAAAACAAACAAAAAAAGACATGAAAGTTATGTTCAAGAGGCACAGACAACGTATAGCATCAGATATATCACATTTATGCAATTCTTTCGTTGATGTATCAAAAAAGCACTATGAAGCACTTCTTCAAAACCAACAAGAGTTGTTTCAACACCAGCATAATTGGCATGAAGAACGCTTCCAACAACATGAAGAATCTCAACAACAACGGGATACACACATGGATTTAAACATGAAGGCACGCTTTGAAAGCAATTTGAATTACATAAGTGAAGAAAATACCAGTATATTGAATAAGTTATCAGAATGTCAGTCTAATATGCAAAATGCTATAGCTTGCCTCCGAGAAGATATTTCTCTCCATAAAAGTTTCAATGGAGCTTCAGCATCTCAAACATTCACGGGAGGAAGTGAAAAGAATAAAGAGAAAATACAATTCCATAAACACTTTCCATTAGAAGATTATCCTTTGGAGAAATACACAAAACTTACAAACTGGATGCTGACAAATCCACCTGAGTAAGAATTATAAAGAATTTACCTATCATACTTTAACTCCTACATATTTTTTCCAATTTAAATTATCTTTATGCAGTGCACTGTGGAATCATGTCAATTTATACAAACGAAGTACACTGGAAGCTATTTTAGATACAACACAAGCCATCAACATTAAGGTTAGTAAACTTTTCATATTTCTACTATATTTTGATTTGGCATTAGGTTTACTAAATCCGTACTTATTTAATATCCACTTTTCTCTTCCTAGCTTCTTGAGGAAGAACTTCTATTATTGAGGCAATATATGGATGATAGTTCCAACCTTGTTTCAAAAGAGTATGCAATATTGGATTTTGAATTTCAAATCGAATGTGATAATCATAACACAATGAAGAAAGCCATAAAGGAAAAAACTGCAAGCATGGGTCAAAGATATCTTGATATCAGAAAATTGGAAGGATATATGATTGGTATTATCCCAATGGCCGGTAAAGCATGGGCAAAGTGCAATTCTTTATTAATTCCTTGTGAGTCTCCAGGCAATAACTGGTATCTTCTTCATGTAAATCTGGAAGAATGGAAATTGAAGCTATATGACTGTAGTAACACCATTCATACGCCATATGAAAACATGAAATTCGTCAAGCCGATATTGAATGTCATCCAATATTTGTTACTCTCGTCATCATTCTTCATTGGGCTAGACTTCAGAAAAAACAGAAAGAAAAGTATGGAGATAGATATCATATCTGACTTACCATGTGCAAATAACGGGTGAGCAATATATTCATTATTTTATTCAATTTATATTATATATATAATCTAATCGACATTTTTTTTCCCACAGGCCAAACTGCTCTATTTTCTTGCTAAAATATATAGAGTGCTTGGTTCTAGGATATCCAATCAAATCAATTTCGTCGGATAGAATGCTAATGTACAGACGAAAAATGGCGGTTGACCTTTGTTGGAACAAATACTTCCCTCCTCTATAAATATCATTAGGCAACCATATATCATTGAGATTGCAAATACAGAGGTATCAAATTTTTCGAATAACTTTCCTTCAAAGTTGATTAATAGCTATCCTTAAAACAATGTTGTGCAACAATGTGGGTATACAATTGATTTCTTTATTTTCATTGTTTACAAACAATGTTGTGCAACAATTAGAAAAATGACGGGTGTAATTATGAAAATCCAAAGAGGAAAACTAAATTAAACACAACTTTGTTGGAGGAAACCTTTTTAAATGAGGGTATGCTTGACATTTTTTTCATCTTTAAGTTTGAATAAGGCCTTCTAAGCAAGTTACTTAAAAGGAGAGATTTGAAGGTTCAACCTTGACGCCTATTGTCTAAATTCCAAAAACATTCTTCATGGTAATGTTTTAGCCATGAACTTTCCATGTGTATATTTTTTGTGGTAATATATTATCTCAATTAGAATATTTAAGTCTATAAAAACTTGATGCCTAGAGTCCAGAAACACATTTTGCTTTGTGTATTCACAATCCTTTTATCAGAGCATTATCTGGGTTAAGAGTGATTAAAATTTCTTTCAATGTGTACTGCCATGGTTTTTGAAGTGTAATTCAAGAACTGATCCTCTTCTCTGATATTTGGAGGTTATTCCATTTCTTAGCTTCCTAATATGATATGATGTGGGAGCCTTATTTGCTAGACTTATGGCAAATTGTGTCATTTTATTTACAGAGTAACAAACTAACAATGTTGGCCACATTTTTGTTGTTTTTGCTTCATTTTTGTTGATAAATATATGATGATTAGCAACTATCATTTTTTAGGGAAATGAATCTTTAGATGATTTATGTGTATATATAGGGGAATCATAATTATGAAGCTATGTCGTGGTTAGGAGCTGATTCTAAGAGCCATAGCTAGGAAAAGAATTGGTAAAGATATGGTCACCTGCAGCAACTGTCATTTTCATATATGAACCAAATATTTATATCAATGAAGAGTTGATAGAGAGCTTGACACCTGATGAGAAAAGGGAGTTTGTTGAAAGCAGTCATATCCCAGTGTTCAAATTTGATGAGAATACGAATCAGGTTGATGACAAATCTCATTCTCTGTTAGGATCAAAATATGTGATGACATGATGTGTGCTTCTCTAGCTTCTCTCTTATTTTTTTCAATATGTTTGATCAAGTTTGCATCATTTTTCTCTCTCTTTGCAAGTTTTGATTCATAATGTCGAGGCATATACATGTGAATCAACCGTACCCGTGTCCGCGCACCGTGTCTCCACGCTACACGGAGGAATTTTTTTTCCCTCTTTCTTCTTCTATTTTATTAGGAGATTACAATTCTTTTTCTCAACTATGTTCTTGCGTTGAACTTTGATTCACATGGCAATACTAATTTTGGCATTCCAGATTGATGTTCAGTTCTTGATGTAGCATTATGGGCATCCTTAGTTACTTTCTAAGTGTGTATGGTTTCGATCTCTAGCAATTCGCATTCATGTCAGAATTATGTTACATAAGTGTTTACTATTTCCATCTATGGCAATTTGCTATATGCTTCACATAATTTTCATTTTCTTAATGGCAATTAATTATTTGAGTCTTCACATGTTCAAAATTGGTTTTAGTGTAAATATTTGCAAAGATCTTTGATACGATCACTTATCAGAGAAAGTTCACCTTTCAAATCTTCTCAAGGTCGCAAGAATACCATTTCATGTGATTTGATATAGCTACTAAACCTACTAACTTCATAGAAGAATAACATTGTCCTCATTGTTATTCTTTTTTCCTTAGTGATTTTGCAAGTTTGTATTACATCACGATAGAACAAAGCTTGGTTAGTTGGTCAAGATTGACTCTGAAGAATTTAACTTTAAGCTAAATTGTTGTAAATTGTGGATTGTTTTTCATATGGTTGTCTTTTGATACCATAGCCGTGGTGACAGGGGCAAACTGAGGAATTGGATTTGAGATTGCACGACGATTCGCATTACATGGGTTCTACCTCAATCGAACTGATTGGGTTTACAAACTTTTGGCAGTATAGATATCCTGGTATAGAAACCTCTAACCACTCATCTTTGCTTTTACAAACAGTCAATTTAGTTTCTAATCAATCTAATTCCAAATGAACAAGTTTGTTTAACCCTTTGAATTGCTTCTGAAACATAAGATAGAAGAAAAAGTTTCCCTTCTGTATCGTGATGAAATGTCCCCTTTTTGTGTTTGTTTTTTCGAAAGTATAGTTTCTGCAATTAAATATGTTTGATCAACTTTTTGTTCAGGTTTGTTAGGACTGGAGTCATTTCTTTTTTCTAGCTTGGAGTGGTAAACAAATGTTTTTGGTAAGTGTTTGCTTAAACTTTAATTGAATAAATATTTTCAGATATATTTCTGTACATCTGTTTGTCTTATCTTTCATGTTTTTCAAGTTGTATAATTCCTGATGAGATTTCTTTATGTATCAGGCGACATCAGATCATTATGTTATTGGTTTGAGGATATTAAATTAGCTTTTCTGAGATGAGTCAAGTTGGATTCTTTTAACTTTCATCCAAGTTTTTCATTAGTTTGTATAAATCAATGTCATAGAGGAATTGTAAACTGGAAGATCTGTTCAACTCTCCCTTTATGCTTCAACATTAGATTTTATGAAATCACAGTTTTGCATTGTCACCTAATATTTACTCTTGATTAAATTAATTTTTCTTATATTTGTTTTAGACTCTAAAGAGCTATTTTGGAGGCATCTATCCAAAATAATTAGTAGAAATATCACTTCATTTCCCAAAAGGAATTATTTCCATAAACTTTTTTTTTCTTCACGAGCTTTAAGATTCCCTCAAGAAAATCCAGTGAATTTGAAATTTATAGAATAGGAAAAAGAATTTAACGTCCACAGATTTTATCTCTTAGACAATGGCGTTATTTTTGTATTTAGTTCAAACTATTGTGGTGTGGATTCTTAACTTATTTTGGAAGCTATTGATTTATAATTTTAGTAATATAATTGTCGAATAGAGTATTTTGTGATCCAACTTTGTTAATTGAATGACTGCATGTAACTTCAGATTTTTTCAGCCATTCTAGCTGGTGTCTGCACAGCGGACATGGCGTCCATGATGTGGATGTCTCAGCGACGTGCAGAAGGATTTTTTTTTTTTTTTTTAAGTGCACAAGTGCAATAATTTATGTTGGAAAAATAGACTTCGCACGTCATGGCCACGGCGTTTTTTCCCTTTTCTATTAAATAACATGTTGAATTCATTATCTTTTTTCATTATCTTTTTTCACTCCCTTAAAACATGTCTTTGCGCTCTTTTTTCCTTTTATGTTAAATACAATGTCTCCACGATATGCGGTGAGATTTTTTAATATTGGCCTTGTATAATTGTATTTTTGTAATGTATTGCTATTTATCTTAGATGTGTTCCTATTATTTTACGAGGTCGTGGCGATTGCCAAGGAGATCATGAGAGATGTGACGTTGTGGTGGCAATGACAGAGAAGGCGATTGGCAATGCTCTTATGATTCCTGAATCTCAATCTCCATTGTGTCACTCACAATACAAGTTCTTAAGGGAAAATGGACAGTGGGATCCGCAATCAAGATTGTGTTTAAGAAACTGGAGAATGAATTGGAGCTTAAAAATGGTACTGATATACACACTTTAATCTCTGAAATTTTTTGGTATATAACTAAGACTTGTACAGTGAACTTTGTAGGCTGAATTTATTATGTTCGGGGTCTGCTCATTGGTGAGAACTGAAGCGACAATTGTGAAATATTGGTGTTAGAAACTTGATTCCAAACAAACAAATAAGCTTTAACAATTTAGAGCTAAATTTGTTGGAACTCATTTCCTGACAATTAACAATTACACAGGAAATTGAATGAGTTTTTCAATATGTGAAAATATTACATTCTAAATGAACATCAACTTAGTTATACCCATTTTTGGAAGAACAAAAAGAAAAAGAAAAAGAAAAAAGGTATCCTTATTTTAAAGGTTGTTTGATTATCATTTGCTTTATGTGATCAATATTTATATGTTTAACTTCTTCTTGAAAGATCTATGAACTATAAAAGATCGACGTTGAGAACAAATACAACAGTAGAATAAGGTATTTGTACAAAGTTTATTTGTAGTTCTTTTTCGGGGAAATCATTTCATGTGTTAAGCAAATATAAAATGTAGTTGCTATTTGTTTATATTCTTAGTTGTCCTTCTAGCTTCGCTTCTGCAATACACATCTATTCTTCATGTTGAACGATGTAGATAACTTTGCTGATTTTCTTTTCATACTTGTGTGTAGCTTTTCCATTGAATTTCACTACAGTTGATCCATCTGTAGAATTTAGTTGTAACCCTTCAGAAATAGGTACATGCTTATTTTCTTTCCTATAGTGTGAATTTGATACATCTACTAACATAATTTTTTTTGTTTTTCTTTTTTAATCTACATGATAAACAATATTGACTATTTTTCTACCAATTTATCAAACTGAAGAGCATGGTGGATTTCCTGGGTTTGAAGTTCAAAGTCACACTGATAATCTTCATCACGATTGTTTTAAACCTCAGACAAGTAAGTTTACAATTTTTTGTTTTTCATTTAACCTATTTTCATCCCATACAAATCAACATTATTTCTATTCGTTAATGTTAATGTTAATAACAATTTATTTTGTTGTAGTTGCCAGCTATAGTGGGGTTGCCAGCTGTTACTTCTATTTAACTGGGTGGTACTGTGAATTAATTGCACATTGTTGTTTATTACATATTTCTGTTTATTTTTTATTCTACAACGAATATATTCATTCAGATGCTGTGGAAGATATTTTTTGGAGTGGGCAGCTGGAGAGGTTTGCAGCCTTCCGCTACTAAGGCCACACCTATAACTAAAAATTGATTCCATCCAAAGAAGAATCGGTATTTTTTCAACCAAAGAATAATTTACAATATATAATTGTAAATGACCTTTGGAAACAGATTGGACAAACTGATCAATTACATGAATGAATAGAAGTAGAATAATCAGATGAAGATTTTTTATAAGCATATAGTACTTTTATGTGGCAGATAGTTCTTGTCCGTTCTAATTGAAGTAGAATTTTCATTTGAGGTTGATTTAATTAAATAAAGGACCTTTTCTTTCGTTCAAAAAAAAGGTAAGGTATTTTTATATTATTCTGAGGAATATTTGCATTTGGATGGCACTCCTCTTAATTATGAAACTTCTCTTGGGCTGCACAATATTCTTTTATAAGGATGAGAATGTTGTACATGTATCCTCTGGGAGTTGAAGATGGTCAAACTTTTGTTACCAAATAAGGCACTGAACATGGATGTATTACAAATATAACAAACGGGGGGGTTACTTCTACAACAGTTTTAAAAAAATCTGTTTTTGAGGGTTTACATTTGAATGAACTAAAGATGATTTAAATGGAAGCTCTCATAAATAGTTTGGTTCACCTGTAGCCCTATGAATGCCACCTCATCTCTTCCTCATCGTTGTTCTTTTCTTTGCTTCTCAAGCAATTGTTGATATAATCCATAGGATGCAGTGAGGTCTTAGTTGCTACCAATTTCATGGCCTTTTAAGATTGTGTGATCTCTGTTCTAACATGTGTTTTGTTGCTTCTTTTGCTGCAGGCATGTAGGAATGTTACTGACACTGTAAACAAGATTGGACAATCCAGGGTGACCTTTCTAGGTAATATAGTTACACACTTTCCCTTTATCTTTTTGTCTTTCTTGTTATTGTCACCACTAACCTAGAGTATGTCTATATTCTTTGCAATCCTTTTTTTACTACTTCCAGAAGTTGAAACAAAGGCTTATCTTGTTAGTAAATGCATCAAGGCATTAAGTTTGATGAGATATGTGGAAGCCATTACACGTTCTTTACACTATGTTAGGAAACTTTGTTTTGAGGATTTTCAACTACTTTTCAAATCAACAACTCAATGGGCGAATGTCATGACATTCTTTATATAATCATTGACCTCTACCTGAAGGTATAATACTTGTACTCCTGTTTATCTATGGTGACTATGAATTGATCTACATTTCATTTTCAAATTTGTTGGCACGATCGAAACCTTAGTGCATTAACATATTTGATTTGTGAAATTGGAAACTATCAAATAAAAACAAGAAGTGTTAAGCAGTTTGAATTGTTAGTTGTTTCTTTATCATGAAGCTTCTTTTTTGGCATCTGTGCATCAAAAATGACTTAAATGTTCTCAAGCCTAGCATGTTAGTAGATAAATATTAGTAAAGATTAGCCTTCACAAGTGAATGATGACCACATAGCCACAATTTATTAGAGATTTTAGGGCGGGAAGTGTTGAAAGAGGTTCTGCTTGCACATTTTATATTCTTTTGCTCTTGTAGGTGATCAAGAACCCATCTTGTTGAAAAACCTCCAGAGACAATGATAATTGCTTCCCTTAGGATAAATGATCTCAAAATCAGCTTTAGAAGATAACGCGAATTACACAATCTCTTATCACTTTATTTATTTTAAATTATTCTACTCCTCAATATCTAGAAACGTGAAGTATTCTCATTTCTTTTCTCTTTCCCCTTATACTTTTCCAATCAAGAGAGGAGTACCATTTTCCTTCATTCCCCCCATCCAATATCTTATATTCAAAATGATCTGGAAACATTTCGTATAACCCATCATATGTCTCCCCTTCAAATTATCGTACACAGTTGAGAAAATTTCAATTTCATGAAAAAGTCTGCCAAAACAAAGGTAAAATGGAGAGAAAAAAATTGTATTGTGGATAGGAATGTATTGGTTTGTGTAAATTTCACTCACTCTCTCTTCCTGCCACATGTATGTATTTGAACATGTGTTTATATATCCCATGATCTCTTCTTGGCAATATTACGGAAGCCTTGATGATAACTCATTATTCTGATAGATTATTTGAGATGAAAGGAGAGGCTCTTTGCACTGTATGTCCTCATCAAATCACTAATAACTGACAAATTGTTTTTCATCGGAGGTGTGACTTTTATTGTTATTTTTCTTTTTACTCATGGCTCAAATTGTATTTGGAACCAGTGAAACCTAACATTGAAACTTTAACTTTGCTTGTTTCAAGATTACCAGAAGTTTAAACCTTAGTTAAGTTAGGCAAATACATTGTCTTCCAATGAAGAACGGATTTTGTGATAATATCCCAAGGACAAGTTTGTTGGATTTTTTTGCAAAGCGTGAGGATTTGGATTTTCTGTCACGAACAAAGCTCTTAAGTTGGGAAGTGTGTTTTGTTTTGAGCTCTCAAGAATTGATGAACTTGTTTCTTACAATTCTTATTAATATCTTCACCTTCTGTCATTTATACAACTTAGCAAGTTAGTATTATAGATGTAATGTATTTATTTGGATTCTAAAGAAACATTTGATTTCTTTGAAACCAACAAACTTGTACTTTATCTTAGTTTCTTTACACTTATTTCTCTTGCTAAAGGATTGAGACATCAAGATTGCTAAATCTAAGGACATCCACAACCTTATATCTTTTGAAAATTCAGTGCAATACATTAATTCTTTGTCCATTTCTTGAGAAAATAAGGTTTGACGAGCTATTTTCTATGCTCATATAACTAAATCTATCGATATGGAGTGGATAGTATTCTCTTATTATAATGTGTGTTCATTCTCTTATTATAAAATCATGTCTCCTCCCAGAAGCACACATGCAAGAAAGAAATTTGACCCTCCCCCCTTCCTTATTTGCTTACATTAATTTATTTTTTCTTAACGGACACTTTCTACATTTTGCTTCAGAATTTTCTCTTCACTTCGAAAAACGAGTCTTCCCCTCTGAAGGCCATTCACTTTGGACTCTCTGATTGTATAAAACCAGGCTAATTCTATTGCTATTTGATGCTCTTCTCATCATTGTGATATATCAAAGTTCATTAATACCTTGCAAGTGAAAGGCTTAATGATATTGTTGGAAGTGCTTATTATGTGACACCTAAAGTTTTGCGTAGATTATATGGAACAGAATCTGACACATGGAGTGTTGGTGTTATTGCTTACATTCTTCTTTGTGGAAACAAACCCTTATAGTCTCGAACAGAATCTGGAATCTTCCGAGCTGTCCTAAAAGCTGATCTAACCTTTGATGAAGATCCATGGCCTTCATTCTCTTCTGATGCTGTAGATTTTATGAAACGATTATTGAACAAAGATTATTGTAAAAAACTAACAGCAGTTTAGGCTCTTACTAAGTACCTAAACAACCTTAAGTTAGGCTTTGGTATGCAGTTCAGGATGAGGCTAGATGGTATAATATACCAGGATTTAGCTTCTTTTTCTTACTTGATACTATCCATTACATCCATCCTCCTTACCTAAATACCATAAATGTGCAACTTTTGGTTTGATGCTGCATAAAACAAAACAGATCTTGCATTACACACTGCATATCTTTGTTTCTCATAATCGGCAAATTTTGTTAAAAGATAACATTAGTCTAGAAAATTAAAGAAATTAATTAGTCCTTTTACTAGGTCACCAAATAAAATTATCGAACAATATTTATATTTAATTCTAATATATATGTACTTATTATTTTGTTTAGGTCATCCATGACTGGCCAGCCATCGTAATTATATTCGTCCTCTCTAAGGAAAACAACTTTAGAAGTACATATATTTGACTTTAGATAAGAACCTTCTTAAAAAATTTAGTTGATTGACCAAAACAATTATGAATCTATGGCAAGATTTTTACTTCTAATTGTTTATCATATATGTTTCATGTTATCATGTTTACTTATCTACCTAATTCTTCATCGAATTTAGCTTCTGTTTAAGTAATACGAAGTATTAAATTCAGCTGGAGCAAGATTACTTATTGCAATTCTTTTATTTTTTATTCTTTAGGTACTACTGTTTATGTTCGGCAAACACATTAACGTTTATATCATATTGCTTGACTGAAATATGTGCTCAGCTACTGTGACAGGCTCTTGCAAAAATATTGGCAATACCACACTATCCTATCTCCGAGAACAGTTCAGTTTATTAAGGCCAAGCAAAAGTGGATTTGTATTCCTTCAGAACTTCAAAATGGTCAGTTTTCTTTCCACCTGAAACACCCCAACCCACCATCCATCCATAAAAGAAAAAAAAACAAGAGGCTTCTATGTTTACATTATCAATCTTAATCCTCTGTAAGCAGCCTGTGACAAAGAAGTCAACAGAGGCAATGAAGGATTCACGTGTTCTTGATTATGTAAATATAGTAAAACTTTCAGTAACCTTTCTGTTCAAACATTTATTTTCTTAAAGCATGTTCAGGAAGCATTTTTAAACAGCTTTGTTCATAAATAGATGCATATAAACAGTGGATAGGTAGAAAGTACTTGTAGGATTACACAAAATATGTGAATAAAAAGTGGTTTGAATGTTTATAAACATGAACCAGACATGTGCTTAGTTTTAGGCCACTCAGCATAGTAGCTCAGTCTTACTATCATATGAGTGGTGACAATTGCTTAATACATTTTTACCTGCCATATAGGCGAGTTCTCTTCAATACAAAAAATTAGATTTTGAAGAATACTGTGCGGCAGCATTAAGTGTACATCAGCTGAAAGGAATGAAAAGTTGGGAGCAACACACATGCCGTGCCTATGAGTTTTCCGAAAAGGATGATAATCAGGCTTTTATCATAGAAGAACTTGCCTCAGTATGTTCTCTCTCTCTCTCTCTCTAAATGTCTCGTGGCCTCATTATTGACTCGGTGATGTTTAATAATTTATGCCCTCCTGGGAGGTTGGAATTGAACTGTTTTCTTTAAATTAGAAATCTTCTCAAGTCTGCATAATTAGCACATATGGCCTTGAGTCAATCTTTAGACAAAATCCACATATCATGTTTCAATACTTTGTTCCCCCAACCCAAAGACCATGCAGCATCTTTATACTAATATATGCTTTCTACATATGCATGACTGTTAATTTGGCAAAAGTCGATTGTGATAATTTCAGCTGTGATATGTTACTAGCAACAAATGTATTTAGTTGGCTCTAATTAACTAGATAAGGTTCTGTAGCGTAAGTACTTATGTTTCACCTATATTCCTTCCCACCAATCAAGGCTGAAGTTTGATGACATTTATTTCGAATTTGATTTGGGATTTCCAGAGTTTTTATTGCGACTAGCATGCATTACTGATGATGGTTTCTCAGAGGAAAACTTCAGTTTATTTTTCAGGGGTTTTCACATATTTATTATTTTTCTTCTACTTTCGTGTCTGGATAACTGCAGAGTTGAAGTCATAGGACGGTTATTTTCCAATGTACATAGCTAGAACCGTTGACCTTTGAAATTAATTATTGTTTAATCGAATTGTGAAAGTCATAGAACATACGTTTTCAAAAGTAAATAGCGGTGAAAGATTTTTCCTTTCATGTTCATGAAGCGAAAGGGGTAGGCAGTTGGTTAACTTTTCGGATTACAAGTTTATGGCGTTTGAATTTTCAAAATATTTATCATCAATATTTATTTGTACATAGGATCAGCTTGCTAACTGAATTTGATTAGATAAATTAATGTTGTGAGTTATACTACATTTGTTAGTCTAGAACTAGAATTAGAAATAATTTCACTGAAGTCAGCTGATTATTTAAATTTATTGCAAGTTTTTCTCTCTTGGATAGATGCTAATACAAAATTTGAAGCACCCAAATTAACGACAAATTTTCTTCACCATGGCACCATGACGCCTAATACAAGCTGGAGCTGACTTAACATTATGAAACTAACTACCTCAGATGTCAAAAATCAATGTTCTTTTCAGAGAATATAATGACAAGTAATTCAATATGCTCAAAAATTGATCATTGACATTTTAAATGTACTTGCTTGTTTTTGACTGTCATTATCATCATAATTTAGGCTACATCTTCGTTGTACCAACATATGTACATACTACTACAAACTGTTGCAATTTAACAAGAAGAGTCCAATTAAGTTGTCATAGAAATTAAGCTACAGATTAGGTTATCTTTCCATCTTCCTTTTTGATTCTCAAAAATATGCTTGCACGTGATTTCCTTTAGATGTTTTCCCTTTTTGTTTTAGTTCTAGCTATCATTTACAGGCATATGCTCAGCTATAAATGCCTGGATTGTTGAATGTATAAGTTTTGGTCTGCCGATTAATCTAAAACAGAAGTTCTACTCTTTAACTTGCCTTTGTGCCCAATTTATATTTTTTTTATACACATTCATGTTTAATTATCGATTGAACTACTTAATTGAAACTTTTTATGCACATACATGATTATTTTGCTTCCTTCTTCTTCTTCTTCTTCTTCTCTGGTTGGCTTCTTCTTCTGCAACATCTATTCTGCTTTTTATACTGATTACTTCAATCTATGCTACATCATAATTTGGTTATATGTTCAATGCTTCGAATTCATCATACATCAACACTGATGTTTCCTTACCTAGCTACCTCCAAACATTGGTTAAGCAATGTAGTTGTACATTTATAAGTCTCCATAGTATATATGTAGATGCTTGGGGTCTATAAATGGAATACCCTATTGAAAACTTTGGAGATTAAAATTTCCTCCAATATCGATTTGATCATCATATGTACTTGAACTTCAAATTTGTGATTCATTTGCTTAATTTATCTACATTTTAACAAATTACACAATCTATTTTCAAAGCAAAATTGATGGATACCATTTTTCCCTTATATAAGTTTCTATTCCAGGCTGACAAGGTTATTTTTTTTTTTTAAAATATTCTTGTACAGATAAATTCCATGAAGTTGAAAGAAAACATAATAGAAGAAAAAAGGTATGGCTGCTTTATGATTTTCATGCTTCATGGACAGAATGTTCTCATTTCATTGACTTCTAAGTTTCTGTAAAGTGGCATAAAATGTTTTTACCGTTGTTTTTAACACTGATGAAAGATCATTTACTTCTGATTTTCTGGGAAAATGTTAAATCATTTATGATTTGAAATGCCTATGTTGTAGCTTGCTAAAAATTATCCTGTGATGAACTTTTATTCAAACATGGACTTCAAAGAGAGTAGAAAAGATTGTAGTAAATAGAGTAATTATGTAAGAATGCATCCACTGACCTTTGTCGTGGTTTAACTATCTATAACATCCCGTCTATCGAATTTAATCTGGCTAACATTAAAATAAGTTATTTATTCTAAACCTAACTTATTTTCTTCTAAGTTAACTTCAGCTAAGCCAAACACGATGTATAATTATACACTAATGATACATACAAATTCTATTTGACAACTTCACCCTGCAAACACCCATGAGTTTCATGTTTTAGACCCAGAAGCACGGTCATTTGTTGTAAATTTGGAGTCAAGGACTTATGTCTGTAGAGAATTTGAAGTCGATCAATTGCCATGTTCTCATGCTTTGGCTACGATAGATATGTGCAAATTGAGTGCACACGACTATTGCTATAGTTATCATAAACAGGAGACCTTGTCTGCATCATCGCATCATATTTAGCAACCGTTCATCCCTTACTATATTTATTTGCAGTGTAACTATTTATATTTCAAAACTCCTTCCACATATTATTATTTCATGTTTACTTATCTACAAATATATATACCATTCCACGCTATCACATACTCAATTAAACTAAAACACGTGCCTTGCACGTGCATGAACTAGTATTGTATAAATATATAACATGGAACTCATAGCAAAAGATGATTGATACAGTGTATTAAAAGTTTTTATCTATAAGTTGATTACAGGATCATTTAGGTTCATTTGAGGCAGCAGTGGATTCGATTTCTAGGGCTCTGCCTTCTTCCATTCTTGACTCCTCACCATCTGCTGGTGGCTGGACATTCGAAGGAGATTCTTTATGTCCAGCTTGGCTTGAGCCATTGAGGGCTTTCCTCTGAGCCGTGTTCTTCTTTGCTTTTTCAGCCCATCCAGTAAGCTTCACTTGTATATGATCCTCGAATATAGCCCTGTTGAATGAACTTCCCATCTACCATGGGAAAACCAGAAAAGTAAATATAGGAAATTTATATTCATAGTGGATTCTTAGTGGAGACAGAAAGTGAACTTACCTGTGCAACAATTGCATATAATGGCAAGGTACTATAACTGCAAAGGAGCTGCACAAGTACCCTACACAAGGACAATGTAATGCACATAATTAGTTTTTCAGTCACATACTATTGTGTGCGACTACACGTGCGTGTGAATATGTGTGACACAGCTCGTTTGGAGTGGAGATAAGTGTACCCTATGACGAGTCTGGGGATAACGTAACCAACTTCTCCCATGATGCACGAATCAAATTTAAATATAACCTGCCATTTTCATCAGTGCATCGGTATTTCTTCAATAAAATAAAGAAAGAAAATGAGTTATTGACGTAAATCAGAAGATTTTGTTTACCAACATCCAGAAGAACACTGCAATCTCAAATGAATTCTGGAACAGAATTATATGAATCAAAACAAGGACAAGGCGTGGTTTGTGGAACCAGAAATGATCATCAGAAGGCCTAACTACTAAGTCCCCTGTAATAGCTGTATGTCTCTGCCCAACTTCTTCTGCCAGTTGGGCAATAATATGCTCAAGTTTGGCGCCCACAATAAGCAAAAGCTGCAAAATAAATTAAGTAATTATTCCTTTCCATTTCCATACATAGAATTTTGATGTAACAAGACAGATTATATTTGTAGGGTTCCTTACAATCAAGGGAATGAATGCTATCCAAAAATATGCATGCCAACCTGCACAAACATAAGATAGAATGTGACGAACTAAATGCATTCTTGCCAAAACACAAGCAATGAACGAATGAAAGGAACCTATGGGTCGTTCTCATTACTCAATAGGGTAAGAAAACACGGTTTGTTTGGGATTTCTTTGCTTTCTGTAGAAGAGCTTCTTGACAAAGCCAACTTCCTCTAAAAGTTCTTCTAATAAGATAAAATACTTCTATGTCCAAAAGCAGTCAGTTTTAGAAACAACTTTTGACCAAATGGGTCCTAATACACTTGAAACGACGTCTGATCCTCACCCTTGACATTCAGCAACAAGAAAAGAACCACAAATATCCATAGATACCAACTGCAAATCACAAATATTTCTCAAGTCAGTAATCTCTTTTAGGTATTTAATAATTTAATTCCATAAGTACTTTGAAAGTGTAATTAGCAATGAAATTATTGTAAACTGACCGTATTCCAACAACTCTCTTAAAATCAATTTCGAGAGCACGCATCATGTACTTGTAAAAGTTGAAGTTGGGATTGTCCCTGTAATGAGCCTGACAAATGGAAATTCAGAAAAAATAAAAGGAAAAAGAGCAAGTTCCATATGTAACATGCTTGAGACAGTAAAGATATCATCATAGGTAAGGTAGTTTACCACAATAAATCCACGTCGTAGAGTTTCATAGTCTAACTTATTAACAGACCCATAAATTTGTTTGAAAAAGGAACGCTGAAATTCAGAGAGATGGGTCAGTGTAATCTGTCGTGAGCAAAGCAAATTAATTTGCATTGTTGAGTACTTAATTTACTTTCACTTATTGCAGCTATATTTCAGTTTTTGACTTACCACCCAACTTAACAAAGCTAAATCTTTACCAATTCCCTTAAACCTTCGCTTGATGAAACCGTGTTCTTGTACATGGGTTACTGTCCTTTGCTGCGCTGTAGGCACGACAAAAAGAAGAAATCCGATGTTTTAATCCCAACTTGAAACTTTGATAATAAATTTGAATGATATTAATTACCTTGTTTTGGATCATGTTCCTTTTTCTGAATAGAATCTTCCCATTGTTTCCATTGGCGTATCTGATGACAAGCAGAATCATTGGTGCAATGGAAAAATAGGTACAAACATTAATTATATTCTCAAAATGCAGGGTATTTAATTAGGTAGGTAGGTACCTTCAAGGTTCCGAACAGAATCGTTAGAGCAGAGAAAAGTACGTGCACGACAGCCAGCACGAAGATAAATATATGTAGATCATGTATTGCATCAAGAGATAACAGTGGTGCTTTATCCTTGAAGAATAAAGAAATGAACAAGAAAATTTCAGTAAGTCTCAAGATTGAATAATTTCGAGTACAGAGACTAAAGTAAGTACCTGTTTCTCACAGTGACCCTGGCCGTCTGGTGCTTCTGCAGCAGCAAGAAGGCGGCGCCCAAGGACGAAGAAGCTGGTTTGGAAATGATCTGTGGATTTGTCGTCGCCTTTGGATTTATCAGATTTGCTGCAAGGAAGCCAGTCGTCGGTCAAGTGCTTGGCGATGCATATTTTAGTAATTCTGCTTTGAAACACGGTCAGAAGAAGAGATATGAATCCCAACAGCATCAACTCTGCACCATTGATCATAAATCAAGACATGTTTATCAGTTTGTCAAAATTCTTTTTAATTAAGTATATTAACAGTGTATCGACTGACCTTCCTTTATTTTTTGTAAGGCTTCGAAAAGAGCACCCTGATTTTTCTTGATCAAGAACTGCAAAGATCGTCGTCATATTTTCAGATAAAAGAAAACAGTTACCTGCATCAGGATAGCATAAAGAAGAATAAATAATGAAGAATTTATTGACCTTTCCGGCATAATGAAGGAGTCTTTCAGCAACTAAAGAGATGGCCACAATTACAGTACAAACAAGTGCGACTACCCAAGTCGGCGTATACTCTATAGATTCCCCATCACCGCCACCTCCTCCGGCCATCTTTTTTCTCTACTTTCTCTTCAGTTTAATAGAGAGAGAGAGAGAGAGAAAAAAAAAAAACTGATCATTGAAGGAAAAAGGAGCTTGAAAGCACTTGAAATAATGATGATTTAGTTGACGAAGACTTTGTTAAATTTCTTCATGAATTTGATTGAAATTATAGTATTGATTAAGAAAGTCCCACCATTCATCAAATCTGATTCAAATGGTATATTAAGATTTAAGAAATCAACGTTGTGGAATGGATTGGTTGGTGGCAGGCGGGCGGGCAAGTGTACAAGGTAGTAATATATTTATTATAATATATTGACTGGTTCTTCCAATTCTACACAAAAAGCAACGAGAAGGAGCTTCTGGGTATGCCCACACGGGATGACTAAACTTTTTTCTTGTCCCAAATCATGAGTTACTTAGTAACTTAAAGGTTAAGTGGATGACTAAACTCACTGTTCTTTCAATCAATCAACTTCTACGTTTAACTGTTGGGATTTTTCCGTGTAGCGACAAAATTGATGGGGGCCCTGCCCTTCTGATTGATGAACGAGCTGAGCCGTAGTTTAACCATGCTTGAAAAAAGGGACAGGGTTACTGCACTTTGCCAATTATAATATTGATAGAACACGTTCTTTTTTTTTTTTTTTTTGGTTAATTACACTACGTTTTAATTACGATGAATATCATTTATTTTCACTTATTTTCGTATTTGTATTCTCAACTTTTTTATTTTATTTTTATTTACAATCTTTTATTGATTTGTACATATTTGTCCCTTCCGAAGGCCAAAAAATACGTTAGGAATAGTAAAATGACTTATTTGCCCCTTATATTTGTAGATAAGCAAGTTAAACGACAAATACAGAAGTTCGACAAAATATGTTGCCCACACTAACAAATATTTGGATAAAAATAGACATCAAAGCAAACATGTTAATCAATTGAATGTAAGTGCAAAAATGAGAAAAAAATATTGACCTTCACTACAACTAAATTGTGGTTGTAGTGTAAATATAATTACCCAATAATCACTCCATATAAAACTATATATATATATATATGTAAAATATCTTATTGAGCTTGGGCCGAACGTGGCCGTACACCCCGTGATTGTTTTAAAGTTCCATCTTAAAATGTAAAATATATATATATTTTACATATATATATATATATATATATATCTTCTATATATAAAAAGTGTGTATTTAACGGAATTTGTTGGTTTAACGGAAAAACTAACGGAATTTCTTGATTTAACGGAAAAACTAACGGAATTTTTTTAATTTAAAAATCATTTAACTCCATAATTGGGCTTCAAAATTTACAATTCTAAAGCCAATGTAGAAGTATTGGATGTCATGTTCATTTTATAGATACACTTCTCTCCAAAAGTTTCATAAACTTTCAATGTGGGATTGTGCATTCTATATATGCTCTTAACTCCAATAGTTTTATAAATTTCCAATGTGGAATAGTGACCAAAAAAAATGTTAAAATACTCATCAAAATCATTTTAAAATGTATGTCTAATTGACTAATTTGATTTTGAATTACAACTAATTAAATTGTAATATTCACTTTCATTCTTTCATTTATTTAATTTTCAAATTTAATTTAAATTGCACTTGATTATTAATATATTAATGTTAGATATTATTTTCTATAAGTTTAAAATATTTTAATTTAACAAAGTAAACTATTTTAACATATTTATTTTTAATTTTTAGTGTTGGGACTAATTGTAGGATATATAATGAATCTAATTAGTAAAGATATATTTACTTTAAATTATTTTTATGTATTTATTGCATTCGGTTCGACCGCAGTTGAATTTCCACAAACTTCATGTCGGAATCATTCTCGATTGTGAATCAAAATCCTTCATCTCCATTTTCAGATATCGAAATTATCAAATCCGCAAACTTTTCGTATAAATCATATGATTAATGCTCATGTTTAGTTCCTTAATTAATAAAAAAAATTAAAATTCTCCTAACACTATTTGGCAATATTATAGTATTATATTAAATGTTTAGTAAGTATTATTTTTAAATATTAGATGATTTTATGATATAGTAAAAAATCTTTTTTTTTTTATAATATAGAAAAAAAATATTTTTTAAAATAAAAATATATTTAATGTCTTAAAAATAATTAAAATAATATTAAAAATACGAAACGTATTATGACGCTTATCCTTCGTATTGACACGCCTAAACTTGTGATTCTTGATTCTCAATATCGACATCTCGCAACGCATTACGCATTTTAGAACATTATTAATAAATGAATGGAAAATGCAAAAAATTTTGTACTATTACATTTTAGTCACTAGGTATTATCAATTTAAAAATGCTAATAGTTTATTTGGTAAGGTACATTGAACTCAATGAAGAAAAAATATTTATTTATTTAGTTTTGTATTATAATGTTATCTATAATGTATAAAAGTTCATGATTAAATACAAAATTTAATATAATATAATAGTACGAAACACAAACTTATACATTTTAATTTAGAATTTAACACTATTCAAGTTAAAATTAAAATATCACAATGTGTAATTATTTGTCAATTACATAAACATTACATCATTAATTATTTAATGAACCAAAAAAATTATATATAACTAAGCAAACGTGCATTGCACGTTGCTTAAACCTAGTATATATATATATATATATATATATATATATATATATATGTAAAAAATCTTATTGAGCTTGGGTCGAATATGGCCGCTTCGTACACCCCGTGATTGTTTTAAAGTTCCATCTTAAAATGTAAAATTATGAAGTTCCTTTTAATAAAGGTTTTTTTTTTTTTTTGAAATTATAAATTGATTATTATTTTTAATCACATATTTTGGTAGGTCTAGGCACGTGCGTAATCGTAACACACGAGCTGTAATTAGATGTTCCAAACTGATTCCAAAAAAAAAAATTAGGAATCGAAACCAATAATTGTATGGATCTGATTCTATTCTTGGTTCTTGAACCAGAATCGTGGGTATTCAAATAGATTTAATTTTTTATATAATTTTTTATTTATAATTTATAGGTTGGATAAGTAAAATACAAAACCTAAAAATCCTAATTTGGTTAGTAATTAGGATAAAACTCTAAACTCTTAACTCTAAAAAATCAAGACCAACTCCTTCACATCAGAATGCTGCATTTTAGAGCTAATGCATGTTAATTTTTGTAATTTGGTCTTTTTTTTAATCAAAAAGTTCAATCTAGGTTGTGGTGTAAATTGATAAATCAAAACGTTCATTCTTTGTATTTTGAGTTTTTTACTTTCTTACATTTTTTGCAAACTTAAGTGATTTTTTTTTTCATAATGCGTGACAATGAAACTTGATACATTCATAGCTTGGGTCGTGTTGTATCTTTTTGGTTTTTTTTTTTTTTTTTTAAGAAAAAATGTTTTGGAATAGTAAAGAGTTGTTGAATGTGTGGTTAAAAAAATAACGAAAAATTTTGAACTTATGTATAAAATTGTTCTATGGAAGAATATGTGATTGAAAATAAGTTTTGGAAAAATGAGTTTTTTCAAACAAGTTATTAGTTATCTTGAGTTCGTGGTTTTCTTTTAAAATAAGTTTTTTTTCTTTTTTTATAGTATTGAAAGAGCCTACATGAAAAACGTTCATTAAATGTATACAAAAAATATTATGGGTAGAATCAAACTGAGCCAAAACCGACGATTTGGGTTTGATTTTGGTTTCAATAATTACAATGACTCGAAGGTTCCATTTACGAAATACCCGAAGCATAATAGGTGGTTTTGGGGATTGAAATACCCGAACCGACCCACCCAACGTCCAAGCCTATATTTTTGATTCATATATTTTATTTACTTTTTAACTATATATTTTACGCAGCTCACTCATAATCTCAAAAAGCTTTGTACCTTTGTCAAACAGGAACTATGAGAAGTAATTCAAATCTATCATTCTTTTAGTACCATGTTAGCCGCATTTATTGAGAATGTGAATTAATGGATGGTAGGGACCATTCGTGCATGTGTTTAGTGATTATAATGGTTTCTAGTCAAACATAATTTTTATTTGCACATTTTGTAAAATAATAATTACTATCATTTTATTATCCATACTTTCTATAGGATTCATAATTTGAGGTGGACGAAAGGTGAAAGTTCGAATAAATATTCTTATTCGATTATGGTGTTCGATTTGTTGTCCTTAACGCATAGACGTCAATAAATAGCTACTTCGATTCCAGTGTATTTTGGAGGTTTGTTTGGATCCTCAATGCATGTTTCACGCCATTGTAAAGGAATCACTATACCAAAAATCTTCAAGATTTTATTTCTCAAAAATTACAATGGCTCATCCATCGCTTAGAGATTTCCTGTTGATTTTGCAAAATTGAAAAGTTCCTCGGGGCTGACTTTCGTAGATAGCAAAACAAGTTACATTTCCTACCCACCAATTTGAACGTTGTTTAGCATCATAACTCGCTCGGTAGTTACAAGCAGTTGGCCAGTTTGTGCTGTAAAATATCATATTTGACTGAATCACAAAAGGAAAACAGGGGACAGAGCTTAAGCAAGATTTGATTAAGTTAAACGTAAAAAACTCTGACATACAATCATTTTGTACCACGTTTGCTTAGTTTATATATAATTTTTTTGGTTTATTAAATAATTAATGATGTAATGTTTATGTATTTGATAAATAATTACACATTGTGATATATTAATTTTAATTTGAATAGTGTTAAATTTTAAATTAAAATGTATAAATTTGTGTTTCGTACTATTATATTATATTAAATTTTGCACTTAATCATGAACATTTTGTACATAATAAAATAATAGATAACATTATAATAAAAAACTAAATAAATAAATATTTTTTCTTCATTGAGTTCAATGTATCTTACCAAATAAATTATTATTATTTTTAAATTGATAATCTCTACATCCATTTTGTTTTTTTAGTTTCATTTTTTCCTAGTGACTAAAATGTAGTAGTACAAAGCCTTTTGCATTTCCAATTCATTTATTAATAATGTTCTAAAAGGCGTAATGCGTTGCGAGACTTCGATGTTGAGAATCAAGAATCACAAGTTTAGACGTGTCAATGCGAAGAATAAGCGTCATAATGCTTTCGTATTTTTAATATTATTTTAATTATTTTTAAGACATTAAATATATTTTTATTTTTAAAAATAGTTTTTTTCTATATTATAAAAAATAGATTTTTTACTATATCATAAAATCATTTAATATTTAAAAATAATACTTACTCAACATTTAATATAATACTATAATATTGCTAATTAGTGTTAGAATAATTTTAATTTTTTTATTAATTAAGGAACTAAACATGAACATTAATCATATGATTTATACGAAAAGTTTGAGGATTTGATAATTCCGATATCTGGAAATGGAGATGAAGGGTTTTGATTCACAATTGAGAATGATTCCGACGTGAAGTCCGTGGTAATTCAACTGAGGTCGAATCGAGTGCAATAAATACATAAAAATAATTCAAAGTAAATCTATCTTTACTAATTAGATTCATTATCCTATAATCAGTCCCAACACTAAAAATTAAAAATAAATATGTTAAAATAATTTGCTTTGTTAAATTAAAATATTTTAAACTTATAGAAAATAATATATAACATTAATATATTAATAATCAAGTGCAATTTAAGTTAAATTTGAAAATTAAATAAATGAAAGAATGAAAGTGAATATTACAATTTAATTAGTTGTAATTCAAAATCAAATTAGTCAATTAGACATACATTTGAAAATAATTTTGATGAGCATTTTAACATATTTTTTTTGTTGTCACTATCTCACATTGGAAGTTTATAAAACTATTGGAGTTTAAGAGCATATATAAAATACACAATCCCACATTGGAAGTTTATGAAACCTTTGAAGAGAAGTGTATCTATAAAATGAGCATGACATCCAATACTTCTCCATGGGCCTTAGAATTGTAAATTTTGAAGCCCAATAATGGAGTTAAAAAATTTTAATGGAAGCAATAAAACTAACGGTGAAAATAGATTTTTCATTAAAACAACAAATTCCGTTAAATTTTCCGTTAAAACAAGAATTTCCATTTCATAGGCACTTTATATATATAGAAGATATGAAATCCAAGACTTTGGAACCTTCCATCAGTAATCATCACCTCTGGATACCACTTCTTTGCAAGTGGGACGAAGTAGAATTGTATGCTCAAACTGCGATACATAGCTGCCCTTAATGTCACACAGAGGAGGATACGCCTGCCAGATATCAAACAAAACGCTGTCAACAATTATTTAGTTTGAAGACCTGTATTGTAATAGTCGATACAACATATAAGTTTACGCATTCTAACAATCCATATATTGAATATGAAGTATACCCTTAACGGCTTCAGCAAATTTAAATGTGTAGCAGCATACAAGAATCAAGAATTTTCATCAAGTGATGTGGAGCATCACTAAACATGATTATGGACCTATTTCGTAAAGCAATCTTCGACATAAGGCCCAAATGAATAGCTCTTAGGGTAGATTCTTGACCCTTATGTTTTGGCAATATAGGGTTTAATTGCGCCTCTCTTATCAGCTTTATGATTTTTGGGAGAAACTGATTGCATCTCCCTACGTCGAATTGGTATCAAAGATGGAGGTCTTGGGTTCGATTCTCTACAAGAAGAATGATGCAGAACATCACTTGAAAATGAGAGTTGGCCAATTTCGTAAGAGAATGTTCGATGCAAGGCCCAAAAAAATAGTGATTGGGTGGATTCCCGAGCTTGATCCTAGGTGATAAAAGGGTTTGATGGCGCATCTCTTATCAGCAGCTATAGTTTTTGGGAAAAGTGATTGCATATCCCAAGTCATTAAGCCTCTACTCAATCTAACCTTTCTATTCATCTCTCTACATCATTAAACCTCTACTCGATCTAAGCTTTCTATTGTCTGGTTCAAGATACTACAAGTTGAAAAAGTTCACGGTAACTGGATTTATGCAAATCAAGAACATTGGTTCAAGCATAGGTAAAAAAATAATTGTTCCCTTCTTCAGGCCGGTTTAACTTTCCAGTCTCATGTTCGTCAAGATTTTCATATTAATATTTATATTAAGTACTTATAATTGAAGCCATTTAGAAGCAATCACGCATCAAGCAACCGTTAATGTGCATGTGGCAGTGTGAATATCAATGTCCAGATTATTGACTAAATCCTTGCAGACTAAAACAGGGGAACACATACCTTAACGATACCAGCATCACACAAGTTCTTCAGTGCCATCAGATATTTAGTTTCTCCAAGGCGGTCTAGATAACGTCTGCAGAAAGCCAATGTAGAGAAATTCTTATTAATTGTTGCCAATAGCTGTTTTGTTCTTGGTAACCGCAGTGAAATGTGACCAGCATCAAAATTCTTCATGTAATGGCTGCATTCAAGATCCTCTCTGACTTCTCCCTTCCCTGCATGCAACATAAGGCAAGCAAAAAAATTGCACTTAGTGCATCCAGCCTAACCATATCTATCAGATTCGACGGAATATGTCCCACCCTCTATGGAAAGAAGAGGTTACCTGTGGATCCGAAGGTCTCAATCGCAAAAAATTCACCTTCTTCCATTTTTGTTTGCTCTCCTCTTTTCACAATTGGAACAGATTTCCCAGCATGGATTTGATAATGTCCAATGCTATGCCCATTTAGATTTCGGATACTTTTAACTGCCAGAACAGATAATTAGTTGAGCTTGTAAGTTGATCACATGAAGGCATTAAAAAGTTAAAAACATTTCTAAATCCTATAACTGAACATTACTATGTTATCAAGACCATAAAAGATAGCATAAGAAGGGAAGCATCACATTTTTTATTTTCAGTCAGCAATTAATATTTCCTACATTTAGTTATCAATTTGTTTCTTACTAGCTTTGAAATTCTAATGACCATGAAGGCCTTCAGTTTTGGTACGATAAAACATTTATTGATCTCCGAATATTTAATCATAGAACTTAAACTAGGGTCAAAGTCTGACAATATCAACAAATGACCACTATCTGCCACAACAAAACTTAAGAAAGATTGTCCTAAAATCCAAATGATCTGACATTTTAGTGAGCAGGAAATTGATAACAGCAACAAAAGAATAGCACAGAGGGAGAGAGATATTTTTGGATAACGACACCACTTGACTGATTAGATGTGCATTATCCATAGAAAAGTAGTTATTTAGAATGAGAAAGTGCCAGCTCTAAAAAAACAACTAATTATTTTGATAAGCATTAAACACCAAATTTGCAATTAGAATAGCGATAAAAAGTTGCAACTCGCAACTTATTCATCATTGTATTTCCTGTAGCTTTTATTTGCCACGAGAAATTGTGGAGACACATCTAGTAAAATCAACTTGAATAACTACAATGCCATTCAATGATCACATCCCCCCTCAAAGAAAAAGGAAAAGCCCATGCACGGGCATCATGTGCAAAACATCACAACAACCAGAAATGCATCTCATAAAAGCTATTTAATTTTATCCAAGGGCTATACCTTGGAACACCTTCCCATTGATTTCAACCTCATATGACTCCATGACCTCTTGAATTGCAGAACCTACGTCGCCTAGGCGCACATCAATCCCAGCTTCCTGTTTCAAAACAAATTGTCATCGACTGCTCCCACTTGTCCACTAGAAGTCTCAGCCAGATAATTTCACACTTCAGTCTGAATTTCGGTTCTTAAAAAGTCGTTCTTATGCAAATAAATTTAGTAACCCACCTTGATTCCCATATTGGTAGCTTCACGCGAGGCCTCGAGCAGTGGATTAAACATGGGATTGAATGCCACAGTAAATGCACAATCCACTATATGCCCTGCAAATGAAGTGTTGCAAATATTTGAATATTTGAGATAATACGACAATAGAAACAAGAAAATAAAAATACGGTCTCATAAGAGGCTTCCAGAAACCTTGAGATTGCAGTACAGTAAATAAGTAGCTATATTACCATCAATGTGAGTTCCAAAGTCCAGTTTCATCACATCATCATACTGAAGGACAGTTTTATCCCCAGAATTCGGGGTCCAATGGGCAGCAACCCTGCAACAAAGAACAGGCAGGAAGCAGACAGATCAGATTAGAATTCTGACGGCAGTGAAACAATGGAATCGAAAAGAGACTCAAACCTCAAAAATCAAAATGGTGTATATTGGTTTCTAAACTAGTTATGTCCCTGTTTGGTATTGACTAAAATCAAATTTTAATCCAAGTCAAAGTCAAACAATCAATATTAACCACATTCCATTGGTCCCACAATTTTTCAACCACACATCCCATCAATTTTTATCAAAATCTACTAAAAATCTAAATTTAATCTCCATCAAACAACCCTTATATCCAAAATCTCCAAAACGAAATGAGTGGGCCACATTTGCAATTAAGCAATACCAGTTCAAAGAGCATCCTGTAGGAAATGCAATACCAGCCTGTAGACCGTTCTCTGATATTAATTTACGAACTGTGTCCTCCAAGGTCTCACACAGGTCAGTCATCAACATTCCGGGCTTCAAAATTTGTTTAATGTACTTCCGAACCTGACAATGATATGCATAAATTAGAACATTACTATGACAGTCCAGAATGAACTTCTCAAACAAGCATACTATATGTTGACGCAAACACAAGCATACTCAAGGACGTATAGCTAAATGGCAACCTGACGGTGGACCTCTGCTGCTTGGCGAACAGAATTATAGATTGGTTTTTCCAGTCGCTCCAATTCCCTCTTTTCCTCAGATGTAGTCCTCCACAAGTTACTATGTTGAACCATATTTCATAAAATAACTATTTAAATTAACAGCAATACTATACAAGAGAGATTATACCAACCATAAACAAAAAAAAAAAAAAAAAAAATCTTATGATTTCAAAAGAAAATAAGAGATGTATTGCACTCAAATGGTAAATGACGCCATAGAAAACTGTAAAGACCTTACCACAAAGAACAGCATAAACAAGAGACAACACATCCAAATTTATCCAACTGGGTTTCCTATATCCAAATCTTGTTGAAAGTTGAAACAACTATGAGAAAAATAGATCGGTCGCCTCCTTCACAGCTCCTCCTATTTGACCAACCTAAGCCCTTGTTTGGCCTCCATTTCTTAAAACTTATTTTTTCTCAAATTCGTTTTCAACAACACATTTCATAGGACCCACAACTTCTATCAATTTTTTAACCACACATTTTATCAACTTTTATCAAAATCTACTAAAGATCTTTTTTTTTTTTTTTTAATCAAAACCAAACAGGGGCTAAGAGACCTTCTCTCCATGATTGAAACAGTATTAAATAGTTGCTACCAGAGATAAAGCTCCTTATATTCATTGCCCATATCTCATTTCCCTCCCATACATGATAACACAAGCTGAAAACAGCTCCTTTTCCACATTCCAACTGTTTCGTCTCCTCAAAGTATGCACCCTCATTGCCTCCAACTAAAAAAGAATATCAATACTAAGTGAATTTGAAACAGGAAATAAAAGTCAACCTGGCACCCACTAGTTTCTCTGCAATACATTCTATTTTTCATTCGATTTATGCAACCTACCTAAGACTAGCACCATCAAATATCTACGCTGTGTACTTCTTTTAAAAAATGATGAATGTAACATATCCACGACCTGGCAAGCATCAAAGGAAAATTATATAAACATACTTGTCTGCATATTGTTGAATTTCACCCTCTGGAAACTCGCCAGATGGAAAAAGTTCAATCACAGGAATAGATGGAGGATCAGTTTGCTGAGGTGGTTCTTTTTTCTTCCTGCAGATTAGAACAGACAGATGTAAGTTAAATTCAAGTCTCAAATAAGGAGAAGGGGAAGGCAAGTATGTTAAAGAGTATGTCTCACTTGCTTTTACTTTTCTTCTTCTTCTTCTTCTTTTTTGTAGCTTCTGAACATTCCAGATGCATGCAACTAACAAGTCAGACAAAAAACAAAAAAGAAAGAAAAAGCAAAACCTTAACAAAATGATGTCAAGACCAAGAAAATAATTTTAATCATAAATGATTGGAATTCATAGTACTCCTTGAACATCTGAAAACATTAAGAAAAACTGAAAATAAGACAATATAAACACCATCAAGGTTCTTGAACAGCATATCACAATAGCACAAATTAAATTACATCCCATAAAATGAACGTGAATGCAAAACATGACCCTCAAAATCTACAGTTTTACAGGCAACTGCCCGATTGTGGATGGTCCAGTGTTGGGCTATCTGCACCACAATCAATGCCGTCTTTCTCTTGGCGTTTGTTAAACGAGGTTCAACACAACAGAATGTGATTATATATAATCCCAATACTACAGGCAAAAGGAGAAGAAAGAAGCACCAGAAAAAAGGAACTTAAAAGAATGTTTCACCAAAATAGAACAGACTATCATTGAGATTACTACTCCCTCTTCCATCTAAGATAAGCCATCAGAAGAGTCACTCTAGCAAATTAGGAAAAATACAAGAGAACAAGGGTAAGATTACACTATATTCCATGAAGGGGAAAGTTAACATGGAGCAGCAGAGAGTTTCCCTGTGCCTGCACTTTTACATTCACTACCATTTACACTCTCTCTGAAAGAGACATATTTGAGTTCCCAAAACAATCTTCTCTAAATCATTATTATAGTAATTGACAAGTCATATGATCTCTTCTACAACCAAGACCACCATCTCACAAATAAAACATGAACCCACCTAACAAGCTTGAGAACCAATCCCTCTGCATGGGGAAACTATCATTGACTACATATCTGGAGAAAGAAGGGTTTTACAGAACAGAGAATTAGTAGTCCAATGACAAGCCAAATCCAGATGTGATACTTTTTGATATGTATTGCATATTCAGTCCCAAAAGTTACTGGTATGATCTCTAAGTATGGCCTCAGAGGGATATTCCTGGTCCTTGGAAAATAAGTTTTTTTTCCCCCCTCTCCAAACTTCCAGTTCAAATATTAACTGCAGAAAGCCTAATATAAAAGGGTGAGTTTTATGTTAGAAGCATAAGCCATTTCACAGTACTCAAACTCAATCCTTCAACCTTCATACTGCATGTGAAACATCAAATCAAGAAATTCAACATGTAAAATAATAATTCTTTAGTTAATTTAATTTATTAATACTGGGACTAACATTGTAGGATAAAAATTTAAATAGAAAATACAATGAAAATGAACTTTCTGCAAAAAAATTAATAGAGACATTACATACATTACTTCTGTTCATTTTTTTTAGTTGCCAACATTTTTTCAAACCATGTAGCTCCTAAATAGATCAGAATGAAGCGGCATCAATTAGAGTCTTTAACAAATAATCAAGTTCCGGTATTTCTTTGCAAATTTGAATAACTTTAAGATTGCCAATTACTTTATCAGTACTGGGTCTCGTATATTATCATATAGTTTTTCTTAGTTTGGACATTGTTAATTAATCAGTGTCCTTTCCAAGTCCTACTAAAATCAGTTAACTTTCCCACACATAAAAACTCTTCTTTTTCTTAACTAAATTGCATATCAACTTCACCATGCACAAAAAAGGGTACGAGCTTGATCCCATTTTCCCCTTAACAAACTCAAAAACCAGTATTTTGCATCCAAAATTACCTTGTTGGTCATTGGCTGTAAGGTCATCAATTTTATCCTCAACCTCTTCTTGTACAGCCTTCCCGTTTGCTTCGTTACTATCATTCGCGTGCTTGGACTTTCCGTCCTCCAGACGGATTTCCTCAGTCAATCCTTCGGTCGCCATTTCGACAGGCTGTAAAAGCCAAGATTATGTGATTCGTAAACGCATGAATTAAATTAATCCGTTCACGAAAAAGTCAAAATTAGGGATGAATTAAATTTTTGAAATTTTCGGAAACCTGCACAAGATTAACACTAACTGTGAAGAATAAAATTATTTATAGAAAGATACGTAACCTTAAAAGAGGAAAATGTTCGATAGTAGAAATGAAAAGCTCGTGTCTACGGTGGGAATTTTGGGGCGGCTCTGAGTGTTGCCGGGACGGTGGGTAAATGAGAAAACAGTATCTTTGGACGGCACAAATTGACATAAATAGCACTAATCTTCCACCTTATTGGCCAAAGCTGCTCGAAGTTGCTTATGGCCGGTTTTGCTTGAAAACTAATTTTTAAAAACGCTTTCTATTCTAAAACAGCTTTTAAAAAATGTTACATTGGACTAACATTATAAACCTCATCTATCATTTCGTTAGCTGTTTAAAAATTAATGGACTTGCTACGAAATCAAATTTTGACATATATATACACACATATATATGTCCAAGAACCTATGGTTCTGTTGGAAAACAGGATCGGATTGGACCGATTGATTTTGATCCCATTCGATTCCCTTTTTTCAGTTGGAAATTGTTCAATTTTTAATATGGATAAAACTGAATGTACAATTTTGATTCATAGTTTTTTTTCACAACCCCCTCACATGGGGTGATTGCGGACCCCATCCCCATGTGAGGGGCTATGAAAACTATGAAGCAAAGCTGTAACTTTAGCATGATTCTTTAAAATTCACAATGAGAATCAATTTGATATAGTTGACTTTGAGAGTTCTAGAGAGAAGCAGTCTCGTGCGATAATAGTTGGTTATATTCATCGTTTCGGAAAATTCTCAAGGGCAAAAAGGAGACCTAATGTAGATTCTTACTACAAATATTATTATATTTTTCCATTCTTAAATTACGCTTCTGTTTGACAAAAACACTTTTGAGATTATAAGTTAGTTAAACTTCATTTTAATATTACATTTCATTGAACTTTATCAACTTTTTAATCGTGCTTTTCATAGATCACCAACCAACTTATAATCTCGAAAGACGACGTCAAACAGACTACGTGTCAACAAAAAAATTGGGGCCGGATGAACATAAAAGATGTCAAACATTTAATGTCACGTTAGTGTGATGAAACTTACCACATGGAGAGCATGGGATGAAATATTGATCGAATTAGGCGATCCAACACCCTAATGACCTAGACCCATCCGACACATTTTCTTGCTCTTCATGTCAAGATTCTGAAAAATGATAGTTTGCCGCTGATGAGTAGATATGGTATTAGTTATATTGGAGCATGAGGATGATGGAGGACATCCAATTGGCCTTCTAGACAAAGAATCCTTACTCGTGCTTGCAGGTATTAGGATTTTTATTCTCTGCTAAGGTAATTTTGTCAATGCATTTGCTAGAAGATTTAAGACCTCGTCTGATTCTCATTTTTTTTTTTCAAAATATATTTTTCACCCTCTTTTTTTTTTTAACCACACATTCTTCAATAAAATAATATTACACACAACCCAAAAACTTTTCCTTCATTTTTAACTACACATTCTCCATCAATTTAGTATTCCAAAATGCATTTTACACAAAAAAAAAAAATGGACTCAAACATGCCATAAATTTAGACAAGGAGGGTAAGCTTACTTTCCTCTCCGGAGAGAAAATGGAAGGGAAAGGAAGTTTATCCTAGTCAAATTCAATCTTACACAACGCAATTTGACATATATGGGAGTCGGGTTCTTTTACTTTTTTGTTTTTTTTGTTTTTTGCTAAAATCTAGGATATAGGGATACGGCTAAAAACAATTCAAAATCTATATGTTAATTATATGTTTGATAGTAAATTTAAAACAAATTTTGTTGCAATTTGTAATACTTTCAACTGATTTTATTTCAAGTCTACAAATTTGAGATACATATTAGAAATCATTTTTAATCCAATATCAAAATAATAAAAACATCGTAAATGATCTTATTCAACATGGATCCTATACCCTTGTTTTGTCGACATGAGTACTTCCTCCAAAATGGGGAATTTGGGCACTGGGGCTTAGAATGGAATACTACTTATCTTGCCCTTATTGGCATACTGCGTTTTTTTTCTCTCTTTCAACCCTCTTAGACATAATTTTTAGTTGATTTAACAGTTTTATTTTACTTTCATAAAATTTAAATCATCCATAGCATCACTAGATGGTGATCTTGGTTTCCAAGTAGGACAACAGGCTTGAAAGAGAGCATTTGCCAATCATACATCAACTACTTGCTTACTCGTAATTTTTGTTACTTTTTCTACAGAGCTTTTGCAATCAAGGAGGGGAGGTGCTGGTTTTTTATGCCGTAAACAAACAGAAGACAATTAGAATAGTCCGATTGCAGTATCTACATTCTCGAATGGATGAAATATTCCAGTGCCTCGTCGAAACGAATCACAAGGTTGGCATGATGCAACACAGTAATTGAAAAATTCTACTGCTGGTTTTGTTGTACTCAACACTATTTTTGGTTTCCTAGAATCTGGATTGCTTCACGAAAATTGTAGCCGAATATTTGGGGATGACATGAAAGAATCTTGGGACACATCTTTCACTGCAAAGACTAATACAGAAGCAGCAAACAATTGGAATGACAAGGAACTGTTTGGCTGTGTAGAGAACAGAACTCCCTCCATCAGTGTGAAACGAAGTAGAACTGAAGATGCCCGACAAGCAGAAGCAAACAGATTCTTTGTACACATATAAAAGATTTATCGTCTGAACTCGTAAATACTGTGAAAAAATTCACCCAACTTTGATTACAAAACTATGAAAAATCCCACTTATTGTTCAAGAGTTTCTAGGAAGAAATTAATGATATGCCCTTTAAAACAAATGTTGCCAAAACAGCAAACAATAACTTATGACGTCAAGAAAAAAATAAAAAATTGACACAATGTTACCTGGTTCAGAGCTTAATAACCACACTAAAAATTTTAACAAAGGCAAGAGGTTCGATCAATGTAGGAAATCTCACAACAATCTGGTTGACTATAAGACTTTTTTATCCTGCCATCATCTGCAAATGGCAAATGCAATTTCTCTTAATAGATCAGATAAAATGGAAATGACTGAAAACAGAAACGTTTTGTGATGTAGCACGAGCAAAAAAGCAATGTACATCCATAATGTCTTCTCTTCATGTATCCGTCTTCACTACTGGGATCAGAAAGACACATTTTAGAACCCTAGAAGAAATTACCTTGAAAATGTCACCAAACATTCCTTGCATGGGATTTCTACGCTGGACTCCATAAAACTTTTCAGCAATTTCATCTAGAAACTAAATCACGAGGACAGTCAATAACAGAATATTTAGTTATCAATCAAGAAAGAGGCCTACCTTCAAAGATCAAGTTATTCTCAAGCATGGGAGAAAATGACCAAAACAAGACCATTTCAACTGTACAGTAAAATATGTACAAAGTGGAATGTCTTGTCTAGGAAGTGAAAGTGCGTACCTCATTAAATACAGGTTCTCTCTCTATACTGGACCTGTATCTCTGTCTCAAAATATTAAAAAGAGGCAAAGCATCTCTCTGCAACCTGTATAAAATACGGAAAGAGTTTTAGAAGGATTCGGTTTTTTCTTCTCACCAATTATGGGTGTGTTTGAGCAACATTATTTTGGAAGAATGTATTTTGGAATAGTAGATTGATGAAGAATGTGTGGTTGAAAGGGAAGAAAAAGTTATTGATGTGATGGAAAATATTATTTTATTGAAAAATGTGTGGTTGAAAATGAGTAAAAGAGTGAGAATAAATATTTTAATGTGGATCAAACTAGGGCTATATTCTAGAATAGATCTGGTATAATTTTTGAATGGAAACAAACACCTTGTTTGTTGACAAGATTTTAGCCCACAGGCTTATTTATTTCATGAAATAATTACCACAATATCTTAATCTTTGCAATGTGCAATATCAGCAAAACATTCTGTGGTAACTATATACAATAAGCAAACAATGTATTAATAGTTTGTAGTTGATTACAGAGAGTGGTCGCCATTTCACACTCCTAAGAGACTTGTGGCAGGAATTATTTGGAAGGTTATATGGAACCTGATTGACGGTCTTGGGATGTTATAGTATGAGTGTAGGTGCTAGGTTAGGACAGGTGTCAACCCTCGGTTGTTCTCACGTCTGTTTCACAATAAGGTCCTGAATTGACATTGTGAAGGCTTGAGTCTCCTGTCATTGCCTTTTCATTATACGTGCCCATTCCTAGCAATAAATATACTGTACCAGTCACAAGTTTCATTCAATTCCTCACTTTTCTCCTAGGATTTTCAACACGCAAGAGAAGTGTCTAGGTTTGCAACTGATCTCGTTCATAATTCGTGCTACCAAGTTATTTCAATGATGTGATTAAGAAACTTCAAAATTAATAACATATCGAGAAGAGTAATCCATAACAACTATGACTAGCATAGTCCCTCATGAAAGGAGATTGTGTGATCGCATATTGCTCATACTTGGGTCTCATCCATAAGCTAGAGACTGCACATGTGGCCTCTCCCCTCCCCCATAACAGAAAGGTGGTCGACAGGCTTAAGAACCAATCTTCAAATTCCAAGAAATATATAGCTTCCATCATTTTTCATAATTGACTAAAACTTCATTCCAGTCAAGGAAAGATTTACCTAAACTGGAAGTCGTTTGACAATTAAAGAACTAAGAGTCTAGCTATTGGAAAATCAAGATAATGTGACATTAACCAATGAGCTAAAAGAAAAACTAAGATCCCCAGTGTCCAAGCTATATCAGAAAGCCGCCACCCCCCACAACACAACTACAATTGCAGAAATCCTATTCCTTCTAAGAAAGAGGTAAAAGCAGAACCTAAGAAAATTGAAGGTAAGGGTAGATGCTGAACAAATGAAAATGGAGGGCGGGAGGGAGGGACGAAGAAAAGCATTGTGTAATCCTTTCTACACTTAGATGATTATCCGCGAAGCTTAAATTCCAGATTGCAGAATATGAATACTTCCTTTTATAGTTTGTTAATTTCCAATTAATAGTACTCACTACTCACTACAAACAAGTTGAATACAGGACACAGTTCACAAAGCAGCCCCATCACTACACTTGGCAATTTATCCAAAATTAGAACTGGCAAGTCAATGGCTATAGACTCTATTTACTGCTAAAACATTTTACTTTATGAAAAAGTAACGGTCTGTAATCAGAAAAAGGTGCAAAACAAGCAACTTACGTCAGTAGCAAATAATTAGTCAGCTGCATCAGTTCTGTTTGTGGAAAATCAATTTCTTCACATTGAACTTGCTTCCTCACTTCATCAATAAGGATATTAGCATCTCTTAGATTGCCTAGAGATAAGTACCTACATACGTGGACAAAATGCTAAACATGTCCTTGGTCAAAATCATAAATCATAAATACTACAAACCGGAAAGATCAAGTTCAAGTCCAGATAGTGAATTCTGACACTAGGAAGCAGTTGAAAAACAGCTGACAAGAATTTAGAATGGTGAATCAAGAGAGACATATTGGGACAGTGGACAACATTAATAGGAACTGCAAATGTAGCTGCATGGATTCAGATTCCACACTTACATCAAAACTGCCCGTGCGATGGCCAAATCATCTTCACCTGGGTAACACTGAGTTTAAAATTGTACATTGATCAAATCAAGGGTGGGTGATTTCTAAACAGTATTTGTGTAGTGAAAAATTATATTTCGCAACAATGTATGGCTTTACTTTATTAGATTCCAATAGAAACATTGAAAAGACATTTCAACAAAAAATATGACAAAATTTAGAAAACAAATTATTTAAATCCAACACAGATAAAGGTAAAACTCATAGTGGTTAGGGTTATCAGAAGTGGAAGGGCTAACCTTGCCCATGAAACTCACTAGAGTTGAAGCAAATTTCTTCGGATTCTTCCCTCGAACAAAATGATATGACACTCTGGTCATATCCTGTAACAGTACAAAAATTTCAGTCACCTTAAATTTGAGGATCAAACTAAATTGAATAATAAGGCTCCTTGACTTTGTAATTTGTAAAAAATTTTAAGCCACTCTATTGCTGTGCACTGCATTCTATGAGAGCATAAATATCATCACAAAAGCATTACACAAATATAATAATACTTCCAAATTCCAATGGTGACATCCAAGAAACAAGTTAACAATCACTACAAAAAAAAAAAACACTTCAAATGACATGACTCAGAGAAGGTGGAATATAGTTCTAACAGTTTCAATTGCAATAAATTAGCAGCAGGAGACTAAGCCCATGTTTGAGCCCCATTATTTGAAAACTTATTTTCAACCACACATTCTCCAAAAAATCACTATTACAAAACTATTTTTTCAACAAAATGGAGCTCAAACAATGGCTAATTAACCACAAACTCCAAAACTCAAAATAACTTGTCATATTGAAAACCGATCCAATTAGGGAATTTCATAGAACCTCACACGCTCCAATTACAACATTGATAAAAAGGTATTCTATCAAACACTATGGATAGTCAATATGGTATTGTCTGCATCAAAATGGGCCCTAAGCAAGATAATAATTACTATACAGTTGAAAAGGCAGCAAGTCAACAGTGTATTCATGTGATTACTGCAAACTTTCAGAATAATTATTTAATACTCATACCAAACTTATGATTGACAAGAGACACCATTAAGGGGACAGAATGGAGATAACAGTTTATAGCACATAAAGCTAAACTAACAAGAAAGAGAAAGGCTCAAAATATAGAAGCTAGACAAATCCAGAAATTCAGAAAAAGAAAGGTAGTTAGGGAAGAAAAAATATACTTAGCCCAGGATATTGGAGAACCGACACTGAAGATTTTGAATTTTTTTTTTAATTTATGTGTATTTTATTTTCCTTTTTCGTATTATGGAAGGGGAGAGGACATAACTTAACGGTTTTTCAAATTATTAGCATAAACTACAGGGTGAAGAGACAAACTAAAGAACCAAGGATGCCCGTAGACTGCAATATCACTAGTGTAGATTCATCTCCAAATAGCTACAAAAATTGTTCACGGACATACCACCTCAGGAGACTCTGAATATATATAACCAGCAAGCATATCATGGAGTTCGGGAGATCCATTCCTATGTGCTCCAAATTCAATAGACCACCTGAGGGGAAACACGAGTTAATTAATGGTCCAATTTAGCCTAAATAATGCAAGAAGCATCAATATCTCAAAACATGTAACACTAGTACCCAATTTCCAGATCTGTAAGCTTTCTTATTGTACGACCCCTGTTATGCAACCATAATACGGGCTTAAACTAAAAATTGTGACTCTTCATAAGTGATCTACTCAGTTTTTCAACCCCTCTTGATTTCTACGATACTGTACCAATAAACCTCAATTCTCTTTCCCTCACTTCGCATGAAGTTAACCATAATCAGTCACTTCCTTGACCTACTCACTCGATCTTAACCTCCATTTTTGCTAGTTTGATGTAATAATCGTGTTCCAGAGTTTTCTAGCCATGGCACAGATGTACAATTTATGCGACAAGGTACTTTTTTAACCAAATCCTGATCTTGTAATCTAAGACTATACATTCAAAGACCAAATGAAATCTGTTCTCATAAGATAGCATATAATAAATGACCCTGATAAGCAAAATCCATGTACCATTGAAAATAAAATCAAATTTATCCATTTGTTCCTGACCCGGCTAAATATCCTCGTGAAACAATATATATATATATATATAAAAGTAGTTTATTTGTTAAATGCTATATTTCAATAACAGGAGGAAAGAAAAATTAATTGATACTTTAGTTTTTCATCTAAACCATTCTCTATATTACATTTTTCCTAACATATTATGAATCTAGAAGATGATCTTTTGTGTTTATCATTTAGAGTTACTAACTAAAAAAGATTGTTCATTTATCTCATTGAATATGTTGAATCGTCAGTGACCACAAAACCTAACCTACTTGAAAAGTACAGGTAAGATAGCTGACAATCAAGCATGTCTATTAATTACTTGAGAAAATTTTACGCAAACACGCGTAGAAATATAGGAGAGAAATTGGAAAAGAATATCTCACTTAATAGAAGCCTTCAAAAAAGATAAGCAACCCTCTACACGCATTTTTGCAGCTCCAAGAGCTTCTTGGAGTCGTTGCATGTCATCATCATCAGCCAGGTCCAAATGTTGTGGTACTGGTATGCGAGGAAATTTTTTGTAGATTTTCCAGATACGATCTGCATTTAGAACTTCTTAGTATTATGAATTCATAAATGAATGTTTGTAATTTAATGTGTCTATTGGCATTTGGAGGTAATTAAAGTTTATATACATTTGCTCAAACTAAAATTACGTGAGCTATTACTTTTTGAGCGATAAATACAAAATCACTAATTATCGTAGAAAGACGAACAGAAAGAGGTCAAGAAACCTATATAATAAGATTTGTATCAAAGACCAGATCAGGTCTCAAAGAAGCCATACAATGAAAGTAATAAAGTAGATAAGTATTAGGCTCGGACTCTTAATGAACTCTCTTCTTCATAACCAATTCACCTGTGACCTGTCTTCACTTTTAACATGATTTAGCCCAAAGATTTTTGCGAAATGCGAATAGAAGATTGTCCTCGAAAAACACGGATATGTCTGAACATATAATCTAATATTGATCATATTGGTATTGCATTATTTTCCATTTCAACTATAGTGCATTTCAAAGCACAAGTTAGTCATGATTATGCAGTCGATAAACTGATTTGTCAAGGTTCATAAATATTCCAATTGATATACAACTTCAAATGCATGTTCCATTATAATAAAATTTAGCATCGATCTTAAAGTTCAAATTACGTCAAACAATATCCCAAACCCAATCATCTAAATAACTTAGGGATGCACTTCCTTGATCTACAAGTACAGTTGTAAAAATTCAATAAGAACTTCGGGAGATAATTATTATTACTAATTATATCTAGTCGTGTTAAACAAGCAGTTATGCCAAGTCAAAAAAACTAACATAGGACCCCGCTTCAAAAACTTACAAAAGACCCCACCAGGACAAGTGTATAAGCTCAGAACAAACTCCTGTACTATAGAGCTAAATGCAATAATCCGAAAGCTATTAAAGCACTAGGGAACATAAAAGTGCTAGTTGGAACTTTGGGCTACGATCAACTAAGAAGGTGCACATTTCTATCTGGTAAAGATCAATTATGAAGACCAGTTAACGTAAAATAAAGGTATTGAGTTTCAAAATACATCCGGTCAAAGTGAAGAGGTCATTGTAGAAACTACGGCAGTAACACAAGATTTAATGAATGTAATATGTATACCATTGCGTACGAGATGAATTTTGTTTATATAACTGAAAATGACATAGATGGAATCGGAAGTTTCAATTTCAAATCCCTCATAATGCAAATCCATATTCTGAAATTTAGATCGCATCTCCTACCACCACCATGCCAAGACACATATGCAAGCTTTTCTTCTCTCGAGTTCATGAAGCTATAGATTTCAATTGTAATTTTTTGATTTCATTACCAGGTGAAGGTGAAGAAGGCAGGTGTGCCGCAGCACCTGCGGTCTCTGGTTTTCTTTTTCTTTTTCTTTTTTCCTTTCAAATATTTATATTATCGTTTTTCATTTTTTCTTAAAATTTCTTCTCAAAGATGAAAATTGTAATCTGGATAACAATGTAAACAGTGGCTAGTTTGACAAAAAATTAATTTCAGACCATTTAGCAATGTGGCGATCAAAAGTGTCCAAAATTGAGAATTTCCTCTTCATGGTAACTTCAGTACAACTTTGTAAGAGTATTATTGTAATACACAGACCAGGAAAACTTAAAAAGATTTGGTAGGTACTACTCATACCAATAAGGTGCACCTTCTTTTTCGGAAGTTCATCATTAGAAACTCCAGTTAAGCGTGCTTAGTTTGGAGAAATTTCATGATGGGTGACCCCTGAGAAGTTTTCTCGGGGAGCGTGCGAGTGAGGACAAAGTATACTGAAAAGACCTATGTTGGTACAGTGGGGACAGTACGTCGTCGATTTAACGGCCGGGATAGCCCACTAAGTAGGACCCGGGTCGTTACAAATGGTATCAAAGCGCGGTTATCAGCCAGAAATCGAGAACTAAGTACTATGCGGGACAAAGTGCTAAGACATAGGGTAGGAGCCACCTCTTGAACCCGTAGGAGCCACCTCTAGAATCCCAAAGCCCGGCAACGGATCCTCAGATGGATCAAGCGCGACGAAAACGTCGCGAGTCTAACGAGGGGTGATTGTAATACCCAGACCAGGAAAGCTTAAAAAGATTTGATAGGTACTACTCATACCAACAAGGTGCACCTTCTTTTCCGGAAGTCCATCATTAGAAACTCCACAATTAAGTGTGCTTAACTTGGAGCAATTCTATGATGGGTGACCCCTGGGAAGTTTTCTCGAGGAGCGTGCGGTGAGAATAAAGTATGCTGAAAAGACACATGTTGGTACAGTAAGACAGTACGTCGTTGATCTAACGGTCGGGATAGCCCGTTAAGGGGGACTCGGGTCGTTACAATTATCCTCCTTGAAACTAATAATTAGGGTAAGAAAAGAAATCAAAATCCATTTCCTATTTTTGACACAATCTTAGTTTGTAAGTCTTGGAAAGTGTTCAACGAAATCTCCATCACATTTGATTTGATGTTCGAGGCATTAGCTATAACATGATGTTAGCAAAATATGTTCTATTTGACTGATTTTTATCTCTCCTATCTTTGGTACTTGCAATTAACAGCAAGAAATTTAGTAGAAAAGAAGTTTATGGAAAGTGAGATCTTAACTGAATTGACCATCCGAGTTACCTATGGTTTGCATTTTCTTTGGTTTAATAAAAGTAGAGGTAAGAAAAGATGAATTGCACATTTGCAATATGTCTTGCATAGACCTAAAGAGTCTGTTAATCACAATAGATAAAACAATAGATAAAACAGTTCATATTAGGGAGAGACCGTATCAAAACTAACACAATTTGGTGTGGTTAGAGAAAATTAAATTTCACCGAATCTGTTAGGAGATGTAGATCTGAATCCAGCAGAGTACTAGCCGGCCCCAATTTTTGGAGAACTTGTTGTATTTATCAAAAGAAAAAAGAGCCAATGTCGAGTATGTCTTTTATTTTCAACCAACTTGAGAGAATTTTCAAGTCTCCTTCCAAACTAACACTAATCAAATATGACATAAAGGTTAATGGAGATTTTTTTTAGAAAGGAAATTTGGTTTTAGAAATTGTAGAGAATATAAAAGTATTTTTCCGAAAGGATGGGATAATACTTGTTTAATTCTTGGTCCTCAATAGCAAGGAGAGTGTTCTTAAGGCAAATTTTTCCCTCATGAGAGGAAAACTCGATGAAATAGTTTTCTACCGAACTGGACCAAAATGTGAGATTGAGAGCAACTTCAATGAAAAGTGAAGCACAGAGTGGATTCTACAATCATCTTCAATGATGCGCAACTTCTAGTATCGTTCTAAGAGAGTTAAATAGACCATCACACCAATAAATGAATATGCATATCTGGGCAAAGTCGGAGCATATGCATCACATATCTTAGTTAGAAAGCACTTTTTTGGTAGTGCTCATGAACTGTGGATCTTACGAAATATGTGAATAATAAGTGATTGTAAGTTGTGGATCCTAAAAAATGTGTGGACAAAAAGTGTGTTTGACCAGCTTAATTAACCAAACATGCTTAAAGAATGATAAAAGAATAAAAAGGACTAGAGCTAAAAATGTTAGGAAGAAGAATTAAATTAAAGAACTGACCAACGGTATCATCATCACAAGGAAGCTTTCCTTTAACGAGTGCTTCTACAAACAAGACGGCAAGCTCAGCCCCACATGTAACCTGAAAATGAGTGTAAACGTTATAAGTCAATGCTTTGAAGAAGGAACCGAAGATAATCAAAAGCTATGAAAAATCCTTTTTCTCCACAAATTAAAGTCATGAAGCTTCAAAGTTCACCAAGATAAATAAATTAAAATGGCTCTGCCGCTCATAGTTCCATGCTAGAAGTATCTATAGCTAAAAGTCAGTATCAATATCTGCACTAAATTCAGTGTTACTATTAAAAATTAAATCTCTGCCAAACATTTGCCAGTTGATATATCACAATGCATAGTTTTGTCAATTGTGATTGAATTGTCATTTGGTTTTCGATTGGAAGTTATAACCTAGACTGCATAGTCATTGTTTTGCAGAAAAAGGTTAGCTTGGCAAGAGTATAACCTGTCCATTTTCTAATTGCACACAAGCACCGGATTGCAGAATATTCAAGGCGTCCAAATACCTCTCGGCCGCAATATATCTGTCCTTGATAAGGAAAGAATTACCTAAAAATAGAAAGAAACCAAAATTGACAGAATAAATTATGTACAGACTTAAGGATTATATTTATTGTATGTACCTCGCACTAAAAGACTTGTACATCTGTTGAGCCCCATAGTGATTGCCTTCATCTACGGCTTTCTTGATCTTCTCAATGTTCTGCAATTAACAGTTGAAGGAATCCCAGAAAAAGAGGAATTCAATCTCACATTTCCAAATTCAAATTGATTAACAGAAACAGCAAAATGAATCAGGGAGTTTGATAAAAAAAAAAAAAAAAACAAAAATTAATAACCAGGTAATTGGCAACAAAAGTATAAACGTAATGGAAAAAAATGGGAATCATAGTTAGAACGATACCTCTTTAGCCGAAGACAGTAAGACTCTATTAGCTCTCTCCCGGAACATAGCTCTTTGTCAATAATGAAAATAAAACAAACAGAAATCTCACCGATTTATATGTTCAGCGTAGATTGGCAATTGGAGAACAACACCGTAATGCAACGACGTCTATGTCCGATGTTTTTCTCCAAATGGGCACTTTTTAAGAAAAAAAAATCAAAATGACCTTCCTATGAGGCCCAAAGTGAAAAAGAACCTTAGGGTGCGTTTTTTTTTTTTTCTCAGTTTTGAATTCATTTTTCGTTTTCTGTTTTGAGTAATTATTTTAAAATTATAGAAAACACGTTCAGTTTAAAAAATTTTAGAAATAGTTTTGACATTTTTTTTCAATTAATTTGATTATTAAATAAAACATATTTTTATGCTTATATGCGATTAAGTTTTATGGATATTTGTATTTGGGTAAATTTTGTGTGATTTTATTAATTATTTTAATTTGAGAAATGTCTTAGTTCATTTTCTTTGATTTGAGTTTTATCTCGTAAAATTTTCTTTGTTTTCGAAAACTCATTTTTGAAAATAACACACTAAACACGTTTTGAGTATTTTAGAAAACTGAAAATTGCATCAAAACAACAAATCAGACGCACTCCGAGCTTTACATTTAGTTTTTATAAATGACATTTATCTTTTTAATTGGTTTGTAAAGAATTTATGAATCGTTTAATTTGTAGATAAATAGTCCATGGTTGGTGGAAGTTAAAATAAGAATTTAGTAAACATTGATAGAAATTGATGAAATGTGTTGTTAAATATTATAAGATCAATAAAATAAGTGGTTGAAATGAATTGTTGACTTGACTTAAATCGAAATCGAAACTTTAATCGAAATCAAACATGAACATAGAAAAAATAATTTAATGGATAGTACTTGTAACTTTGTTAAAACTTGTGACCATTTATAAATATTTTATATTTTTTAACAAACAAGTGCTAGTCAAAGTCAATTGAGATCATATCATTATTGTCAAGTGTATTAAGCATGTGTTTGACTCTCTCATTATTCCCACATTATAATGAGAATTTGATTCTGTGATATAATTTTTTAAAGAAAGTATGGTTAAAAAATAAGATTTTTTTTTTTTGAATTTACGTGTAATATTATTTTATTGAAAAACGTATAATTGATAAGAAGAGAAAAAAAAATGAATTATAATTTAACGTGGCTAAACACGGGCTAAGTAACAAAGAGTCGGAAGAACGTGTAGCTACATTTTAATTAGTATTCCAAAAAACGTAAAACGTAACTAATCGTGGACGTCAAGTTTCCAATTAGGCAAGGCAAAACCTTCAAAATTAGAAATATAGAAAATTTGATACCATGTCCTAGAAGTAAAAAATATTTTTTTTTTAATATTATTTTAAATTTTCAACCATTATAAGCCCATGTTTGACACATATATTTTTTTAAAAAATATATATATATTCTTTCAAAACTCATTTTCAACCACACATTTTTTAATGAAATAATATTTCACTATCAGTAACTTTTCCTTACTTTTTAACCACATATTTCGCATCATATTACTATTTAAAATTTATTATTTCATCAGTAATATTCATCACACACCCTACAAATTATTTAATAAGTAAAATAATACATACCAAATATCTGAAATTACAAAAATTTTTACTTAATAATTCTTACTTAATTATAAAATTTCATTTTTTTAATTTTTTTTTTGTCAAATTCTCGTCATTAACCTTTTAATAAGTCGTCGATGATGGTTTTCGTTCAATTTTTTTTTTTCTCAGATGGCATGAAATAAGTTATTATATCGTACTTTTAAGTAATCAAAATAAAAAACAAATATAAAAATTTTAAAAAATATATGTCCTTCATTTCAATGCAAGTTAGCAAAATATTTAGACATAAATTGCCCTCAGAAATGAGATATGATAATTATTTAAAAGTTAAGAATAAATATGTGATGAAAAAACTTTAAAGATATAACTGAAAATATAAATAAATAATAGAGACATTTATCAAAACTAGGTTTAAGCAACGTGCAATCCACGTTTGCTTAGTTTATATATAATTTTTTTGTTTCATTAAATAATTAATGATGTAATGTTTATGTAATTGATAAATAATTACACATTGTGATATATTAATTTTAATTTGAATAGTGTTAAATTTTAAATTAAAATGTATAAGTTTGTGTTTCGTACTATTATATTATATTAAATTTTGTATTTAATCATGAACTTTTTGTACATAATAAAATAATAGATAACATTATAATACAAAACTAAATAAATAAATTATTTTTCTTCATTGAGTTCAATGTACCTTACCAAATAAACTATTAGCATTTTTAAATTGATAATCTCCACATCCATTTTATTTTTTTAGTTTCATTTTTTCCTATTGACTAAAATGTAGCAGTACAAAGCTTTTTGCATTTTTCATTCATTTATTAATAATGTTCTAAAAGGCGTAATGCGTTGCGAAACGTCGATATTGAGAATTAAGAATCACAAGTTTAGGCGTGTCAATACGAAAAATAAGCGTCATAATACGTTTCGTATTTTTAATATTTTTTTAATTATTTTTAAGACATTAAATATATTTTTATTTGAAAAAATAGTTTTTTTCTATATTATAAAAAAAAAAAGATTTTTTACTATATCATAAAATCATCTAATATTTAAAAATAATGCTTACTAAACATTTAATATAATACTATAATATTGCTAAATAGTGTTAGAAGAATTTTAATCTTTTTTATTAATTAAGGAACTAAACATGAGCGTTAATCATAGGATTTATACGAAAAGTCTGCGAATTTGATAATTTCGATATCTGAAAATGGAGATGAAAGATTTTGATTCACAATCGAGAATGATTCCGACGTGAAATTCGTGAGAATTCAACTGGGGTCGAACCGAATGCAATAAATACATAAAAATAATTTAAAGTAAATCTATCTTTATTAATTAGATTCATTATATATCTACAATTAGTCCCAACACTAAAAATTAAAAATAAATATGTTAAAATAGTTTACTTTGTTAAATTAAAATATTTTAAACTTATAGAAAATAATATCTAACATTAATATATTAATAATCAAGTGCAATTTAAATTAAATTTGAAAATTAAATAAATGAAAGAATGAAAGTGAATATTACAATTTAATTAGTTGTAATTCAAAATCAAATTAGTCAATTAGACATACATTTTAAAATGATTTTGATGAGTATTTTAACATTTTTTTTGGTCACTATTCCACATTGGAAATTTATAAAACTATTGGAGTTAAGAGCATATATAGAATGCACAATCCCACATTGAAAGTTTATGAAACTTTTGGAGAGAAGTGTATCTATAAAATGAACATGACATCCAATACTTCTACATTGGCTTTAGAATTGTAAATTTTGAAGCCCAATTATGGAGTTAAATGATTTTTAAATTAAAAAAATTCCGTTAGTTTTTCCGTTAAATCAAGAAATTCCGTTAGCTTTTCCGTTAAACCAACATATTCCGTTTAATAGGCACTTTTTATATATAGAAGATTAAAATGTGAATTAGATAATAGAAAATGTGGTGTAATATAATTACCCTAGCTAACAGAAGAAACCCCTCACACGATCTCTTGTTTTCTTATCCAAACAATTGATTAACTATGAATAAAAATATCATTCATTCTAAACTCGTCGAAGAAATTTGTATCTAGTTGTGTCAATCGAGCCGATCGATTCGCCGGCTCGTGAAAAAACGAGCTACGAGCCGCTCGGGTTTGGCAAGCCCGAGCCCACTCGTGCATTTTTTATTATTATTAAGGTTTAGAACATGTATAGTTAAAAATAAAATAAAAATTAAAAGTCAAAGCTAGCTCGCGAGCCACGAGCTTGTGCTGCCATCACTATTTGTATCCATGTAGTCTACATAAGCAACCTTACCCTGTTGATATAGAGGATTGTTCATCTTGCCAAAAAAAACTACTGCCAAGAATGCATTTGATAGTACAAAATTTACCCTTCCCTGGCAAATTATTATGAACAACGTACAAGAATTATTCACAGAAATTATACAGGCGCTGTACAATTTTAATTTATGTCATTATTGTATCGAAAATCAATGAAAAATTGTTAAGTATTCTTCTGTAAAAATCCTGTCAATTTTTTTTTTTTTTTCCCGTGACTATAGCATAACTAAAATGGACATTTCTTTGACAAAATTTAAATAATCAAGTTTTTTTTTTTTTTTCACTAACTGTTGTGAGAAAGGTGAACAATTTGGAGTTTCTTATCTGGAATTGTGAAGATGAAGAGACAGAAAGATTTGTAAAAAGCGTAAGATGGAGATATGTTGGAGAGATAGAAATGATCTCATGTGTCTTCGTGGATAGGAGTTATAATGTCCATCGTTGACGTGACAACGTCTCTTTCGTGAGAATTAATTTTTTTTTTATTTGACTTGTTGATGTGACAACGATGGATAAACTTCATCCTGTCCAGTTGGAGCAGAAGTTTCACTCTGATTGGAGCCTTGGAGGGATTAAGGAAAAAAAATTAAGAGACAATTTATCCTCTAAAAATCCGACAAGTTCAATTCACTCGCTGAACTCTGAAGACCCGTCAAGTGCAAATTTTTCCCAGAAGACCGGATGAACTGTTAAAATTTGAAGGTTAGGGACTTATTAGACTTTTTGAAAACATTAGATACCCTAGCTGCAATTCTTCCTAATATATTTGGAAAGCTGTGCCCGTGATGAGTTGGAGGATGCCACTAGTCCACTACTTCTGACTAGGGTAAAAAGTTCAATTATTCACCCAACTTATAGGCAAGTTTTAATTTGTTCCAAAGAAGTGATTTAAGTTTATTTTGTTTCACGTTGATCATTATACTTTAATTTAATTTAATTTATTCTAAATCAATCATTGAACTTTAACATTTGTTCCACATTGATAATTAAACTTTAATTTGTTCCAAATCAGTCACTGAACTTTTCCAAACCAGACACTGCGTTAGTCTTTGTATTCAAAATTAATACTAACTTTGACATGTCAAATGGCATGTATTTTTCCATATTAGAGATATGATTTACTTCAAAACTTCTTAGCTCTATGCTAATCGATTTCTAAGATGCAAGGAGGCTAATAAAGTGACCAATGCAAAACAATTTTATAGCAACCTAACTAATATGGAACAAATTAAGTGCATGTTCGACAAAGTTTAAATTTTTTATCAACGTATTTTGCAGGACCCATAACTACTTTATATTTATTATCCATGTATTTTGTAGAATTCACAACTTATATTTAAACTTTGTAAAACGTGCTTTTAATTCAAGTAAGTAACCGTTGTAGGATTCACAAATCACCACCCACTTCTTATATATATATGTGGAGCCAGTCTCTTGAAATAGGGGGGTTTCAAAGTTGAAGGAGTGGGGGCTCACAGGCAGCGCCCCCGAAAATTTTTCGGGTTTCTTCCTTGTTGCCTTGCACTTCTAATGCATTTTCTATATTTCATAGCATTTACTTAAGTAAATAATTGGTTTTACAAGTGCTCATTTTTTAAAGAGGTGTTTTTCATTGTATAACTGTAGCTGAGTGTGAAAGATCGTGATGTGAAAACTTAGAGGAAATAAATTTCGTCCTTGTACTTGGTTGGTTTACTGTTCTTTGGACTTTGGAGATCTATTACCCTAAATAGAAAGTGAAATTGAGAGAAAAATTAATGATCTTTAGAAGCGTCATTCATTTATTGTAAATATTAACTTGTAGTGGAACTGTTAGACATGAGAACTAACTAATATTTTCGACTATTAAGATTCATAAATAAATATTTTTTCTCTATAATTTCTTAAATTAAAGCATATTGGTTGAAGTTTTTAATTTCAAATGTCATCTTTCTTATCCAATGTTATCATCCATTTTCAGAAACATATTTGAGAACATATCCGATAATTACTTTTAACACTAATACCAATACAAAATGGTAATAAAAAAAAAATTATCAAAATATTTTTATTTTTTTTGTGTTGGGGGGGGGGTCAAGGTCCCCCCCGGACCCCCCCCCCCCGCCTCCGCCCCTGTATGTATGTATATATATATATATATATATATATATATATATATATATATATATTCCGTCGACCTTTAGTGACTAATGTTGAACATATTTTCAAGTCAGATGATTAATTTAGAACAGATTAAATTATAGTAACTATATTGAAAACTTTCTATAAGTTCAGTAACTCATTAACAATACTGACTACCAATCAAATAGAGACTTGATTCACGCAATCTGCGCTCGATATATTTCCTAAACAGATACATGTAGAAGGTGAATCATTCAATTTTTTCCTGCCGTCGTTCTCTGTTCCTCCGAGAGAGAAGAGGGGTAGACTCCTGACTGAACCCGCTGCTGTTTTCCACTGACCCAATTCTTCAATGGGCGCTATAAAGGCAGCGGTAGCCGATGGGGTGTTGACTTTTATGTGGGTTTTTTGCGCATCGACTTTGGGTGCACTCACTTTTGTGGTGGCTTCTGCTCTCGGAGTAGCCCAAGGACTACCAACTCTTCTCGTCACTACGGTCCTTGTTTTTCTTCTGCTGTTCGTGTTCGGCATCATCGGTGATTTCTTAGGCGGCGCCACCTTCAATCCCACTGCAATCGCTGCTTTCTATGCTGCTGGTATTGGTGGAGCTGATTCTCTGTTCTCTGCTGCCCTCCGCTTTCCTGCCCAGGTATGAATTATGTGATTAGTCAGATATTGATCATGTTTCTTGAGAGTATGTAATCCTACTTGCTTGATTCAAATGTAGATTAATATGTGAATATTGTCAATTGATGATATGTTTGTGAAAATCTAGATCGCTCAGTGCTAGACTAGATATAATGGAACTTAAGATTAAAAAAAAAACGGGGTCTCTCTTGCCAGATGATCTAGTTGTGAAAACTAACCGATTTTAGCTGAACGACCAAATTTAGAACAAAAGGCACACATGAATAATAAGTTTGCATATAATAAATTTTGGCGACCAACACGGAAATTTTACCAAAATTTAAGTGTATATTATGCGAGGAATGAAAATGCTAAAGTTGTTACTTGTATCCTTGACAGGCGGCTGGTGCAGTAGGTGGTGCTCTTGCAATTATGGAGGTTATGCCAATGCAGTACAAACACATGCTTGGGGGTCCTTCATTGAAGGTTGACCTGCACACTGGAGCTATTGCTGAGGGAGTTTTGACTTTCATAATCACTTTCGCCGTCCTTCTCATAGTCCTTAAGGGTCCAAGCAACCCACTAGTGAAGAATTGGTTGCTTGCCATGTCAACTGTTTCGGTAGTCGTTGCTGGTTCAAGTTATACTGGACCTGCGATGAATCCTGCCAATGTAAGTAACACATCTCTTTTCCATTCTATCTCTAGATTCTGAATTTATATGGATGATCTATGTCTTATTGTGGAATACCCTAATCCTTTAAAATTGCTGACTAATGAAAAATTAAAGAAACAAAATAACATGAGGTGAGAGTTTCTCTTTCCCATAGCACAAGGAAAACATATCTGCTGAACCTTTCCTCTATTTTTTTTCTTTATATCCCAATTGCCAACCTAGAATAGAGTTGTTACTTTTCTTAAGGGTTAATTTAATCAATGATGACTAAACTTTGTTATAGGTTACTACTTACTCATCGAAATTCAAGAAGTTACTCTTTACCCATTGAACTTTGCTATATATTACTACTTGCTCATCGAAATTTAAAAGGTCACTCCTTGCTCACTCAAAGTTGAATAAAGTTACTCATTAATCACCCGTATCATTTCCATAATTGTTACCTATAGCAAAATTTAGTGAGCAACAAGTAACTTTGTTCAAATTTAGATGAGTAACAAGTAAATTTTTAAATTTCAAGTGAGTAAACAGTAATATATAGCAAAATTCAGTGAGTAACGACTAACTTTTTAAAGATCGATGAGCAAGTAGTAACCATAGCAAAGTTCAGTGGCCATTGATTAATTAACTCCTTTTCTCAATATGGTACTTGACCGTGTTTTCTTTTAAAATCAAAATGTTTAGATGTAATGTGATTGAGCTTTGACATCCGAAGCACAATTTATAGTACTGTTCACTAGACTTAATTTTTGTATTTTTAGATTGATAACGTGATTTGGCCCTCATATTTCCATTCGAGAGGTCCTCCATATTTCCATTTGAGAAGTCCTCTCCTCCCTAATCATGTCAACGAGCCGAGCCACAAGCCAAAACTCGAAGCTCAAGCTGAGCAAAATGGGGCCGAGCTTTTTTGGGCCCGAGCTGAGCAAAAGCTTGGCCAAAAAAATGAGGCTCGGGCCAAGCCGAGCCCAGTTTCTTTTTTATTTTTGTCAAATTTTAAAATTTTTAGTGCATGCTTTTCATTTTTTTAACACTGGCTCATACGGGCCGGTTTGGGTGAGCCACACCGGTCGGCCCGACACGGAGCCTGAGTCGGGCCTGCTCGACCTTTTCTAGGCCGAGGCCAAGCCGGCGAGCTTTTTTGCCATTCCTACTCGTCCCATCATTATTGTCCTGTTATGGGATGTCAAATTATCCTCAACTACCAAGTTTCTCTTTCCCTTTATACACCATGCCGTAATTGATTGATTAAGTGCTGTTACCCTAATTAGGACCCACAGCAAACAGTAACCATTTCCTTTACATTGACCTTAAAGTTGGTTTGGAAGTTCCATCTATCGTAAAATTCTGATCACTTTCCACATGATTGGATTTTTCTCCAACCCTGGAAGAACCAATCATTTTCTTATTGAGACCTGAAAACACTAGCTTGATCAATTAACTTTCCGGTTCAAAGAATATGGCTTTAGCTTTTTGCTCATTTTGACCATTATGGTCTGGTAGTGGCATTGGTTTGTATTTCCAAACTCGGCCATTTCTTGGGAGCATTTGTTGAAATAACTTCTGCTGTAGGAATAAGGACAATGTCTTGGGAATGTCGAATATAGAGAGATGAAAAGCTTGCTGGTACATCAGTTATATAACCGATTGTAGAAATGGCACGACCATTTCTCTAATAATCTACTACACAATTGCTGAACAATTGAAATATGTCCAACGCAATGAAGGAATTGTGGGAATAAAAGTTGAGACTTGAGATGAACCAAAAAGAGAACTTCTCACTTTACCACCGTGCTAGGAAGAATAGGGATGAAGATTAGAGAATAGTCACAAGCAACTTAATGGGCTTAGGATTAAATTAAACCCAAGGTATCCAATACTTAGTCAAATTAGTCAGACAAAAAGTCTGATTTTTAGACCTGCATTTGGAAGAAAATATGAATTTTTAGATTTAATTATTTTTTGAGTTCCTACATTTTATCCCATGCGTCAAAACTTTATTATATTAAAACACAAATAGGTATCTAAAATAAATTATAATGAGTTAGTACTCAATCCAAATATTCAATTAGGAAACCTTCTATTTTTACGCATGATTATACACATGATTTCAGTTGCAAGCCTATGTTTGGTTCATGTCTATAAACACTCATAATTTTTTTCCACACATTTCATGGGACCTACGGAACCATAGATTTATCCACCACTCATTTGTATCTATTTATAATTTAAACCATTTATTAACACTTTCCACACACGCTGTAAGAGATATCTGGTGCATATTGACAATATTCAATTCCATAACCATAAATATGTTTCACTCAACTTATTGAGGGTATTGGCTCAGTAAGATCTCCTCCGTTGATATTTCAAAGTAATTAATCTTATGATTTGAATCTACTTTTCATTTTAAGATTAAAGACATACTCGATTTAGTAGTTTGAAGAAAACCAATCTAACAGATGCAGTTGTAGATGAATTTTTTGTCTGGGTCTTGTTCAACGTATCATACCCCATGTATCACACTGTATGTCAAACCCAAATCTCGTTCTGGCAACCAAGATAAATCACCTCATCCCGTAGAAGTTGATGTACTACAATTTATGATGAGTTGTCATAACTCAACCTAACTGGGGTCTAGTAATAAAGTTACAAGGAACTCTTGATTTCTATCTTAGCCAGTGTACATACCCCAAGTCATGTACAGTTTAAAGTTGATGGCATTGTAAATTTCATATAACAAATTGCCTGCTGTAAATGTATATTGGTAATGAATTAAATTCAAAATCTATTAAAGGTAAAGAATGATTGCAATACTTAACTAGTTGTATGCACAAAAAGTTAACTTGATAATGCATGTAGGAACTACTGTTTGTTGTATCTGTAAGAGATTCTTGGAGTCTCCTACATTGGTCAAGAGGAGGTAGTTGTGTATGCCATACAATACTGTGTGGAGAGCTGCTCAGTTTCAGTGTCTAGCTTTACTTTTAAAGAAGGAAGAAAAATCACTTCACAGATTCATGACACGGATGTTCTTTTCCTTTTGTTTGTATCGTTTTTCTTTTGAACTATTTGGTTCCCTTTCTTCATCTGTTACTATGGCATGCCTTTAAGAAGATGGAATTCAATAACATTCCATCAATCGGGCTGGTTCTTTTAACAAATCCCAATTCCACTTTGTGAGAAATAAAAATTAATTTGTATAACTGATGAATTAATTGGATTGTTGCAAGTGGAATGAATGGGGTGCAGTCTGCTACAAAGCTAAAATAATTAATTTAGAATTTATTCAATTTTAAAGCTTACTAATTAGCTGATCTAAACTTCTATTCATCTACATATGCGAATCACTAAGCTCAAATCTTGAACTTGAAAAAAAGTGCAGAGAACTTTTGAAGTATAACTTTTAACATTTTAAAAAAGTAAATAAATTTATCCAAACTGTTCTTTAGATATTGGCAGTTTGGCTGAGCAAAGAATTGTTTAATATAATAAAATTTGACGTACAGTTTTAGAACATTACAAGAGTTCTGATCTGTAACTGCAGTCAAATTTTTCTTTCTTTGTATGATTTCTTGAATGTGAAAAGTCAAAGTTGTTCTTTGAAGTCTTATATTTGCATTTAGTTTCTTGATTCTCTTCGCTCCTAATCTGACTTCTCTATCCTCAAAAGCTTAGAAGATAATTTTGCCAAATGATAGTTTCGATTCTTGTGTGTAATTCCATAGCTACTATGACAAGGATGGGCTGTGCTTAAGTTTAGTTTCTTGCAACATGTGTGCTAATATCCAAACATCTCGTGTAACTCCATCATTCTTGATATGTTCTTATTTTTTTTATTTGCTATTTTCCGCAAAGCTTGTGTTAAAATTGGATGCTAATCGTGTCTAATACATTGCAGGCATTCGGGTGGGCATATGTATATAATAAGCACAACACATGGGAGCAATTCTATGTTTACTGGATCTGTCCCTTCGCTGGAGCAATATTGGCTGCTTGGACCTTCCGCTTTCTATTCCCGCACCCAACAAAGCAGCACAAGGCGAAGAAAGCCTGATAGCTTAAAGAAGTAACTATCAGTGGACAGTGTATTTGGAATTTAAGACTTTTAGCTTCTTTAAGATTGACATTGAAAGACCATATGTCTATCAAATTGGGGTTCATTCCCAAAAGGTTAATTATCTATTTGGTGTAGTAGTTCAATTCGATGTTTAGCTGACATGGGAATTCTCAATTTCCCAACATTTACTTTTTACATGATTCAGGATTACGAGTTTGAGGACATACATGTCGTGTTACTGTTACATAGTATTTGTCTCTACTTTTGGAGGAAGGTCGATTCATATATGTTACAGTCAAAAAGTATTTGTCTTGTCTTTGTTAAAAAAAAAAAATCATCTAAAATGCTTTAATTAAGATAGAATGTATAGTATGATGTTATTTAAAGTAAAATTATTTTCACTTGATTGTTGACGATTTGTTTAGGGGTTGCTTGACATGGTTTTTGCTTTTGCATTCTATAGAAGAGATTTTGAACGAAGTTACCTTAATTATCTTTTGAAAACTAATTTTAAAAGCTCCTACTTTTAAAGTGTTTTTAGAGAAAATCATGTTGGATTAACATTAAAAGTTTTCTAACTTGAGGAAGCATTTTTATAAAAGTAGCCAAATGGGTACACAAGGAAAGTTTTGTCAAACGGACCTAAGTCTGTTCCCATCGCTCACTCTCCATGTCTAACCCTTTTTAAGTTTTCACATCTCTTCTGGTATACCCTCCAATCTCCCTATTTTGTTTGAGAGGAGTTAGAGAATTGGTTAAATTCTCAAATAGCAACTCCAGAGTCTCTTGATTTGTCAAGAAATAAGATGGAGGGGTAAGCGAGTCTAGATTTCACGTTTCCTAATACATTTTCAACATCTCAGCACATCGTAAAAAATATTAAGATGTGTAAAAAATATGTTGGTATCTCCCTATTCGATCTCTATTTTTTGAGAATAAATTTTATAAAAAAATATTTTTGTGTAATGACGGGTTAAAATATATGAAATTTTTTTTATTTATATGTAAAATTATTTTATTAACCAAGTCATTGTTTAGTGTATCAATAAATATTCCTTCTTTTTCAATCACATTTTTCATTAATCTACTATTTCAAAATACATTTTGAATTTGAGGAATTAAATTTTAAACAGTGGAAAACATTTATTTCAAAATCGAGTGCCTGATCAGTGTGCACTGAGGTTGAAGACCCCATTGTAGAGCTTTCCCTGTACTTGCTACCCCAAGCCTCCTTACGCCGCAGGCCACCGCAACCATTATTTTGGTATTTCATTATTGTGGGTGATATGAGACTTGACCGGAGTATGTTCTGGTCTCCCAACGTCCACCTCTATCGTCAATTTCGACGGCATATTGCAAATCCCCGTCAAGGTATAATTAATTTAATGCAGCGTTTTTTAATTAATAAATTGTAAGTTGATTTGTTAATTGAAAATTTATGTGAAAATAATGCTACGACTGCATTTGGTTTTAGTTTAAGTTGAATTTATATACTTGGAGCTTGAATTTATTTCTATGTAAGGCGTGTAAATAATTTATTAATCGGGAAATACTAGTGCATGGGATGTATAAATTTGGATGAGCATTGGGATCACCTTAAACTCAATAAATTTAGTATGGCATAGGGATCTATTTTATTTTCACTATTACAAATCCAATAAAAATAAAATAATTCTTAGCCAATTCATTCATTTATTCCTCTTCTTGTTTTAGCGGATCGTGTCCTTCTTCTGGGTAGAAGCTCGTGCACCATTTTCATGAGAAATAGGCCATATAATTTTTACTCTCTCAATTTATCATAAATTGGATAGGTAAACTAGCATTACATCTCGTGATAGAGGTAATCCCTCCGCCACTTATTCGCATAAAAGTTTATTGCTTATTATTATTGTAATAGAAGTAGTACTTCCACATTTTTTTTTTCCAAGCCTTCTCTTCCTCCTCTCGATGTACTTCACGCCCCCCTCATTGTAAGGGGTGATGCAAACCCAAAGCATGGGTTGGAGCATACAAACTCTTAGATGGACTTTATAAACAAGAAAAAAATCTGTCATTGCATCTACTTTCACTTAAAATGAAATTTAACATTCACTTATATCTGATTGAGTTACTTATTCCATCTTTTTTGAGCTACAATAGAAAAATGTTTTAGAAATAGGTAGGTAAAGAGCTGTGGGCTGAACTGCAAAGCACAGCAAAAGTGGAACGGTTTATGAATCATGATACGACTAAATCCCCACTCGATGTTTAGCTGCTCTCGTGCGTTTATGGATAAGGAACATAACAGTTTCGTCTTTTGATGTGATACTCTCAGTTGGAAGAATCTTTTGGTATATCCTATGTTCTTTTTCTTTTTTTTCCTTGCTTGAAGATATCTTATTCTTTTACTTGATTGTAATGATAATTATTTCTCGTTTCCAATCCTATCTCAAAGTGTTAAAATGTATGTAAGCCGCTGCTTCATTTTCTTGTTTTTCAAACGAATTTCCACGAAGAACTGGCATGTGCTGGTTAAAGGTAAATGTTACCGGAATATTTACATGTGTAAGAAATCTTAAAAATTCCAGAAAACTAAAATGTAGACTTGTGCTTATGTCATGCTCATATTTATTACAATAAAGTTTCTGCCCAGTTTCTTGTGATTGGAGATTAGATGCAATTCAGCTACAGATGATAATGATTTTGCATTGAACTTTTTCTTTCATGTTTAACTCGAGAAAAACACTGAATCCTATGCAATTTCGTGCCAAGAGATACTTTGGTTCTCTGTTATTCTAACAATATTTTCTATCTGGGTGCATTGCAGTGTACATTGAGAAATCCAGTATCAGGCGCAAATCTATTATAAAGTCATGTGGAAGGTCATTTTCTGCTTCTATTCCTTCTGAAACACCCAAAGTCCAAAAATCTCGGAAAAAGGTCTCAAAGGATGAACGTAAAGCCCTGGTGGAAACTTTTGTTAACAAGTATCTTTCTTTCACCCTTGCTTTGTTTTGAGTTGCTAGGTTATGTTGACATTGTTATCTGCAACCAATGCCGTGTATGAATACATCAGAAATGTATTCTTTCATTGTTTCTGTAGAGTTCTCTCGTCTTTATTTGGATATCTTATGATCAGTTTGAAGAGAAACTGATGCTTGATGCCAAATGGAATCTGAGTGTTTTATTTTGTTCTCAACAGACAGAACAGTGTAACCACATTTCATACTTTCATAAAATGGTATTTCAAATCAATAGAGTTGCTGAACTGTAATAAAATATGCCTTGGAAGTTATTAGAATTCTGTACTTGGTGAATACTCTCTTAGAAATCATTTTAGTCAAAGATGTCAATTAGATTGTGCGACTTTTGGCACAGTAATGAAATTTACATTGTAAGACAGGAATTTAGGATTAAATGCTATCTAGTTTTGTATGGGATTGAAGGAGCGCTCTTTTTTTGTTACTTTTCTCACTAGTGACACAATAATTTTCTGAGAAACTTGCATAGGGAAATAGATCTCTTTCACTCCCCTCTGAGAGGTGTTGGGGTAGTGGCCAATCAAGCGCTATTCATGCATTGCTTATATCGAGACACGTACCCCATAAAGGAAGGGGGTGGCTATACTCCTTGTGTATTGCACTAAGTTTGCAAGTGTGTTTTATGATCATGACTAATGGTTATTTTAACTTCTCACCTAAGCTATATTTGAATAAAAACACTAGATAAAATATTCAAACTCTAGCGGTGCGTGACATCTTAGAACTAATTTGGTATGGTTATTGAGTTTTAATTTTATTGGTGATATTTCTCTATGATGGTTCAGGGTTGTAATATAAGTTAATTGTGTTCTACTGGTTGGCAGGTATAAAGCCATGAATGCAGGGAAGTTCCCAACTGCCTCCAAGGCTAGGAAAGAGACTGGTGGCTCTTACTATGTTATTAGGCAGATCCTTCAGGAGCTGGAATACAACTCTAAAATGTCATCCATGTGCACAAAGGATTTAAGTTCTGTGGAAAACTATAGTATAAAGAAGAATGTGATGTCAACTGAAGAGTTGTCGGGCAGTTCTGATTCTTCTCAAGATGCTCACAAGACGAATGAAATTCTAGTGGGAGAAGAATTCATTAAGGGCAGCGAATCTTCAGCTGATGCTGCAGAAGTTTCAGGCACTTTCTCTACATTCGATGCAGATATTAGTGTAAATGGTCAAATCCGTAACGAGGTTTTGATGAAGAATCAAAATTCTAACTATGCTGCTACTAAACCTCATCGAGGAGTAGGAGAAGCTGAAGAAAGTTTGCATTCACATCCTGAGAAACCTGAGGATAATGTGAAAGAGGATACAGGGCTGAAATTTGATGGTCTGAAGCCCAAATCTAAGCAACAAAAATCATCAAGGTAATTCTCATTATTCCTGTTTTATACTTTGACATGTTATGTCGTTGGCAGGGGCGGAGCTAGCCAGTCGAAGTAGGAGGGTCCTAGAGTTGAAAGGGGTGGGGACCACGGGGATTGCCCCCGAATTTTTTTTTTTTTTGAAACATTATATGTTAAAATGAGAGAAGTTGGTACTTTGTGATGGAGAAAAGAAATAAAGTAACATAAATTAATATACATTAGTTGAAGACTTAAAAGATGGTAATGCCTTCATGGAGATATGTCGGTAATCGACAATTATTTTCTGGACGCTTACAATTCCACTGGTTTAAATTTCAAAATTAGAAGTTAAGACTTAGGCATATATGCATAATGCATTTTAATTTTTGTAATTGAAGAATCCAAAATTTTAGCATTTTCATTCAGTTAATATATGTAAGCGGGTTTAAAGTATTGCACTCCCCTGCAATAAAAGGTCTTTCACACAAACACTCCAATAGAGAACCTGAAATCTCAGTACTCCAAGAAAAATGCACATTATGAAATTCATGAAATGATTTTTCAAATGCTTAAAATATCTACTTTATCCCTTCATAAAATACAATAAATAAATAAATTCAAAAAATTGGGGGGGGGGGGGGGGGGGGGGGGGGGTGGTCATTGGTGCGTTCTAAATTTGGATTGATACTATCCTGTTCCCTGTCAGCAATAGCTCAGATTTCTTTTGAGCTGGCAATATTCATTGTATTTGAACTATACCTTAGGTATGTGTGCTGATGGAATTTGCCATGGCATTCTTTTTCCTTGTGGCAGGCTGAAATCTGTGTGTGTTTTTATGCATATGCGTTTAGTTTTATAACACACGGAGGGAATGTCCAGTTCCTTAATGAGTGATATTACGAAAATTGTTGTATACTTGTACATGGAAAGTCGTACGTTCTTGTTAAGAAGTTATGATTATTTTTTGACATAGGGAGTTGTACAAAGAGCCAAGTGAAGATGCTGAATCTCAAGGGAAATCATCAGTTTGGGAAAATTTGAAGTCTCTTGCAAATGGATTTCTGGGCGTATGGAAGAAACATTTGTAATTTTTTCTAGAGGATCATTGGAGATTTGAAGTGTTCTATCACTGAAAATGTATTAAAACTGCCAACTGGCTTTCATGTCGTGAGGGCACCAACATTGAAGAAAGAAGAAGAAACTGGGCAAGTTCGCTATCTGAATTGACAACTCCAGGATGATTGGGCGTAAAGCGACTGTAGGCGTTAAACCTTGAATTCTTTGTAAATGACAATTGATCAGGCCCCTGTTGAATGATTTTGAGAAAATGTGACTTAGGTTTATGTAGAGAATGGTAGATGTATTTGTTAGCACTAGAGGTAGTTCGGAAAATACCCGCAACCTCTCATTTCCTGATTGAATTACATTGCTTTGTTACCACTTGTATCGCCTCATTTCTTCCATCGCCATTATCGTACCAATGTGTATAATTAAAATGGAACTACTTGTTCTACTCTACTAATGGAACTGAACTGACCGGTTCCAGTTTTGTTCCTTCAGAAATTAAATTCAACGAAGTGCATGTTTGTCAATGTTTAAATTACAATTTAAACGAGTCAAACACACTGGATCCACAGAGTTTATGGATTTACAACTTATTACTCACTTTTTATCCACAGATTGTGTATAGCCTGCTGTTTAAATTATAATTTAAAAATTAGTTAGACATAACATGAATCTCAATTTCTAGAAACTAGAGATTAGGTCAAGAAAGAGTTACAACTCGTGAATAGAGCCTTAGCTTGCTCAAAAAATAAAGAGTTTAAACATGTAATGAAGAATTCAAGTTTTCAACCATTTTGATGCAATTGAGCAACCAATTGAAGAAACAAAGTAGTAAAATATATTGACTGTTGATTACCTGTACATGAAATCTTGTGTTCAAATATTTGTTTACAATGCTTTGCTCGCAATAAAGTAACAGATAAACCTCTCACCGGCAACAATCAGGAAATATAAAAATACTCCTTATAACCTCTTCAAATCAACATTCACACAATTTTTCAACTATCTTCCAACGTTGTTTCCGCAGCAGCAGCCACAGGAGTACTGCTGACAGAATCCGTGTCAACAACAGAACCACTGGCACTTGTTACAACCTCAGCATTGTCCATAGTAGTTGGATTCGGGGAATTTAATCCACCAGGAACATGTTCATCCACTCTATTAGGCCGATTCAACGCATTACAGTGAGGACAATAGTACGTTATGTATTGAAAGTCCTCCTTCCCAGCAAGTCCTGCAAAAAATGAAAAGAAAAACACGAGTAACCTATGTGATCTTACATTAGCACAATTAAAATGCTGCTACTACAAATAACTTGATATTATTTTACCATTATGCATATGGCAGTTTCCACATATAAGTGCATAAGATTGTGTGGGGTCCTCTCCCACTAGCAATGCTGCAATTCTTGCAAACCACCACCCATCGTGTGAACTTCCACCTGTTTGAGGGCGATGTTCAACAACCAACTGATGTTGCTGAGAAATGTCATCAAGGCCCTCAAACTCAGTTTGATTAAGCACGCCTTCTTCAGGACGGTACACAGATGCAGTCTCTGGGCCTTCAAATTTAGAGTGAGATGCCCTCCTATTTCGAAGTCCTGTAGTCCTTGCAACTTCCACGTTATTGCTCTTTCCAGAAGGGGCCTCCATCTTATTCTCTTCTCCTACATATACTTTCAGACCTGAATCAGCACCCAACTTTGATGCAAGTACACTTGCAGCTGCTGCCTTGGCTGCTGGGTCAGGGTCATACCTCTGCACTGAAGACTCAAGATAAGGATCTAATCTAGTACATTCCATATCAGCTATACGAGGGACGGCATGTTTGTTATATGGAAATCAGGGAGACACAACTTAGAGCATGTGTGCTAAGCTTTTAAAACGTTCACTTCTTGTAAGTAAACAAGTTATAAATAAATTATTTTTTTATTGGCCAAAGTTTAAAAATGAGTAGTTAGGTGAGAGTTCATTTTAAAAAAAATAACCTTTATTTTAATTAAAAGTAACAGACGAGTTTTCCAAACATATTTAGAGACAAAAAGTTGCTAAAACTTAACTGTACTTCTTTTATTAGGATTAACCAAATACTCCCCCATAAAGATAGTTCTATTTCCACATACTAAGAAAATTTAGTTAATAAAGTTGAAATATTAAATTTTACTATCATTTTTCCTAATATACCCCTACATTAATGTAATCAATATTCAAGTTAATTAAAATATGCATGCATTATTCAATGTAATTAAACTATTCTTGGTACTAGTCATTGTTTAATGCAAAAATCAAGGTAATTAACTTTCCAAAGTCATCCAATACAATTATAAATGAATAAATGTCAAGGAAGATGAAATGTTTTTTTGGTCTTTAATTTATTGTTCCAACTACAATTGAATAATAGAGTGTTTTATATTTTTGATAACAAAGCAAATTAAATAGGGGCATATTCGGAAACTAATATATTAACTACACTCTCAAATAAGAAACATGAATATAATTTGGAACAAACAAAAAAGAAAAACAGGACTATCTTCATAGGACGGAGGGAATATGCTTTAGCGAGATAAATCAACTCTTTCTAGCCTGCATATTTAGCAACCACTTCTGCTGCTAGCTTGGTGAGAACTACATGCATGAAGGATAAATGAATAATAAAAGCAGAAACACAGCTAGTTTGTAGTTATCACCTGTATAAGCTGTTGGGTAATGTAGTAATTTGTCTTCTCTTTAAGTTCATCTATTTTTGCTTGCCTCTCAGCTCTCAGCTTTTCCAAAGTCCTCTGGTCCTTCCGATCACCTAAGAAACCGTGTGTGAAAATAGGAAACAATCAATATAGCTGTCTCCCATCGGGATTAATGTTGAGAAGGCTAAAAAATATGAAATCCTGGCCCAGCGCCAAATCTAATTGATCATTCAAATACTGGAAGAGAAGCAACTCAATATAGAGACAAAATATAATACACTCTGTCTAATGAATGCATCGGATTTGGGTTCGCCTAGTATTATATGCCAAGAGAGGGGAGGGCAGGGCAAGGCAGGTCCATTTCGGCACATGCTTCCATTTAAAAATCAAGTAGAACGTGGAAGGAAAAAGGAACAAAAAAGAGCGTGTGAGATGTCCTGTTCTCAATTCCGTTCTAGTCCAACAAAGCAACAGGCATTTTTTCTGCCACCGTGATAATTTTGATCATTTGGACACCAGTCATCACTCAATTCCAATTTGAGGATTCAGTTGATTTAAGGGAACTCTTATTATATTCTTAAAGACGTATGTTCACTGTTTAAAGCCTCGACCTGTCTAAACTTAAAGAAACTAGCAGAAAAACTCTGATGAATTAAAAAAAAAAAAAAACACTATCAACTAGGGCCTTTCATTAAAAACTCACCAATTACAAGTTTGATCAAAATTATACATGCATTGATTTAATATGAAAATTTATTCTACAATTATGAGTAATTTTCAAAACTTGGGCAATCATTTGTCACAAACTCCCAGATTCAATAAACTTAGGTAAGATTTAAGAATCCACGAAATACCACCAAATCTTAAATCCATACTAATGTACAGGACTAACCAGCTGAGATCAGTATTTTCAGATTGGCAAAGAAACGAAGGGTGAAAAGCTCTCGCTTTATCTGTTTCTTAGACTTTCACTAGCTTATTGTGGTCTCTAAGCCCTCCTGCCTCCATGACCCAAGTAACAGCCTGCAAGCCAGCCTGCCACCTCACCCTTGACATCTCCACTCAAGTCTAGATAATTTCTCTCACACACATGCGGACATAATTCTAAGTTTCTAATTTTTATCCTCCCTAAACTTAAAATCATTGTGATTTAAGATTTCTACTTTTCTTTATAAATATCATTTGTTCCCTTGAGTTTACAATAAGGGTGTGTTTGATTGCATTTATTTTCCATGGAAAATGTCAGTTTTTCATCCAAATCCCTACTTTGAAGTGTTTGATTGCTATTTTTTTTCCATGGACAATATTTTCCGACTTCTAAAAATATGCATAATTTTCCTTTTTTTTAAAGAAAGCATTTTCTCTAGGAGGAGTAGGTTTTTGTTTTCCACAAAACAAGGAAAATATTTTCTTTTCAATAATATATTTTCTATGTCAATCAAATAGACAATGGCCTGGAGGAAGTCTGCCACGGTTGGACATTGACAAATAAATTAAATTCTGTGGATGGTTTATGGGCTTCACTCTGAATATTATTTATGCGATTAACTTGGCAAATGCTGCTTCTGGTTATTTTCTTGATGATTTCCTTGATTTTCTATTCTCTTGTTATTTACAACTATTTTCTAAAGGAAAAACAAAATATTATTATGAAATCATGATAAGTTCAGCCAGTTGAACCATCCCTTCAGATTGACCTGGGAAATGCTAGGCTCGCTGATTCAGTCACAGGCTGAGCTAAAAACTTTCTAGAGAACAAAGGAAATCAATATTGCAGGTAACAAAATGATCAATTAAACATCTTCAGTTTACCAATATGTAACAAACTGATATAACAAATCAGTATTTCGGCACATAATACTATCTCGCCGATTTCCTGGCTACTGCTTTTCCAGTCTACATAATGTCATCATTATCCACCACAACTAATTTCTATGATTTTGATAGGGTCAATACAGGCACCTTCGCAGGGTAGATCTAAAGCCAAATCAAGAATATCAGATACTTGGTAGAGGAAAACAGAACATGCGACGGGGATAATCATAAAATGACAAGATGTAGAAATAAGTACAGGTAAAATGAACAATAGGTACAAAATATACGAGCAGGCAAAATCATTAAGAAATAATTTGATCCCACTTATCTTACCTAAGATAAAAAGGACATGTGGCAAGTTTCCTTAAGAGCGCACTCAGGGAAAAGTACGCATGTAAGATATTTTCAGACTATTTCTTGGTTGATTAAAATGTGAAGATACAAAATTTCTAAGAACCTTCTGCAGCTCAAACAATTGCTTATAGGTCTTAAAACTTTATCATTGAGCCAACACCCACAATCATATATGAAAAGGTATTGAATGGAATATTTCATACTCGGTAAATAAAAAATTTATTCATGATGATCCAATATCTCCAGAAATATCCACCATCTCAACCTATGGACTCAGTTCCATCAGATCCTAGTTAAACTAAACAGTTTCCAATTTTTCTGGATTTCTGCTAAAACATGAATGCCAATGTATTTTACTCTTCAAAACTCTCATATGAAGGGTGTTCATTCGCCTGTGGACATTTTTTTTTTTTGAAAGGTAATCAAATATTTTATTAATCAAAACTTAATACATAGGAAGTGTATTATCAATACAAATCAGTAAGGAACAGCATGAAATTAGGCAGCCTATCTATACGCCCAGTAGCCACAACATTAAACCAAGTGTACAAGGTGAAGTAAAACAACTCCCTTAACAGCTCTGTTGTCCGTGTTTGGCCTTCAAAACAGCTTCCGTTTCTCTCCCTCCACATACACCAAACAATGCATCCCGGTATAAGATCCCAGACAAGTTTCTATCCTTATCTCGAAACTTCCTCCTCCATGTTTTTAACACGTCCTCCATACGCCTCGGCATCACCCAATTCATATGCTGCGACACCAAGATATCGTTCCATAATAAACGGGCAGCATCACAATGAAGAAATTAGTGATCAATCGTCTCCAAATCCCTCTTACACATATAGCACTACTCTGTAACGTAAAAACCCTATTGCAAAGGTTATCCACCGTTAACACTTGTCCTCTGACCACCGTCCATAGTAAAAATGCCACTCATGGAAGCAGTTCACATTTCCATACTAACTTCCAGGGGAATGAGTTCTCTTCAGCTCTCGATAGAGATCTAAAATAGGTGCGAACGAAAAAAATACCATCATGCGTCAGTCTCCACCTACTACAATCATCATCTTCCACCTTGATGTGTGCCTCGTATAAAGATATCAAGAATAACGCATAATCATCCAATTCCCAGTCCTGCAGATCCCGGCCAAAAACAACATTCCAATTGAAATTCCCATTACGAATATTTAAGACATCATTCACCATGGCAGACGGTTCCAACGCAATACGATACAAAAGAGGAAAACTCATCTTAAGAGGTTGAACTCCACACCAGTAGTCATCTCAAAAGCTGATTGTATTACCAGTCCCCACAACAAATGTCAGCCTATCCTAAATTCGCTCCATCCTCGCCTAATATACCACCACAAACTCACACTATAAGAACCACGTTTCTCACCTGAGCATCATCCCCCCTCCATAATACCATATTTTGCCCCATTAATAATTCTCCAAAAACTCTTCCTCTCCACTCCAAATCATCACAACCACTCACCCAACAAGGTCTTGTTAAACAATACAAGACTTCTCAATCCGAGACCACCGAATCTAATAGAAGAACAAATCGCTCGCCAATTAGCTAAATGCAATTTCCTCTCCTCGTCTGTGGACATAATTCACACAATACTCCCTTATCTTCATATTGCAAAAAGTTAATGGCCTTTTCATCAAGAACTGAAATTGCCTAACCAAACAATCTTAGCATTTGAACTTGTTGCTATCAAACAGCAGCAAAAACAACAATAGTACTTGCATTAATTTAAAGGAAACACAAAACTAGATAAATATATTAAAAAAGCAAAATAAATAAATAGTTACGGTATTATTTAGAAAAAATTAACACACTGCGGAGGTTCATTATATGTGTAGAAATAGACTGGAAACAAGACTAGAATACTTACACATTCTTGTGAAGCGTCCTACTGCTGAATAAGAAATGAAAGATAATGCAGGCAAAAGAAACATAGGCAAGACTCGCAAAGCTCTCATTTTCCAGTTCAAGTCTAATGATCTTGTAGTCATGATAGCATAACCCACTGCAATTACCTGAAAGAAATTTATGATAACATCATACTAAGCCACAGCACTCATAGAAACAAATTACATTAAGAGCGCACGGAAACAAACAAATCTGCTTTACTCTCAACACAAAATAAGGCCACAAAAAGTACTCCCGCCTTCATGAAGTAGAATAACTAAGATAAATGACCTCAAAATCTTTCCAAATGAGAATCTTTAAAGCAAAAGGAAAGTCCATTTCATGGAAAGGGAAAGCATGCAACTAGAAAAAAGAAAGTCGCAATGTCATCAAGACAATTAAAGCATATAGTATGACTCCTCTCTTCATCATCCACACTTGAGTTTTATCAAGTGATTCACCAAGAGAAGTCAAAGCAGCTTGTAAGTTATCAAAGTTCTAGGCTTGTTTCATTCAACAGTTGATTTATAACAACAGATTTCTATTGAATATAACAACATTACAAAGACTTTCTAAAGTAATTTTTCAAATGTGTCACAATCCCATCGAGAGAGTTAGAGATAGAAAGATAATATACACTCACTTGCAGAAAAGCTGAATCATTCGTTTCACAAAGTTCATATTCATCCAGAAAATAATTCAACTAAATTTATTTCCACAAGTCCATATGCTTGCTATTCAGAATGCACTGAATTATTGTTTCTCTAATTTACCTACAAACAGATACAATTTCTCAAGCACCTCCCTTAAGAAAATAATAATAAAGAAAAGAGGAGTATATATATCTATAATTATACTCTTTCATCCTTTAATGTCTTCTAGTATTTGTTTATTCTTTCCATCCAAAATACATCAATTCTCCATTTCTAAAAGAACCACCATGTCTGTGACATCAAAGTTTTTGGCAATCCTTTCCTGAATATAATAGGGCAGTATTTAGTGAATATCTAGGAATAACCATGTAATAAAAAAATCACATATAGGAAAAGCATTTACCAGCTTATGAATGTAGCAATTCGAATAATATTACAAATTTGAAAAAATTGAAAGCCTTAAATGGGATTTTAAAATATTGATAGAAAGAGATCAAGCACAAAATGTATCATTCTAAGCAGAATCATAAGCCTTTATGAATGAAGAGGAGGAGAGAAGTGCGTGGGGGTAGATGCCTTCCGTGACTAAAGGAGCTGATGAGGCTAATGGAAAAAAGAAATAAATAAATAAAGGGGGAAGAATCCAAAACGGCAACTATGTGTGAGCCTTGTGTAGTGAGAATCGTACATTATCGAGGGGGGCTCACATCCATACGAGTAGCGTGGTGCTCGGCCCTACTCATTATTTGTACCATGATCCATGGATCCACTGGAGCTATCCACTTCAATTAATCGGTCAAGATTTTGCCAGTAAAATTTCATGTAGTAATAGGAGAGGAAGAGGATAGAAAGAAACATCATTAGAAATATTTTCTTTCGGTGTGTAAAAAAAATTATTTTATACCTGTTATATCTTTTGAAGTATTACCAAATTTATACATCCATATAGTAAGGTCATGGATAACAGTCCACATTGCTATGCAAAAGTGGTGATCATAAGACTACAATATTATTCGCAAATCACGTCTCCATCTCATCTGTAATTTGAATGGTACAGAGGAGGTTAATGTACCTCCAATAGCACAGAAAGTATAATGAGATTCCGAGCCATCCATCGCCAACGCTGAGAACGCCTTCTAATTCTGGCAAGAACATCAACCTCTTCCTTTGTTAAGTATTGCAGTCTCTTCTCAAAATCATCTCCACGTAATCTAAAAAGTGCATTCCACATTCTTGAGAGTATTCCCTTCTTCTTTGTTGTCTTAACCTCAGTATCTGTAGATGTAGGGGACTCCCCAACATCCTTTTTAGATTCTTCAGCCATTACCTGAAAATTTTGTCCCAAGTTAGCTCCAGTAACTGCTAATTTATTCATGTGATTACCTTGGATTAGGTTGAAACCTCTATGTATGAAATATTCACGTGACATTTAATGTAAATACTGGGTGTTTGGCTAAGTTCTCAAGGTTTACCATCCAGGGAAAGATCACCCAGTCAAATGCCTAATCAAGGGTTAAGGGCCCCAATGTAATATTTCTCTAATCACTAGAATGAATTTCTGTACTGAGAAGCTAATAACAAATCGCCAAAATTTAGTAGCTTTGACTAGGTTTCTTTGTTTTCCACGCCTCCATAATAAATATACGTCGTTTAGAATAATTTCAGCTTTAGGGGGTCTTGGGGGGCATCTTTCAATTGAGAAACTAAATTATACTGAAGATTACACATACTAAACAGTTATGCTGGTGTCGTTTGTACTATTTATTTCGGGTAAAAAAGTGCAGTTAATATTCTAAGTACGAACAAAGTAATCAAGGTTTAAAACTAACTAATTAATTGAAAAAAAAAAAAATGCTTACCCAACTAAGCTAAAAAAGATTGATTTCTTAATATTTAACCAGTTTTTGAAAGCTAAAATTACATACTTTATAAAGCAACTAATCAATTTCATACTCTTGATAATATTGAGTAAATATGCTAACAACATTGACCGTGAACAAGAGAACTGATTTTAAGAAAAAATAATCACACAAAAATCAATGCTTTTTACAGGAAAGAACTAAAGCTGGATTTATAGGAGGGGATACAGACATCAAAAACACCAAAGTTGACTTCAATTTCAATAATCAATTAAGATCGACAGCGTTAACCCACGGAATTTACCTAAAAATCATTCAAATTATGTATAATTGTAAAACACACAAAATAATAATAACAATGGTATAATTAATTCCTAAACCAAAAAAAAAACTCAATCCAGCAGAACTCACGGCATATAATTAATACTCACAATCATAACATAACAAAGGAATCGCAGAATTTATATTTCTACAACAAAATTAAATGTGTAAATTTAATGAGAGAAAAAAATGAGATGGGTGATGTACATACCAGATGAATTAAAATAGAAATTGGATCAAATCCAACAGTAAAGTTAAAAGATGCGAAGGTGCTGAGAAACCGCTGCAACGGTGGAACCTCTCAATGGCCTCTTCCACGTATGTACTTTATTCTTGTGAATTCCTCTTTATTATTTATATTTTTCTTTTTCTTTTTCAAATTGTGAGATATGCAGTCACGTAATGGCGTGTACAGGTAGGAGTGGGCAAAATCCAATCCAAACCGACTAATTCGACATTTTTTTCATTTTTTGAGCGGATTTCGGTATTCGGGTTCGTTGGTTGGGTCGGGTTGTGGGTTAGCAACCCAAACCTGACCCGACCCAACCCACACAACCCGAAAATAAAAAAATAAAAATAAAATTAACGCCTTTAAATTATATTGATCCAACGTTATGTTTCTACTATTATAGTCATAATTAAATTTTAATGCCATCAACTTAAGGTAGAATATATATATATACATAGTTCTGATCATGTGATTAGTTGACAAAACTAACTAATTGATTAGTTATGAAAAATTGAAATAATAAAAATAATGCTATAAAACAGTTAACAGATGCATTTAACTTCTATTAAAATCATAATATGAACACATCAGTAGCTCAAAGCATATGATAATGGTGTGGCTGTGGAAAGAGAAATTTAAAGAAAAATCTAAAAACTGAGTATATATAATTGGTAAATCTCGTTAACTAAAAATATTCAATTTGATGATTATATTCAAGATATATTTTTTTATCGGTTATACCACATTTTAATTTTATTTTAAGATCAGCAATCTTTGCTTATTGTAATTCTTTTATCTTTGACTTTATTTTTCTATGCATTTTTATTTTCAATAGTTTATTAATTAGAACATCTCATATCTTATAACGGTTTCCGTCAAACAAGTCCGTTCAAAAGCTAAAAGTAACTAATTTGTTGGTTCTCTTATTAGCTTGATGAAGTATATATGTATGTATGTGCAACATTTTGTTTGAGAATATATTGCAGCATTGTCTGAGGCTTCCGTATGCATGTGCATTGATTTTTGCGCAATAAGTTTATCGCAAACCGACCAACCCAACCCAACCCGGCCGACACATAATTGGGTTGGATTTCAACATTTACATGGATTGGGTTTGGTTGAATTTTGAAAAAACCGACAATGTTGGGTTGGGTTTAGGTTGGGACAAAAACCGACCCGACCCAAACCCAACCCACGCCCACCCCTACGTACAGGTGTATCGTCTCCATCGTAAAATGATAGAATCCTACTACTAAGGACAATTTCCATTTTCCGAATTTGGTTGTTTGATGGCAAAGTTTTACCATGAAAAATATTTTCCATTTCACTCTCACACGTACATCAATGGCTTGATTTGTGGCCAATTTTTTTTTTACTTTTTTTATTTTTTTGCAATGAAAATAATTTTCATAACCAATTGTAAAAAAAAGATCACTTTAATGGACAATTTTAATGTAAAATGAAGTCAAACAAATACTAAATTTTGATAAAAAAATTATTTTTTTTAAAATTTTGGCCATGGAAACAAATTTTATAATCAATTGTTGAAAAATTATCATTTTAATGGATAATTTCCATATAAAACAAAACTAAACGAACACAAAATTTAATAATTTTTCGAGTGGAAAACACATTAAATTAACAATTTCATGCAAAACAATTTATAGGCAATTACTTTTACTGAAATTCATTTTCTTTCCACACATTTTTCACCCTTGCAATCAAACGGACTCTTAGCTTGATAATAAAATAATGTTATTTATCATCGTGACGATGAAAGTGTAGATAGAATAATAAAATTTGACAATTCAATTTTTATAAGAAAGGGGGGAGGAAAGAAATAAATATGAGGCATATTAGATTGATACATCACCGATATTTCATTATCATAATGATAAATAATGTTACTCGTGGCATATTGTTTGATAACTCACACTAGACAACATCACATTCATCAATTTAAATATATTTTTTTATTTTAAATGACTTGCCCGAATTTTAACATCACAATTATCGACCATTATTTTCAAGTATGATTGTACAAAAAACATAATTGAAAATGATAATCAGTTCTAATATGCTTCCAGATTTTTTAACACCCTGATCATTTAAAAAAGTCAACAATATCATCCAATCAATTTTTGCCACACACTTATCTATCAATCAAGGTATTAAATTCATTTGGTAAAACAACGTTATTCAATGATATTAGCCCCGTTTGTTAGAAATTAAAATCCAAGTTTTTATACAAGTCAAAATTAATAATTAACTTTAATCACATTTTATAGTTAAAAAGTACGAAAAAATTTAGACTTACGTGTAAAATATTTTATCTCCTGTTCAGTGGCCTTTATTTAAAAAAAAAAACAAACAAACTATGCCCATGTTTGATGCACATTAAAATGAAAAGAATGCATTTTTTGGGTGATATGATGTTGAATATGTGGTTGAAAAAGAAGAAAAGTTATTGATGTGATGAAAAATATTATTTTATTGATGAATGTGTAATTGAAAATGAGTAAAAAAAATAAGAATGAAAATTATAATACGGCTCAAATGGGACTTATGTTTTGAATAGTATGATAAAAAAAATAGGATTTTTTTTTTTTTTTTTTGAGTTTACTTTTATGAATGTATCATTGAACATGAGTGAGAGAGAAAAAATTATTAAAGAATAGTAGAAGGAATCAAACAAGCACTTACTATGTAAATGTGTCGTCGAAAATGGTTGTGAAATTAATTTTAAATTCCATTTAGTAAATTTTGAAATCAAAGTTAAAGTTGAGTGATTCAATTGAAATTAGGCTCCATTTGATCCCTATCATTTGAGATTTTAATTTTTGAAATTATATATTTTTTTAGACTGAGTGGTTGAAAAAGAAGGAAGATTTTCGACTTATATATAATATTATTTTATTAAAAATGTGTGGTTAAAAAGAAAAAAGAAAAAAAAAGAAAAACATGTATTAAAATGGCTAAATTGTAGTTCAATGACTATTGAGACAGATTTAAGTTTCCTAACTCCAAATTTCAAGTATGATAATTGAATTTAAGTAAAGTTTCAATTGATTAAAATATCATGATAACATCTTAATTTAATTTTAATCTTATCATTAAAATTCAATCTTAAATAATAAATAGTCACTAAATTTGAAATTTTACTTACCACTTCGGTCTCCCAACCTAATTCAGATAAAGTTTAGTACCATAATTTTGTACCCATAGGAAGAAGTCGGAGATCGACGCTGAAAATTTGGAAGAGCCCATAACCAATCAAATGGATGTGGCAGTGGCATCTTCTTCGCCATTGTTATTCTCATTTCCAACACCTGCTCTTTCTACTTCTTCTTCTTCAATTTCAATTCCAAAAGCAGCACTAGCTCATAAACATCGTCATGTTCAAGCGATTCGTCACAAGAGAACATCTTTACCCGCAGCGATTTCTTCATCCCCAATTGCGCCTGCCACTATGGTATCTTAATTTCTTTGTAGTCTTAATCCACTAGGTTGTATTGATTTTGATTTTGATTTGTTGTTAATTACTGACCAGGACTGCGAAATCGAACTGGAGAATAGAAAATTTGATTTGCTCTCTGCTGTTAATGACACCAATCGTGGCCTTGCCGCTACTCCAGATCAACGCTCTTCCATCGAGGAGGCCCTAGTTTGTGTTTCTTTCTTACTATTGATAAATTTGTGTGGCAATTTTACAATGGGTGTGGTGCGTGCAGGTGAGGGTGGAAAGCTTTGATGCCGGAGAGCCAGTTGACTTGGATATATTGGACGGCACATGGCGTTTGCAGTATACATCCGCCTCTGATGTCCTCATTCTCTTCCAATCCGCTGAAACTCTTCCCTTCCTCCAGGTTTAAATTTAACTAATTAGCATTGTCAATACCGAGTATGTGTATAATTTTCAATGGGGACACAATTTGGCTTCGACAGGTTGGGCAAATTTTTCAAAAGTTTGAATGCCAGGATAAAAATGGCCAAGGTATTGTTCGCAATGTAGTTAGATGGAGCATCCCCAATTTTCTCGAGGTTCCTTCTTTTCTTTTCTTCATCTTTTTAGCTGGATAATTTGCCGTATCTCAATACATGACATAACCTCGAAAATATAATCGACATTGTTCCACTGGAAGTTGATAATCAATGTTGCTTTATATTTAATCTGGTGCTCCATCTGCCCCGTGCTTTATACACTTAAGTTACTATGTCATTTCATTATTTCCCCAGTGTATTTAAAAGGTATAAAAAATTAAAATGATTCAGGACGATTGGGAGCATAATGAGAACTTCATATTGAGAACAACAGCAGTTATCCTATGAAATTTAGTAATTAAGACTTGCATCTTGTATGGGCCCAACTACTTTTCTTAAATTGCTGCCTAGTGCCTACATTGCTGACAGTCATAATAATAATAATAATCTCCCAGGATGGAATGGGTTGTCATTCTAACTGTAGTTGCACCACAATCTCAATGGAACTAATTGAACCGAGCTAACAAAAGTGCCAGCTGGGGGCGCTTTCATGGGATTTTTCCAAAATTACCATAACTTAGACTCCCTCCCCTTCCAAAAGTTTGGGTACCCAAACCCAAATCCCATCCTTGAATCAATAAATTCATCTCTTTCATTATCTAACCAATGTGGTACGCTTTTCCTTTCTTTCTTTTACATTATTACTCCTTTTCTTCTTCCTCCATACTTCCAGTGGAGGAAGACGAGACTAAGCTCCCATTTGCCCCCCATTAAAATTATAATTCATTTTTCATTACTCTTCTTATCAACTACACATTCTCCAATAAAATAATATTACACGTAATCCCAAAACTTTTTCTTCTTTTCCTATCGCACATTTTTCAAAAAACACTATTTCAACTATTATAATTACAAATAATGAGGGGCAAACGAGGGCTAAGAATAAAGACAACAATTTCTTCATAGTTCATACTTAATTCACACTTCCAACTACTTCTTTATAACATCTATAACAGTTGAATTTACCTCTGTAGCGTATGTATATGTGTGTATATTATTTTCTTTTGAGTAGTAAATTGTATAAATAACAAAGGTTATACCCCCTAAGCATATCATATAGTGTCTGCCTAGTGGTCTTTGTATGTACTGCATATTTCTCGGTTGACCCATCATGTAATGGAGAGAAGTGTTTAGCTTCAAACTTGAGAAGGGAAATAAGGATAACTGTTATTCTATATTGCAGATTCTGAATTGAGATTTCGAGTTCAATATGAGTTGCTTCTGTACTCTTTAAGTTCGTTTTCAGACATGCGTTTGTTCTGCAGTTCTACACTTTTTTTCTGTTTGTAAAGTCAATCCTTTGTTTCATCCCATTTACTTTATGGTTTATTTTCTTCAAAACATGCTTGATATAACAATATATTTTGCGACAGAATAACTGTTTCCTTGTCGCAGGAGCTTGAAGGTGCGACACTGCTTGTGTCAGCAAAATTTTCAGTTGTTTCTAAGCGTAACATCTACCTTGAGTTTGAAGAGGTTTGTCTCTGAAACATGATAAACTTCTAAATTTTGTTTTAGGGCAGGTGAGTTATTGTCTCCTAAATGAAAGAACGATCATATGCATATGGCTACACAATGTCACTAAACCAGGAGTCCTCATAGTTGTGTCACTAGCTTATGACATGCTAACTCAAAGTATCACATAAGAAGCCAATTGTGTTTCAACTGTTAGGTATCTTTGGGTTTGGTGTGGATTGCATGGACAGCTCTGCATTGATAAAATTTGTGAAGATCCTGCATAGAATCTAGTTTAAGAGCTTCTATGGGAGACAAGTCAAAATATGAGGTAGGAGAAGACACATCTAGTAGAGATACCAAGTACATATTTGATTTTTATACATAGAACTATAGATTTTCATATTTACTAGTGCAAGAAAAAAAAATAGTAATAATCTAGATGTCAAAGATCTAGAGATTTGTCCATAACTAAGAAATATTTGTTTGTAATCATGTGTTTTGGTTGATTTTAATTTGACAGGGAAGTAGTCAATAAAAGTTGTATGGGTACAGTTTACCAACTGATAAAATTCTAAAACTGTAAGTTACAATTGCCTAGTGTTGACAATTTATCAATAGTAGTCAAAAGTCATCAAATCTTTTAATGCTTTATTTTTTATTGATTGCATTCTTCCATAAACAATTATGCTCTTTTGGGGGGGGGGGGGGGGGGGGGGGCGGGGGGGGGGGAGAATTTCGAAGGCAGATACATTTCTTCTTTAAAATTGAACGTCGGGCTTTCAACTGACTTCTCAATTCTTGTCCACTAGAGGCTGAAATTCTCCTGCATCTCCTAATAAATGTCTCCATTTCTTATCAGCTGCATTTGGTGCATACTTCTCTCTGTAGCCTTGATAGTTTGCTCAAATATGTGTTCACAAATTCCTCCAAAGTATTGGGTCCTTGGACCTTTCTGATTTCATTGATCGCTCATCATGAACGCTTGGAATCCTAAGAGGGCCCTAGTTTTGTTAGCGACCTAGGCTCACAAGACAAATTCTTAGTATTGGTCCTAAGTTGAGAAATGTGCACCTGAGTACCACTGACATTACTTGAGACACTGCCCCTTTGCTTCTTTTATTTTGCGCCGGGTCAACTTATTTACTATTGGATTACCAACAAAACAAGATGATATCTTTTTATTATATCTCTATAGTAATAGAACGGAGTCATTTTGTAGATCTTGAGTCTCCACTAAGCAGTTGAGAATTTGACTCTGATGAAGTCTGTACTTAGTACTTGGGTGGAGTTTACCTGCTGACAGCCCCATAACAATAACATATTTTATTCACCAATTACCAATGGACATAATGATTCTATTTTGTTCCGTTTACCCTTTTCTCCTTGTGCATGGTAAGTTGAACTTGATAACAATAATAAAAAGCTGGAAAAGGCATTTGAGTATCCATGTTTATTTTTCAGATAACTATTCAGAACATACAGATCAGCGAAGAGTTGCAAGCTCTAATAGCTCCAGCATTACTACCACGGACCTTTCTGAGTTTACAGGTAAATCCTCTCGATATAGCTTTTTAATTCCAAATCTTGCACGCAGATGTACATATTACGTGCCACGCACAGTGTTCCAAAATGGAGTGCATGCATAGAATAATTTGATCCAAAATTGCTGTGCTTCGTTTTTTCTTTTATCTAGTTATTGTGAAATATAATACTTCACTGAGATTCCATTGATAACTTTCAAAATTATTCTAGTACATAACCAACTAGATATGCCCTGGTTGGATAGCATCATTCTAGGGGAAGCTTCAAGTTTTTCCACATTAAATTAATGAACAAAGAAAGGATGAAATCAATTAGTTTCTGAAGCCAGTTAGTTTTTTATTTATTTTTTCCCTAAGAGCTGCACAACTGCCTTTTACAGATCTTGCAGTTTATCAAAACTTTCAGATTTCAAGTTCCTGTCACCAGTCCGCAGAGGTATGATACCATTTTTCATCTTAAACTCCAACTCAGTTTGATTTTTATGGGGAAAGTGGATTGTTTGCAGGCAGTCTCTAGGTGGGCTATATTACCTTTCATACCTGGATAGCAATATGCTTTTAGGCCGTGCAGTTGGAGGTGGTGGTGTTTTCATTTTCACTAGGGCTCATGCCTCTATCTGATAGGAGCAAGTTATCAAGGAAATGAACATGTACGTTTCACTTACCTTTCCGATACACAATGGTAGGAAGAAAGAAGGGGATGAAGAAGAAGAATTAAGAATTTTGGATAAACAGTAGATAAATTAGTTTCAATATCACTGTATACATACTCAAATAAGTTGTCGGTATTATTCGAGAAAAGTTTATCCTATTTATCACTAAATCAATGTTGATCATTTCCTTCAATAATTGTGCTGAAGGTAACAGTGCTTAGTGATACCATTAAGCTTGCTTTTGAGTATGAGGAAGCGCATTGATGTTGCCTTTCTGATGATATGTGATCAAGTAATGGAATGTGCGGAATGTGCTCGACTTGTAGGTATCTCAGATACCTATTGTCATATGAAGCAAAGACATGCTTGGTCGTCTGAGTGTGTAGACGTGGATTGGCTGAAACTCCGACAGCCGTGTCTTAATTCTTGAATTTTTTTTCTTGCTTAAAAACTGTTTGTTGGTTGTTTCTTTAAACACCATGGCACCCCTTGAGCCCAAATCTGATGTCCCATGGACTGTCCTTCCAATAAAATTTCCAGACTTTGGCAGATCAACCCTCAGAATTGGAACACCTCTTCTTAGCTAATGTTTGATACCTCGGCATTACACCTTGCCGTCTCTCTCATTTACTAAGAAGAGGTGATGTATCGAAGCGTAAAAATTTATTGGGGGACAATAAGTTCGAGAGAGCATATCTCAACCCGGCACGAGTTTCCTCTAAGATCGAATACCAATCCATGAAAAATTGTACTTTTAAGATAGGATTTTGCATGTATGGGCAAATTTTGTCAAGTGAACGTGAGAATACCCGGTATTTGTTCAATGGGATCACCAATATTTCGAGCCGAAATATAAGTTCCTGCAATCATTCATTGGTGTCGATATGGCTTTAGCATCGAGTTTCGAATTTGCTCTTTCAAAGACAGTCGACAACCTTGTGAAAATACCCGGTAAGAAATTAAGTGCACCAAGAGCAAACAATTAAATTAATCATAATCCGTTAAGATGTTATTCGTAATTACGTTTATGATAATTGAAGTTATACTTACACTATTGATAATTAGGTCAAAAACATTAACCCTAAATCTTAAGTGGTGCCATTAAGTGCCAACAAGTCATCAAAAGTCGTTATTTGTTACACCAAGTTAGTCGAGGGAATAACATGATCAAGCACTCCTAATATATTCGAAATTTCATTAATATAAGGGTTCTCAACTGTGATGGATTTTAAAAATCATTTTAATAGATTTTAATGAAATATGTTAAAATTTAGGTATCTCTAATTGAGATTTTAATAAAATTCAATGAAATCTTTTAAAATTTAACCATGTTCAATAACTAGTGGCTTTATAAAAATCTCATTAATAGAGGAATTTTAAAATATTTGAATATATTTCGAGCTTAAAAGTACATATAACCAAAACTTTTGAAATTTCATCATATCTGATGAGATTCTTATGAAATTTGTAAAAATCTATTCAAATCCACGAAATTCATTAAAATTTATAATCTTTTAAAATCCATTAAAATCTTAGTTGAGGACAGCCCGTAAGATTCTAAAAGAAGACAAAAACATAATCTAAAAGAGAGAAAAACAAATTCAATTCTAATCAAGAGGAAAAAAATTCCTATTCTAAGTAAAAATGAAGAAAAAGAGAAAACACTATTACAACAAAAAATCATATTAGAAATAATCAATTACTATTCTATTTATAATATGATTGTCTTACATCAATATCATAAAAAAAATCCTATTCTCGATTTTTTAATATATATTAAAAAAAAAACCTGACTAATTTACCTTAAAAATTCAAAAAATAAAGAATAAAGAATTTCAATATCGAAATTGTTTCCTTTTTGCAATGCCTAATCGACGTATTCGACTCTTACTCAACCACAAGTTTCCTAATCCACCAAATCCCGAAAGGAATCAAACGTTCTGCTCTATATATTCTTAATTATCGGAAGAAACCAAACCTGCAACTTGTGTTCATCAATGGCAGCCAACTTACCATGGGAAATCACCATCGAAATACTCTCCCGACTTCCAGTAAAATCTCTTGTGCGTTTTAAATGTGTTTCGAAATCTTTCTACTCTTTGATTTCTCAAGATGCCCAATTCAAAAGGAAACATCTCGATCAATCTACAAGGCATGATTTGATTGTTAATCTTGAACTTAGACCATACCATCTTTTTTCATTCTCCCTTTCATCTTTATCATCCGATGATCATGATCAGGACGGCGTGATTGAACTTGCTTATCCAATTGAAGATGAACATTGGGGATATATGACTGTTTCCAGATCTTGTAACGGATTGCTTTGCATTGAAGATAAAAGAGGCATTGTCTGCATATGGAACCCTTCGACCAGAGAACTGAGGGGACTTCCAGATTGTCCTAGAGCCGACGAAAGAATGGCTTTTTCATTAGGTTACGACTCATCCTCAGATGACTACAAAGTCCTAAGTATTCACAGATCTCTTGTCAATGGTGCAGTCGGAACTGTGTTCCAATTATTTTCACTGAAAAGGGATTCCTCCTGGAGAAAAATTATGGATCTCCCAGGCATGAAATTCAACGTCGGAGGTAGTTACGACTTCTACAACGGAGCATTCTATTGGATTGAAAACATTAGCAGATGTGCAGAATGGGATGAACCTCTTGTGATTGCTTCATTTGATATAAAGGAAGAAAAATTGAAAGAGTTTGAACTATCACCACCAATTAGGCATTCAGATCAATACACTATATTCGACGTATCTGTATTAGGGGGAAAGCTTTGTCTGTACAGCCAAAGCTCGGACACATCGTTTGATCTATGGGTGATAGAAGAATATGGTGTTTTGAAGAAAATGCTTAGCATTCGTGTTAATAAGAGTGGGCCGGACGTAGCACAATTATTCAAGCCCTTGTATTTGTTTGAGGATGGTAAGATCATGCTTCATACAAGAATTAATCGGATAGAAGAAGTAGACATTTACAAGGATGGAGATTCTGCACCGAAAACTACTGCTGTTTGTTGCAAGATTCTGAGAGCATATATCTGCAATGAGACCCTCATCTCACCTCAAGGTTAGACGGCCTGAAAATTTTAGAATAAAATTTAATTTGTTTTATATAATATATTTTTAATATTTTAAAAAAATGAGGAGTTATGTATCGATAGAGTGATAAATGTTGATTTTGATAATGATAATCTTTTTTGTGATTTGGATAGAGTTTGATTGCAATCTTATTTTAATAAAGTTTAATAGTAATGATAATTCTTATCCAAATTTCTTAGATACATCGTTTTAAATTCTAGTTTTATACAAACTCAATTAAGAATTTCAACTATAAATAGTGCAATTGTCCCACAATAATCGTCAAAGAATTTTACATGACAACTTTCGTATAAAACAGTTGTAAATTTCAAGTATATATTTTTTTTTATCAAAAGCTCGTTTGATCAATCAATATAAGATATCTTTGTGCAAGTTGATGTTTCTATATACTTAGGAGTTGGCAAAATCCAAACCAACCCTAGTAAAATGCTCGGCCCAGCCCGACCCGATTGATTTGGGTCGATTTTTTTTGCTTTTTTGGGTTGGTTTCGGGTTATGTGTCAACAACCCAAACTCTATCTAAACCAACCCGACTACATTAAAAATTTTAAAAATAAAATAAAAGGGAAAACGACGTTAAATTAAAAAAACAAAACCATAAAAGCTAAATCGCCAGTCGACCCTCCAGCCTTTACGCTCTCCAGTCACCTCAAAGTCAAATCTCACCGATCAATTTCTCTCGAATCGTCAACGGCAAGATCTCCCCGTCAGAGCTGGGAATTCTGATGCGTTCGCTTGGTGGCAACCCGACTCAAGCCCAACTTACATCCATAATTGCCGAGGAAAATCTAAATTCTCCTTTTGATTTTAATAGATTTTTGGACCTAATGTCCAAGCATTTGAAGCCCGAGCCATTTGATCGCCAGCTAAGGGATGCTTTCAAGGTGCTAGACAAGGATGGGACTGGATATGTTTTTGTTTCGGATCTCAGGCATATTTTGACAAGTATTGGGGAGAAATTGGAGCCTTAGGAGTGATGATTGGATTCGGGAGGTAGAGGTTGGATTCGATGGCAAGATCCGGTACGAGGACTTCATCGCCCGTGTGAGTTTATGGGTCGCAAATTTCTTACGTTTTCTTTTTCTCTTTTCTTTTTCATTTTTGCGTGATAATTTAGTTAATGTTACCAAATACGAAGGTCTCGGAAATGTCACTGGTTAATCAATTGTCACGCATGATTGGGAAAGTTTCTTGCAGTTGGGTGCTGATGCGTCTATATTAGGTATTAGCATATTTGAGGGATTATGGAATTAAAGTTCTTAAGTTCGACAGAAGTGGGAGAATTTAAATTGAAAACTTGGAGGAAATTGCTCGGAAAAGTAATTAATATGAATAACATCATTGGAAAATTTAGGAGAACGAGAACTCTAATATCTTCCTAATTGTTGCAAAGTGATAACTCGTGATTACAAGCAAGAGGAATTCCTACACCAGGGTAGCAGAATCTAGTAGGAATATTTTTGTATGCATAAATATTTGAATGCATAACATAGTCTTTGACAAATCGACCAACCCAACACAAACCGACCGACACTTGATTGTGTTGGGTTGGATTTCAACATTGGGTTGAGTTTAGGTTGTGGCAAAACCAACCCAATTCAACCCACGCCCACCTCTGCGTATATTTTTATATTCAATAATTTATACATTAATTGCCCGTGGATTTTTGGGTTCGACCTAATGAAATGTGAAATCCTTCGAGAATTCAAAATGAGAAATGATAAATATTTCGCTTAGTCACCGGTATACTCCTTAAAGAGAAATGTGACATGAATTGTCTATGTTATTGTTATATAATTGCGTATGAAAATTGTACGTATCTTACTGAGTATTTTTAAATACTCACTCTTACAAAATTTTAGAGGTTAGTTAGAGTTGATTGTAACTGTGACGGATGGTGATGCGGACTGCCGAGGGATCGAAGAGATTAAATATTAAGTTTATTTTTTATTTTTAAATTATTAGTCAGTTTTATTTGTTTAAAAATAATTATTTAATTTGTGGTTATGTTTTCATGTTTGAAATTATGAATATTCTAGTCACTTTTTTTTATTTAAAGAATATAATTTTATCGTTCCGCAAAAATTGAATTTTTGGTAACACTCCAGTGTTTGTAAAATTTTGGGGCGTTACACCTATTATCCCTGTTCACGAAAATATATTTTGAATAAAAATTACCGCAAGTGTACAGTTTGTAACAAGTATTAAAGTAGATTTTAGAGTTCTGAATATCATTAACATAGGGATTGATTTAATTCAATTTTTCTACCTTGACCTTAACCGAATCAAAAAAATTTCGTGTTTATGTTGTAATAAAAATTATAACTAAACTAATCAATTAAAGTGATTGCAAGTAAACTAATTGAAATATAATGAAAAATAATGCTAGAAAATGAGTTAATAAATTCAATGAATGAAAGGCACACTAGGATCACGAATAAGGCTGGACATGGGTCGATTCGGTTCTCTTAAATCGATCCGAAATTTTCGGGTATTTAATAAATGTAAGCGTCGGGTCCAAATATAAATATAAAACTATTCGAGTTCGGTTCGGTTCTATACCATAATTAGTTTTTTTAACATTTACAGTAATACTACATAAATACAACTAATGACATGTTCATTCGTAACTTTTACAAATTAATGTAGCCCATTTTTTTAATGTTTATACTGCACTTAGAGATCTAATTAGTAGCTACCGTCGTTGGTGAAATGAAGGAGTTTCAAAATCGATTTGGGAATGTGATGTATGTTTTAAAATTATCAAATAATTTGAGTTTATACGGAGTGGCTGCTTACCAAATGAAATTGGAATGGAAAGGGAAGAATAAAACCCAACTGTTGGGCTAACAAAATATTAATTTGACTGGACTTGGCTGATTTGTTTAATTAATTTGGTAATCTGCTTAGAAAAAAATTAAAATAACTTAATTAATTTAATATAGAGAATTAAAAAATTATTTAGATTCGATTCTTATTTGGTTATTCGATTTTTGGGCTAGAACCGAGAACCGACTTAAACACATCGGTTCTTAATTCAGATACACGTTCGAGTATTTAACTTATGAAGAACCGCTCGATTTATTTTAGTTCGGTTCGGTCCGGTTCGGGAGTTTTGTCTAGCCCTAATCACGAATCCCCATGCAATAACCTCCTTTAATCCCAATTTTACAAATTGACAACACTGTTGAAGTTTGAATAAACAATGTTTCTGTTCTATCCAACAATTTCTCTTGAGTAATGTTGAACATATTCTCATATACGACCCGACTATATCCCTATGACAAATGCAAATATACAAGAATACATCGATTTTTGTGAACACTTAGAGATTCACATAAGGCATAGCGGTATATTTTTATCTTCTATCGGATCCTACGATGATTTATACATTGTCGAGCCTATTTCCCTTCCCTCGAACCTTGTTTTTTCTCATTTTAACCTCTTTTCTTCAGTTTCCTTCTTCTAACCTCCCTCGTACCTCGTTTACGTTCTCAAGTCGTGCTTCGGATCATCTTTCAACTATTTGCACTTTGGTCCCCTGAACTTTCGTTTTCTTCTATTTTGGTCTTTTCTCGTATATTTTCTCTTGAGTTCTTCCACATCCATCAATATAGTGCTACAAAATGAAGTTAAGCAGAATTAAGCCATATTTAAACACTTTTGTCAACAATTAGTCATGTTATGTGGTAAAATAAGTATTGAAAAAAGCATTTATCAATCCCAAACAATTATGCTACATTAACATAAAGATTTACATAATGCAACATGACTTTCTATCATTGGATAATTTTAAAAAAGGGTCAATTTTCCATCCAATCAGTTACTTTCACATGCAATTATGTCAAGCATTTATCCTATCCAAAAAACTTATTATGCTATCTTATTTTTCAACCACGCATTATCCCAAAAAAAAAAAAAATTCCAAAAATTATAATTTGAAATAATGAGGCCAAACGGGAGCTTAGAAGGTGGGAGGGATTATTTTAATTTTAAGTTATCAAACAATCCACACTCTGTAATAGATACTTATGTTTTATAAGATGGTATAGGCAATAGTTTGTTATGCTCATTATGTCATTGAATCCGTTGCGTTAAATGTCTGAAAATTCTACTATGATAAGCCAATTGGGTTGTTCCTGATTTGAGGGAGGGGGCATCAATCTATTACAGATTAAGGAGTCATGGTGCAATTTTTAAATTTAAGGCCTGATTGTAATTTTAGAAATTTCGAGTGATTTATGATTTTAAAATAAGGTCAGATTGCAATTTTCAAAATGGTTTTGAATTTAGATATTAAACTTCTTTTTTTTTTTTTTTTTTGAATTGTAAAAAATAAAAATGTTAGTAGGAAAAAGTATATTTAAAAAATTGTTTACAAAATGTGTTTATATATATTTTTCTTTAGGTTCTCATTTATTAACAAATAAAATTTTGTTCTTATTATTTTAAAAATAAAAATGTTTTGAAAAATGTATATTTAAAAAAAAATTAGTTATTTAGATAATGTTTGTGTATATATATTTTTTAAATTTAGTGATTTAATAGTTATAAATTTATAACTTAAAAATAAAAACAAAACAAAAACAAAAAAAATAAAAAATAAAATGAAAATTTTGAATTGTGACCTAAAAAGTGGCAGAACGGTCATCGGATACTCGTCAGAATTGGAGCAGTCGCCGGAATAGTCACTGGAACGGTCGCCAAAGAAGAGTGGTGATCGGAAAGTCGGTTGGGGTGGTGGAGGTGATGTGGGGTAATTATATTAAATTAGAAATAAATATTTAATAATAAATTAATTTAATAATTCATTAATTATTAATTAAAAATTTTAAAAACCTGATTTGTGAATTTTCAAACTTGTTTTTGTATTTTTGAAAAGGTGTAAAGTAAACACCTTAGAAATGTATTGTTCCCTTTTTTCTTTGTGCAACTTACAAAAATACCTATAAAATTAAAAGTATTTTGAAAAATCATATGAAAAGTATTTGGAAGTAAAAATTACTTTGTTAAATTAAATGTCATTTTATAATATAAAAAAAGTGACACAGCGTCACTTTTTTAATCTAAGTGTCATTTTTTTTATTAAAAAATAAAGTGACATACAATATCACTTTTATTAGAAAAGTGATTTTTATCACTCAAGAAAGTCGACAAAAAGGTAAAAAATATTGTATAAAATTAAGTGTCACTTTTACGTGATGTCACTTTTCTAAGTTAAGTATTATTTTTTTATTAAAATTTCTATAAAAAAAGAAAAGTGACACAATGTCACTTTTTATTACACTTTCACTAAAAAGTAATGTTTCTCACTCAAAAAAGTTAAAATATATATATATATATTTATATATATATATATATATATATCAAGAAGGTGAAGAAAAAGTGACAAAACACTGAAAAGGTGAAAAATTTTAAAAAAAAAAAAAAGTGAAAGAACTAAAAAAGTGATAAAATTCAAAAAAAAGTGACAAAATACTAATTAAAATATTGGAATCAATTCCACAGGTGACATAATTAAAAAAAAGGGACACGACCACTATCCATTCTCTTTCTTCATTCACCCCAAAGCATTGAAATCCGTTCACCAACAAAACACTAATCAAAATGCTAAACATTTTTAAGTGAATTCTCCACTACCACCATCTACCAACTTATTGACCTCCATTTAAGTCAATCTTATACGAATTCGATGCTCAATCAAGTAAGAAAAAACAAAATTTCTAGTGAAAAGGAAAAGGATCCCCACCTCATCCATCCACACTATTAAAAGGCCAAGCGGTGTGTGTATTGAAAAATATGAAAGTTTATAGTGTTTTCTTTCTTTCAATTCTATCCTAGAAAGTAAATAACTCTAAATTCAAGAAGAGTGATTTACTATTGAAATGCTTCAAGTCTAGGGATGACAATAAAATCCGCTCAACTCGATACATGTGGGGCTCCGCCTCGAATGGGACGGGAATTACCAGCATAACCGGGTACACGGGGCGGGGGTCATGACCCCGAAGCTGGTATGGGGCGAGCACGGGAAATATAATCCCTGTCCCATTTAAAATTATTTTAAATTTTAAATTTTTTATCGAACAAAAATAATAAATTTATCATCATTTTTAAAGAGAATATAAGTTGCTTTTAACAAATTAGTAAAATAAGTAATAATATTTACTAACTAAAGATATAAAAAAATAAAAGCAAAAATTAAAATAAATAGAAAAGAAAAGAAAAAAATAAATGAGGCGATAAATGGGGCGTGGGACTTGTCCTACCCCGATTTCGCCTTGTCCCACTTTAACCGGGTATAGGTACAGGGAATGTAATAAAAATACTCGACGAGACGAGACGAGATGGGATTGGCCGACCCGTCCCATACCTGCCCCTTTGCCATCCTTATTCAAGTCTATAAAATGAATACAGATACAAGAAAATAATTATAATAATTAATGGCCTCATGTTCATGTTCAAACCCATAATCAAACTAATGAGCCGAGCCGCTCGGCTCGTCTTGGGTGAGCTCGGGCACGAGCCGAGCCGGTGCTCGGCTCGTGGCAGACAAGCCACGAGCTCGGCTCGTGCGAGTACGAGCCTGGCTCGACCCATTGCCACCACTAAACATAATTGAAAATGATAATCAATTCCAATATGCTGCCAAATTTTTTAACACACCAACCGTTTAAAAAAAGTCTAACAATATCATCCAATCATTTTTTGCCACACACTTAATCAATCAATCAAGGTATTAAAGTCATTTGGTAAAACAACGTTATTCAATGATATTAGCGTTTGTTAGAAGTTAAAATCCAAGTTTTTATACAAGTCAAAATTAATAATTAACTTTAATCACATTTTATAGTTAAAAAGTACGAAAAAATTTAGGCTTATGTGTAAAATATTTTATCTTCGGTTCGGTGGCCTTTATTTAAAAAAACAAACAAATTATGCCCATGTTTGATGCACATTAAAATTGAAAGAATGCATTTTTTTGGGTGATGTGATGTTGAATATGTGGTTGAAAAAGAAAGAAAAATTATTGATGTGATGAAAAATATTATTTTATTGAGGAATGTGTGATTGAAAATGAATAAAAAAATGAGAATGATAATTATAATGTGACTCAAACAGGACTTATGTTTTGAATAGTATGATAAAAAAATATAGGAATTTTTTTATTGAGTTTACTTATATGAACGTATCATTGAAAATGAGTTAGAGAAATAAATTAAACTATAGTAAAAGGAATCAAACAAGGACTTACTATGTAAATGTGTTGTTGAAAATGATTGTCAAATTAGTTTTAAGTTCCATTTAGTAAATTTTGAAATCAAAATTAAAGTTGAGTGATTCAATTGAAATTAGGCTCCATTTGATCCCTATCAGTTGAGATTTTAATTTTTGAAATATTGTTTTTTTTAGATTGAGTGGTTGAAAAATAAAGAAGATTTTCGATTTACATTTAATATTATTTTATTAAAAAATATGCAATTAAAAAGAAAAAAGAAAAAACATGTATTAAAATTTTAACGAGAGGGCTAAATTGTAGTTCAATGACTATTGAGACATATTTAATTAGGGGTGGGCAACGGGTTGGGTCGGGTCGGACTGATTTTTACTCAAACCCGTCCCCCGAATTTATTGGTTTTAGACTATTTTCTAACCCGACCCGACCCGGTCATTCGCAGCCTAACCCCGAGACGGGTTCGGGTTGGTTCGGGCCGGGTCAACAATTTTTTTTTCTTTTTTATTAAGTTCAAACTACCAATTGAATCCTTATTTGCCTGAAATAAAATCAGAAAAAGTTAAATATTTTTTTTTCATGTTATTGATAGTTTGTCATTTTCATAAGTCATGATATCGTAAAAAATTTAAAAACACACTAATTAAACTAAATAAAATCAAAATAGCCATCAATCATGAATTTTTTTTAAATATTACAGTAATCCAAACTCAATAAATAAGAAAAAACAAATACTACAATCATCCAAAATCAAAAATCTCATAAAACAAATTATAACTTTCGAGTTATCGCATAAGCTTCAAACATCATTCCTACAATAAAAACAATAGAAATACTTAATAGAGAAATATAAATATTACATTAATAAAATTTTACCTCAAAAATGAACTAATCATATTGATTTACCCTTCCTCTGATTCCAAAAGTTCTACAAAAAAATGATAATTAAATTAGGAATGAATTTGATAAAATATATATTTAACATAATCATGGAATAGCTACGTTACCTTAATCAAACTTATTATATTCATCCACATCTTCCATATATATTTTCTCCATGCTTATAGACTCTTTAATCCAATTTTGTGTACACAGTAAAACTTCCACCATTTTAGGAGTTAAAGAACTACGAAATGGATCAAGAATTCTTCTTCCGGTACTGAAAGCACTTTCTGAAGTTACTGTAGACACTTGAATAGTCATTACATCTCTTGCAAGTTTTGACAATGTATCATATTTGTTTCCATTAACTTTCCACCAATTAAGAATATCAAAAGTATCGTCCTCAATATCTTTACAAACATCTAACAAATATCTATCAACATCATTTTTCAATTCAATTAAATCTTTTGCTACTTGTGATCTCTTAAACCTAGAAAGACGAGAAAAAGACACACTTGAAGTTGAACTTTCTTTTGCAGAAGAAACCTCACTTGAAGAATTCAAATCGTTAGATACTCGATTACTTTCAGAGCTTGCTTCACATCTCACATACCAATCATAAATAGAAATCAAATTGTCTTTCAAAATATTTGTCATATTACAAACAACTTCCTAAAATGAGCAGATGTACATAAAAGAAAGCTAAAAGAACAGGAAACAAAGAAAATGAGATACAGAAAATAAAGCAAAGAAGACCAGTTTCTTCCAACCGCAGGCGAGAGAAGGTAACTTTGAAGAATGAAGCAGATAGCCTGCTGTAAACAAAAAGGGTCCTCGAAGGCGAGAGGAGAGAGTGAGAGACTGAGGCACTAGCGGATTCAGAGGAGGAGGCGCTCGCGGATTCGGCGAGTGCAGCAGACGCCAAACGGTTTTGAAGAAATAATGAGAGATATGGTTTTAAATTGGATTGGGTCGATTTCACTGGGTTTAAACCGAAACCGCCCCGACCCAAATAATTTTATACCAAATTATAATCTGAACAGCCCCGTTTATATTTTAAACCGACCCGACCCGACCCGACCCGGGTTGGATTGGGTCGGTTTTGCGGTTTTCGATTTTTGAGCCCAGCCCTAGATTTAAGTTTCCTAACTCTAAATTTCAAGTATGATAATTGAATTTAAGTTTCAATTGATTAAAATATCATGATAACATTTTAATTTAATTTTAATCTTATCATTAAAATTCAATCTGAAATAATAAATAGTCACTAAACATCAATTTTATTTTAAATATAAATCACTAAATTTGAAATTTTACTTTACGACTTTGTCACTTCGGTCTCCCAACCAGCCAACCTAATTCAGATAAAGTTTAGTACCATAATTTTGTACCCATAGGAAGAAGTCGGTGATCGACGCTGAAAATTTGGAAGAGCCCATAACCAATCAAATGGATGTAGCAGTGGCATCTTCTTCGCCATTGTTATTCTCATTTCCAACACCTGCTCTTTCTACTTCTTCAATTTCAACTCCAAAAGCAGCACTAGCTCATAATCATCGTCATGTTCAAGCGATTCGTCACAAGAGAACATCTTTACCCGCAGCGATTTCTTCCTCCCCAATTGCGACTGCTACTATGGTATCTTAATTTCTTTGTAGTGTTAATCCACTAGGTCGTATTGATTTTGATTTGTTGTTAATTACTGACCAGGACTGCGAAATCGAACTGGAGAATAGAAAATTTGATTTGCTCTCTGCTGTTAATGACACCAATCGTGGCCTTGCCGCTACTCCAGATCAACGCTCTTCCATCGAGGAGGCCCTAGTTTGTGTTTCTTTCATACTATTGATAAATTTGTGTGGCAATTTTACAATGGGTGTGGTGCGTGCAGGTGAGGGTGGAAAGCTTTGATGCCGGAGAGCCAGTTGACTTGGATATATTGGACGGCACATGACGGCACATGGCTTTTGCAGTATACATCCGCCCCTGATGTCCTCATTCTCTTCCAATCCGCTGAAACTCTTCCCTTCCTTCAGGTTTAAATTTGACTAATTAGCATTGTCAATACCGAGTATGTGTAAAGTTTTCAATGGGGACACAATTTGGCTTCGACAGGTTGGGCAAATTTTTAAGAAGTTTGAATGCCAGGATAAAAATGGCCAAGGCATTGTTCGCAATGTAGTTAGATGGAGCATCCCCAATTTTCTCGAGGTTCCTTCTTTTCTTTTCTTCATCTTTTTAGCTGGATAATTTGCCGTATCTCAATACATGGCATAACCTCGAAAATATAATTGCCATTGTTCCAGTGGAAGTTGATAATCAATCTTGCTTTATATTTAATCTGGTGCTCCATCTGCCCTGTGCTTTATACACTAAGTTACTATGTCATTTCATTATTTCCCCAGTATATTTAAAAGGTATAAAAAAATAAAACGATTCAGGACGATTGGGAGCATAATGAGAACTTCATATTGAGAACAACAGCAGTTATCCTATGAAATTTAGTAATTAAGACTTGCATCTTGTATGGGCCCAACTACTTTTCTTAAATTGCTGCCTAGTGCCTACATTGCTGACAGTCATAATAATAATAATCTCCCAGGATGCAATGGGTTGTCATTCTAACTGTAGTTGCACCACAATCTCAATGGAACTAATTGAACCGAGCTGACAAAAGTGCCAGCTGGGGGCGCTTTAATGGGATTTTTCCAAAATTACCATAACTTAGACTCCCTCCCCTTCCAAAAGTTTGGGTACCCAAACCCAAATCCCATCCTTGAATCAATAAATTCATCTCTTTCATTATCTAACCAATGTGGTACGCTTTTCCTTTCTTTCTTTTACATTATTTCTCCTTTTCTTCTTCCTCCATACTTCCAGTGGAGGAAGACAAGAGACTAAGCTCCCATTTGTCCCCCATTAAAATTATAATTCATTTTTCATTACTCTTCTTATCAACCACACATTCTCCAATAAAATAATATTACACGTAATCCCAAAACTTTTTCTTCTTTTCCTACCGCACATTTTTCAAAAAACACTATTTCAACCATTACAATTACAAATAATGAGGGGCAAACGAGGGCTAAGAATAAAGACAACAATTTCTTCATAGTTCATACTTAATTCACACTTCCAACTACTTCTTTATAACATCTATAACAGTTGAATTTACCTCTGTAGCGTATGTATATGTGTGTATATTATTTTCTTTTGAGTAGTAAATTGTATAAATAACAAAGGTTATACCCCCTAAGCATATCATATAGTGTCTGCCTAGTGGTCTTTGTATGTACTGCATATTTCTCGGTTGACCCATCATGTAATGGAGAGAAGTGTTTAGCTTCAAACTTGAGAAGGGAAATAAGGATAACTGTTATTCTATATTGCAGATTCTGAATTGAGATTTCGAGTTCAATATGAGTTGCTTCTGTACTCTTTAAGTTCGTTTTCAGACATGCGTTTGTTCTGCAGTTCTACACTTTTTTTCTGTTTGTAAAGTCAATCCTTTGTTTCATCCCATTTACTTTATGGTTTATTTTCTTCAAAACATGCTTGATATAACAATATATTTTAAGACAGAATAACTGTTTCCTTGTCGCAGGAGCATGAAGGTGCGACACTGCTTGTGTCAGCAAAATTTTCAGTTGTTTCTAAGCGTAACATCTACCTTGAGTTTGAAGAGGTTTGTCTCTGAAACATGATAAACTCCCAAATTTTGTTTTAGGGCAGGTGAGTTATTGTCTCCTAAATGAAAGAACGATCATATGCATATGGCTACACAATCTCACTAAACCAGGAGTCCTCATAGTTGTGTCACTAGCTTATGACATGCTAACTCAAAGTATCACATAAGAAGCCAATTGTGTTTCAACTGTTAGGTGTCTTTGGGTTTGGTGTGGATTGCATGGACAGCTCTGCATTGATAAAATTTGAGAAGATCCTGCATAGAATCTAGTTTAAGAGCTTCTATGGGAGTCTGGGAGACAAGTCAAAATATGAGGTAGGAGAAGACACATCTAGTAGAGATACCACGTACTTATTTGATTTTTATACATAGAACTATAGATTTTCATATTTACTAGTGCAAGAAAAAAATAATAGTAATAATCTAGATGTCAAGGATCTAGAGATTTGTCTATAACTAAGAAATATTTGTTTGTAATCATGTGTTTGGGTTGATTTTAATTTGACAGGGAAGTAGTCAATAAAAGTTGTATAGGTACATTTTACCAACTGATAAAATTCTAAAACTGTAAGTTCACGACAATTGCCTAGTATTGACAATTTATCAATAGTGGTCAAAAGTCATCAAATTTTTTATTGCTTTATTATTTATTGATTGCATTCTTCCATAAACAATTATGCTCTTAAAAATGATAAATGCTTTAATTAAAATTGACAGGAATTTAAAAGTTAAATTTCAGTAGCTACAAATTAATAAAAAATTGTATATATGGTGTGTGTGTGTTGGGGTTTTGGGGGGGGGGGGGGGGGGGGGGGGGGGGTGGGTGGGAACTTGAGATTTTCGAGGCAGATACATTTCTTCTTTAAAATTGAAGGTCGGGCTTTCAACTGACTTCTCAATTCTTGTCCACTAGAGGCTGAAATTCTCCTGCATCTCCTAATAAATGTCTCCATTTTATCAGCTGCATTTGGTGCATACTTCTCTGTAGCCTTGATAGTTTGCTCAAATATGTGTTCACAAATTCCTCCAAAGTATTGGGTCCTTGGAACTTTCTGATTTCATTGATCGCTCATCATGAGCACTTAGTACTGGGGTGGAGTTTACCTGCTGACACCCCCATAACAATAACATATGTTGTTCACCAATTACCAATGGACATAATGATTCTATTTTGTTCCCTTTACCCTTTTCTCCTTGTGCATGGTAAGTTGAACTTGATAACAATAATAAAAAGCTGGAAAAGGCATTTGAGTATCCATGTTTGCAAGCTCTAATAGCTCCAGCATTACTACTACTGACACGCCCTACCCCCGGTAAAGTTAGTGGACCCGGAGTGTGACGTGCACCGATGATAGATACCAACTAAAAGTTGGACCCACTATCAAGGCTACTACAAGATGAAACTTATAAATCATTTTAATACAAATTTCGGCATTATCTCCCCTGTAATTTGGACTAACCAACCTGTAAACAATGTTATGCAACCCCAACCATAATATTATATCAATACTAACTCATGATTATATATCACGGTATAGAGATAGCCGAATCCTCAAACTTTTACTATGAAAATACATCAACTATACATATGGATGCAAAATACATAGTGAGCCCATCTACTATCTACAGATGATGTGCCATGACATCCAAAAATGAACATGTGTCCTAAAACGGTGACTACATGCTCTAGAAAATGAGTCATACTAGTCGTCGATGGTTCTGACTCCAAATCAAGGCTCAACTCCACAAGATGCCAAAAAACCCAACTGCTACATGATAAAGAAATAGTGGAAAAATATGAGTCGATAATTCAATGAGTGGAGAAGTTCAGAAATAATGATACCTTTCCATTTACCCATTTTTGTCAACATCAAGTTTACATAATTTACCAGTCTACAGTATAATAACATATAATAATAATCAAATAGTGAGAAATCTCATAACACTGAAAAAATATCATCTAACAATCATGATATAATCATCAACTCAAATCCATATCATCTCATCCCATCACATGTAATCAACCAAATATGTACCCTCTTATTGAAATCGATAATCCGTCCCTCGGGCTAAATACTGTCATCACGGCTTGTAGGCTCCTTCGTGATCGAAAGTGGGTCTCAAAGACCTTATAATCAATACTAGAACACGCACAAGGTCATTCAGTGAACTATAGGTACACGATCAGACCCCTTCATACACGGTCAATACCCCTCAGTGTAGTATAGAACACGGCCAAGGCCACTCCGCGAACTAGAATAAGTATATAATCATGGGTACTTTTTTGGTGTATTTCAATATCACATGTCTCACATTCCAATTCACATATAATCCATACAAAATCTTTAAAATTCCACACAAATCATAATGAAGGAATATTTCCAAATTAATTTGTAATTGGACAAATAATTCACTTAATTGCATAAAATGGATAATAATATAATTAATTATCAATACTTGGAAAATACTTAAGTTTTTCCACTCACAAACTATTTACGGGACGATGTGTTGGGTTGGTAGGCTGTCTCGATCTCTTCGTTACCTCCTAATATAATAATAAATTTATTCGGGTCAAAACTCAATTCATAACCTTAATAATAATAATAATAGATAACCATTTCACTTCCCTTTACCAATTTACCCACCAATTACCAAATATATTAACAATCCCTATACGTAATTTAATCGCATATCTAAAATTCCATATTTATCATTTATTCAATTTAATTCTTATTTGACTTTGACTTTGACTATAAGTGGATGAGATGTAACAACCACAGACCTTTCTGAGCTTACAGGTAAATCCTCTCGATATAGCTTTTTAATTCCAAATCTTGCACGCAAATGTGCATATTACTTGCCACCCCCAGTGTTCCGAAATTGAGTGCATGCATAGAATAATTTGATCCAAAATTGTCGTGCTTTGTTTTTTTCTTTTATCTAGTTATTGTGAAATATAATGCTTCACTGAGATTCCATTCTTAACTTTCAAAATTATTCTAGTACATAACCAACTGATGTGAACCCATCACAAAATTGATTTTGGGAACGTACGAACAAAATAAAACCAACCCAAGAAAGTTAGAAATCATATCGCGCAAAGATCAACTTGACCCGTTGTTCGACCCGTATCAAGATCCGAGATTACGCGTAAGAAATCCGACCCGTTGATTACCCGGAACAAGAACCGTGAAGTGGGAACGCCACAAAAGGACTGCGATATCCTTTTGATAAATTCAATTAGATCTTTAAACCACCAAGAAAATTGGAGGAATAAATTTCACCAAAGTTGTATAAATCTCATAATAATGTCCAAAGTTGTTTTACAATGAAATAATGCAAAGTATTTATATGAAAACTAAGAAAACCCTATTTGCCACGAAATTGGGTCCAAAATATGCTAAAAGATACTAAAAGAAGGTAATTGAATCAAACTAGGAAACTAAATAAAAAGGGGAAATTAGGCCCACTGCTCCTAAAAATTAAGAAATTTGAATAATACCCTATTAATTAATTAATACATTTAATCACGTAATTAATACGTTTTAAACTTCTAAACCCAAATCAAATTCCTGGTTCTAGAAACTCCCAAAGTGACGTCATCCTCCCCACCCAACGGTGATAAAACAGCCTCAGCCACTATGGGCATGGTGATGAAAACGGTGTCGGAGGCTTTCGCAAAGGACATTATCACTACATAGTTCGGAGGGGAGTTTGATGCGGTCACGAGATTCAAAGAACTCAAACCTTCTTGGTTCTTACTCTATCACTCATTGAATGGCCTTTATTAATAAAGCTGCTGATGTGGATGATGGAAAAATGACATGGTTAGTTAAATCATCCAAATGTCAAGTTAATTACCAAGTCATCACCACGTCCACAATCTTCCAAACACGGCTTACTATAGGAAAAACTGATGAGGTCCATAAATGTGATTTTAATTTATTGTTGTGTTTGTGTATAAAATTATATCTGATGTTTGCTGATTTGGTAATTTGAATTTTTGATTTTTAGTTATTGGAGCTTGTTAGGAATGCTACAAAAGACAACTGCGAATGACAATTTTTTGCCCAATATTCATCAAACACTTATGTCGAAGAAGAATGGCGGGAAGGGTTCAATTAGGTCTGCTTCACAAGAATTATAGGGCTTTAGTTTTGAATGCAGAATAGGGTGATTGGGTTCAAATAGGTTGAATTATTTTTTCTTTTGGATGTATAGTTTTGAAATGAAGTACTCTTGTTTCTGGAATTTGTTTCTCTGCACTACTGATGTTTATATGGTAATTAATGAAATGAAGTACTCTTGATTCTAGAATTCATTTCTTTTACAGATCTTATGTGATAAGATTTGTCGAGTAATCATGTTTAGTCACTTGTGTGAAACTGATGTTTTTTTTCCTCATTTGTGTGTTGGTTGCTTAGTGATATAGCTTGTCAAGCAAAATTCATTTCACTTATGTTAATGCTGGGAATGGTCATGCTAGTGTGGTCGAGTATACCGATGTCATAGAATTCATGCTAGTTCAGGTCATGGAAATGCAACCATGATAACTGATCTTTACTAGGTATCTTGTATAGTTTTAGTTTCACAACCTAAATTTGGTTGCTAGTTTGGTCGAGCGAAATGTATGATCACTTGACATGAGGATATTCTTCCTCACTAAGTTATGAAAAGAGGAGTCACGTCTTCATTTAGATGAATTAGCCACTTCATTTACGCTTCAAGCTTTTTTTACATGTGCCCTACTGGCTTCAAATGTAGTATTAACTATCAGCATCCAACAGTGGACCCAGGGGTGATCTTGCCAAGGTTCAACGAGCCATCTGGACGATTAGCAACAACAGTGCAATCGGGAATTTGCGGGGAACTTTTTTGGATTTTTGTCTTTATCGTCACTTTTTTTACTAACAAAATCACTTTTTTTATAAAAGTGATATTGTGTCACACCATCACTTCCTTGATTTTATGCATTACCATCTAGGGATGTCAAAATTGCTTGTCAATTTTATAAAAGTGACATTGTGTCACTTTTTAAAATTGTCACTTTTTTAAGTTTTTTGTCACTTTTTAAGCAAATAATAAAAAAAAAATCACAAATTGATAGTGTTATTTTGGTATTTGTCATTTTTTTGAGTTTGTGTCTTTTTTGAGTTTGTATCACTTTTTGAGAGTGCGTCACTTTTTTTTTAGTTTTGTCACTTTTTTGAGAGGGGGTGTCACTTTTTTTTTTTAGTTTGTGTCACTTTTTTACTTCTTTAAAAAAGTGACAATTTCTATAAAAAAATGACATTGTGTCACTTTTTTATTTTACACAGTATTTTTTACTTCCTAAAAACTTTTCATATGATTTTTCAAAACATTCCTAATTTTAAGGGTATTTTTGCAAGTACCCCAAATAAAAATTGGAAATTCTCGCCTGAAAATTGGCCTATGTGGCCGTATGGTTATTTCCCTTGCGGCCGCATGGGCAAAACCAATTTGCCCATGAAAATCTCGGGTGCTAGCCATGCGGCCGCATGGTTCTCCATTTTGCTCCCTTGCTTCGGCCTTCGATTCAGATGCCTTCAAGCTCGTTTCGGCCCTCGATCCCAATATAGAACTTGTCCATTGGATCGTTAACTTCGTCCCGGTGAACCTTGTGGCTCGATCACTTGATTGCGTGGCTTCTTTGGCTTGATTTGAATCCCAACTCCTTCCCGAGCTCGACCTTGACTCTTCCTCAATGCACTTTGACTCTGCTCATTTGAAGCCTTGTCTGGATCACATCACCAACTAGATATGCCCTGGTTGAATAGCATCATTCTAGGGGAAGCTTCAAGTTTTTCCATATTAAGCACATGTTTGGTACACATTAAAATTTTCACTTTCATTCTTCTACTTATTTTCAACCACACGTTCTTCAATAAAATAATATTTTCCATCACATCAATAACTTTTCCTTCTTTTTTAACCACACATTCTCTATCAATTTACTATTCCAGAATACATTCTTCTAAAATAATGTGGCTCAAAAACACCATAAATTAATGAACAAATAAAGGATGAAATCAATTAATTTCTGAAGCCAGTTAGTTTTTTATTTATATTTTTCCCAAGAGCTGCACAACTGCCTTTTACAGATCTTGCAGTTTTTCAAAACTTTCAGATTTCAAGTTCCTGTCACCAGTCCGCAGAGGTATCATACCATTTTTCATCTTAAACTCCAACTCAGTTTGATTTTTATGGGGAAAGTGGATTGTTTGCAGGCAGTCTCTAGGTGGGCTATATTACCTTTCATACCTGGATAGCAATATGCTTTTAGGCCGTGCAGTTGGAGGTGGTGGTGTTTTCATTTTCACTAGGGCCCATGCCTCTATCTGATACGAGCAAGTTATCAAGGAAATTAAGAATTTTGGATCAACAGTAGATAAATTAATTTCAATATCACTGTATACTCAAATAAGTTGTTGGTATTATTCGAGAAAAATTTATCCTATTTATCACTAAATCAATATTGATCATTTCCTTCAATAATTGTGCTGAAGGTAACAATGCTCAGTGATACCATTAAGCTTGCTTTTGATATGAGGAAGCGCATTAATATCGCCTTTCTGATTATATATGATCAAGTAATGGAATGTGCGGAATGTGCTCAACTTGTAGGTATCTCAGATACCTATTGTCATACGAAGCAAAGATATGCTTGGTCGTCTGAGTGTGTAGACGTGGATCGGCTGAAACTCCGACTGCCGTGTCTTAATTGGTGAAATTTGTTTCTTGCTTAAAAACTGTTCGTTGGTTGTTTCTTTAAACACCATGGCACCCCTTGAGCCCAAATCTGATGTCCCATGGACTGTCATTCCAATATTAGGTTTTGTACATTTAAAGAAAGGAGAGACAGAAAAATCTCAACTTCCTTTAATTTAAAATAAATATATCATAAACGTAGGAATAGTACAGCAAATGCACGTTAAACATCCAATAGAATCCTTTTGAAGTCCAAGCGCTCTGCACAATCTCAGCATGCAGCTCCTTACAAGAACTTCTATGTTTCTCACCGACGAAACTGCAAAATGTTATAAAAGAAGAACTCAGTTGGGTGCAACTTTTATATATATATGTTGACCCCCTTTTTTGTAAGGGTTACATGGACAACAAATGTCAGACTCACTTGCGTCAACGTAAGCAAATTTCAACACATTTCAACGGGTGATGTGGACAGAAAAGGATGATATTTATGAACGTAGGAGATGTTCTATGACGCGAGACAAAAATGTTCAAGTACCGACAATATGATAAAAAAAAAAAAAAATGATTGCATATTAATGAACAATCACAAACAACTCAACCAAAGTAAAAATAATTTAAACTCAAGCAAGCATGAAATAAGAAAGAGAAAAGATCAAGTGCGGTTTTAAGCATCAAGAGCTATAATAGATTCAAATGTCACAAGATTTGCTATTTATTGAGTTCTCGCCGAAGTGGTAGCCGTTGGATAAGAACCACGTGGCCTCATCTCCCAAGTCGAATCTTTACATCTCTTAGCTTGCTACACATTTAATACACTAACAAGAAGTCAGCCACCCTACATCCTAGGCGGACAATCTTGACATTTATTATTACAAACGCTATATCAATCATTCCTAAAGATTGCCTGCAGATCCTCTGAAATTCAGCAAGGGCTTCGGCCAAAGGGAGCTTCGGGACAAAGAGCTTCAACTCTTATTTGACTTCCTTTGACCAACTGGGGTCTTTGTTGACTTTGTCAGCTTTGAGTCATATCTCTACGTGGAGTCTCGGTGACGAGACGTAACTATATATATATATAGCTTCATACTCCAAATAAATTTACCGATAATATCTAAGGTAACAAAAAACACGCATATTACTTGGCAAAACTAAAAGTTCAAATACAAAGTATTGTAACGGATTCAATGACATAAAGAACTGTTACCTATACCATCTTTAAAAAAACATAAGTATCTATGTGTTACAGAATGTAGATATATAGTTTGATAACAACTTAAAATTAAAATATATGTAAGAAGAAATATTCAATATTTTAAATTCCGGGGACTCCCTCCCATCTTCTAACCTTCAGTTGTTTATATGAGGTGAAATAAGGGTCTCAATGCAGATGTATGCTGTCAGAATCTTGCAATTAACAGCAGTACGTAGTTTTTGGCACTGAATCTCCATCCTCGTAAATGTCTACTAGTTCTCGTCGTCCATTAATTAATGTATGAAGCATGCAAACGAATACAAGGGCCTGAAAAATTGTAGCTGGCGCACAGATTCTCGTCAATGCGAAAACTAAACATTTTCTTCCTAACACCATATTTTTCTATCGCCCATAGATCAAACGATACTTTCGAGCATAGGCTGTAGAGGCAAAGCTAGAGATGGCAACCGGACGGGTGGGGCACCCCCGCCCCGCCCCACCTTAGATGGGGCGGGACGGGTTTGGGGCTCAGGCTTGCCCCATTTCCTTCCCCGTTTATTTTTTATTTTTTCAAAAATTTCTAGTTAACTATTTTTTTTTAATTTGCAGTTAATTATTATTTTTATTCTTCACGGGGCGGGGCGGGGCCGGTTTTTTTTGCCATCACTAGGCAAAGCTTTCCCCCGAATACAGATAGTTGATCTGAATACCTAATTGGTGGTGATAGTTCAAACTCTTTAAATTTTTCTTTCTTTATTTCAAATGAAGCAATCGGAAGAGGTCCATCCAAATATTCGCCTATGTTTGCAATCCAATAGAATGCTCCATTGACGAAGTCGTAACTATCATGGTTGCCGTATTTCGTGCCTTGGGAAATCCTGAATTTTTCTCCAGGAGGAATCCCTTTTCAGTGAACATAATTGCAACTCAGTTCTGGCTGCACGATCGCCTATAAGACAATGGTGAATACTTAGGACTTTGTAGTTATCTGAGGATGAGCGATTCTAACGTTGGCACTAGGACAATCTGGAAGTCTCTTCAATTCTCTGGTTGAAGGGTTCCATATGCAGACAATGCCTGCTACATCTTGAATGCAAAACAATTCGTTCCAAGATCTGTAAACGGTCATATATCCCGAATGTTCAACTTTAATTGGATAAGCGAGTTCAATCACGCCCTCCTGATCATGGTCATCGGATGATAAAGATGAAAGGGAGCATGAAAAAAGTGCACGTTCAAGATTAACAATCAAGTCATGCCTTGCAGATTGATCGATATGTTTCCTTTTGAAGTGGGAATCTTGAGAAATCAAAGAGTAGAATGATTTCGAAACACACAAGAGATTTTACTGGAAGTCGGGAGAGGAGTATTTCGACGGTGATATCCCATGGTAAGTTGGCTGCCATTGATGAACACGACTTGCAGGTTTGGTTTCTTCCGATAATTAAGAATATATAGAGTAGAAGGATTAGGTATGAGGATTAATTATTTCTTTTCACCAGATTGGATTAGGAAAATTATGGTTGAGTTAAGAGTCGAATACGTCAATTAGACCTTGCAAAAACGAAACAAATTCGATTGAAATTCTTTATTTTTTGGAATTTTTTAGGTAAATTAGTCAGAATTGAATTTTTTTAAGTGTCATAACAGTACCGTGTCTTGAGAAATACATTTTTCTTGTCTTATCTTTTTAATAATAATTTCTTCAATAAAATAATATTATACATAAATAAAAAAAAATTCATTCTTTTGTAACCACACATTCTTCAAAAATCACTATTTAAAAATGTATTTTTTTTCCAAAACCTCGTCAAAGTGGTTCCCAAACAAGGGCTAAAGTTCTTTTGGAAAAAAAAAAAACACACACACACACACACACACACATCTTCTATATATATAAAGTGTCTATGAAACGGAAATTCTTGTTTTAACGGAAAATGTAACGGAAGTTGTTGTTTTAACGGAAAATCTATTTTCACCGTTAGTTTTAGTTTAAAATTTTTTAATTACATTTTGGGCTTCAAAATTTACAATTCTAAGGCCAATGGAGAAGTATTGGATGTCATGCTCATTTTATAGATATATTTCTCTCCAAAGGTTTCATAAACTTCCAATGTGGGATTGTGCATTTTATAAATGCTCTTAAATTCAATAGTTTTATAAACTTCCAATGTGGGATAGTGACCGAAAAAAAAAAAAAGGGTTAAAATGCTCATCAAAATCATTTTCAAATGTATGTCTAATTGACTAATTTGATTTTGAATTACAACTAATTAAATTGTAATATTCACTTTCATTCTTTCATTTATTTAATTTTCAAATTTAACTTAAATTGCACTTGATTATTAATATATTAATGTTAGATATTATTTTCTATAAGTTTAAAATATTTTAATTTAACAAAGTAAACTATTTTAACATATTTATTTTTAATTTTTAGTGTTGGGACTAATTGTAGGATAATGAATCTAATTAGTAAGAATATATTTACTTTGAATTATTTTTATGTATTTATTGCACTCGGTTCAACTCCAGTTGAATTCTCACGGATTTCACGTCGGAATCATTCTCGATTGTGAACCAAAACCCTTCATCTCCATTTCCAAATATCGAAATTATCAAATCCGCAGACTTTTCGTATAAATCCTATGATTAATGCTCATGTTTAGTTCCTTAATTAATTAAAAAAATTAAAATTCTTCTAGCACTAATTAACAATATTATAGTATTATATTAAATGTTTAGTAAGTATTATTTTTAAATATTAAATGATTTTATGATATAGCAAAAAATCTATTTTTTTATAATATAGAAAAAACTATTTTTTAAAATAAAAATATATTTACTGTCTTAAAAATAATTAAAATAATATTAAAAATACGAAACGCATTATGACGCTTATTCTTCGCATTGACACGCCTAAACTTGTGATTCTTGATTCTCAACATCGACGTCTCGCAACGCATTACGCCTTTTAGACCATTATTAATAAATGAATGAGAAATGCAAAAGGCTTTGTACTACTACATTTTAGTCACTAGGAAAAAATGATACTAAAAAAACAAAATGAATGTGGAGATTATCAATTTAAAAATGTTAATAGTTTATTTGGTAAGGTACATTGAACTCAATTAAAAATAAATATTTATTTATTTTGTTTTGTATTATAATGTTATCTATTATTTTATTATGTACAAAAAGTTCATGATTAAGTGCAAAATTTAATATAATATAATAGTACGAAAAGTGCAATGCACGTTTGCTTAGTCTATATATACTTTTCTTGGTTCATTAAATAACTAATGATGCAATGTTTATGTAATTGATAAATCATAATCAATTTTTAGAATGAATATTAGTGTAAAGACCAAAAAATGTATAAGTTTGTGTTACGTAGTATTATATTATATGAAAATTTTGCACTTAATCATGAACCTTTTGTACATAATAAAATAGTAGATAACATTACAATACAAAACTAAATAAAGAAATATTTTTTCTTGATTAAGTTCAATGTACCTTACCAAATAAATTATTAGCATTTTTAAATTGATAATCTCCACATCCATTTTTTTTTTAGTTTAATTTTTCCTAGTGACTAAAATGCAGTGTTCTAAAATGCGTAATACGTACCGATGCGTGGAGGCCAAACTAAGGGCTATGCGAGCTTACACGAGGCTAATGCGTAAAAAGCGTAAAAAGACGTTTTCTTATTTTAATATTAATTTAATTTTTAATCAATCAAAAAATCAATTAATAATTATAAATAATACTTAATGTTTATTTGAGATTAAAAAAAAATACTTAACGTTTATTTAAATAAATATTTCGAAACACTAAATAAGATTATATAATAGTATAATTATATAATAGTATAAATTAAAGTATAAACTAAAGAGAAAAAAAAAGGCAAGATTAATGATGATTTGTCCCCACTCTGCGTTTAAATTGGATTGGATAATTTGGAATTTGGGCCTAATTTTTTTAAACAATCACGAGCCCATGTCAATTGTCATCAGCCCAACTGCCCAGAGGAAAAAAAAACATGCGGACCTTTTCTTCTCCCCTTCTCCCTTTCTCCACTCCAGGTTTGACACTGTACCATAAATTACAGAATAGTTGAAGGGGAAAAAATAAAATTTGTGATCTTATGTACAATAATCAGAGTCGTTGAATGTCTCCAGTTTTGAATCTTTTGATATAATTTCACATTCTGGATCAACCCTCTTTGAATTGAATAAATATCTAAAATAGTGTATCATGTTTACATCCCAGATGATGTTCTGTTTATCCTTTGAGCACCTAGTTTTAGAGCAGTAGGTTTAGAGCCTCTGCCTTGCCTCGCTGACTAGGGCTTGGATCTAGTTGTGGGTGCAGGGGCTGCAATCGAAGCCCAAAGGTTGTCATTAGCTGATCCACCGGATTTCAGATTCATAGGCTTTGATGGTGATTTCGGAATTGGAGCAAATATAGCACCCCAAGTGTCATTGTCGTCAACTATACTTGTTTTTGAGTTTGAAGGTTTTGGAGCAGGGTCGGCTCTTGAACCTAACAAGTCATTTTCTTCATCTTTACTCATCTTTAATGTTGGAATTGGGGGCGGAAGTTTCTTTACTGGTGGTTTGTAGATTCGAACTTGTGGAGGAGGTGGCTTTACTGGTGTGGATGAAGTTTCTTGTTTTCTTCACTTGCTTACACAGTAACACGGCCAAAGAGTTTGTCCCACATCGAAATTCTATAAATGAAGCACAAGAAATTTTGCCTATAAATAAATGGGCCAACAAATGTTTCACATGCTTCCTTGGCCTGTCAATTAATGGGCTGAAAGTTGGAAAGTAATTGGTTAAACCGGTCAAAAAACGGTCTTTTACCTATTTAATGGAAACAATTAAACGACGGAGAAAAAATATTTTTCGTTAAAAACAACAAGTTCCGTTAGTTTTTTCGTTAAAACAAGAAATTCCGTTTCATAGGCTCTTTTTAGGGAAAATTACCAAAAACCAGGGGTTAAGTTTGATGTTTTAAAAAATCAGGTTTTACATTTATTTAATCAAAAATCAGGTTTTAATTTCACAATTAATAATAATATTTTAAATTAAATTAATCTAATATACCCACCCCACCACCTACCCCACCAACTTTATTTTAAATATAACATTCTATCCTATCCAAACCCTAATCCATTTCCTATCTATTTCCTCTCACCCGCCGCAGCCACCGCCCGCCGCCGCCGGTCACCGGTCGCCGATCCCTCCCCCTCCCTCTTCCTCCCTTCCCCTTTTCCCCTCCCCCTCCATCTGCTGCGGCGCAGCGATTCGCAGCAGCGAAGCCCGCCCGCCGCTGCCGCCGCCGGTTTGTTCCCCTCCCCCTCCCTTCCCTTCCCCTCCCCCTCCATCTGTTGCGGCTGCTGCTCACCTTCGCTGTTGCAGACAGCAGCGATTCGCAGCAGCGAAGCTGCTGCCGGTTCAGCAGCGGCAGTAGCTTTGCTGTGACGCTGCTGCCGGTTCAGCAGCGTCACAGCGACGCTGCTGCCGGTTCAGCAGCGTTACAGCGACGCTGCTGAACCGTCAGCAGCGTTGCTGCTATCGGTGCAGCAGCGAAGGTGGACTTATTTGCACATTTTGCAGCAGCGAAGGTGCAGCAGCGTTGTGACTGTGACCAAGTTATTGATTTGTTTTGTGTATGTGATTTGTTTTGCAGCAGCGAAGGTGCAGCACATTTTGCAGCAACGAAGGTGCAGCAGCGTTGTACATTTTTTTGATTTTGCGGTGGTGACTGTGACCGTTGTGATTTGTTTTGTGTATGTGACCAAGTTATTGAACTGTGACCTAGCTATAGTTGATTATTTTGGTGTCTGTGACTTAGCTATTTAACCGTGACTCACAAATTTGAAAATATGTGACCTGTGACATATATATTTTTTGATATGTGACTAATAAAATTATCTGTGACCAACAAAATTTCTTAACCTGTGATCAATAAAAAATCTGTGACCAACAAATATATGATATGTGATTAACAACTTTGGAAATATGTGACCTCTGTGACTAAATTAAAAAACTGTGACCTATACTAATTTTAACTCGTGACTACATTAAAAATCTGTGACCTATACTAAATCTGTGACCGACAAATTTTAAAAATCTGTGACCTATACTGGTCGGAATCTGACCAATCGCCGGAATTAAGTGGCGGCGGAACGATCACCGGAGTGGTCGTCGGAGTATTCCCCGTCGCCGGAACAGTCACGGTGGCCGGGCAGTGGGGGTGGGGCTGGAGGTGGTGGGTGGGTGGGTTAATTATATTATATTATAGTTAAATATTTAATTTAATATAATTGTAAAATATAATTAATTAATTTTTAAAAAACCTGATTTTTGCAAATTTAAAACTTGGGACCTGATTTGTGATTTTGGGAAAGAAAAAGCATGATCCATGCACTTTTCCCCTCTTTTTATATATAGAAGATATAAAATTCAAGAACAACACGAAACGATCTATTTCCTGATTAAATATAATTATAATAGAATAATGTTAGACATACATTTTGATTAAACAATACTTTATAAGAAATATAATACCTTAAAAAAAGAATAAACTAATTGAATTCTTTTCTACGTTATATTTTAATTTGAAGATAAAGTTCGTAATTTCAGCTTCAATAATGCGAGTATTAATTAATGCCATAGAGAAATTAATTAACCAACTTCATTCCAATTTTGATGTCAAGCCTTTCCATTTTCGTAATATTTGTCACATTTTGTGCAAAATAAACCTTAAGTTCATTACTCGACAGTTTAAATAAATAAATAAAAATGACGAGCTATAGATTTCACGATTCTCTCTCCATCTAGTAAAGAAGCATTTGCTAGTGTATGTAGAGCATAACATACTCGACATGACATTTACGATGTACATAGTTAAGAGATGAAATTCTATGTACATATTGTGTCATTGATGATAAAATTGTTATGTGTTCTTATAATTGTATGCATGCATAGAGCTCTCATACTGATTTAAAGGATATCGACATGTCAATTAAATAATTAGTAAAAACTATTCTTCCAGTTCTCTTTTTATGTGTGACATATTAGGTTCTTGATCACAATACCTAATGACGTGAATTATTATTTTGTCCTAATCAAAACAAGAATGTTTTAATTTATCATTATTTCACATTCGTCGTTCTAGATTGACATCTAACATGTTTCAAGACAACAAATGCAATGAAAAATATCATGTGGTAGACAAAACTAAACATATTCATTTACTATGAAACTATAATCACCCTCAATATGATTCGATTAATTACGAATTATGAAAATGTGTTAATCTCAATTATCAATCATTCTTTCATTCTACTCTTAAGTCAATGTAACTCAAAAAATCATTTTCGACTTATAAGCGCATACATTGGCCAAAGATTTTGTTATTAACTTAACTAACCAACATACAAATCATAAACTCTTACTATTTAAGATTGACGAATCATTTATTGATTATTCACATCTTTCATATAATTCTTCACATATCTAAAAGATGTGAATGATCAATAATTTGCCCATACATGCAAAATCCTATCTTAAAAGTACAATTTTTCATGGATTGGTATTCGATCTTAGAGGAAACTCGTGCCGGGTTGAGATATACTCTCTCGAACTTATTGTCCCCCAATAATTTTTTATGCTTCGATACATCACCTCTTCTTAGTAAATGAGGGAGACGGAAAGGTGTAATGCCGAGGTATCAAACATTAGCTAAGAAGAGGTGTTCCAATTCTAAGGAGGGTTGATCTGCCAAAGTCTGGAAAATTTATTGGAATGACAGTCCATGGGACATCAGATTTGGGCTCAAGGGGTGCCATGGTGTTTAAAGAAACAACCAACGAACAGTTTTTAAGCAAGAAACAAATTTCACCAATTAAGACACGGCAGTCGGAGTTTCAGCCGATCCACGTCTACACACTCAGACGACCAAGCATATCTTTGCTTCGTATGACAATAGGTATCTGAGATACCTACAAGTTGAGCACATTCCGCACATTCCATTACTTGATCAGATATAATCAGAAAGGCGATATTAATGCGCTTCCTCATATCAAAAGCAAGCTTAATGGTATCACTGAGCATTGTTACCTTCAGCACAATTATTGAAGGAAATGATCAATATTGATTTAGTGATAAATAGGATAAATTTTTCTCGAATAATACCAACAACTTATTTGAGTATACAGTGATATTGAAATTAATTTATCTACTGTTGATCCAAAATTCTTAATTTCCTTGATAACTTGCTCGTATCAGATAGAGGCATGGGCCCTAGTGAAAATGAAAACACCACCACCTCCAACTGCACGGCCTAAAAGAATATTGCTATCCAGGTATGAAAGGTAATATAGCCCGCCTACAGACCACCTGCAAACCATCCACTTTCCCCATAAAAATCAATCTGAGTTGGAATTTAAGATGAAAAATGGTATCATACCTCTGCGGACTGGTGACAGGAACTTGAAATCTGAAAGTTTTGAAAAACTGCAAGATCTGTAAAAGGCAGTTGTGCAGCTCTTGGGAAAAATATAAATAAAAAACTAACTGGCTTCAGAAATTAATTGATTTCATCCTTTATTTGTTCATTAATTTATGGTGTTTTTGAGCCACATTATTTTAGAAGAATGTATTCTGGAATAGTAAATTGATAGAGAATGTGTGGTTAAAAAAGAAGGAAAAGTTATTGATGTGATGGAAAATATTATTTTATTGAAGAACGTGTGGTTGAAAATAAGTAGAAGAATGAAAGTGAAAATTTTAATGTGTACCAAACATGTGCTTAATATGGAAAAACTTGAAGCTTCCCCTAGAATGATGCTATTCAACCAGGGCATATCTAGTTGGTGATGTGATCCAGACAAGGCTTCAAATGAGCAGAGTCGAAGTGCATTGAGGAAGAGTCAAGGTCGAGCTCAGGAAGGAGTTGGGATTCAAATCAAGCCAAAGAAGCCACGCAATCAAGTGATCGAGCCACAAGGTTCACCGGGACGAAGTTAACGATCCAATGGACAAGTTCTATATTGGGATCGAGGGCCGAAACGAGGTTGAAGGCATCAGAATTGAAGGCCGAAGCAAGGGAGCAAAATGGAGAACCATGCGGCCGCATGGCTAGCACCCGAGATTTTCATGGGCAAATTGGTTTTGCCCATGCGGCCGCAAGGGAAATAACCATGCGGCCACATAGGCCAATTTTCAGGCGAGAATTTCCAATTAATCATAGTGTGAATAGTTCTCAAGTAGAAACTGCAGAACCAAATCGACACTTAGTTCATTGTCCATTACTGAACTCAATTAAGCCAACCTCTCAATAAAACTAATCATCTTCAGCACATGACACTAACTAAAGATCATTCTACCATTTTAAACCGGTATAGTTGCTTGAAAGTCTCATATTTTTTTACACGTGATTGTTCATCATACAACTTCTTAAGATGAAAAATTATAGTGTTAGCATCCATACTCTCATATTGCTTTTGTAACTAGGGAGACATAGCGCAAGCATCACACATGTTGTAGTATTATCGTCATCACCGTGTTTGTTATAAGCAACTTCTTTTTGAGTCGAGTCCTTAAAGGTTATATCTGGAAAGTGTTGTTCAAGGACATAATCAGTTTTTTTCATGCTTGAGAACAATTCTTAAATTGCGGTGCCAATAAAGAACAGTTCTATTTGTTGGTATTTAGTATGCCTCTCAAGTTCATATGGTTACTTATGATTTAAAAATTGTAAATGAGGAAAAGTAAATAATTAATATGTATAAAAATGCATTCCACAATTTAATATGGACTTTAATTAAATGAGCTCATATTGTTTGAAATAATTTTATGACCTTCGCACATAAATTAAGGGAAACCATATTTGATTTATAGTGGACTAAGATTCCATTTATTATATTAAGATGTACTCAAAATCCTTTAATAAAATATTTAGGTAGATATTATTATCAATTGTATCTTCATACAACACCCAAATTATTAAGCAACAACTATGTGTCTTCACACATCTTATGTTTGTAGCTTAATATGCCTCTAGAATTTATCTCTTTAAGTGTACTCAATAAAAGATAAATATTAGTTAAGTCAAACACATCATTTAGAAATATCGAATACTTCATAGTGTCAAACATATCCAAAATAGACTAGCTTTGTGTAATGCTCCAAAATTCTTGAAATTCGAAGCATTACAAGAAAAATCCTCTTAGTTGTGGCTCTTTAATGTTAACCAAATTAAATTGTAAATAATAAAATATTGGATTTTGAAATATATAAAAATAGTTGAAGATATTTGTCCATATACACTTAGACAATTATGGTGCAATTTGATTTTGGAAAACATCTCGAGGAAATTTAGCAAATACCAATTGTGCAGCAGTGGAGGAAAAAAAAAAAAGTTTGACTTAGCAATCGTTGACTAAAATTTATAAAATTTTAACATAGACTATAAAAATCATATACGTACAATATATAAAAAAAAAAAAATTGGGGTCTCGACGATAATGTTTGAAGCATAAAAATATTTTTCAACTATGCTGAACAGACCCCACGTGGTCTACTAAAACGGACATAACTTTTTTCTCTAGGTAATTAAATTTCATGCATAGTCAATCCAACACTTTTAAATTATAGTCGACATTCAATGTATATAAAAACTAGTCGGGATAAACAATTAAACATCTTAAAAGTGTCATCTAAGTGTTCGTAAGAGATTTCCATAATTGAAAATTTGCTAGAAAGTTAAAAGAGCATCTCAAATCGTCGAGCACTTGCCATTATGTCAAACCACTACCATGTCTTGAATTAACCTGTAAATTTAATAGGAATGAGTACCACAAATAATACTCAGCAAGAAACACTTAAGTATATGATTAAAAAAAAAAATATTTTCTATAAATGCAAGCTTTGGTTATTTGTGTCACCGTCAATTGCAAAACAAACCGGTGATCAGGTTACTCTTAAGTTTTGATAATCATTTTCAAGTAACAAAAATATCTCTTCATATCTTATTTGAACCACTAAATGGTGCTTATATTCTCTCATGAACAACACAATAACACGTTTAATGAAAATAAAAAACCAATAATTTTTACTTCACTTACAAAAGTGCCGAAAACACCCTACCTTAAATGTTTGGAGTTTGAATTGTAATAAAATGCCACGTACTCTTAGCCCTTCCTTAGAAAATTTTCAAATTCAAAGTGTCTTTGGTCTATGGAAAAATGGCAAAATAATTTATGTATGGGTATAAAAATTTGAGAGGGAAAACATGGCTTTTCGGGGGTTGTGGAGGTTATGGTTTTAAATTGCAAATGGGTGGCGGTTGACAGTTAATTAAATGGGGATTATTAAGGATAATGTGAGTGGGGAGGTCATGGCAAGTGGATGGTATAAGGTACCTTAGTGGAGGAAAATCGTGAGTGAGAAGAATTCAAAATAGTGGGATTGAATTTGGGGTTATTTGGTACAATATAGTTGGTGTATTTAATTTTTAAAATTTAAGCACTTAGTAGTGTCAACACAAATAACGTAATCAAATCAAAATAAAAAATAACAAAATTGTTTAAAAGAAATTCGATAACCTTACAAAAAAATTTAAAAAAATAAGTGCGCGAAACCTTACTATCTTGATCCAAAAACTTTAATTTGAATTCTTAGAAAGTGTCGTAGTGACGAAATAATATAATCTAAATTATTTTTCCATTTATAAAAGAAAAATTTCTTTGAAAATGAAACACAAGATTTTTTATTTTTTTCTTGATCACTACACTTTAAGTCTAACGAATTGAGATCGATTTAGGACTACGTTTCTTCACTATAATGATGGAAGACGAATAATAAATTGACTTAATCCATGTTTGACAACCATTATTTGGGAAAACAAAGTTTTGAACAGTGATTTTTAAGAAAATATGTGGTTAAAATGTAGGGAAAAACTCTAAATTTACGTGCAAATGATTTTATTGTATAAATGTGTGGTTGAAAATGAGTATGCGGAAAAAATATTTTTTAAATAATGATTGTCAAACATGTGCTTAATATTTTAGCGAGGGATTTATTATGTAAATATCTTATCAATAATAATATACTTATTTTATCATACACCTAGCATACAAATAAACATACATATAATAGTGTAAACGATTATTAACTAATTCTATCTAGCATTTCCGAGATAAAAGGAAGACTAGTTGGTCACATCATAAGGGTATTGCATTGACTCATACAATGCTTCATTTCTATGGTCTCCTCCACTTCTTATATCTTCATCGGCAACATGTATTCTATATAAGTTGGCATGCATGCCAAAATGAATTAGACATACAGACCCATAACAACAACACCGGACTCACATGTTCAAAATAAATAAGAGCTCTCATATTCATAAAATAACAAGAATAAAATTAATTATTCAATACATTTGTATGGCCAACCCATAGTCATTCACTAATTAAACATTCATTATATAAATGCATTCTTAGATAATATCTAATATTACATACAAAATATGTTTAAAGTTTCTAACAAATTGTTATAGTTTAAATTAATTTAGATAAGATAGATCGAAAAAATTAAATAATCATTTAATCAATCAATCAATTAATTTAATTTAATTATAGATTTTATTTAACTAAAATCAAATTATAATTAAATATCAAATTAGAAACCAACTCTAATTCTAATTGAATTAACATTTAAATTTAAGATATAAGTGTACTAAATGAAATAAAATTCAATTTAAAGTCAAAGTTTGATATTTAAGTTATAATCTAATTTTAAAGATAATATAAAAATCGTCAATTCTAAATGGGTCAAGATTGATTTTATTTTATTTTATTTTTTTGGGTCAAAACCCCTTTTAAAATCAAGTCCAAAAATAAATTTAATATTTAAATTCTAAACCATTGCAATCTACCCTTACTATCAAATCATAAATAAGCCCTCAAAATTTCTAAAATTACAGGCAGACCCTAAATTTATAAATTTCACCATGACTCCTTAATCTGTAATTGCAGATATGCATGTCAGGCCCCCGCCCTCAAATTAGGAACAACCTAAAGGGCTTATCATAGGCATACTAAAACTGGAGGGGGTAGATTTCTCACACATTTAATGCAAAGGATTCAATGACATAAACAGCATAACAAACTGTTACATATACCATCTTTAATAAAACATAAGTAAAAAGGTTGAACCCCAACCTTGAGGGCTCCGCCCCGCCCCTAAAACATCATGAAGGAGGTAAATCGCGTGACGGGTTCGCCCTGCTGCCTGCCCCATTTCCCGCCCTTTTATTTTATTTTTTATTTTTTTTCAGTTAACTAATTTTTTATTTTTATTTTTGTAATTTGTAATTAATTTTTTATTTATTCTTCACGGGGCGAGACACCCCGCCCCATGACTGGAGACAGGGCGGCTATCCCCACCCCACCAACCCATCAGAGAGGTTTTTTTCGCCCCATTCGGAGCGAGGCCCGCCAGGACGGGGCGGGGTGGATTTCTTAGCCATGCCCCGGGGGCAACATAATGTGGATAGTTTGATAACAACATAAAATAAAATAATCCTTCCCACCTTCTAAGCCCCCGTTTGGCCTCATTATTTCAAATTATAATTTTTGGAATAATATTATTTTTTTTAGATAATGTGTGGTTGAAAAAGAAGGAATTTTTTTTTTTATGGAAGATTGCGTGGTTTAAAATAAGAGAGAATAATAAATTTTTTGGCTAGGATAAAGGCTTGACATAATTACATGTGAAAGTGAATGATTGGATGTAAAAATTGACTACGTTTTAAATTGTCCAATGATAGAATGTCACGTGTGATTGTGTAAATTTTGACGTTAATGTAGCATGATTCGCTTGTTTGGAATAATGGGGGCCAAAAGGGGTCTAACCTTGAGGTGAAACGAGGGTCTCATTGCAGATATATGCTCTCCGAATCTTGCAACCAGCAGCAGTAGTTTTCGGTGCAGAATCTCCATCGTTGTAAATGTCTACTTGTTCTAGCCAATCAATTCTTGTATGAAGCATGATCTTACCATCCTCAAACAAATACAAGGGCTTGAAAAATTGTGCTACGTCCGGCCCACTCTCAGTAACACGAATGCTAAGCATTTTCTTCATAACACCATATTCTTCTATCACCCATAGATCAAACGATGTGTCCGAGCCTATGGTGTACAGACAAAGCTTTCCTCCTAATACAGATACGTCGAATACAGTGTATTGATCTGAATACCTAGTTGGTGGTGATAGTTCAAACTTTTTAATTTTTTCTTCCTTTATATCAAATGAAGCGATCACAAGAGGTTCATAACATCCTGAATATCTGCGAATGTTTTCAATCCAATAGAATGCTCCGTTGTAGAAGTCGTAAGTACCATGGACGCTGAATTTCATGCCTGGGAGATCCAGAATTTTTCTCCAGGAGGAATCCCTTTTCAGTGAAATTAATTGGAACACAGTTCTAGCTCTGGGTGCACGATCGCCTAAAATAGATTTGTGAATACTTAGGACTTTGTAGTCATCTGAGGATGAGTCGTAACCTAATGAACAAGCGATCCTATCGTTGGCTCTAGGACAATCTGGAAGTCTCCTCAATTCTCTGGTTGAAGGGTTCCATATCCAGACAATGCGTGCAATATCTTGAATGCAAAACAATCCGTTACAAGATCTGGAAACTCTCATATACCACGAATGTTTAGCTTTAATTGGATAAGCAAGTTCAATCACGCCCTCCTGATCATGATCATCAGATGATAAAGATGAAAGGGAGCATGAAAAAAGATGTTCTGGTCCATGTTGAAGATTAAAAATCACGTCATGCCTTGTAGATTGATCGAGATGTTTCCTTTTGAATTGGGAATTTTGAGAAATCAAAGAGTAGAAGGATTTCGAAACACATTTAAAGCGCACAAGAGATTTTACTGGAAGTCGGGAGAGTATTTCGATGGTGATTTCCCATGGTAAGTTGGCTGCCATTGATGAACACAAGTTGCAGGTTTGGTTTCTTCCGATAATTAAGAATATATAGAACATAACGTTTGATTCCTTTCGAGATTTGGTAGTAGGATTAATTAGGTAATTAAAAAGATAATAAAATATTTCTTTCACCCGATTGGATTAGGAAAATTGTGGTTGAGTAAGAGTCGAATACCGACGTATTCGATATTGAAATTCTTTATTCTTTATTTTTTGAATTTTTAAGGTAAATTAGTCAGATTTTTTTTTTTTTATATATATATTAAAAAATCGAGAATAGGATTTTTTATGATATTGATGTAAGACAATCATATTATAAATAGAATAGTAATTGATTATTTCTAATATGATTTTTTGTTGTAATAGTGTTTTCTCTCATTTTCTTCATTTTTACTTAGAATAGGAATTTTTTTCCTCTTGATTAGAATTGTAATTTTTTTTTCTCTCTTTTAGATTACGATTTTGTTTTCTTTTAGAATCTTACATGTTTCCTCAACTAAGATTTTAATGGATTTTAATAGATTTTTACAAATTTCATAAGAATCTCATCAGATATGGTGAAATTTCAGAAGTTTTGGTTATATGTATTTTTAAGCTTGAAATATATTCAAATATTTTAAAATTCCTCTATTAAAGAGATTTTTATAAAGTCAGTAGTTATTGAGAATGCCTAAATTTTAAAAGATTTCATTGAATTTTATTAAAATCTCAATTGGAGATACCTAAATTTTAACATATTTCATTAAAATCTATTAAAATGATTTTTAAAATTCATCGCAATTTCAATTGAGAACACTTATATTAATGAAAATTCAAATATATTAGGAGTGCTTAATCATGTTATTCCCTCGACTTTTGATGACTTGTTGGCACTTAATGGCACCACTTAAGATTTAAGGTTAATGTTTTTTACCTAATTATCAGAAGTGTAAGTATAACTTCAATTATCATAAACGTAATTACGAATAACTTTAATAACTTAACGTACAGGGATTAATTTAATTGTTTGCTCTTGGTGCACTTAATTTCTTACCGGGTATTTTCACAAGGTTGTCGACCGTCTTTGAAAAAGCGAATTCGAAAACACTCGATGCTAAGCTATATCGACACCAATCAATGATTGCAGGAACATATATTTCGGCTTGAAATATTGGTGATCCCATTGAACATATACCGGGTATTCTCACGTTCACTTGACAAAATTTGCCCATACATGCAAAATCCTATCTTAAAAGTACAATTTTTCATGGATTGGTATTCCATCTTAGAGGAAACTCGTGCCGGGTTGAGATATACTCTCTCGAACTTATTGTCCCCCAATAATTTTTTATGCTCCGATACATCACCTCTTCTTAGTAAATGAGGGAGACAGAAAGGTGTAATGCCGAGGTATCAAACATTAGCTAAGAAGAGGTGTTCCAATTCTAAGGAGGGTTGATCTGCCAAAGTCTGGAAAATTTAAACAACTCTACAAATATCAGCACAATTCTTTGATCAGATGAAATTTAACAGATTCTAATGTAAATATCATAGTACCTACAAAGTTGAGAGCTTAATGGTTTGGTCACACGGTAGATCAGAAGATAGATGCCGGTTGTTGTTCCAAAGTAAATTGAGAGCTTGTAACAGACTCCCGTCCATTCAAGAGCAAAAGTAAATGTCACATTCGCTGTAATGCATCTAGTTGACTAATAGTTGAGTGCACCAAGAGTCAAGTTCTTAGATCAACCCTATTTAATTTGGCATCCTCGGGGTTATATCACCCAACTTAGCCTGAGATATCACCATCAAAATACTCTAGACGCTTCAGGTAAATCTCTAATACGTTTTAAATGTGTTTTGAAATCTTTCTACTCTTCTCAATTCTCAAGATTCATGCTTCAAAATGAAACATCTCGATCAACCTGCAAAGCACGAATCTGACAAGCACCTAAATGTCCTTTTTAATGCTCTCTTTCAACTTTATGATCCGAGGTAATGATTGAACTTGATCACCCAATTAAAGTTGCAGAATATTCAGAATGGAAAATTTACGATTCTTTTGGTGGATTGTTCCTCTTGCTAGCTCCATGAAGAATATTTTACCTAAATAGGCTATACAAAGTCTTTGTTTTACTTGATCGTGGCCATTTATGTCGCTGAGAACTCCCTACCCCAATCTTTATTTTCGAAATGACGTGCAGTATAACGATGTTTGAGGTGAAGATGCCACAATTCAAATCCTCTTTAAAACATTTGGAAAGAAACAGTAACTAATATACAATAAACATCTATCATGAGATAGATAATGCATTCTTCAGAACTCCACAAGTTCACCTCCTATGTGAAGCTCGCACTTCCACTTCGTTGATCAGTTCCTTCAATTCTGTAATTCAAATTCAAGCAAAGGTAGAGCAGCAGTCATTCTGCATCACATTTTCTTGGCCAAATTCTCTTTCATCACTTCCCATTTTGGGGGGAACTAATAGTCAATCACTTATTTCTGAAGTAGCTAAAATTTTGCTAACACCTCTCCTGATCCAAAGGAGCATGGCATCTAGTAGCAGAGTAAACTATTCCAACGGTTCTGGAGAATAATGCAGGCCCTGCTACAGGGAATAGCCTGCAGTACAACTTGCTCATCTACAATCTTTTCCATTACAAGACCTAGTCTCATCAAGTTTTTTATGGCCTTGTCAACCGGCATTTCAACCTGCGTATGGCTTCATAAGTTGCTGATCAACAAAGACGTGAAATAGATAAACTGATTGTTAGATTACCTTTACTTGGAAGACAAGGTAAATAAATCTCTCGCATTCGTCTCCGATAGTTCTGGTGTCAGTCACCTGCATTTAAGCAATAACAAATATAATTGTCTTCTCACTCGAAATAGGAAATTTTAAGTGCATATTTCTTGATAGTTTTGCGGAGAAGCAATCTGAATTACAATTATATTTCTTCTCAGCAACTTGGATTGAGCTTTAACCATCTCATCTGAAAATCAATGGTGTCCAGTGAGGGAATGCTAAACCTTTTAAGGCATTCAATTACCCTTATTTGAGTGACCCAATCCCGGGGTTCAAGACCGGCACTATTGCTCCCAACGATCCCAACATGACACTCTTGTGGCTTAAACCCATGACCGTGACTCTAACTCTAACTCTGACAGCACTTAGTTGCATTAGGTTTTAACTATCTCATCTGAAAACCAATTGGTGTCCAGTGAGGTAAGGCAAGACCTTTTATGGCATATGATCACCAACATATAAGTAACCCAATCGCTAGGCATAAGAGCGGCATTGTTGCTCCTCAAAATATATATTGGAGGACATAAATATCGTTTAAGAGAAATTAATTGTTACATTGTCTACTAAATACAAAAGGGAATCCACATTAAAGAAGAAAAATGAGAAAGAAAGCTCATGGTTGTGCACTAATTTTAAAATGAAATGAGCTTGGCCCGTCTCGGCATTAATGAGTAGAGTTTAGATTCTTCTTTTTTGAGTGAAATTCTGAGAATGCAAACAGCCAGGAAGCCAAGCAGAACAAAATTATCATCTAAAGCTAACCAATAAGCATGATTCTCACTTATAAGATTGATGGAACAGAACTCCCAGAAAAATACAAATAATGATGAAAATAAAAGCTTCTCTGGGGACATAGGAGGTTAGGCCAATAGGCCAAGCGCTTCTCCTAGTACTAATTTTCTTTCGCTATAAAAAAATGTGCAACATAGTGTGGTCGATTTATCCAAAAGAATGATGGAAAATAAAAGCTAACCTGACTACTCTCTGCTTTAAGTAGTATTGCATAAGCCAAAATGGCTTCCTTGTACTGCATAAAACGTTAAAAGCAAAAGAATGAGGTATATTATGTTATTCTTTGTTTCAAATCAAGCAAATCCCATTACGACAGAGGATTGGAGTTAAGGAGAGTGGAGGGGAGTTGTGAAAAAAATATTTAATCCCATCCCCCTTTTTCACTAGCTGTAATAAAGAGATCAATAAACAATTTTAGCATTTCATACTTGCTGTTGTTCAGAAGCATCAAGAAGAAAATGAATGGAACCAAAGCCACTGGCTACTGTTTTCTCATAAAGTGCCTTGTTGACCAGAAGCTGAAATAAAGCTTAAACAGGTGAGGTGAAGATGCAAGATTCATTCAAAACAACCAGGGGAAAGGATGAATTTAACTCACTTGATATCTGTCTCTGGTCTGTTTGTAGCCCAAAAGTACACGAGTCACATATATCACAAGTGCACTGACTGCAATCACATCTAGAAGTATTGCTGATCTGTAGAAGTTAACATAAAATTAACATTAGGATGATTATACATTGAGAAAAAACCTCAATTTAACATGATTGCAACACATCAGTGACAAAATGGAGCTTATAAACCAATCCTCTGAAACAGCATTTTGAAAAAACAATGACTCCTAACATATTCTGAAACATGGTGCATTAATGTTAAGCTGTATAGGTTCAAATGAGGTTGCAAAAGAATGCCTAAAAGTTATGAAAATAATATAAATATCCCAGTAGCTATGCAATGTGGAAACAAATAGCATCTGAATGTAAAAGGAAGCAGCAGACTATTATGATTAAAAGTTAGATGATAACCAAGGGACAGGATTGCTAACTAAATTTTCTTTAACTTTCTTTGCTAGTATACTGAATCTGCGTAAATAAGATTTAGAGTCTGCTCTTACAGCCTCATTCTCTCAACTCACGCATTAATATCTTCCCAAACACAGTCTTATTTCCCCTAAATTTGAATTTCCTGTTTCTTCATCGTCTCAGAAAGCTCCATCATCAAAAACCTACAAGTCTCTTGAAAGATCTATGACCGGGACTCAAGTACTACCTCCATGCTCCTGATACAGTTCATTTCAGCTAGCATGAAAAGCCATTTCATGAATTTGGAGCCTAATTACTCATTTAGCGTAACTTTTGGGTATGTCTAGCCAGTGTGGTAAGACTAGGTATATATTGAGTTGTTTCAGCTATATCTTTTGCTTCTTTTTCATTACTAGGTGCTGAACCAGTTGATTTAAAAGCTTAAGTTGTTATATCATGTAAATTGTGTCTTCAGCACAACTACTCAACCTCATAGGCGGGTTAATTTTTCTCATCAAAACCTACCAGGTGCACAATCTCATTAAATGGGTGACAATAAGACATGAATTCAAGAACTTAGCTTCTAATACAATGTTTAACTAGTTAACTTAAAAGCTTAAACTCTTAAAGAGGAATACATTTATATCATTTAAATTGTGTCTTCAACATACGGTATTTTGTTGGTTACTTCTAGTTATTGAGGCGTCTCTTCAGATCTAGGGCCACAAGACTTAAAGTTCTCAGTCTTCAAATATATTTTCTAGAAACTCTTTTTTCAGATATGCAATAAAATTTTATATCAACACTTCATTGTGAGAAGCATGGTCTGTTCTCTTCGCTGTGGTGCCTAAGGACCTAGGTGTTATCTCATTTTCTTTTGTTCTGTCTTCTCATCTTAGTTAACTTTCTGCAGACACAATTCATCAAGCAGTTGCCGGTTTCACCGAATTTCTCACTTAGATACTATCATGTCCTAGTTCCCTGCTGAAGAGAGTCGTGCATTGCATAAGCATAAACATTTTTTTGAAATTCATGAACTCAAATTTGATATATCATGAAAACGAAACTACACAAATCCACAAGTTTAAAGGTCATGTCATGGAGCTAAGCTTAAAGGCAATAATATAAAACCAGTACATACGGGGAAGATAAGATGTTCTCAAATTTATAATTTATGATGAATGCCAAAAGTCCCAGAATAGTTGCAACATCCAGGCGTACCTGCATTATCATTATAGCATCCGATTAAAATCATATCTCCAAAGCTACAACTACTTGCTCAATAAACAACAGAAATACATTTAAGTACGAAAAAGTAAAATACTTATCACATTAAATTTGACAGGATCTCCATGCAATAAAGGGTAAACTCTTCCGGATAAGTGTTTGATCTATATTAGCCACGGCATCATAGTGTCCAAAATCTGTTTAATATACTAACACAAGACCCATGAAATTCATAAAAATGAAGATTTTTCTGTTAATTATTTTTTAAAAAACATTTTACTTTTTAATTTACTTTTTAAAGAGAATTAAAATGTTCACTCTCTTTCTAGTCTTCTTGTTGTCCACCATCAACTTATATAAAAGAACAGTAACCAATAACATTATAAAGCCATGTAACACACAAGTACAGAGATGCTTTTACACACCTACTCACTATTGGGAAAAATAAATAAATTGAAGGGCTGACTTTGACATAAATTTTGAGTAGGACCTTTTTTTTTTTTTTTTTGAAGGATTATGATTAATTTGTGTTCTCCTCCGTGAGAACATCGAAATCATATATTTACTTACCAAAAATGATTCTCAGATGAACGAAAAATTGGACCTAAAAGTGATGAATTGGAAGACATTTTATGTTGAAGGAAACTAGATAAAGTTATCCAACATAGGAAAATTGATAAAGGCAATGATCACTTTAAATATGATTACACTTTAGAAGGGTAGCATGAAGGTTCTCTCCACGTGCGCATGCAGGGGTGTAAATTATGGATCGAAAAATGATTTTGGACCATGAACTTGTGTTCGGGCGCGACTAGCCATGTCAACTAGTCAAGTCGAAACTCGAAGCTCAGACTCGGCTCGGGCAAAACGGATCCGAGCTTTTTTGGGCCCGAGCCGAGCCTAGCCGATCTAAAGCTCGGCCAAAAAAGCTTTTGGCTCAAGCCTTAGCGGGCCGAGCCGGCTTGGGTTTTTCTTTTTTATATATAGCTATGCCTGCTGCAAGCAGGTAGCTAATTTTTAGCTGCCTATGCAGGCAGCTAATTTTTAGACTATATTTAATTTTATTTTTTTTATAAACGAGCAAGCCCCGGGCCCGAGCCGCCGAGCTTTTTAGCCATCCCTAACCGCGACTTGCGTACATGAATGTCAGATCGAATGGACCAAAATTGGTCCTTAAGAAGGTCCTTGTTTTGTCTTTAATTTATTATTTTTCTAAATAAAAAAAACCTTTCAAATTCTTTTAATTCCTGAAACTCGTGTGATTATGTTCATGTTAATGGAGAGATTAACGGTCAGGTTAAGAGTGGTTAATGACATACCTCCTTACTATTAATTCTCCATTACAACCTATTTATTTAGGGATCTTCTTCCCTTATCTCTTCTCTGTCTGCATCTGTAATTTTCATTTTCTGTCAAAGTCTTGGTGGTGATATTGTTCAGATACTAAATCAGTTCGCCGAAGTAGCATTTGCAATGCTCAGACTCTACTGATTTTCCATTGTATCTTGGGAAACAGATGCTCGGATGAAATCTCAAGCACCTACGGTAAGGGGGCAAAATTTGTTTTAAGAAAACTGTGTTCATATAGGCCTAGATTTCAAAGTTCATTGGATTTTTATTTCCTACAATTTATATTACTTGTTCTTTTTTTTATTGTGATTAATAAAGTTATTTAATTTGTAATATTTTGGCTAACATTCGGTATTTGTTAAGCCGGTATTTATTCACTATTATTTTGTAACATTCACATCCAATAATTATCTCATTATCTTCCAAGACCACTAAAAAACCAAGTCCAGTTAAGGCCATCACCGTCAGTCCGTCACTCATTATATTCACTGACTACATTAAAATAGACCACCATGATGACCAAGCACAATTTGTTGATGAGTGAAGTCTCTAAATCAAATTGCAGGAAAAAAAAGTCTTCGGAGGAGGCAGGGAAAGGATATCGGGATGAGTGAAGTAGATTGATTTGAGTTCTCCATACCGTGTCAAGGATTCTGAAAGACAGCTTCTTGTGAGGAAAAACAACCTACAAAAGAAGCATAACATCATTCATGCTTGCTCAAATTATTTAGTGTAGAAATATAACATAAACATTTCAGTGCCTAAGCATTCACCGGCAAATCTGGTATAGGAATCTTCTCATAGATTTTCATCTGCAATGACGAAATCTCAGCTTTATCTTCAATTTCTCTAGCTCCCATATCTTCAGTGTACAGCAAAATTAATTCTTGGAATGCAGGCTCCTATTATAAGAAAGTTTTACAGATCAAAGTGCACATCATAAAATAGTTCCCTTCACATTAATAATGCCCCCCTTCCTTTCGTTTTAATCCTGATGCCAAACAAATTGTCCAGTATTACAGTAATCAAAAGATGGTAAATAATTATATTCTATCCATATCCTGTTCTTGATGTCAAGTTCCGTCTTACAAAAAAAGGTGGTAGAAGATCATCTGATAATCAATAAATGTACTTTCTATTTCCCAAGGTGGTAATTGAGAAAGTAGACTCCCGGGTAGTTAATTCCCTTCAATCCGAATGGCATAGTAGGTCTATGTAGAACCCTTCCATCTTTTATATTTCCAAACTTGTGCAACATGTGTATTCCAATAAAATTGTATTCAATTGTTTAGAATTCCTATTCCAAGGGAAGTACATGATATCATATAGACTTCACTAGTCCCTGATGGCAACAGTTCACTCTTGCCAACTAGTTATTTATAACAGAAGCAATTTAGAATCTCACACAAATGTTCTATTTCTTTCACATAAATCCTCATAACTTGATTAATTTCAAGCTTCAATGAAATGTGGATAGCATCCCATGTATTTCACTTGAGGTACTGAATTCAGGCGTGAGTTTGAAAAGACATTTCAAGGACTAATATTAGCACAAGCACAAAGAAGCAAGACCGTAACTTAATTGTTCACTCGTTGGCCTTTTACTTGATTGGTGGGAGGGAAATGGAAGGCAGTCGCAGAGAATATGATAGGACACCCATGTGCTCAGAGAAATGCTATAGAAAGTAAACATAATATAAAATTACCTGTAGAATGGATTGTGAGAAAAGAATGGAAACACCAGTTCTTAACATCTTCCAGAAATCATTTCCACAATATTTTGGCGAAGCAGGTTTCCATATATCACTAAGTGTTATCCTCGACAGAAAATTCGGCCTGTACAATACAATGTTCGCTTTGTTTTAGTCGTTGGTATTTGAAAAGGATATGTTCAACAATCTTTAGGAAGTCATAAACTGGATAACCTCCACTAAGTGAAATTAGCATGAAAAAAATCATTATGCATGTATATAGGTAGATTGCTGGACATTTTATTACAGTGTGTCTTACTAACCAACAGTCATAAAATTTACTGGATGCCAAATTTTTACAGCAAAAAAAAAAAGATGTCCAAAATTGACTGTGGCACCATCTATGGGAAATTTAATGGCCATGGGTTATGGAAAACCATTTAAAGGCCAATTGACCAATTACTGATGGAGATACCCCTGCTTTGCATTTGCGGAACATCTTGATCATCTCTATATGCCTGATGCACACCATGAGAATCAGTGGCAGATCAACAAGTAAACCTCCCCAATTAAAATAAATAAGATCCATGGAAGGTGTGATATGAGAAGTAACCACATCTTTGATTGAGAAATATAGATTAGAAAGAAACCATAAAGAAAACAATATATAGCAAGAGATGTCACTAAATAGATTAAGACAAGTTCAACTTTCTGAAGGAAACATTAAATCCAACAGATTTCTTAGAAAGGGTTACTTCTAGAGACGAATACTCTGATTGGAATGACTAGTAGGATGGGAGGTGAGTAAGAGTTGCTAGGATGAAACTTATAGGACTAGCAAGAGTATGGTTGACTGGAGTTTAGGGATTTGAAAACCTTGTACGCCCCACCCATCAGCAATTGGCAGGAGATGAAGACAAAGCTTTAGTGTGAAGTTAAATACCCTCATATCTCAAGACAAACTGTGGAAGCAACTTCCCAGTTTAAAAAGGGTCATATGTTGGTAGCTGAATATAAGGGAAAATTTAATGAGCTCAATGCCTGAAGACTAAGATTTGAAGAATGAAGACTGCATCAAACCCTAGCCAGTCTAAATGTAAGAATTGCTCTAACAAATGCTATTAATGTCATCGAGCAGGAATCCCTTAAAAAGAACCTGTTTAGCAAAAGGCAGAGATGGATCTCAATGTCAAAATTATCATTGGTGACCTTTGCCAGAAAAGAAGCATCTGATATTTTTGCCATGCGGATGGATCCAAATCTATAGATCTAAATATTTATATTACAAAAGAGCTACAAGGAATAAGACATCAGTTATACATTTCAGAAGTTTAGTTTTAAAGTCAACAGGTACAAACCTCAAATGAGATTCAGAAACAGTGCTATCTGAGTTAAGGTCAAATGCTTGCTCAGGAGTTGATGGTACAAGTCCAATCCACGTAAGGAACTTCCTTAAGAGTCTCTTACGAGGCCCAATGGCTGACAGAATTCCTTCATATCGAGTTACTGCTCTCTCTGCTGCCAACCAGATTGGAAAGTCATTCGATAGGTCAGTTTTGACAGGGTTATCAAGCATTTGTTCATCTGAGAAAAATGGTTGCTGGTATTGAGCCAATTCCTTAAGCCAAAGTTTAATGTTATTTGCCAAAACTTGTGTATCCTGTTTCTGGCTTATGCTCTTAAGAATCTGTTATAAAGAACAGTAAATACGTCAGTACAGCAACCATACACTAGAAAAGGAAATGAAAAATATAGAAAAAGGAAATTTATAGATCATTCCATTCTCTAGGCACCATTCATTGTTGATTCAAAAGAAGATTTTTGAAAAACTACTTGCTTGAAAGTTAAAAGGTAAAGTAAATTAAGACAAATATAGCAATATTTATTGAGGCCATCGGGCTGCATTTTCAGTAGATATCAAGTGTCCGACAGGGGAAGGATGAAAAATGCTGTGTACAGTATGTTATGAACTAGACAAGTCTATAGGAAAGAAAATATTAACATGGAGAGTTAGATGAGGTGTACACAGTGAAGACAAGATGAATGATAGAAGTGATCAAATGAGAGTAATGGAAAGAACAAGGAGAGGCACAGTGTTTTCGCAATAGAGGCAACAACTTTAGAGGTCCTGCAAGTGAAGAAGAATGGAAACAGACACAGAAGAGTATCAAGTGTAATGTCAACAAGGAGAATAGAGATAACGAGGAGATTGGATGGAGCCAGCTATGAAATATTTGTGGGGAAAATGTATTGGTTCTGCATCAGCCACAGGCATTTTTCCTTCAGGAAAAGGTCCATTGCAATTAATTTATGGAAATTTTCTTAGCGCAAGATAATAATATTCAGCAAACCAGTGCTATTTGATGTTCTTTATAATACCCCAAAACTTTATGCATAATTGATAGTTGATAGGTGACTCATTCGTGAAGTTTAAAAAGTTTAGAACAAAAGAGGAAAATTATATTTTTAGTTGGGAAAGAAAAGAATATAGAGATAAAATTTCTACATCTACTTAGACTAGGATTTACCCTTAGTCTAGAGAACAACGACGACGAAAAACACTTAATCAGAATTTCAAGCCTCTAGATGTAAGGAAGAAAAGAGGAAATAGGGAACACTTCTTCAATTAAGTTTCTTCGATTAATCTTTGGAGTCTGACTAAATTTTCACCTCAAATTACATAAAAATGCAACTCTGTTCTTGACAGTGTTTATTTAAAGGGTAAAAGAGTGGGAAAAGAATTGAAGGGACGCAGTACCCTCCAAAATCATGAAGAGAGAAGAGCGGGTAAAACTTATTCAATTTTATTCCTTATCTTCCATAAAAATCAACAATCAAGCAGGACAGTTTATTCACTTGCTTTCCCAAAATCAAAGTAAAAAAGAGAGAAAAATCTTAAGATTCTCTTCACTTTTTTACATCGACTCATTCTATCACTCAAAAATGTAGTGTAGGCCTAGGATTCTATCATGAAACATAAAATCAAATATATGAAAAGGAAAATCTCCCGTGGAAAATTCATACCAAAGTGACTTATATATCAAAGATTAAAGAGATCAACACAATCGGAAAATCCATACATATCAATAGTTGTGTCAGTTACCTCATTCATCCATACACCAACTCTCCCCAAAGGTTTGGCGATAAGAGAAAAGAAATTCTGTAACAACTTTGACTGTAAGTAATCCAATTTTTCAACAATTAGCAAGCCCTTCTGCCTTTCAGTTCCATAGCCTCGCCTGTATATAACAAATGATCACGTAGGAAGAATAAAGACCTGCCAATAAATGCATCAAGCAATATCTATGAAGATGAGTAAGGAAAAAAGGGAAAAGATATGTGTGAGTACTGCTCTCTAATAGCATTTATATGAACCAAATTGGAGAAAAAAAGGGTGGAAAATTGGAATATATACAATTTAAATAAACATATTAAGTCCAGTTTCACTACTCTTGCTACATGAAGAAAAAGAAGTGATTCCTTCCTACCTAGAGAACAGATACAATACTCAAATGGCAATTTAATCATAGGAAGAAGAAGATATTTCTTGGTTTAGATGAAACCAAAGGAGAATTGACTAGAAGATCCAATCTACTATTTTCCAGTCCTGGTAGAGTTCGTAAAACTTATAAAGCTCGATCCCATAGTAACAATGTGAAGAACAATAAAAAAGTAGACTAATACGTTCAAAATTTCAAGTCATTAAGAATGTGATGAGCAGTGATAGGATCACAAATGGACATTTCAACATATAGGAGGATAATCAGTGATTGTAACCACCTGAGTTACTCATTTACCTGAATATTATTGCACCCGTCTCAGATGATCTTTTCCAGTCAACATAAATTGGCAAGGTAAGAAGATAATCAGTATTTAATGCAGATGTCAGCATCAAATCTCGAGGAGATAATTCTTCAAACTCAGCATCATAGAGAAGTTGCATGAAAGCACGCTGAAAACGAATTGGGACAGCAAATCTACATGCAACTTTACATGATAAGTCAAATTAGCAGAAGCATGAGACTAATCAAAAGGCGATCATAAGTATTCATGAATTATGACAGGTTAGTCATTTTGTGTAAATTCAATAAATAAGTAGTACAGCAAGCATCTTAAGCAGAAGTCTTTTCATTGTTATAGAAAACGAAAGGCAAATTAAACATCTGAGCAAAGGAGAAATAGAAAATTTGCATTAACGTACATAACTGCAAAGAGACTATTTTTTTTTTAAAACAGATTTCAGCAGGGAAAAAGGATATGCAATGAACAAAATATCTGATATCACAAGGACAGGTAACTCCAGCAGTTTGTAATAAACTAAAAGGCAACAATAGAACACAGAGAACCTTGATGCCTTGATAGGATTTCCCTCGACAGTTTTTGATGAAGAGCCCAATAGGAATCTCAAGTCCAGGGTGAAATTGAAGGGTATTTTCATCTCAGTGCTAGCCTCATCCTTCTTTTCTTTGTCTATGCTCTCACTTTTCACGGAATTATTCATGACAGCGTCAGATTCCTTCCCATTAGCCACAAAGATTCTCTCCAAGCCTGACAAATCGTCAAGACCAACACCTTTGCTTTTTGTGGAAAGAGTACGATCAAAATCGGCTCGCATTTCCTCTAAAATGCTTTTGTGTTCAGTGTGAAGAATCATATCTAAGCATCTGTAATGGCACGAGCTGATATTAATAATCACAATTTATGATCACGTAAGAAAGACATCTCATTATGACAATACAATTAATGTTGTAAATTCTTTAACAGCAAGTATATGGCAGTATTAGTACAACTTCATCCAGTCCTAATTTATGCATCATAGGAACAAGGGAGATAATAGTCATAAACACCCTTATTTCATCAATCTTGGTCTTCATTAAAATTAACTAATATCTTCTAGTAACCCTTAGCAAAGGATCAATTAGCATACTAAAGAAGTAAAAATTACTCGGAAAGATGAAGAAATTCGCGGGATTCCTCTTGTGAGGAGAACATGGTGGAGACAATTGCATCCAATAGCTCGGACTTGGAAACAGATATGTATCTCTGTCTCCGAACCTGAATTCCGGAACCTCGACGCCCATTAACATCCTTTGTTTTCAAACTGTCTGCTGCTGTGGTCGCCGGAGTCGGCTGCTGAGGCGGCGGCTTAATTTCTGACCTCTGCAACTCCGGCGGTGCTTCTTGCGCTGTGCTCCGGCAATAAGCAATGTGAATAGGCGTAGTGTTCCGGAAAACGTGACATTGATTCGAAGATGATAGGGCGCTAAAGCTGCGCGTAATTTGTAAAGGTACTAACATCGGAAGAAGAGGAGGAATCTACCATCCACCCACTGCCATTCCACTGGATACTGCAGTTTGAACTTTGATTTTGAGAGTTTAATTCCCACCTTACAAGTCACAAATCATTTGGTCCTATCCTAGGAATTACATTTACATATTTCTCCAAAAGTTTCATTTATTAATCTTATATTAGAGTTTTATTAAATTTTGATAAAAATTAAAGTTAGAAAGTTGATAAAATTACGAATATCTTGATTGAAAATAAATTTAAAAAAATGATCAGGAATATCTCAATAAACTAATAACCCGCGAGTGTTTTAATCAACCAAATAAGATACTGATCTATAGAAACTCAATATGATATGAGCGAATCGATCAACTCGAACGACACGAATCTACTCATTGAACTAAATCGGTTACTTTTAATTTCAACTAGTGCATCGTCCAAACCCCAAAACTTATGTAGAAAAAAAAAAGACGAGCATGAGGTCTCAAAATTTGGTGTTGAAGAATTTATTACCAAGACTCCATCATTATGTGTTATAACCCTTGATAAATGAATATATTCTTACATGTTATTGCATCTCAAACAATTTAAATTGTTTATTGCGTACTTTATTAATGAATTTTTTATAATTGTTTTTGGATGGTGAAATTGTGTTTCATTCAAACTTGTTTGTGATTTTTTAGTTATAAAAGTTTTTTTTTTTTTTTTGAAATTCAATATTTCACAAGTAATTTTTTATGATGTTCTACTGTATTAGAAATAATTTTATTGCATTCTGTCGATTTAAATTTTATAAATCAGATTTTGATTTTCGACAATCGAAAGAAGATTGTGACTCAATTTAGTTTGGGACAAAAAATAATCAAAGAATTTTCGATAAAATTAACTATATTTCTTTCTTTCGTTTTTCTCCTACTTAATTTCCTACAATTGTTAGATTTGCTCTTTTCCTTGTGCACAACGTTGTTCAGTACACAGAGATAATAGTTTCGATGATTTTTCACCTTTGCACGTATGTTAATATTAACCCAAGTTTAAAAAATTTATTGGTTTTGCAAAAATAAAATCCCAGTTCAAATGTCCTACACGATGAAGAAGGAATAATGTAGTTGACTTCAAATTTATTAAAAGCAAACCTCAATTTTTTAATTTTTATTTTATTTTTGGGGTATCTTTAACCATAGAGAAGTACAAAAAGAATCTTTCACCACCTATCTACTACAAATAAATTTATAGATGAATATCTAAGTAAAAATCCTTTTTTTTTTTTTTTTTGGCCAATCGGACACTAAAAAATTTTTACAATTACTAACTCTCACCGCTAGATTCAATCACTTATGTATCTAATACCATAAGAGTTTATATGACGATCATTTTTATGATGCGACAATAGCTTTGTCAATGGATCTGCAACATTATAATATGGGGACTTGCTCTATCTTCACATTATTTCTTTGTATAATCTCTTTGATGAGATGGTATCACATTAATGCATGTTTAGATCGTTGATGAGATCTTAGTTCCTTCGCTTAGGCGATGGTTTCATTGTTATCACAATATAGAGGTAGATGATCTATAATGTTATGAACAACTCCAAGTTCATTAATGAAACTATATTCACTATGTCAATATGATTCAATTAATTACGAGATATGAAAATGTGCTAATCTCGATTATAATTAATACCTTTCATTCTACTCTTAAGTCAATATAAGTCAAAACTCATTTTCGACTTACGAGCACACATAGGCCAAGGATTTCGTTATTAACTTAATTGACCGAAATGTAGATCATAAACTCTTACTATCTAAGAGTGACGAATCATTTATTGATCATTCACAACCTTCATATAATATTCACATACCTAAATGATGTCATATTAATGATTCTTGGAAAAAACAACATCCAACATCACCAAAGTATAACTATCCCCATATAAGGCACTATGAGACCTCAATTCATATGATCAATTTGACTATCGAACGTTAGAGATTAATCACTGATACTCAAATAGTTATTCATGTGGAATCTCTCCAACATGTCTCCAATGTTTTATTCTTATAACAAAATATTTACGTATCCATTTAAATATCATTATATTTTAGCTTATGAGATCAGCAACTCACTTCATAAGTGATAAATGATATATCCATAATACGATAATCGTATCTCGTTATTACTTAAGACCATGATTAATTTTACATTCGGTTATATGTAATTTGTTTCTTACTATCACAATTTCTTGTAATTAATAAGTTACATGGACTTGAATCTACAGCCTCTATTAATATAATTATTTGAAAAAATAATTCAATTAAATAATAGGTCTTGTCATAAATAATTGTATTAAATATGTTAAAAGTGTTTACAACCTATATTGATTAAAACATAGGTCATAACACTTACAAACGTTCACTTGCACTAAATCCAATCACTTGTGTATCTAATACCATAAGAGATGTTATCACTTTAACACATGTTTAGATCGTTGATAAAACTCTAATTCCTTCGCTTGTACGATGGCTCCATTGTTATCACAATATAAAGGTATAGGTTTGACAATGTTATGGACAACTCCAAGTTCATTAATGGATTTCTTGATACAGATAGCTTTCTTTGTTGCGTTAGAAACAACAATTGACTTGGCTTCTATTGTTAAATTAACGATTATTTCATGTCTGAAACTTTTTCAACTAATTAATCCGTTGTTGAGAATAAATACATATCCAGATTGAGATTTTCTATCGTCCTTATCAGAGTGAAAGCTAGTATTAGTATATCTACGAACTTTTAGTTTATCTCATCCATATATTAAAAACACATCTTTAGTTGTTTCTAAGTATTAATAATATTCTTAATTGCTATCCAATGTTTCTCACAAGGGTTTACTTGAAACCTACTCGTAACACTTAGAAATATGAAATATATGGTTCTCATACATAGCATTGCATACACGATAGATCCTATTGCTGATGCATAAGGAATCTTATCTAGGCAATTCCTCTCATAATGTGTTTTAGAATACATATCCTTTGAGAGGTTAATGCCATATGACATGGGACAAAATCCTCTCTTGGATTCTTCCGTTTTAAATCTTCTTAAAATTTTATCTATGTATGAAAAATTAGCTAGTGTTTTACACCCATTGTGAGGAAAAAATATATTTTGGAATAGTGATTGATGAAAGAATGTGTAGTTAAAAAGGATAATTTTTGAATTTATGTGTAATATTATTTTATTGATAGAATGTGTGGTTAAAATGGAGAAAGAGAAAAAAAAATGAGAAATAGAATTGGTGTGAAACGGGGGCTTAAGATAAATCAAGCAATATTTTAAATCTATCTCTATAGTCTTGATTCATAAGATATAAGCTGTTTTTCCCAAAACTTTTATGGAGAAATTCTTTGACGCCACTATTTCACCGATTGAAGCATAGCGATGTCGTTTTCCATTAATATTATGTCATCTATATATAATATTAGGAATATGATAACGCTCTCACTTATCTTTTGGTAAATACACGGTTCATTTTCATTTTTTGATAAAATCAAACATTTTCACTATCTCATCAAAGTGATGATCTCAGGTCCTAGAAGCTTGTTTCAATCCATAAATAAATCAATCAAGCTTGTATATATTGTTGACATCTTTGGATTCAAAACCTTCGAGTTGTTTCATCTACACTTCCTCTTGCAAGTTCTCATCAAGAAAAGCAATTTTAATATCCATTTGCCGTATCTCAAACTCATGATATGCAACTATTTTAAGCAAAATTTAACTAGACTTTAGCATGGCTACAACGAAAATATTTATCGAAGTCAACTCATTGTCCTTGTTTGTAACCTTTTGTTACTAACCTTATTTTGTATATATGGATGTTTCCATTTATGTCGACCTTATTTTTGTAAACTCATTATCAACCTATAAGTTTTATCCCATTAGAAGGTTGACCAAAGTCCAAATATTGTTTACATATATTGAATTTATTTCGAATTTCATGGCCTCCTATTATCTCTTTAAGTGAACACTTGACTTTACTTCTTCGTAATTAGTAGGTTCATCATCTTTGATTAATAATACTTGATTAGTAGTCGTGAACTCATACCTTATAGGATGTCTAATGATCATATTTGACTTGTTGAGCCGGAGTGTCATCTAAAGTCTCTATGTCTGATCAAAAGTTTGTCCCTCAGCATGTGAGGATCAGACTCAGGTTCATCTAATTGGTCAATTGTATTTGTAGATTCTTGAACTTCTTCAAATTCTAATCTTCTTCCACTACTCTCTCATAGAATGAACTTTTTTTCTCTAGAAATATAGCATGTCTTGAGACGAATACCTTCTTCTCAATGGAATTATATAATTGATATCCAATTGTCACTTTTGGATATTCCACAAATATGCATTTATTAGATTTACTATCAAGCTTATCCAATTCAGTGTATTTTACATAAGCGTCACAACTCCAAACTTTAATATGAAACAAGTTGGGTCTTCTACATTTCCATAACTTTACGATTTTGGGAGGTTTGCATGTTTCATCATTGATTGCATCATATCTAATATTATGTGATTCCTCAGTCACATCATTATGTTACGGTGTATATGGTGGAGTCCGCTGCGAGAGCATCCCATTTTCTTTTAGATAATAAAAAAAATTCTTTTAAATATTTTCCACCTCGATCAGATCTTAGTGCAATAACACCCTAACATATTTGTTTCTCTATTTATAACTTGAATTCTTCGAGCTTTTCAAGTACTTCATGTTTGAGTTTGCTCCCCATGGTCACCAGTTCGAGTCTCCTCAGGGTCATTGAGGTGAGTACCCGACCGTAAACTTCAGACCCCGTGGAATTAGTCGATGTGCGTGCAAATTGGCCCGAACATCCACAATTATCAAAAAGAAATAAGTACTTCATGTTTGAATTTCATCAATTATACATAACCATATCTAGAATAGTCATAAGTAAATGTAATGAAGTAAAAGAAACCACCTCTAGTGATTATTGACATGAGTCCACATACATCAGTAAAAGTGAATTTGGTCATCTTACACAATAAGCATGATTCGCATTTGTCAACCATCTCTATGAAAATTGGAATGCTTTTTCCATTTATAAAAGATCTTATCTAAATAAAAGGAACAACGAATGTCCTTAATGTCAATTGAAAAATCACTCATGTCCAAACATGAAATAAAAATAATGTTCTTGATAATGACGAGAACAAAATAGAAATTCTCTAATTCTAATACTAAGCTCAAAGGCAATGGTAGAAAGTATGTTCATATATATAATGTAGCAACTCTTGCTCTATTCTCCACTCGCAAGTCAACCTCTTTTTCTGCAGTGGTCTACTATTCTTTAGAGTATGTATATTTATAGAAATATGAGATTCACATCCAGTCTAATACCCAGAAGCTAATAAAGTAGATATATTAACCTCAATTACAAAAATACCTGAAATGAGAAGTTTTAGAAGATTTGTTTCCCTTCAAGCTCGTGAGGCAAGTCTTGTAATTCCTCTTCGAATGACCTTTCATTCTACAATGATAGCATGAGTCATCAGACTTGGTATTGTCCATTTTTATTTTGATTGTCTTGTTATTGTTCTTAGCCTTTTTGGATTTTTTTTTTAAGAAATTTTATTTAGACTTCTACTTAGTGACCTTCGAGGAATGAATGGCTAAGAAATGCCTACTACTAGCTTTGACATTGCGCTCAACTGTATTAAACATGTTCAGCAACTCAGAGAGTGTGCATTCATGCTTATTCATGTTGAAATACATAGTGTAGTGTGAATAGTCTCAAGTCTGCAGAACCAATTTGACACTTAGTTCATGGTCCATCATTGAACTCAATTAAGTCAACTTCTCAATAAAACTAATCATCTTCAGCACATGACACTAACTAAAGATCCTTCTGCCATTTTAAACCGGTATAGTTGCTTGAAAGTCTCTTCTTTTTTTAAACACGTGATCGTTCATCATACAACATCTTAAGATGAAAAATTATAATATTAGTATTCATACTCTCATGTTGCTTTTGTAACTCAGGAGACATAGCACAAAACATCACACATGTAGTATTATCATCATCACTGTATTTGTTATAAGCAACAACTTCTTTCTCAATTGAGTCCTCAATGGGTATATCTGGAAAGTGTTGTTCAAGGACATAATCATTTTTTTATGCTTGAGAACAATTCGCATATTGCGGTGCCAATAAAAAAAAAAAAAAAAAAAAATTGGCACGATCAATTTGTTGGCATCCAGTATGCCTCTCAAACTCATATGATTACTTATTATTTAAAAACTACGAAAAGTAAATAATTAATATGTATAAAAATGCTTTCCATAATTTAATATGAACTTTAATTAAATGTGTTCCCACTGTTTGAAATAATTTTATGATATTCACACATAAATTAAGGGGATTCATATTAGATTTACAGTGGGCTGAGATTCCATTTATTATATTAAGTTGTACTAAACAACCTTTAATAAAATATTTAGGTAAATATTATTATCAATTGTATCTCCATACAACTCCCAAATTATTAAGCGACAACTATATGTCTTCACACATCTTATGTTTGTAGCTTAATATGCCTCTAAAATTTATTTATTTTAAGTGTACTCAATAAAAGATAAATATTAGTTAAGTTAACCACATCATTTACAAATATTTAATATTTCATAGTGTCAAATATATACCTAATATACTAGCTTTGAGTCTACTCAACAAGTTAAAATTAATTTAGGACTCTGTTTCTTTACTATAATGATGGAAGAGGAATAATAAATTGACTTGGTCTATGTTTGACAATCTTTATTTGGGGAAACAAAGTTTTGAGCAGTGATTTTGAGGAGAATACGTGGTTAAAATGTAACGAATTTTTTTGAATTTATGTGCAAATTAGTTTATTGTGTGAATGTGTGGTTAAAAATGAACATGTAGAAAAAATATTTTTTAAATAATGGTTGTCAAACACGTGCTTAATATTTTAGTGAGTGATTTATTATGTAAATGTCTTATCATAATAATTATACATATTTTATCATACATCTAACATGCAAATAAACATACATATAATAGTGTAAACGATTATTAACTAATTCTATTTAGCCTTCTCGAGTTAAAATGAAGAGTAGTTGGTTAGATCCTAAGGGTATTGCATTGACTCATACAATGCTTCATTTCCATGGTCTTATCATCTTCTTGTATCTTCAACTGCAACATGTATTCTGTATAAATTGGCATGCATTCCTAAATGAATTGGATATACAGGCTTATAATAATAATAATAATAACAACAATAACGAACTCACATGTTCTAAATAGATAAGAGCTCGTAGATTCATAAAATAACAAGAATAAAATTAATTATTCAACACATCCGAATGGTCAGCCCAGTAGTCATCCACTAATTAAACATTCATCATATAAATGCATTCCTATATAATATCTAATATTACATACAAATATGTTTCAAGTTTCTAACAATTGTGATCATTTAAATTAATTCAGATAAGATGGATCAAAATAACTAAATATTTAATTATCGAAATTATTTATCAAATTATAGACCAACTCTAATTTCAAGAATATATTAGAGTGAGATAATTTATTTAAAATCAGATTATAATTAAATATCAAATTAGAGTATAACTTTAATTCTAATTGAATTAACATTTTAATTTAATAAAAGTCTTCAATAAAATAAAATTCAATTTAAAGTCAAAGTTTAATATTTAAATTATAATCTAATTTTAACGATAATGTAAAAATCGTCAATTCTAAATAGGTCGAGATTATTTTATTTATTTTTTGTGTCAAAACCCCTTTTAAAATCGAGTCCCAAAATAAATTTAATATTTAAATTCGGAACTATTTTGAAAATTGCAATCTACCCTTATTTTCAAATCATAAATAAGCCCTCCAAATTTCTAAAATTACAAGCAGACCCTAAATTTAAAAAGTGCATCATGACTCCTTAATTTGCAATTGCAGGTGGTGGCCTGCAATTTCATAAATTTCATGACAGGCCATGCCCTCAAATCAAGAACAACCCTAAATTTCATCATCGTGTTTTAAATTGTCCAATGATAGAATGTCACGTGACATTACGTAAATCTTGATAGTTTGGGATAATGGGGGGCCGAAAGGGGTCTAACCTTGAGGTGAAATGAGGGTCTCATTGCAGATATATGCTTTCAGAATGTTGCAACTAGCAGCAGTAGTTTTCGGTGCAGAATCTCCATCCTTGTAAATGTCTACTTGTTCTATCAGATTAATTCTTGTATGAAGCATGATCTTACCATCCTCAAACAAATACAAGGGCTTGAATATTTGTGCTACGTACTGCCGACTCTCATTAACGCGAATGCTAAGCATTTTCTTCATAACATAACACTATATTCTTCTATCGCCCATAGATCAAACGATTCATCCGAGCATAAGCTGTACAGACAAAGCTTTCCCCCTAATACAGATACATTGAATACAGTGTATTGATCTGAATACCTAATTGGTGGTGATAGTTCAAACTCTTTAAATTTTCTTTCCTTTATATCAAATGAAGCAATCACAAGAGGTCCATCCCATTCTGTCTATCTGCCCATGTTTTCAATCCAATAGAATGCTCCGTTGAAGAAGTCGTAACTACCATATGAACTGAATTTCTTGCCTGGGAGATCCAGAATTTTTCTCCAGGAGGAATCCCTTTTCAGTGAACATAATTGGAACACAGTTCTGGCTACAGGATAGCCTATAAGAGATTTGTGAATAATTAGGACTTTGTAGTCATCTGAGGATGAGTCGTAACCTAATGAATAAGCGATTCTATCGTTGGCTCCAGGACAATCTGGAAGTCTCCTCAATTCTCTGGTTGATAGGTTCCATATGAAGACAATGCCTGCAATATCTTGAATGCAAAACAATCCGTTACAAGATCTGGAAACAGTTATATATCTCGAACGTTCAACTTTAATAGGATAAGCAAGTTCAATAACGCCCTCCTGATCATGATCAACGGATGATAAATATGAAAGGGAGAATGAAAAAAGACGTTCTGGTGCACGTTTAGGAATAATAATCAAGTCATGCCTTGCAGATTGATCGAGATGTTTCCTTTTGAATTGGGAATCTAGAGAAATCAAAGAGTAGAATGATTTCGAAACACATTTAAAACGCACAAGAGATTTTACTGGAAGTCGGGAGAGTATTTCAATGGTGATATCCCATGGTAAGTTGGCTGCCATTGATGAACACAAGTTGCAGGTTTGGTTTCTTCCGATAATTAAAAATAGGATTAATCTTCTTGTACTTAGGGGGGCGCCGGGTGTCCATTATGGACATCCTTATGTACCCCCTATATACTTCTAGCAAAGCCCGAATAGGATATATAGAACAGAACGTTTGATTCCTTTCGGGATTTGGTAGAAGGATTAATTAGGTAAAAAGATAATAAAATATTTCTTTCACCACATTGGATTAGGAAAATTGTTGTTTAGAGTCGAATACGTCAATTAGGTCTTGCAAAAAGGATACAATTTCGATTTTTGACTTTTTTTTTCTTTATTTTTTGAGTTGTCAAGGCAAATCAAATTGAAATTTTTTAAAGTGTCAGAACAATAAATAAATATAAAGTTCTTTACCTTCTGAAAATAAACAAATAATGGAATTCCAATGGGGTTCTATTTTTTTTTTTTTTTCGCTCAACATTTTTAATTATTAAGAATGAATATAGACTAATTGCAACATTAACTGAATGATCAAGTTGATTGAATGGTTCCATCGAATGATAAAAGATCAAAGCGAGCATGAAAAATTAACAATTCCATTTGTCACATCATCGAAATTGTTAATTATCAAACCAAAAGAGACGGAGAAATGGACAAAAGCATCATCGTAAGGAGAGTAACTATTCGAGAAAAACGTTGAAGGTACTATCGAGATGTTTCATATTAACAAAGCAGTAAAAAATTAGTTCACCATGTACATTCATCCATGATATCTACTGTTCAAAAGCCGGGAAACTGGTTTAAATTTGGGAGGAAAAGAAGAAAATATTTTCTTACTAACAAAACACAAAAATGTTCACATTTTCAAGTTACAAACTATCTAAAATATTCATCACAAAGAACATCACCAGAAGGGATACATTCTTTGCAAGGAAGTTAAACCAAATTCAAATGCTTCCTCCATCAGTAGGTTCATCAGCGGTCAACCCTGTCAAAAGTGGGGTAGGGGAATGCACTTCTTCTTCAACCAAGTTGTTGTTCACCTTGCTGTTGAAACAATCAAAAAGTGGGGAGGAAAAAAGCAAAAGCAAAAGCCATTCAGTTACAAAAATATAACGAGATTGAATATATATCTAGCAACGTACAACAAAGTATCACGAACTAAATGATAAAATATCTTCGAAGACGAGTTATGTAACACAAAGCATGTCTTAGTAAAACTTTTTCATGCCCATTTCTTCAGAATACGGAAAGTAATCCAAAACAATGTGCTACTCAATATGGGAGCAGAAAAATGCCATCAGAAACTGATGGTAACAAAAACAAACTTCATTGCCTAAAACAGATGACAAATATCACTGAACCTAAAGAGTAAGGGCCAGCCAAAGGAATCCACAAAATTTCCAGTGAAGTATCTTCTTTAATATACATTTATAACTAAAGAAAATATTGCAATAAACAGATACGTGTCACAATGAAATGTTACAAATGGGATGCATGTACACGAATAAACCAAAAGAAACAAAATGCACATAGATAACAATTTTTTAAATGCCAAGAGATGGAGACAAACACAAAGTAATCCCAAAAACAAAATTGTAAGCCCAACTATGTAACAATGTGCCTCAGAAATGCTACATAAAAGTGTTAAGAAAGAACACTTACTCGCATGTTCTCGCATTGTGGCCCAGGCCCTTGCACCTCCGACACTGAAGCTGGCGTTTAATGCTGTCCATAAATTCAACTGATTTAACCTTTGGTTTAACTCGTCTTTTGGTAGGCGGAGGAGTTACAATAACTTCACTTTTCTCTGGTTTCTCCACGTTTGGTATTGGGTTGATTGACTCCGTGTAAGTTATGCGGTAAGTGTCAGTCATGAAGTATCTGGAGCAATAGTCGTATGGGGTCCTACCAACACATTCAAAAACAGCAATAGCATGGGAGCAAGGCAATCCAGTAAGCTGCCATCCTTTACAACTACAGTCCCATTTATCTACATCAACCAACTCGACAAGAGATTCACCACGAACCTCAAATGTGCTATTTCCAATTGATTGCAATACTTGGAACAACTGTGCTTTAGCCATCTCATTCTGAAGCTTGTCCTCCATACAAGGTGTCAACCTTGTAACCCAATTACTGGATTCAAGTCGTCTTCTATACATCAATTCCATAATCTTACCACGCAATACATCAACCATCTGAGTTATTGGAAACCCATCCATCTCAGATACCCAACTATAGAACTGTTGACCAAAGTTGGATGTCATGTGGTTGTATCTTGCACCACCAAAAAATGCATTAGACCAGTGTTCTGGTTCGCTACCAATGACCCAGTCATAAGCTTCAGTTGATATAGCTTTTATATTTTCAAGACTACGCTCAAAAGCCTCAAGTTTTGCAGAGTAAGCAGCAGCATATAAATCTTGAACCATGAGACGTCTTGCATCGTGTGAAAGTCCTTTCAGATCTTTATTAAGTTTTTCAGCAAGACAACGTAGGCAGTAACCATGATAGAACTCTTTGCCAAATATTTCAAGCAATGACTCTCTTATACCTTTCTGGAAATCAGAAACAAATGTAATATGTTCTGATGTTGAAAAAGTAGATTTCAGCTGTGACAGAAACCAATGCCAATTATCCTGAGTCTCTTCGTCTACCACAGCAAAGGCCACCGGAAAAAAATCATCATTCCCGTCTGCAGCCGTTGCTGCTAATAATATTCCTTGATATTTTGAGTAAAGAAGAGTGCTATCAAGAAAAAGAAGAGGACGGCATTGATGAAACCCAGCTATTGAGGCATGAAATGAAACAAAAAGACGATGAAAGCTTGAATCCTCCTTAGTGGTTAGTGTAGCAAGGCTACCTGGGTTAGTCTCCATTATCTTCTCGCAGAAAAATGGTAAGTGAGAGTATGCCTCTTCATAAGAGCCCTGAAGCTGCTCTCGTGCAATCTCCTTTGCTCGCCTTGCCTGACTATAGTTCAACTGAATGCCATAATCACGCTCAATTTCTTTGGCAATATCCTTTGGCTTGTAATTTGGAGAAACCTTCAATTTTTCCTTTATAATACTCCCTATCCATCCCCTAGTTGCCTGCCTAGCTTTTGTGGTAGCTCCTCCGCACGTATGCTCTGCATTCATAATCTTAATACATATTAGTTGTGTGGCAGCCACCCTTGATGCATATATACGCCATGGACAGCCTTCCACTTTGCACTTGGCAGTTACACGATGGTTGTCATTTTTCTTATATTTGTAATCAAATCCATTAGCAATCGAGTATTTATGCAGAGCTTCACGAAATTCGGTGAAGCTATTAAATCTTTGGTCCACACCAGTGATGATGTTCTTCCACTGGGTTGCTGCTCTCCGATGCTCCTCTTCATTGCTAAATGGAGTCACTTCGAGTGATGTAATTTCAATAGGCTCATCCAGAACAATTGCATCATCATCTTGCATAATATCCATGGGGTCATCAGAAGGAATCACTGCATCTAACACAGTTTTGCTTGACCTTCATAAAAAGCAGATAATAAGTTTCTAAAGAATTCAAAGGAAGTTTTTGTGACCCCTTCGGGATCACTAGTGCAGACTCAGTTTGGCTCAAAATCTTTATTTCATTTTCCTTCACATGAAAACAGCATTCATAAAATTGTAGATCACACAACTAGAGCTTTGACTTCAGTATGTTTCAGGCCACTTCCTAGTGATTTAAGCTTTCCTAGATAGAATATGCTAAGAAGCACGGATACATGTAAACTTATTGTGTACCGGTATTCAATACATATTCAAACTTGAATACACTTGAACACTTTTCGATACGTGTTTTATTAATTATTTAATTTTATTTATATTTTTAAAATTTTTTATACGTATTGTACACCTTAGGACACGTATATTATTATTGATGGTGGATAATAATTTGGGTAATTGGCACAAATCGTCCCTACCTTTGACGGGATTTGTGCAAAACGTCCCTACCTTTCTTTTTTGATGTAAAACGTCCCTACCATTCACATTTTTGGCGCAGAACGTCCTTTTCCCCAATTTTTTACCATTTTACCCTCCAGTTTAAATAAAACAAAAAAGAAAAGAAAAGAAAAAGAAAGAATAAATTACAATCTTACTCCTAAACTTTTCTAAAAATACAAATGAGTCCAAATAAGCCCCCTTCACTTCACATTCATTCTTGGAGCTATTCAAGTATTTGCAGACCCTCGAGCAGAGCTTTTGAAACGCAGGCAAAGGTGAATCTGAGTCCTTGAGCTTCTTCACAATGTGGGCAATTATTTTTGTCAAGTGGATCACGCAGTGATCCGAGTGCGCGGCGCAGAGAACAGCAAGGAGACGGAGGCTCTCCTTCTTCACAGTGGGTTTCGAATCATTGCCAGCGTCATAGAAGCAGTTGAGGAGCACTGAATGCAATTTGAGGAGGCTCTCCTTCTTCACGATGAGTTTCAAATCATTGAAAGTTTAGATAGAGAGTTCATGATTTTCTGCTTCAATTCAACCATGGCTAAATGGGATGAGAAATAAGATGAAGATGAAGCGGAAGATGATCTTGAAGGGGTTGCTTGGTTAGGGGATTTTGTGGGTTTTGAGGATCTCCATAAACTCATTTTGAAATTTTGATAAAAGAATTAACCAACAATGTTTCATGAATTAATTCAGTTTGATGGTGTGTTGTTTGGAGTGAATTGGGGCCATATTCTATGTCGCCTGGACCTGGGCAGACAGTTCGTGGTGGTCCGTGACCATGACAGTGGTCGGAGGAGAGATTTCTGGCAGGTTGCAGAATTTCGATTTGCTGGTTTCGATGCATGAGTTCGGGCATATAAGTGGATGAAATGGGGAGTTCTTGGGTGGAAATTGTAAATGATGTTGAGGAGATTAAGTTGGTAGTGATAACCGGTGGTTTTGGTGGCCGGAGTGAGGTGGAAATTGGGTCCATAACCGGCAGCTAGGAGCTCCCGATGGTTTTTTTTTTTTTTTTTTTTTTTTGTTCTTTTTAATATTTTTATAAGTTTTGGACTCATTTGCATTTTTAGAAAAATCTAGGAGTAAGATTGTAATTTATTATTTATTTTTCTTTTCTTTTCTTTTTTGTTTTATTTAAATTGGAGGATAAAATGATCAAAAATTGGGGAAAAGGACATTCTCCGCCAAAATGTGAAAGGTAGGGACGTTCTACGTCAAAAAAACGAAAGGTAGAGACGTTTTGCGCCAATTACCCTAATAATTTTTTACTTGATACACAACTATTGTTATTATCAATATCTTATTGAAAATAAATAATATTTATTAACTAGCAATTTCAAATAAAGTAAATGTGTTTTAAAATAATAGATAACTATACAATTTATACTTATTATTGAAAATAGATATATTATTAAATCATTCACTACTAGAGTTCTAAATTAATTGAAAAATAGAATTCTACTACTAAAAATAGACAATGGTATTAAATCTTTTAATACATGTAGATCGTGTTCAAAATGAGAATCCAAAATATGGGGCATTGCAAGAGCCTCATTTGATACTCTTGTAGGTGTTGGCTACTTGAAATTGTTAATATATCAATAGATAAATTAATTAAAAAAGTTGGTTATGGTGATATTGAAGAAAATGAAATTGGGACAATTAAGGATCAAGATAAAATGATTTATTATTTATTTTATTTTACTTTTTTTTTTCTCAGACTTCTATTTTAAATTATTTTATAATAATGAAATTATGCTGGATTTTATATTTAACTTATGAAAAATACTACAAACATATATGATATATATATATATATATATATATATATATATATATATATATATATATATATATATATAACACGTATCCGCACATCCTAAAGTATGCTTAAAACTATATCAGTGTAGCCGTATCGTATCGTATTCGAATTATGTATTCAAATCCGTGCTTCTTAGAGAATAGGCTTTCGAATATCAGTCTAGAAATTTTTGGAAGTTGTGTCTATAACAAATATCATTAGTGTTTACTTCAAACTCTGAAATTTCCCTTATCCTGACAATCTCTTTATTATCTTACTGGTTAGAGCTTGTTTTCTCATCAAGCTGGGTTGTACTTTTTATTATTAGCATAACCGAAACTCCACCCAGGAAGGAGTGTACGTGGTGCTCCACATAAAAGATTAACAATCAACAAGAGACCTGTGCCACTGCTTACCAGTTGCACACAAAATTAAAATTAAAGAGGTTGGGTCATGCTAAGGAAAAGTTATAAGGAATGGTACAAGTACCTACTAGCAGGCATGTTGGGCACATTCTGAGGACCAGCTACAAATACCTCGACTTGGTCAGAATCCTTGAAGAAGTTCAGCATGCGCTGAAGGTCCTTATGCTTCGATATGGTAATCAGAGTCTTTCTATTTCCAGGAAGAAAATACTTGATTGTCATGCCATCGACATTGCATTGAAAATTCTCAGACAGTTCTTGCTTGAAATCTTTCAACTGCGTCTGCTCATCAATGCCCAGAGCATAAGCTTCCCCACCAGTGTAAGACAAGGACCCATCATCTTTGTTGGTCACAAATTCACCTCCGGATTGGCATATGGCTATGATTTTCTTAGCCTCCATGAGCAAAGTGCGGATGGATTTGATATAAATTTACGCGGATAGATTGGCTTAAATATAAGTGCAACCCAGGACAAACCAAGCAACAATTTTCTATGGAAAGGTGACTAGCATCATAAAATCAAGCCTACATTCACAGATTAAAAGGAAAAAAATGAATAAATCTTAGAAACACAACAATCTTCCAAACTTACCAGAAACCCTATGCGTAAAATAATCCCCAATCTAGAGTGGACCATAAGAAGCGAACACATAAATACGTAATTGAAAAAAAAAAATGAGAAATTCGAGCATAAGATTACAAATTGACTCGCAAAACTTAAAATCGCCCCCACAAAATGTAGAATGCAAGATTCATGCAAAAAATATTTCAGTAATTAAAATGAGTATTTTTTTATTTTTATTTTTAAAAATCGTTACATTTGGGGAATTTACAAAAATAAAGTCTTGAGGGATTGGAAAGGTGTCTTGCATCATAAAATTAAATCTACTTTCACAGATAAAAGGGAAGAATAAATAAATCTTAGAAACACAAAAATCTTCTAAACTTACCAGAAGCCCTAAGCGTAAAAAAATAGCCAAATCTACAGTTGACCACAAGAATCGAACAAATAAATAATTAATTAAAAACCCATAAGAAATTCGAGTAAAAGATTAAAAAATTACACAAAGCAGAATGCAAGTTATATGCAAAATCATTGAGTAATTTCAGGATGACTAATTTTTTTCCAAATCAAAAGATTTAAACAATTACCTCTAACATGACGAATTAACAGTAGTGTTTCGTGAGGTGAAATTTAGCTAAATCTTCAATTTAGAGGGGGGTTACGTGCAATATGTATGCCGCAGTACAGGGATCAACGAAAGGTGAGGTTGAGAAAATCAGACCATATGAAGTATGTAGAAAATCTTACACACCTTCGGACTTGTAAAATTGGGCCTGCATTGCAAGGCAGGTCTGGATCGTGTTGGGCCCTAGCGATCCTCTAATTTAAAAATTAAAATAAGGACAATACATAAATCGAATATTTACTTTCACTCATTTCAAAAATACAAAAATAAATTTCAAAAATCAGGTTTCTTTAAATTTTTATTTTTGAAATAATAATTATTAAATCAATTTATTATTAAATATTTAATTCTAATATAATATAATTAACTCACTCCACTTCCACCACCCCTACAGCTCCGATGACTATTCCGACGACCTTTCCGGCTACCACTCTTTTCCGGTGACTGTTCCGGCCCGATTCCGACGAGTATTCAGATGATCATTCTGCCCATTTTTACAATACAATTCAAAATTTTCATAGGTTACAATTTGTTCATCGGTCACAACTTAAAAATTTTAAAGTCACAATTTGTTCATCAGTCAAAAATCACAAAATGTATAAGTCACATTACTTATTTTATGATCACAAACATCACATTAATTGAACATAAATTATATTCAGGTCAAAATTTATCAAATTATTGGTCACAAACTAATAATTTTTAGGTCACATAATATGTATTGGTCACAGTTTATCTAATTTATTGGTCACATATTGTTTATTGGTCACAAACAATCCAATCATTTGTGACCACCACTTCACCACAACTTCCACCAGCGGCACCACCATCGTCGCCGCATTTTCACCACCCTCGCGCGTAGCACGACCACACCCGCTGCAACACCGCAACCATCACACATCAACACCGCAACGATCGCACAAAAACACCACAACCATCGCACAGAAACACAACCAGAAACACACCCAAACCGCACGATTACCACCGCCGTACAATCACACACACCCAAACATCGCAAACACCAGAACCAACAGCCAACACCACAACCTCACAGCAAACCAACCACCGCATCCACCGCCAATCGCACTAAGACCACTGGATCTGCAATGCCAGAACAACGGATCCGTGTCGATACCATTGGAGAGATGGTGGAGGTGGCGGGCATACCGTGTGATAAATAGAGAGAAGTGAGAGAGATGGTGTGTGATTAGAGTTTGACAAGTGAAATGCGGTGGAGGTGGCGGGCATACCATGGATCTAGACAGAAAATAGAGAGGGAGCGACGACGTGCGACATAGAGATGAGGGGGAACGAGCGTCGGCGGCCGTGGAGGGGGGTGAAGCGTCTGAGGTTGTGCGGTGGCGGGGAGGAGAGAATATCGACGGAGGGGGGGAGAGGAGAGGAAGAAGTACCGACGGCCATGGCAGCGGCGACGGGAGAGAGACGGGAGGAAATGGGTGGATTGATTTTAGGGTTTGGGGTATATAGGGTAGGGGGAGTATATATAAATTAATTTATTGTAAATAGATATAAAAATAAAAATAAAAAAATAGTTTTTAAATTATGAATTAAAACCTGATTTTTGCAATATAAAACTTCATCTAAAATTTATGAAAATGGTAATTTAAAAGTAGGGATGACCATAATTTCCTCTTAAAATAATCTAACACAAAATATTGTAAATTCTATGAATAGGATATTCGAGTGGGCGGATTTGTAATCTACAGGAAAATGATGCCTAATGAATGGACTGTCAAAAACAAAATTAGTTTTTAATGGATTCTATCTACAATCCATATGTCTGGTCTTTAACAACATTAAAATAAAAATAAATAAAATAAAGATGAAGAGAGAGAATTTCAATACTTCAAAAATGGAAATTTTGTGTTTCCTTTGTTTACTTGAATAATTGTTGATTTGGTATGTCCAATATCGAAATGGAACTCTCGACAATGTATTTTTTTTTTCGATGTCAACTTAATAAATTTAGGGTGTGTTTGAACCACGTTATTTTGGAAGAATATATTCTGGAATAATAGATTGATGGTGAATGTGTGGTTGAAAACAAAAAAAAAAATTATTGATGTGATTGAAAATATTATTTTATTAAAAAATGTGTGGTTGAAAATGAGTAGCGAAAATGAAAATTTTAATGCTAACCAAACAGAAACTTACTATCGAATTGCATTTAAGACGATTTTTTCAATCGTTATATATATTTTTACTTATCTGACAATTATTATAAACAATCCACGATAAAATTGAAGATACTATAAATAGATTTTTAATTTTCAATTTTTGGTTGCAAATGCTTTCTTATTGGTGGTTCCTTCACTTCTTTCAGGAAGACAGATTCAACAATGTTGTCAAAATTCAACTAAGTTGTTAATATTGCACTTCTTCAACTTTTCTCCTCCGCATTTTAATTCTTAACATTCAATTGATTGATATATCTTTTCCCTAATAATGGTTTCAGTTCCAGTACCCTTCTCTGAAATAAAGGTAATTTTTTTGTCGAACTTTTGTATTGTTGTATTATTTTGGCTTATTTAAAATATACTAGTCGAAGGTTAACGTGCATTGCACATTATTATGAAATACATTATAGGCGTGGACGGATATTGTGGGAGACTGTGCCAGGATTTAGCCCGGTCGAGTCCTTGGCCCGCTATATTTTTTGGCGTAAAAAAATTATGTTAAAAAAGAAATTCATGTGTTATATATTAGCTCAACTTGTAATACGATCGTAGATCCATTAATGTTTATAAGTATTGTAAAAGTAATATACGAAGATGCGTGTATTTAAAAAACACTTTTAAAAAAATGTCTGTGTGAAATGAACTTTTTAATTAATGAGAATATCTTTGTACACTATATTTTTTGTGTGATTAGGACTATCTGACTTAACTAAAACCTTTGTAGTTGCCATAGAAATTCTCCTTGAAAGAGCAACATATAGATGTCCGTGCGAAAATACATGTTGTGGAAGATATATTCTGACATGATGTATTGTTAGTCCTTGAGCCTTGTTGATTGTCATTGCAAAACAGGGGCGAACATGAAACTGTTTCCGTATGAATTTGGATGGATATCATTCATCATTTGTAGGACTCAATGGTATACGCGGAGAATACATGTTTGCCAGAGTGTTGTCTAGTAGTTACCTCAGCATGGATAAGATGTCTACTAAATTGATGACAAATCATTCTACTCCCATTGCAGAGACCATTTGAAGGATCTAGATTCCTCAAGAGCATTATCGATGAGATGGAACTCCATTTGGAAGTAATATGTTGAGAAACTCTAGTTAATAGTAATTATTTGTGTCATCTACTGCTACATCATAACTGAGAAACTCTTTAGATTCACCTGGGAAAAGATAAATCATACTTTCATTTATGAGATTTATGTTTTCATTTGTAGTGGAAAGAATTGCTCTTTGTGTTATATATTCTTATGATTCTGCATTATTTGCTAGTTCTGAGAAGACGATGTTGATTAAATTGAGCTTTGGAGATTTTTTGTTGTCGGAGGAGAGTACTATGTCTTTTAGAAGTAAGATGAAGTCTTCTCCCATAGTTGGTTCTAGTCCATTGCTGATGTTGATCAAGTAGTCCGCGAATTGATGATCATTTTGGGCTCTCATGTTATTCGTCAATTGTAGTTTCTGCATTTTCTCTAATAGATATGATCGTACCAAGTTTTCATTAACTATTTGTTGTCTCGTTGCTCGCGGGACAACTGGAAGAGCTAAGCGAAAATCTCCCCCCAAATACCATTACTTTACTCCCAAACGGTTCAAAATTGTTCATGATATCTTGAAAAGTTATGTCAACAGCCTCAATTGTTGCTCTCTTTGCCATCAGAACTTCATCCCATATAATGAGTGTTGACTGTCGAATAAGTTCTACTCAACTGCTTTGCTTTGATATATGGCATATTGATGATTCGTTTGCTTGCAATATGTATTTGTATATTTTCAATGCATGATTGATCCTTTGTGGTACGAAAAAATTGAGCATACGGATTGTGTTGCAAAACTTGCATCAATTGCTCAACAATGGTTTTATCAAGATCAGCATCTCTTAGCATGTGAATCCTATTTTGCAGTTCGTGATCAACATCATAAAAATACAATTGAAAAAATACAGGTTGATTTTCTGGCAAAAGAGCTGTAAGGTCATGTTATATTTTCCCTTGAGCTCTAAATGTGTACACTCCTTTGTTTGATGTAGTGAGATCTTTATCCAGATTTACACTGAATGAAGTGAAGGAAAATATGCTATTATACCCTCTCAGGTTTTTTCTAAATAAAATCCCTTGATTGGACTGTGAAGTAAACAAATCGTACAGCTCATTTGGCACTTTGTGATCAGCAAGTTGGACCTAATAAATGTTGAATGAAAACTTTTTAACTAATAAGTTATGCAAAAACTTGATAATATAAGGTAGAAAATACTTGTACCGGACCATTTTGACAACAAAATCCTGAAGTTTCGTACTCATATTTTGTTGCGCCGCAAAAAGTGCATGATCTTATTTTCTTGAGCTCGTGTATTGGAGAACAAAATGGTGCACATGAATTTATTCCTGTAGGACGTGAAATGAAGTTTGACAATTAGTATTGGAATAGAATATATTTGTAAAAAGAAATGACGTAAATGCGAGTCATTCCAACAATTCAATAGTAGTACCTTGAACTTGATTCCAAAAAAAAAAATTCCTTGTTTGGTTTCAATGGAAGATGAGATACTACGCTTGTGGATTGTGTCCTGCGTTTGTCTTTTCTTTCTTGATTCATTTGTAACCTGAATGTTGCTGATAATGTGTTCTTATGAGAGCCTTGAATATCTCGTTCTTTTACTTTGGTTATCCATATTTAAGGAATTATTTCCTGTGAATTCACATAAGAAAATAAAAGAAATTTAAAGAGTTATCGATTAGAGAAGTGACTTAAAGTTAGATTATGCTTCATATGCATTTAAATAATGGAAAGAATTTATTCTTCTTTGTTGCAAGTGTTACAATTTTAGTGAATCAAGTAAAATCAAATCTTCTTTCTTTTATTTGCATTTAACTTTCTATTGTGCTTGTCCTAATCTCTGCATAGAGGCAAGCATTCAGAGAATCAAGAGATCTGGTACATTGAAAAAAAGAAGAAAAGCAAAAGGAGAGAGTGTATCAAGGAAAATGTAAACTGCAGTAAACTTCCTGGAGAAAAATGAATGGATTAATGTCTAAATGACAACTAATATTGTTTGGTTTTTTTTTTCCGGATCTTCTTGAAATTCTCTATGTTACTGAGATTGTAGGCTAGATTAGTTATTTTATAAGTATAATAAAATTAATATATGAAGATGTGTGCATTTCTTCAATTAATTAATGTGGTCAGTGGTCTGTATTGTAACTTGTATCTTGAAAGGAATCTAAATGAAGATGAATGCTAATCTAAATACATGAAAATAAATGCAAATTATTTTAGTATTAACGACAATGAATACATACATGAAGATGAATGGTTTTCTGTAACCTCAAGCACTTCGATATCTACTCCAGATGCAGGTTCAACTGCACATCACATACAAAAACAAAACAAAACAAACAGCGCCTTCAGTTTGTGTCTGCGTATGGATTGAATCTTGTGGGTTGACTTCAAGTTCAGGAACATACTTAAATGAATTAATTATCCAGAATAAAGTTTATAAAAATTCATAATTCACGCTAAATTATAAAAGACAAAAAAAATTCTACGAATGGAAGGATTCGACCAAACTAAACAAAACTAACGGGAACATGGGTGTGTACCGGAGTTCAGGAAGTGAAGGAAGGAGGCTGCAATGCTGCGGGACAGAGCATAGTTGGTGTTCAACTTCGCCATGGACGGTGAGAAGAAAAACTACAGGGGCTTTTAGGTAGAATGTACTTTAAATGTGCATTTATTCTTTTCCTCGCCCAGAAAGGTACTGTGGGACCCTTTTTTTTTTTTAAACTACTAAATTTTTTGCCAAACGGAGGTATTGACAAGTCATTGGTTTTTCATGCTTCAATTATAGATAATTTCATTAACCACAGGAAAAAAAAATGATATTTAGATATATATATATATTTTGAAATTCTAAAGTGTTAATGCATGCATTTATTTAGTTCAATGTAGTTCAATGTGCTAAATCTGTAATTTTCACTTTGCTTACTAAGAATTGGATTAAATGAATTTAAATAATTTATTTGCTCCTACAATAATTGAATAGCATCCAAAATATAATGTTAATTATTATTATGCATGCATATGACTAAATCTACAAAGTACAGATACATGCGAATTATTATTATACATGCATGAGAATAAATAGGTAGTAAAGCTATAATGGTCTATAATAAAAGGTAGTAGGGCTATAATGGTCTAAAAAATGATTCTCATCTCATGTGATATTTAGATATACTAGTCAAAGTAAACGTGTGTTGCACGTTATTCTGAAATGCATTATAAGCAGGGTGGATGTCGTAGGAGACAATGCCAGATTGTAGCTTGATCAAGGGTTAAGGCCTCTTTATTTGTTTGGTGTAAAAAAAGATTTATGTTAAAAAAATTAATGTGTTTATTTAAAATAAAGAATAATTTTTATACATTTAGTAGAGGGTGTGAACATGACTTTGGTTATAGATAAATTATATATGCATGCATTTATTTAGGCAAATGTATTCAATGTATAATTATCATTGTGCATGCATGCAATTGTGTAGGGTTAGAATGGTTCAAAAATGATTCCATGTAGGGTTAGAAATGTTCAAAAAATGATTCCTTCTCTCGGCATCAATACTGACACCCTTTTGGCATAAACAGTCATCTGCAAACATAGAGAAAGTAGATTAAACATCCCATTGGTACTTTTCTTTCTTGTAATTAATGAAGATGCAAGTTATCTACAAACATGGGAGGCAAAGCTTGCAAGTCCTACTTTCGTGTTGTATTTGTCAAAGGTTATGGACTCCATACGACGGACAATAACAAAATACATTAAATTTGAGGGACGATTATGATTGTTCGGATAAATTGGTAATCTATTGGTGTTTGCTTGTTTTTGTTTTTTTGAAACTTCTAAGCCATCTTTGTTGAAATTGCTTACTTTATTCACTATAGTGCTAAAGCCACCAAATTGGTTTACGGTAAAAATAAAGGAAATAATGAAATTTCTCACTCAAAAGTCAAAACCATCATAATTTTGATATGCCCTTAATCGAGAAAAGAGAGCCACCTTAGTTCCTTTTATTTGAAAACGGAAAAAAAAAATGATCAAACACAAACGAACTAAAATAATCAATCAATCCAAATTAAATGAAAAGACCATTTAATATTGTGTGAAATAAAAACGAAAGAATAAAACAATACCCACCGGATAAATCTCGCTGCCCTCACTACCAAATCGAAGCAACTCTTTGGCCGATTCAAGCGCGTTTACTAAAGAAGCTAAAGATTTAATGGATTCATCGGGCAACGGGTCTTTGCTATCTCGAATTTCTTCAAAACATTGGAATCAACAGCCTCAACCTCCGAGCTAGAATTGTATATTGTTTCTTCACGGTGCTTCTGTAATTAGAAATTGCCGAAATTTCGTTTCGATTAGTTTTTGTGATTTTTGCAAAACTGACTTTTCCAGCAATGAAATTCAATAAAAACCTCAAATTTCTTAATCCTAATCATTCAAAATATAAGCCCCAAACAAATCTTTCAATAGCTTTCCAATTTTAGCTCGAATCTACCCAAAAATTTAGAAAAAAAAAAAACAGAATAGTTAGCCACAAACACATTTGTCAATAGCTTCCCAATTTTAACTCGAATCTGCCCAAAAATTCAGAAAAATAGAATAGTTAGCCACAAACACACCAAAATGAATCAAACACATATAAATTAAACCAAAAAAAATCATTGCCCAAATGACACATGTTGATAAAAACTCAAAACATTCAACAAAATAAATACAAATACAGTTAACTCAGATTAGAAAATTACCTTGGAAACGAAAAGATGGGATCTTTGATAATTTAAATCAGGAATTAGCATATTTATGCGTGTATATGATGTAAGAAAGAGAAACGGGGAAAAAATATAAGGGGAATAGAGAATTTTTTTTACTGAGTTTGGAGGAGAAGTGGAGGACGACTCTTGAAAATTGAAAAATGAAGAATTGAAGATGATTCATTCATTGATTGGAGTCTCGAGGAAGACAACTGTTCCTCTTCCTCGATTGGATATACAATGTATAATAAAATGAATTTAGTAGCCTTCATTCATGTAGGGCGAGAAATGTCAAAACAATGATTTCATGAAGGGATAGAAACGTCCAAAGACTGATTTCCCCTCCATGTGATATTTAGATATATTATATAGATTAGAAATGAATAAGTCTTTTTATATCCTCATATTAGACTTTTGGGCAAAAACATTCATAAGTGATAAAATGTACTAACGGAAGGTCGAAAATGAAAAAAAGTTGAGAATATAAGTACGATAACGAGCAAAGATTAAAGGCTTTGATTATATTTATAATTCCCGCATATATTTTAACATAATTAGTCTACAATTTTACATAAAATGCAAGGGAGTTCTCACAGAATTTTATAGTCCTCAATTTAATACTGTCTAGTGTTGTATTTCTATTCGCCCCATGTTTGACTCCCTTTAAAGCTCTTTATTTTTCATATTAATTTTTAATCATACATTTACAAAATAAAATATTCTGCACGTAAAAAAAAAAATCATACTTTTTAATTACACATTCTCCAAACATTACTATTCAAATTATCATTTTCTTCCAATTTCTCTTTATAAAAACCATCAAACGTGTCAATGTAATTTATTGTACCTATTCCATAATCCAAAATCATCTTATCAAAGTTCCATGTGTTGTATTTGCAAATTGAATCTTATTTTCTTGAGTTTTGTTATATTCCAAATCCCATGGCATGGCCAATCAAAAGTGACTTAGACCTTCCATTTTGCATGACATCTAATGGATGATGATAAGTGTTACGTGATGAAATAATTATTGTTCATAATAACTTCACGTCAATCGTAAAAGAACCCCATACACGTCAGTGTGTCTGTGAACATTCACATCAAGGCCGTTGAGGCACAACCAAAGCATAAGACGAATCGGTCGACGAAGCCCTATCTAGCAACAAAACACTAGTATTAAAGGACGACAAAAATATAGTTCTCAACTTGACCTCTGACGTAGACATCATTTTAAGTATGCATTCTAATGCAATCAAATCAACATGGTCTTCTGTGCACATTCATACGCATACATAATAAATTGCATGACAAGCGTCACGAAATCGTTAAACTTAACCAAAATATTAGAACTTAAATTTTAATCACGACTTTCAACATAATGATAAGAATATCAACTCATAAAAATGACCAAAAAATATATTAAGAAATCATCTATAAATATGGATATTATCACAGCAATAAAATTGTTGAAAATCAAAAGGGTCAAAAGCTAAAAACGGAAAAAGAATCTTAGAGATTGGATCTTTGACTCTAAAAAATCACCTGGAACGATGGCAAAAATTATAATCAAGTACTCATGAAGCATTCTTGATTAAGGAAAATTTTCCATGGAAAATGGAAAAAGAATCCCATCTTTCACTTTAGGTATGTTTGATAGATCAAATTTTCTTGGCAATTCATTTTCTTGGTTTTGGCTCACACGATTGGTTTTCCTTAGTTTTGAGGAAGGTTTTTTTTTTTTTTTTTGCAATGAAAACAAATTTTATCCCCAATTGTAACAAATTATTACCCTTTAATGGACAATTTCCATAAAACAAAGTCAAACAAATATCAAAAAATTCAAAATTTCAGTTTTTTCCACGTGAAAAATTATACTAATCAAACACAATTAATTGACAATTCCCAGAAAAACAATTCTAGGCAATTCAATTATCTAGAATTCATTTTCTTTCTGTCCAAATTTCACTCTTGCAATCAAACGGACCCTAATTGTAGCGTCTTTTCCGGCTACAATTTCGCAGAAAACTTATTATGTATTCCTTCAAAGAGAGAGTTCATCCAAAATACGTGGAATCCAAAAGGGGTAAAATTCTGCCAAAATTTCGACAAAAAATACTATACTGCAGATATTAAAATATATATATTTTTTTAAGTCAACAATAAGCACACCATTCAATCGACGTCAAAATAGATACCAAGAGCAATAGAAACCAAAGAAATTAAAGGACATGGAATAATAAAAATGCTAACTTAAATTGTCGATGTGGACCGTAGACTTGGGAACAACAGATATTCTTTATCCAGAAGTAGTATACCACACTATGCGAATAACAAATACTGCAACTAAAGTTGAGCGTTCTACCAATTTGAAACCTTGAAAAGACATTTTTTACCCAGAAATAACGTAATTAAATATCTAACTAGCGTTATATCAATCATGTGATGCGACTCTTAAGGTGACCTCAAGCAAGCCCATGTTTGGTACACATTATTTTTTTTTATTCTAATTTTTTTACTCATTTTCAACTACACGGATTTCAATAAAATAATATTTTTCGTCACATCAATAATTTTTTCTTCTTTTTCAACCACATTATCCATTAATCTGCTATTCCATAATTCGTTCTTCCAAAATAATGGGGCTCAAACACACCCTAAAAAAAGGGCTAATTGCAAATTTTCCATTTCCAAAAGTAGAGTTGCATGAGCACAAATTGCAATTGCCCCCTTTTTCTAATTAATTTTGCATAAATTCTCAACCATCAATCTACAGTGTGTTAAGATTGCTCAAGTATATTCTAACGTCAAAAGTTTGTTAACTTTCTCCACAAAATGGGATGATTTATCCATTATTCTGATTTTTTTTTCAAGATAGGTTTACGTTCAAAGAAGCATAAAAATTACTTACAAGTAAACAATAAATTTTACTCCACTATCAAAATGAGTATTTATTTTCAACATATGTGACGACGAGTTAACTATCCAAATGGTCACCGAACTTACGTTTATATTTTCGATGTAGGTACTTGTTGTGATGGTTTTGGTTTTGGCTGTGATGGTACTAGCATAGGTGGCAGCGGTGCTTGTTGTGATGGTTAGGTACTGTGATTTCCACAAATGGTGGTGAGATGTTGATGGTAGTTGTAGGGAACAATGCATAACTCCTACATGTAAGAATCATATTTCAAAACTAATTTTTTACCACCACAGCCAATCCTACAACTACTAACACCGTAAACAGCATAAAACCCATCCAAAAATCTCTACTCCAATTTTTTACCCAAATCGTCGTACAAAGCACCATACATCAGCTATGTTGCTGCGACACTCACGAAGAAATGTCGTTGTTCAAAGTGCCATGCGACAGCACTTGATGAAGCACCACCGTTGTTCGAATCATTGCGCGCAATGAACGTGAACGATGCAGCGTGGATTGTCTGTTGGAAGAGAATAGGAAAATAAAAGGAGAATATATAGAGAGAGATGAGAGAATAGGAAAATAATTAGGGTTAGTGTGGTGTGGCGATGCTTGTGGAAGTGATTTGGGTATGTAAATTAATATAATTTTTTAATATTAAAAATTTATTTTATCACCTGGTTTGTGAACTTAAAACTATACCACCTTACTTTTGAATAGTATACTTGAGATGTAGGGTTGTAGGTAATTTTCCTAACAAATATAAAGAAAACCCATAACAATATTTATGAAAATTACAAATTATATAGATATATAGAATATATCGAACAAATTGCACATGTAAAATGATATATTTTGAGACGGTGTTCTCAGCTGGGGTTTTAAGGGATTTTGAAAGATGATGAGTTCTTTTCATGAATTTAGTGAATTTGAATCCAAAGTAAAAAATTATAATAAATCTCACTAAAACTCGTAGAATTTCAAAAGAGTTTTTGTGTATTTTTAACTTTGAAATCCATCCAGGTATTTTAGAATTCCTCTGATGCTGAAATTCTTATAAATCTACAAATTGTTAGAAATATCGATATTTTATTGACCAAACCACGATTTATAGAGTTTTAAAATCCATTGAAATTTCAATTGAGAACACCATCTAACATTTTCTATCTACAATTTATAGGCAATATCAAATTTTCTTTGTGGTATTGGATCAATCACACCGTTTAAAATCGAACTCAAGAGCAGGTTTAGCTAAGCTTAAAGTAAGAAAATAAACTCTAAAATAATCAAATGCCATAATTCTAATACATCTCTATAAATCAAAGTGAAAAGCCAACTCAATAAAAATTAAGAATATGATCTTTTCTTTGATTAGATAACTAGATTTTATTATAGAACAACGAAAACACAACACCATGGTAACACATGATGCAGGAGGATCCGAGTCAGAGGAAACTGAGTCAACAGATAATTCGTTGATGGCACTGAAGTACAATGAGTTGGCGGATTAACGTAAAAATGACAAGTAATCGACAATATTTCCTAATTGGGGACGTTTTTGAACACGCTTTGGTATTATGTTAATCATAACTTTGGTTACGGTTATCAGAATCATGCTCATGAACCCAATTCAGAAAGCTCTTTTCGACGCGCACGTCGTGGTCACTAAGCTTTCGAGGCCAAATTCAGTTGTTTTTCCTTTCGAATCCTCAAATTTAGTTATTTTTTAACTTTTTTAGCAATATTTCAATTACCTTTTTAACATAGAATATGAGCTCGGTTTGAGTCAAATTTTTGGGATATTATTTCTTTTATTACGTATTTTCTTTTGGTATAAATATTGAAATTTTACTATTTTTTATAAAATTCCCATAATTATGATTTTTGATCTATATAACCCCCCAACTTGTGGGTTATTTTTAGATATTGAATGAACAATAAAGATATTTCTCGTTTTTTGGTGGTTTCTCTTGCACTCTGTTAAATTATCTGATGAATTTCAAACTGCGAAATAATCACTATTCTATCCGACGTCAATACATCTTTATAATTGTTGATAGTTTGGATTATCCCGATCAAACAATCAAAAGGTCGTGCGATTCTCGACTTCTTGTTCATATAGTACTTCCGATTGAAGAGTTGTAAATCCTCTAAAAGCTTATACCGCCATCATTGAAGAGGTGGGAGTGAACAATTAGGCCATATTTTATTTATTTATTTAGGAGGTTTTACTTTGAGCCAAGGATTATGCTTGAAGAAATTTGATGGCCTTAGCTCAAGACCAGTCGTTAGAGTTAGCATAATAAGAAAATCTTCTTGATATGGAACATGGTGAAGTAGACAGTCTCAAGTCTGAATAAAGAAGGATTTAATTTTTTTTTTTAAAAATAACGAACTCGCGAGCTGAAACTTGGCTCGGCCTATGAGCCACGAGCTCGACTCGTGAAGAGCACAAGTCGAGCTCGTAGACTTGACGTTGGTTGTTGTTGTGATTATGGTCGTGGTGAGGTGAGGTAGAGGTTGTGGTGCAGTAATGATGGTGATGAGTTTGGTTGGGTTGGAGTTGTGACTAATTATTTAGGCGATTGTGCCTATAAATTAGTTAATTTGTGACAAATAAATAATATGTGACTTGAAAAATATGATATTGCGATTAAGTTTGCAATTCTGACTCATAGTTTGTTAAGTAATATTCAATTACTTTGATAATTTGTGATCAAAAAATAAAATAATTTTTGACCAATTAATTTGATAATTTGTGATCCTAAAATAATTCATGGCTAGAAAAATTTGTGATTTATGATCGAAAAATAATATGTGACCTACTAATTTGAAAAATCGTGACATAAAAAGAAATTGTGATCTATAAAATTTATGATATGTGACCAAATAATTTGATAATTGTGATCGACAAATAAGTTGTCACTTGTAAAATTTGTGATTTGACACTGTAAAATATGTAACTATTACTTGTGCGTAGCTATGACTATAAATTGTACAATATTGTGACCTTGATATATTTAATTAAGACCTAATTTTTGAAATAATAAACCTAATTTCTTAATTTTGAAAATATATTTTGCAACTATCTTATAATTATATCTTACGCTAAAAATATATATGTTCTACTTGTCATTAAGCCAACAATTCTTTAGAATCTCCTGTTATTAAGCTAACAAATATTATTAGAAGTATACATGTATAATATATTTAATTGAATAAATGAAAATGAGAGCAGACAAATGAATATGCCTACGTTATAGAAGTTACAACATAAGAATGAATTCAAAGTGACCAAACTGAAAAATCTGAAGTTGTAGAAATCTGAAAAACAGCAGCAGTTTATTATGATGTCATTTTATTGATGCTTCAAAAACAATGTATCTAGAAACATATATAATTCCAAAAGTAAATGATGTACGCCTTTTCGTGACAATCAAATCACATTACACCTAATATTTTTCAACATCCAACCAAATCTAAAGTAGCCGTAGTGATTTGGGCACAGGACGATGGACCAAATCTAAATCATAACTGCGGGACAGCTTTTCAACCCATAGACCATGGCCACCATCAAAATTTAGCATCCTTACTTCTCCATAGGAAAGGCACCATAAATAGAAAAACCTTTGAAATCATTTGTTTCGTATAAAAAATAAAAATCATCCCAAAAGTGGCGTAACCAGTCCACTAGCTAACGAGGACGAGTTGTTTTCTGGCTCTATCATTTACAATATCAAACGTCTACTTAGTATACTCGACACAAACCCTGCAGTTCATCAGAGCAAATATCCATTTTAGATGCAGTCGCTAAACACGGGTGACATGCCACTAATTGCTCCCTTAGTGATCGATGTGTAGACATCTACAGACCATTGACACCATCAAAATTTGGCATCCTTACTTCCATAGGAAAGACACCGTAGTTAGGAAAACCTTTAAAGATAACATTCGTGAAAGCTTTCACCGCATCCAAAATATCCACATTAATACACACATGAATAAGAGGATAACGAGGAACTGCTTGTTGGAGCGTAGGTGACCCGGTGATCAAAAAAACTCCCAACAAATAATTCTTTTTAACATCTTTCCTACAGACAATTATCAGTGTCTTTTCTTGGTTAGTTTTATGTATTGTGAAGGACATTATTTTTTTTTTGTTGGTAACGTGCCATTTTTGGAAATAATAGGAAAAAGACTTGTCTTCTGCATGAATTTCAATGTTCATTAGAGTAGTTTCAATCCTTAATATATGTAAATTTTCGATGTCTAAAGCAATTGCACTTTCCAGTGCTGTCCCTTGGAAAATATACATATGTTTAAGGATTGAAACTACTCTAATTACCAACGAGAAATAATGCCCTTCACAATACATAAAACTAACGAAGAAAAGACGCGGATAATTGTCTGTGAGAAAGATATTAAAAAGAATCATTTGTTGGGTAGTTTTATGATCACCGGGTTACCTACGCTCCAACAAGCAATTCCCCGTTATCCTTTTATTCATGTGTGCATCAATGTAGATATTTTGAATGAGGTGAAAGTTTCCACGAATGTTACATTCAAATGTTTCCCTATCTACGGTGCATTTCCTATGAAAGTAAGGATGTCAAATTTTGATGGTGGCAATGGTCTGTAGATATCCACACATCAATCACTAAGGGAACAATCAGTGACATGTCACCCGTGTTTAGTGACTGCATCAAAAACGAATATTTGCTCTGATGAACTGTAGGGTCTGTGTTGGGTATACTAAGTAGACGTTTGATATTGTAAATGACAGAGCCAAAAAACAACTCGTCCTCATTAGCTAGTGGACTGGTTACACCACTTTTAGGATGATTCTTATCTTTATACAAAACAAATGATTTCATCATCTTCAGGTATCGATTATTGCTGAGAAGCTCCACCTCAAAGCAGTTCCAAACGGCCACACTACATTGAGAGGTGCCAAAATTGATTCCAATTGCAACATCTGCGTATCCTTGTTCAGCCATTCCAGAGTCTTGAAATAAACGGTTCAACTATTCAAAATTGCAATGTAAACACATTACAAAAATATATAGTTATTTTTTTACCAGATTTCAACACAGACCGGAAACTACACCCAGAAAATTAGGGAGCTCTAATTAACATCACATTCTTAGCTTAACTTCAAAATTGCACAGGGTTTCTTATAAAACCCAATTCTTACATCCATTTGACAAAAAAATAGAAGACTAAATATTATTCAGGATAAATATGAACTGCACAAAAGTTAAACAGAATGTTCTTAAATTCAAGAATAGACTACACGAGAATTGCATAACATGAAAATGAATAAACATAGAACCATTTCAAGAATCAAGAAACACAAATTTCATCGATTAACAACTAATTTTAATAGCTTTTGATACTTCACGCCGTACTTGTGTTTCGCGGGGCCCTGAGGCAAACTTCAAAATTTGGGCCCCTAAGTCATAGAGGACAATCCTCTTTTCCTTTTAAAAGAGTTTTACGAAACTAAATTTGTTAACTTAAATTCAACAATAAAACAACAAATAAAACTAAAATATCCAAAACATTTATTTTGCAATCAAATAACAAATCCAGTTGACATTTGTTTAGCTTCATCAATGGCACTAGCAAATCCAGATTCTATATAATTTTCGAAAAACAAATCTGGTTAAGTGATAATACATATTCAATCACACTATCTGAGATTCAATTTATAAAATCTCATAACTAATAGTATAATATATGCAGAATTGCAGATTTATAAAATTCCATTTCAAACTTCAACCCCTATCATCATTAATCATACATCCATTATCCAATATCCATGCTCAAATTCTCAATCACAAAGCAAAATACAGTAAACTTGTAAACTAGTAAAGCTGGAAACAAGAATCTCTCATGGAATCAAGAAACATATCCGGATATCCCTCGAGAAAATTGATTATTCCTTACTCCTTAGACTTTACATTACAGTAAAGTTTTTTTTTTTTTTGGATCGAATGTGTATCGTACAGTGAAAAGAGAGAAAGGATATGAAAAATCTGATATATAAAACAAGCCCATTAGGATAAATGTTAAAAAGTGGAAGAAAATCATCAAAAACTAGCATCAATACACGTAAACCTTGGATTCTTGAAAGCAGAAAAAACCGAACCCAGAAAAATTACTTGCAATGAGGTATTGAAGATCATAGCAAATGCGAAATTATAATGATAAAAGTGACCCAAAACTTGCAATGAAGAAAGCATATCCTTACTGAGGAGAAAATTGTGAAAAGAATCAGAGAAAACTCACTTTTTTTTAAGAACAGAAACAGAGAGACGGTGAAGGCAAAGTAAGAGACTTCTAGAAGAAGAGTGAAGGGAGCTGAATGGCATGGAGGAGCAGAAATAGGCAGGGGCGGACGCAGACTTTTGAAACTAGGGGGGCACAATCCAACTTTCACAAAGTCACGAAAAAATGAAAGTAAAATTTACAAAGATTGTCATCAAGCAAAATACAACTATACAAAGAAAAACTAAAGTATACAAAGATGCTGAAGAAATTAATGAAATCATTAGAATACTTTGCCTAACCTCTGCGGCAGTTAACCGAGATGCATCATCAAATCTCTTCCTTTTCTTATCACTAGGCGAAAGGTTCAAGCTACGTCTCTTACATCCTCCTTAAAGTTGCACACAAACACGATAAAGAAAGGATTTAGCAGAAATGTAATGAAAGAAATGCAAAAGAAGAAGAAGAAGCATTGAACATTTTTTACTGCCTTTCATAATTTCATTCCCCTTGAATTAATTGAATACAATCAAAAGAGCAACATATATACACAAAATGAAATAACAAACAGATTCACAATTGCCCATAATGAAAAATAACTACTCAACACCTTCACAAATCACAATTGCCTATCAACAGCTTCACAAATCACAATTGCCTATTTGCACCTCAACGATTCTTTAGTAACACAGGCAGATGAAATTTATTACCACGCATTAAACTTGAACAAGAGAATAGAAACTTGAAGCTTGTCATAGAATTTGGTAGAAGCAAACAGAAACTTTGGTCATTGAGTAACAAGATACCTTGTTTGCTGCCTTGTTGCCAAGACCAAATTTGTTAGCAAGTTTGCCCCATCAGAGATTTTGTAGTCCCTAAACCAGTCTCTGATTGCAGTAAGAGTTCCCTGAAGAAAATCGTAAGAGTAGTTCCAAATAAATGACACCAAATAAATGACACCCAGAAACGAAAACATAAAATTTCAACTCAAACTACCAGAAGCATAATTTTAACAAAAAATCTTTATACTATGAAGTGATCAGATCATCATATACCCCATTTTGAGAGATTTAAATACTAAGTCAACAAAGTGAAACCAACAACATAATAATGGTTAATAAGCAATTAAACCTATCACAGAACATTTGAATAAACAAACAAATCAATATGAGAAAAAATTACAAGTATCGGCTCAGGCTTCTGTAATTGTTAACAATATTGATATACGCATTAGGAATAACATACCGGGAAATGCTTCTCAACATCATCGATGTCACTGACAACGGAAGCTCTTGGATCATCCATTGAAATTGCAACTATTTCCAGTCAAGTTCTCCCTCGTCAATCATTGCTAAAGCAGCCACGGGCTTCACTTTCAAAACTTCTCCAATCTTGGCTTGTCTTTTCCCAATCTCAACAACATCAACTACAAAGGAAAAAGTGTCATCTATTAAATTTAACTGTTGAACTCACTTTATTTCTATTTTCAACCTTTGGTTGGAGACAGATGAAAGAAGGTAACCTAATGACAGAAGACAACTGAGATGTTGAAAATGGTTACTCTATACCAGGATCATTATCTCCAAATGCCCCTGGTTCTGCAGCCTCATCCTCGTTGGCAAAGCAAAGATCTATACCGTATTCAGATTGAGGAATGAGAGGTAGTATTCAGATTTTTTAGGGGGAGAGAGGAGAGGAGAACGGGATGGACTTGGGAGACGACTGACGAGAGAGAAGAGAGGCGAGGGATGCTCGAGTGAAATGAAAGTAGGTTTCAGATTTTTTTCATTTTATATTTAATTACTGCAGATCCGCCCCTGGAAATAGGTTTTCGAATCCATTTTAAAGTTAGGTTAATTTAAGGCCCAGTTTGATAATTTAAGGCCCAGTTTGATAGGGTTTATTTGAAGTTGGAAATTATTTTTCATTTTTTAAATTATTGCACGTTTGATTGGCAAAAAATTACATAAAATTAGTTTTCTTCTTAAGCCCATCCCCCTTTTCTTGTTTTTCCTTGAATTGGTTTTCCCATCACCTTCTTAAGAAAATGGTTTTCTAGGCTGCGTTTTTTTCCCAATTGAAACAATTTTTATTCCAATAGTAACAAATTATCTCTTTACTCGACAATTTTTATGAAAAATAAAATCAAACGAACACCAAAATATCCAAAATTTCAACATTTTTCAGGTGTAATATTATATCAATCAAACACAATTAATTGACAATTCTCAGTAAAACAAATTATAAGCAATTAAATTTCCTGAAATTCATTTTCTTTCCACCCAAATTTCATTCTTACAGTCAAACGGACCATAGGCAGATTCTAATCGGTTTTCTCTTGGCTTTGGCCGCTGTGTAACTACTACAAGATATTTGTCGTCCTAATGTGTATTTTTTTTCTCTGCCCCGTTTGATTCCCTCTATTTTCCTTGGAAGTTGTAATAAGTTTTCCATTTTTCACCTTTTGTGGTATTTGATAGCAAAAATTTTCCTTGAAATTCGTTTTCCCTCCCGACCCCTCACGCGTCTCTTTTCATGATTTTGAAGGAAAATGTTTTCTTTTGTTTTTTGTGGTAATTGATTTTCAAGTTTTATTTATTATTTATTTATTATCATTTATATTTTTTTTTCAATTGGAAAAATTTCTAAATACAATGGTAAAAGAATTTATCGCTTTTATTGATAATTTCCATGCAAAATAAAGTCAAATGAATGGTATTCTGTATGTAATTTTTTTTCATTTTTTGGTAATTGGAACAAATTATAGACCTAATGGTAAAAAAATTATCATTTTAATGGACAATTTTCAGGAAAAACAAAACCAAACAGACACAAAATTTTCAACACTTTCCACAATTAATTACAATTCTCAATGAAATAAATTCTATGCAATTTAATTCCCTATAATTCACTTTCTTTCCACCCAAATTTCACATTTGCAATCAAACGCACCCCTACATTAACATATTCAAAAAGGGGTTAGGATGGCTTGTTGATGATGGTCTATTACGTTAAACATTAAAAATATACCGTATGATACGAAATAACATTACAATAATGGAAGTTAGAGAGGATAAGAAATTATACTATGTCCATATTTGGTACACATTTTTTCAAAATACATTTTTTTAAAACACATTTTCAACCACACATTTTTCAATAAAATAATATTTTTCAATAATTCTTCCTTACTTTTTAACCACATATTTCTCATCATATTAATATTTAAAATATATTTTTTTCTCAATAATATACATCACACTATATATACGATAAATTTTCAAGTAGTAGAATTAAGAACTGGTGAGCAATTAGAGAGAGAAGAATTAGAAATTTGGCGTAAAATATTAAAATGCAAACAGGATTTAGGTAGATGAAAGGGATGGAACATTTCCAGGAACCCGCAGCCGCTAGCCATGAGTACACACTAGGTAAATATCGCTTCATGCGCAATAGTCCGCAACCACACAGGAGAGATGAACCGCACTAGGCAAGCCCAGTGCAACGAGCTCGATCGAGAAAGTGTTGGCATGAGATTTGAACTCGTGACATTCGGTTCCGCGTTCATCTACTCCACCAACTCGACCTCCCCCGAAGGGGTGCTTCTATACCTCTTTTTATAGTACCAAATGTTGTGTTGCAATAGATAAAATCAGACAAGATTAAATAAGAGAGACGTTCGTAGAATTTGTCAGTTGCTATAAATTTTTATCAAGATGTGCTTTGAACCTCGAGAGTTAGTAGTGTTTTAAGGATTGACATGTAGGAAAATTTGTGTCGGTAATGATCTTAAAGAAAAAGATCGTGTTCTTGATCTTCAACCCTGAATCTTGATTCCTCAAGATTTTGATGTAATTGTCCTATATTTTTTTGATACTCTGTCAAAAGTGTGAATTGGCCTCTTGTTTTTGATGAATTTTATGATATGGATGTGTATATAGAGGCTACAGAAAGATCATTTGATGTATGACGTTCGCTATTAGAAAATGTCAAAAATTGGTTTCCAAAAGGTGTTTGTATAAAAATAGGAAAACTGCACGTTATGCCCCTAGGATGACCATGCACGCCAAACATGGTCCGTCGTGGAACATTTACGTTTAACACATGTTTATTAAAATATTTTCCTTCAAGACAGTCAAAATCTGCATATTTTTTGAATAGTAAAATATAACTTGGTATACTCATGAATATGCAGAAAGGAAAATTGCACATAGGCGTACACAATTTCTCAGCAGCAAATGGGGTCGACAAACTTTTAAAAGGAACAATTTTATTCACTTAACCTTATGTTATAGTTCCAGAATAGATGATAACCATCTTGATCTTCATTGATTTGTTACATGACTGACAAAAACAAGCCTCGCTTCAAATTAGTGAGCACCTCAAGTTGTTAAGCAAAATCGAAAACAAGCCTCACTTCAAATTAGTGGGCACCTCAAGTTGTTAAGCAAAATCTAGCTTTCAAAAAGTTTACGCACAAGGACCACAACCTTTTAAGACAAGATCAGACAATATTCTTTATTGGGACCGATCGTGCAACTAAAATCAAAGGTTGGAAGCTAACTTGCTACATTAGCAACAATTTGGGGACCAGAGTGCAATTTTTCCTGCACGAAAATTAGGGAGTCCTGAATAAAAAAAAGTTCAGAACTACCGTACGGCTAAATATATCCCATCATTCCTACTATTAATCCGAGTCCTAACAAGCATATTCCTTAATCACAACCACCTATTTACTACAAGTTTCAACAATTCAGAAATACAGCCTGCCTTTGATGAAGGTCAGTAATTAAGGAGGATTTAACACACATAAAGCTACTATTAAAAGTTAGTATTACAGACAAACATTAAAAAGACATTTGGATTAAGTCATCATATATCAGTTGTTACCATCCAGTTATGTCCATCAGTAGTAAGCTTGGGGGTAAGCCGGTGCCATTCCATTGCCGTATCCTCCATATGAAATGTAGTTCACTGGAGTGCCTGGATATGTCCCAACAAGGGTAGGAGGGCTGGCTTCTGGAGAGTATGCATAAGAGGGACTCCGATTTCCATGCCCATACATGGCGGGTGATGTGGGGTATGGTGGAACAGGAGATGGGTATTGGGTGTGTGAAGGCGACCTGATGAATGTGGGAGGCGGCGGGAAAGAGGAGACGTAAGCATTTGTTGAACGGCCTGCCTTGGCAGGGGGCATTGGGCCTCCATTGCTAGCTCGTGTTCTTTTGGCTGCAGGGGGGCTTGCAGATGACTTCTTTTTCTCACTCTTGGTCTTCTCAAGTTGTTCAAGGCGCTTCTTAAGATTTTCGGATGGTAATTCACCCTCGAGTTTGTACTCCTCGATGCACTTGAGAACAGCCCGAATTGCCGATTGCTCCTTCTTGGCAGCTAGATGCTGTAGAAAAAAGGCACAAAACAAAAAAACCAGACAATGCATAAATGGTGGCTGTTGGTCACTACAGCAAGATGATGTCCATGAATTGTACACGCTCTATTGTTAAAGGAAACTTATTATTAACAGAGATAATATCTTTGCAAAGCCCAATTTTAACAAGGAAACACACAATATTTTGAGACGAGGGTAAATTTTATTAGAGGTCCGACAACTTTGAGCAAAGTCTCAATCAGGTCACCCAACTTTTAAGAAGTTTTAGTGCTCGCTTGGCAAAAGATAATTAATGATTATGGGGGCAAATGAATGTGTAGTTAAAAAGCATGTAAAAATTGTGAATCCTGTTAAATGTGTGGATAAAAATAGAGTTTCACCAACTCACAAGCAATTATAAGCTTTGCCAAACATGAGGTTAATATTGTCACCAAACTTTTACTTTAATTTCAAATCCAATATCCCTTGCGCGTTAGAATTTTAAAGAATATACAAAAATAGGCCTTGGCATGATACTTAGTGGATCCATGTCAAAATGTCTGTGTCCCACACAGACACTCCATCCCAATAGAAGTGTCCGTGCATCTGTTGGATGCCATTAATGTATATGACGGGATTTGTTTGCGTAGACATTAAAATCAAACAAAATGCCACATAAGCCGGAGTTCAAGTAGTTTAGACGTGCAAATATATAGAATATAAACATGTGAATGCCATTAAAGAAGGGTTTTTAAGTTGAGGAAATCGTGTCACCAAAAACACTCAATTTTTGCTAAAGTAAAGATTTCAATTACATAGTGTTTCATGGTCCATGTAGGTCGTATAGCTGTTCTGTCAGATGTTGACTTGATTGAGATTCTTTGAAGTTGGGTGATCCAATTGAGACTTTTAAAGGTTGAGTGACCTCCAATAATATTAACTATTTGAGACAAACTAGTTCATCAACACAGGTATTACTAATTTAAAAAAATAAGGATATACCCGAGCATAGATTACAAAACTAGATTAGTAAATTAGAAATAGGAGCATACCGCTGCACGACCAGAATTGTTGGAACCCTCCAAAATTGATGTAGCAGCCTTTTTAGCATCCTTCAGAAAAGCTTTCAGCAAAGGAATTGGGGGAAACTTGTCTGCAAGACCAACTTCATAAGTAAAATGTACAGCATCAACCTGCTGTCCCCTACTAATCAATTCTTCGATCACATCTGCAACAAAAAAAAGTCATAGATGAACTAAGCACCATGACAAAGGTTCCGCACTCGCACATTTATGCAAACACCACAACAGAATTTCACAAGAATTTATAACAAGTTCTGTAACTGACCTAACAATTTACTTCATAAGCCTCATATTCTTGGAATGTCTATTGGGAATAGCAACCTCAAGATGAGGTATATGTAAATAAGTAATATGCAAAGCAGGCAACCGGTCATCAGATTTTGTGATCAATTTCTTCAGCTCTACTTACCAAAACAATTAATTATTTCACCTTTACATGATATTAAATTTAAAACCAGGCTAATATTATGGAAGCTGCTAACATGAAGAAAACAATACACACTAGATGTACTGCACATTAAACGGACGTCTTTTAAGTATAAGTGCTGGGATAGCTCTTCATTTTGTTTTCTTGTTTGTTCTTCAGTCATATACTAAAAGATCAAGCAAGAGAAATGGTTCTTTCTCCTTTTATTGATTTTAGAATAGTAGTAATTTTTATTTAAAGAAAAAGCTTATAACTGAGAAAAAACTATTAAACCTCAAAATTTGTTGAAGCAGTGTAGGGTGGAAGGAGAAAATTGTGCCTTTTGTGTTGTGTATGTATACAATAAGTTAGATCTTTATTATGATTTTGATACTTTAGTTAATAACCTAACATAATTTCAGTATGTTAACTATAAATTGTAATACAAACAAAAATATATTAATACAGACCAACATTATCTCCATCAAAACTCGTCATTACTGTCTGAATGTACAAGTGAATCCTAATTAAAAAAAAGATGGATAAATACCTTCCAGCAATGGAGTCACCGCGCTGGAAAATAGTCCACTGCATGCTATAACTCGATCACATTTATATTTGCATGGTTCTAGCATCAAGTGTCTCTGTGAATGCATAACATGGGTGAACTATGACACAAATATATTATATCTAGAGGAAGACTTTTCATCTAGTGTCGATTCATCCTAAATCTCTAGTAATAGGGATATAAGCTAGGTATGGATTATGTCAAAATTTTCCCCCTTTCTCGTAACTTAGATACCAACTATCTTCTGTAAATCAGGATTCGTGTATGGAAAAGGTATCAAGTTAACTGCTCTCGATGGATTTAGTTCAAAAATAAAATTAAAACTTCAAACTTTCCAACCTGTTCGAAGCACCCTACAACTTAATTGACAAATCATAAGATGATGCATTGGTTACCCCAAGTATGAAGCATTGCAGCCTTTCAGCGAATAGGGTGCTAATAGATCATGTAAACCCTAATAGATCATGTAATGCATCTAGATCATGCTAAGCTTTTGTATGCCTGTTTATTGTTACTGAGGTCAATTATGAGCAACCACATCAACACTATTGGTACTAAGCACATCCAATTTAGAGCATTTTCTGCAACAGGTACTTGCAAGTGACAATCGTACATCTCAATTAAGAGAACCCAATACAAAGACCTGTTTCGAGATGATGAATATGAATATAATTCAATATCTGTGATACCAGATGACAACATTTTCTCAGGAGTGTTGCAATATCTATCCTAAAACGGTTCCCTCCACCAAGTTATGGAGATTATTTGACAACAATGTTTCTATCAGACCAGATTTCTCGAATTAAAGAAATTAACATACAATTGCCTGATATCCGGTCCTCATACTAGCATGTTTTACAGGTTCTGTTCAATAAAATCCTGAATCCAAACAGAGTACAAGCCAGTTTTTCTACCAAACAGATCGAACTCATTTCAACATTTAGACCAATAGAGCAATGATACTAAGAAGTGAAAAAGCAATTGATTCATAAATATGAAAATTACCGGGCATTTTATCTCCGAGACCAAGGGAAACTGCAAGCTTGGGCATCTGCTTTCTCCAAGCAGACGCAACCACAAGCTTCCTATACAAATCTACATCCTCCTTCTTCACAATCCCAAAAGTCACCAAATGTTGCAAGAACGTATGCACATCTGGGGTCTTCACGTTCTCAATACCGCCCCTCTCTTCCAAGCTTTTCTTCCATGTATCTGCTATCTCCTCCGCCTTTCCCTTAATGGTCGGGGTCACCAGCATCCTCTCCTTCCCCAGCACTGGGTCCATCATCACTGGAATCAATGATTCCAATAACAACACGCATGCCCATCCCAAGTCATTACTGAAATTGAAATTGTTATTGCTATTCCGGTCAATTTTCACACTCCTTTTATCCACCGGAAAAACCTCTGAAATTGCCTCCAAAATAAATCTCGGTGGATCTACACAGTCGCTTAGGGCTCTTGGCAACTCCGATCTCAATAATTCCAGTTCTTTCTTTCGCGCTGTAATAAAATCCCAAAAATCCCTGGAGGCAAACTTGCAGCAGAAGGATTTCAACTTCAGAAACAAACCCTCGGAGTTATCTACTTCAGACTCTTCATTCTGGTCCCCACCTTTACACGCAGTAAGATCCTTCGATAATGCTCCAGAAATTGAGGATTTCGTTGCCTTTTCCAGTGATTCAAAGGCTATAGACATCGTCGTAGAAATTGAGGACTCACGGTTATCAAGGACTTTCAGAGACGTCTGAGTTTCCGAATTCAAAGCTTGGAGCTTGGCTTTCAGCGCATCGGCTTGCTTCTGGAGGTCCTGCTCGAGCGAGGAGAAGTGATCGGAAAGTTCCTTCCAGAGGAGTGTGCAGCTGGTCATCAGAGAGGTTTGGCGCTGAAACTCATCGAAACTCGGCGGTGGCGACGGTGACGAACGCGGCGGTGATAACTCGCCGGGATTGGGTAGTGAACCCATTGTGAGAGGGAAATTGTATTCGTTATTCCACGGTCGAGAAAATGAAACCCTAATGAAATTTTAGAGAGAGAAAAAGGAGTGAAGGAGATTGTGGTAGAGAGATAAAGCCAAGTTGTAGATTAAGGGTGACGAGTTGATGATGTGTACGACTGAAAGATCGACGCGTGTGAATTGTCGGGTGAAAAATTAACAAATTGTTAATAATATTATTAAAAAGAAAAATTACACCACTGCCGTCCAACCTATTGGCACAGTTGTCAGTTTGGTCCTTAAAATTTTATTATAATCTTTAAATACAGAATTAGCTTCGTTTCAATTAGATTAAAAAAACAGAAATTTAGTATATTTTAATAAAAATTAATAGAATGTGTTGTTGGAAAGTTCTGAATTATATGAAATGTACGAATAAAATTAATTATTGATTTTTAATTAGATTTTAGATTACTTTTTTAGTTAAACCAAACATGAATGTGGATGGAAACTATTCAATTTTTTGTATTTTCACAAGATATTTACTTATTAAACTCATGTTTGGTACAGATTAAAATCTAAATTTTAATTTAAGTCAAAATCAATAATTAATTTTAACTACATATTTTATAGGATTCACAATTTTTCAATCTTACAATTCATTAATTTTTATTAAAATATGATTTTAATCCCACCAAATAAGGGCAAAATTTTATGGAGTCATGCGATAATTTAACGAATATTTATAGATTTTATTTTTTTTACTAAGAACTAATTTTACAGTTATAATAAAATGTTGTATGCTTCTATTTGTAAAAATACCGTGAAAAGTTGATCTTTTGAGTAGTAATTCCATGAAAAGTGAACTTTGAAGAATATATTATATAAAAAGTAGAAAAAAATATGGAAAATTATTCATAAATGTATGATCAATAATACTTATTGTGTGAATTTGTAGTCGAAAATGAGTATAAAAAATAAATTATAGGATGTCAAACAAGGGCTAAATCTAATGTATCGACGACATGTAATTCCATTAATTTGAACAAGTAACTTATTTAGCCCATGTTTGGTTCAGTTTAAAAATTTATTAGAACTTAAGTTAAAATTAACAAATTTATTTTAACAGCACGTATCCACAATTTTTCGATCATACATTATATTAATTTTAACCAAAATCTACTAAAATTTGATTTTTATTTAAATCAAAAGGGTTATTTCATCTCAACCAATAACAGATTTATTTTCAAAAAAATATCTTATAAGCAAACTATTTATAAACAAAAAATTTAAAACTTAGCCAACGAGGACTTAAAAGTCACTTTTTTGATTTATGTATGACCTTTTTGTCAAAAAAGAAAAATAGGATAATGGAGTTGCGGTAGCCGCCGGAGGAGTGGGTGGTGGAAATAATGAAGATCGAAAAAGAAAGGCTGAAAAGTTGGGGAAAGTGGTGGGGGCAATGAGTGCCCACCACATGGTTTAAGTCAGATAAAGTAAAGCCATTGTCGGCCGTAGAGACGTATATTATTTGAATTCACTGCTGCATGGGATTGAGAAGTGATTTCTTTGTCTTTACTTTCAAACTTTTAAAGTGGACAATTAATTTGATAATTTATGAGTTAATAGGCACTTTGGCCATTAATATATTAGCGAAAATAATTTTGAATAATTTAATCATACTATAATTCAATTATTCCAATAATAACTTATTTTTCATTTTCAGTATGTAATAAATATTTCAAAATATTTGTCATGTATGAATTTCGTATTATTAATTATTAATTAACATTCACATTAATTTGGACTCAATAAATATTGATTTGATAAATCTTGATATACGTGAATATAGAGTTATTATAGATGAATTTATTTCTATTATATTTAAAAAATTTAATAGGTGTTTAAGTTCATGTATTAACAATTAATTCTTACGTATCAAATGTACTATAAAAATGTTGTTCATTTGTAATATTTCATCATCACAAAAAAATTGAATCATAAAAATTAAGTTTCGAGAATAAGTTTTTTTCTCTTAAATTTATATTCTAAATTATATTTCTTTAGTTTATTTGAAACTTTTTAAATTCTCTCAGCAAATTGATATCAAATATTTTTTTACAGCACTTATAAAGTATTTCAAAATAGAATACAATGTACGTTTAGAGATGTCAATGGGCCGAGCGACTCGTCGGCTCGTGAAAATACGAGCCGAGCCACTCGCGAGCTCGATTAAAAAAACGTAAAAAAAAATTCAAAAAAGCTCGTGGGCTCGCAGCTCGGCTCTTGAGTTCACAAGCTCATGGGCTGAGCCGAGCTCTTGGGTTAAAAGGCCGAACCGGCTCAGCTCGGCTCATTAACATCTCTATGTGCATTCAGTTCTAACTAGTTTATTCAAATATTCAAATCAATGGCCTGGATATTTACACCTCATGTCAAATTACTCTGTACAAAATCATTATACAAGTAGTTTAATTCTTAATTTTTCAAACTTTTACTAACGTTGTACAAAATATGAAAACAAGTTTGATCGAGGATCCGAGATGACACGTGAAAGAATGGTAGAGGTGGACTTCGGAATATTTTGTCAATTTTTTTTCTTAAACTCATTTTTCAATCATATATTTTATACAATTCATAATTTTTATCAATTTTAGCCCTTATTTGATACACATTAAAATTTTCATTTTCATTTTTCTACTAATTTTCAACCACACATTCTGTTGACACCGACCTCCGAGGTCGTTGAGCTCGGACTGTCATATCCCAATGAGGACAAGGAAATGGGAGTTCGGTTATGTGAGGTCAGTTCGGCAGGAGCATAGCTTTCCCAACAAGCCATTGTAGTCTTCCAAGACGCTACAGTGGCTAATGATTACGGATCACTGACAAGATCTTTGGGCATCAAACCAAAGGGATACACGTGGAAAGGTCCTGTGTCAGCGCCCACCTATTCCTCCAATCAGAAGCCTTAGCCTGCTTTAATAGACAATGCATTTACTACCGGGATCAACAAGTCCCATCATCCTCAGTCAACAGTACAACGTTGAGGTCGGGCGCCAATCCCGTTAGGACAACGCACCAATTAGCTCAGCTCAGTCTCTGGGTTGACAAGACATGAGGATTAGACGTTATTATGTTTCTACTATAAAAGGCTCAGAAAACAAAGATGGCGGGGGGGAGGCAGACAGAAAATCTAAAGGAATACACTAAGGAGAAAAACCACAGTGACCCCTTTGAATATTCTAGACTATCTGTGAAAAAGAAGTAATTGTTTCAGAGACAATCGAGCATTCTTCTTCATCGCATCCTTTAGACTACTTTCTGCAATCTTAGTTGACCTCAATCTTGTTCATACAATTTTGAACGTCAACAGTTTGGCGCTAGAAGGAGGGGCCCCCTACTTGATAGCAGCCCCATCTCCACACACGATTCATAAAAGTAACCCCATGGACGAATTGTCAGCATCAGGGAACCAGTCCCACGCGGGCCATACCCCTCCTGGGCGAAGCCGTAATCCCATGAACTCGGAAAAAGGGGGTCGGGACGAAACCGCTGACCCACAAATGGCGACAATGAGGGAAGCCATTGAGAAACTAACGAATATTGTCAGCAGGTTGGAACAAAACCACAAAACCTGCCACGGGAGAACAGAGGGGAATCTCTTCGCCAGGAAAGGACCGAACGACCCCCCACTAGGCGGACCCTGCATTTTTCAGACGAAGGATCTTCCAGGGACCAAACTGAGGAAGTTGGAAGCTCCCCTGTGGCGACTAAATCGAAAACTAGGAGGACGAACAGTGCATCCGACAAGTTGGGCCCTCAGCGTCCCTCAACTCCCGCCAGGAAGCAAGCTGGACGCCAAAGAAACCATCCTGGAGAACGACCAGAAAACGAAGTGAACGCCCTAAAGAAGCGCATTGCGGATTTGGAGGCAAGAAGCAAGGAGAGACCGGATGAATATTTCACCAAACGCCACTCACCATTTACAGAAGATGTCCTAGCAGAACCATTACCCGAAAAGATGAAAATGCCTCAGCTGGCCGGGTATGACGGGGAAGGAGACCCCCTCAGTCACCTTGACAAATACTCTTCTTGGATGGAGCTTCAGGGAGCCGGAGAAGCCATCATGTGCCGTGCCTTCCCCTTAACATTGGGGGACAAGGCCCAAAGATGGTTCAGAAGATTACACCAAAGATCTATAAAATGTTGGGACGATCTTGCCACAGCATTCCTCGCCCAGTTCATGGGTTCAAAGGCAAGGACCACTCCCAAAGAAAGGTTGGTAAGCATAAAGCAAGGAAAGACGGAATCCCTTAAAAGCTACCTGGACAGATTCAACAAACAATCCATGGAAGTTGAGAAAATTTCTGACGACGCTGCGCTCATGGCAGTTTTGTCAGGACTGAGGCCCAAGACACGATTCTGGTGGTCAGTCCATGAAGATGGCCCGCAAACGTACCATGGACTCTTAGGCCGAGCTGAGAAGTACATCAGTGCAGAAGAGGGCACTTCGGATCACGAGGATGTTAAACAGAACCCCCGTTCCCCGCGGCAAGCAAATGGGAAACAAGCGGAAAGAGACGGAGGTCAGGAGAAAATGAAAGATAGAAGGGGTCAAAGCCGCTCTAGACCGTATCCCGATAAATTCCGCGGCTACCACCCTTTGGATGCTAGTCTGAAGGAGGTCTTTCTTGCAAAGAAGTCTTTTCGCCGACCTCCGCCTGGAGGCAAAGAAACAGCTGGGAAGAACCAAGCAAAGTACTGCCGATATCATAAGACAGCGGGACATGACACTGACAACTGCCGAGACCTAAAGGAAGGGGTGGAAGCCCTCATTCAGAGAGGCCATTTACGGGAGTTCGTAGCAAGGCCAAGAATAGCAGGACCATCTAGGCTTCAACAGCCTGACCAGCGGGAAGAAAACCAACCAGCACGGCCCGAACCCCCAGCTCGCGACCCCCAGCCCCGTGCTGAGATTCGAATGTTGGTAAGCGGAAACCAATATTTAGAGGGTTCAAGAAGAACTAGGCGCAAGCTGGCGCGTGATGCTCACGTACACCAAAACTTTAGTATGAGATACCCCGCGTCGGAACCCGCCGCTTGTTCGGGCCCTGAGTGGTTCGGGTTTTCAGAAAAAGATGCACAGGGGGTTCTGCAATACCAAAGTGATGCGCTGGTTATCGCTATGGATGTGACAGGAGTCCGAATACACCGAACTCTAGTAGACAACAGGAGCTCGGTCAATGTGCTTTACTACCAAACGTTGAGGCAAATGGCCATACAGGATCAATACCTTCAACCATACCCCCGAAAACTTCAAGGATTTTCCGGCAATCCGGTCGAAGCTCGGGGACAGATTGTACTCAGTGTTGAGTTCGGCGAACCCCCATGCTACAGAAAAATCCTGGCGGATTTTGTCGTGGTCGATATCCCTTCAAACTACAATGCCATATTGGGGAGACCTTTATTGCACGAACTGCAGGCGGCAACCTCAATGTATCATTACTGTCTCAAGTTCCCCACTCCGAACGGACCAGGAGTAATACGTGGGAACCAAGTTGAAGCGAGAGCCTGCAACGTAGACTTACCTAAGCCCCTGGTTGGAATGCTGGATGACCAGAGCTGCCAACAAGCTGGGACATCGGAACACGGGGATCCAATGATAACCGAACTAAACGAGGTCGGTATGACATGCACAAGAGAGTTCCTCCCAGACACGTTGGATCCAAGAGTAAAAACACGAGGTGGAGAACCTGTGGAAGAGCTGGACGTCATCCAAGTTGGTCTGGCGTCCCGCCCAAGGAGCTGAAAATAGGTCATGACCTCCAGCCCCCAGTGAGGGATCAAATTATCAGTTTTCTCAGGAAAACCTCGATGTATTTGCCTGGGAACACGCGGACATGAAGGGAATCAACCCAAAAGTCATGTGCCACAAGTTAGGAGTTGATCCCTCAGCACGGCCAAAACAGTAACGAAGGAGGCCTCTTAACCCAGAACGATATGAGGCCCTCAATAAGGAAGTGCAAAACCTGCTCAAGAACGGATTCATTCGCGAAGCAAAATATCCAAAATGGATCGCTAATCCTGTACTAGTGAAAAAGAACAATGGGGATTGGATGGTATGCATAGATTTCACCGACCTGAATAAAGCATGCCCTAAAGACGGATTCCCTCTGCCAAGGATTGACCAAATCGTGGACGCCACTGCTGGGCACGATTTGCTCAGCTTCATGGACGCATATTCAGGCTACAATCAGATTCCCATGCATGAACCGGACCAAGAACACACGGCATTCGTCACCGACAGAGGTCTGTACTGCTATAAAGTTATGCCGTTTGGTCTCAAGAATGCAGGAGCGACCTACCAACGTATGGTTAACTCCATGTTTGCCAAACAAATTAGGAAAACCATGGAGGTCTACGTGGATGACATGTTGGTTAAGAGTGCAGAGGCTTGGGAACATCGGCAACATCTCGCCGAAATGTTCGAGATCCTAAGAGCATACGGGATGAAGCTAAACCCCCGTAAATGCGCATTTGGAGTAAGCTCAGGGAAATTTTTGGGATATCTAGTAAACCGCAGAGGAATTGAAGCTAACCCAGATAAGATAAGGGCCATTATTGAGATGCGTCCTCCATCCAGACCTAAGGAAGTTCAAAGCTTAACGGGACGGGTAGCCGCCCTCAGCAGATTCATGTCAAAATCAACAGACAAGTGTAAGCCCTTCTTTGACGTGCTGAGAGGAGGAAAGAAGTTTGAATGGACGCCGGAATGTCAGGTCGCTTTCAACCAACTAAAATCACACCTATCACAACCACATATGCTGTCCAAACCTAGAGAAGGAGAAACACTCATGCTATACTTGGCAGTCTCGGAGCATGCCGTCAACGCGGTGTTGGCCAGGGAGGAGGACGAAGTACAGCACCCAGTTTACTATGTTTCTAAGGCCCTGCACGACGCCGAAGTTCGCTACTCCCCACTGGAGAAGTTGGCCTATGCTGTGATAATCGCTGCTCGGAAACTGAGGCCATACTTCCTGGAACATTCCATTGAGATCCTGACGAACCAACCCTTGAGGCAGGTACTGCAGAAACCAGATACTTCAGGGAGATTGGTAAAATGGTCAATTGAGCTCGGCCAGTTCGATGTAAGGTACAAACCACGCACCTCAATAAAATCTCAAGCGCTAGCCGATTTCATTCTTGAGTTCAGCTCAGACCCTATGGGACAATCACCTCCCCATGCCCCTTGGAAACTGTTCGTTGACGGATCCTCCACGGATGAAAGAGCAGGAGCTGGGATAGTTCTAATAAGCCCAAACCAACAACTGTTCTGCGAAGCGTTACCTTTCGACTTCAGCGCTTCTAACAACGAAGCTGAGTACGAGGCCCTGATAGCCGGCCTCCGGATGGCAAGCGAAATGAAAATTGACTGGCTGATGGCGTACAGTGACTCCCAACTGATAGTAAACCAAGTCAACGAAACCTATCAAGCCAAAGAGGAAAGAATGGGCAAATATCTCCAGATCGTCAGAAGCGAACTCCAGAAGTTTAAAGATGTCCGTATCAGACAGGTCCCACGAACTCAGAACGGGCACGCTGATGCACTAGCTCGGTTGGCAACCAGTGAAGGAATTGAGAGGTTTGATAGCATACCTGTTGGGAGAATCCACCGCCCTGCGATTGAAGAAGCTGAGAAAATCCACATGGCGACGGAGCCCAGACACTCATGGATGGAAGAACTCGTTACGTACCTCCAAACGGGTATATGCCCAGAGGATCCCGCCTTGGCAAGGAAGCTGAGGGTAAGGTCAGCAAGGTACACATTGATCGACGGCATCTTATATAAGCGAGGATATGCTGCGCCACTGTTAAGGTGCCTGGATGAGGAAGAAGCCCTTCGTGCTATGAAAGAAATACACGAGGGGATATGCGGAAATCACGCAGGAGGACGGTCATTGTCACACAAAATCATGCGCCAAGGATACTTCTGGCCGACCATGAAAAAGGATACGCTGGAATTCACCATGAAGTGCGACAGATGCCAACGGTTCGCACCTAACATCAAACTCCCCCCTGGAGAACTGAACTATGTAATGGCACCGTGGCCTTTCGCAAAATGGGGGGTCGATCTTATCGGTCCCATGCCTACGGGAAAAGGGGGGACGAAGTTTGCAATTGTGGCTGTTGACTATTTCACCAAGTGGGCTGAGGCTGAACCTATGGCGAAAATCACCGAGCACAAAACCACTGAGTTCATATGGAAGTCAATCATATGCAGGTTTGGAATACCTCACTCCATAGTGACGGATAACGGAAAACAGTTCGACAACACTCGCTTTGCAAGTTTCTGCGAGGAATTGGGAATACAGAAACATTTCTCCACGCCGAATCACCCCCAGGCTAACGGACAAGTTGAGGCCATCAATAAGATTATCAAGCATACGTTGAAAACAAAGCTCGACACTCTTAAGGGAGGATGGGCAGAAGAACTCCCCAGCGTATTATGGTCTTATCGCACTACTGCTAGAAGCAGCACTGGAGAAACCCCTTTCTCCCTAGCCTTCGGGGTAGAGGCCGTGATTCCTCTGGAGGTTGAAATTCCATCTGTCAGAACTCTGATGTATCAAGAAGACAGGAACGAGCAAACATTACGAGAAGAATTGGATTTGATAGAAGAAAGAAGGGATGTTGCTGAAGTCAGAAATGCGGTATACAAACAGCGCAATGCGAGATACTACAACCAGAAGGTAAAGAAACGAGAGTTCGAGGTTGGCAACCTTGTCCTAAGGAAGGTCTTCCTGGCAACAAGAGAACTAAATGCTGGATCTTTAGGACCTAACTGGGAGGGTCCTTACAGGGTAAGCAAGGTACTGCTCAAAGGGGCTTACGAACTGAAAGATATGGAAGGCAGGATTTTACCGCACCCCTGGAACGCAGAGCACCTCAAAAAGTATTACCAATAGATTGTCGTAATATGCTGCCTCTATGAATAAAAGCATGGTTATCAGAATGACTCTCCAAGAAGTACGGCGTCCACGCCGGGTGATTCCTAAGCCCTACTCACGAAGTAGGCAGAATCTCCAGTAAGCCCTACTCATGAAGTGGGCAGAATCTCTTGTAAGCCCTACCCATGCAGTAGGCCGAGCTAATGTTGTAAGTGCTGCAACACTTAGCATGATTCCTAAGCCCTACTCATGAAGTGGGCAGAATCTCTTGTAAGCCCTACCCATGCAGTAGGCCGAGCTAATGTTGTAAGTGCTGCAACACTTCATGCATGATTCTAAGCCCTACTGCATAGAATGTGGGCTGCAGAATCTCTTGTAAGGCCCTACCCATGCAGTAGGCAGAATCGAGCCCTAATGTTGTTGTAAGTGCTGCAACACTTAGCATGATTCCTAAGCCCTACTCATGAGTGGGCAGAATCTCTTGTAAGCCCTACCCATGCAGTACCCATGCAGTAGCCGAGCTAATGTTGTAAGTGCTGCAACACTTAGCATGATTCCTAAGTTGTAAGTCATGCAAGTGGCAACTCACTTAGCATGATTCCTAAGCCCTACTCATGAAGTGGGCAGAATCTCTTGTAAGCCCTACCCATGCAGTAGGGCGATGCTAATGATGTAAGTGCAGTTTCCTAAGCCCTACTCATGAAATGGGCAGAAATCTATTGTAAGCCCTACCCTTGCAGTAGGCCGAGCTAATGTTGAAAGTGCTTGCAACACTTAGCATGATTCCTAAGCCCCTAATCATGGAAATGGGCAGAATCTCTTGTAAGCCCTACCATTGCAGTAGGCCGAGCTAATGTTTGTAAGTGCATGCAACACATGCATGATTCCTAAGCCCTACTCATGAAGTGTGGCAGAATCTCTTGTAAGCCTACCCATGCAGTAGGCCGAGCTAATGTTTGTAAGTTGCTGCAAACACTTAGCATGATTCTAAGCCCTACTCATGATTGGGGCAGAATCTCTTTGTCAGCCCTAAACATGCAGGTAGGCCGAGCCTAATGTTGTAAGTACTGCCAACACTTAGCATGATACTAAGCACTACTCATGAAGTAGGGACAGAATCTCCAGTAAGCCTACTCTTGAGTGGGCAGAATCTCTTGTAGCCCTACCCATGCAGTAGGCCGAGCTAATGTTGTAAGTGCTGCAACACTTAGCATGATTCCTAAGCCCTACTCATGAAGTGGGCAGAATCTCTTGTAAGCCCTACCCATGCAGTAGGCCGAGCTAATGTTGTAGGTGCTGCAACACTTAGCATGATTCCTTAGCCCTACTCATGAAGTGGGCAGAATCTCTTGTAAGCCCTACCCATGCAGTAGGTCGAGCTAATGTTGTAAGTGCCACAACACTTAGCTTAAAATATACGAGAAATTCCTACAAAAGATTCCTGTAAAAACTCAAAACGACTTATACCGCAAATAGGCGAACAGCGAAAAGTTCTATTAACTAGTTCATTTGAGAGTTGCGAATTCAAATTATGAAAAAGCAAAAGTAAAACATCACACAAAATGTTTCCATTCATAAAATAAAAGGGCACAGGAGCTGAAGAATTTGAAGAAATACATAAAGCTAAGGATTGGGGGAATTGGGAGCGAGCTCATCAAGTGCAGTCGGAGGAGCTTCGGCTTGTTGGGCCTCAACTGCTTTCAGCATCTGATCCATCTCCTTCTCCTGCTCCTCCTGAGCCTCCACCAAAAAGGCAGTATCCCAGTCCGACCTTTTTTGGTTGATGAATTTGACGATCTCACCCATAGCCAGGACATATGCTTCCTGGGCAATGGCGTCAAAAGCTGGAGAAGCTCTCCACTCCTCCACAGCCTTAGAGACCTTCAGATCGGTCTCTGCCTTTAAAGCCATGGCCTGAGCTACGGCTTCGTCAGCTCGTTTCTTTTCAAGTTCAGCTCGGGAGTTCGCCTTTCCCCCCTACAAATGCAGCGCCTTGTTCTCATCAAGTAGCCTATGCTCCTTAGTAAGGCAGGCGTCGAGCTCTTCCCCCATCTTATTCAACTGACTCTTGTAACCTCTCTTTTCCTCCACAAAAGCAGACCTCTCCGCTTCGACCTCAGAAAAGAGCTTGTCAGCTTTGGCTTTGAATTCCAGCACAGAATCAAGTTCTGCCTTAACCTGAAAGGCACAGAGATAAAAGTTAAGATACATAAAAAGGCTACTGACCCACGACCCCAAAGACAAGCTCTTTTACCTTTTCCACCACGGAAGACATGTGAAGAATAGCCCTGTGACAATGAAGCTGAGCTGTGAGGACATTCTCCCCAATGGGCATCTCAGCCAGAAATTGCTGCTCCTTGTCATTCCAGCTCCGCGTCATCAGGACGGCAGATTCTCTGAGGGGCGAAGGGAAGGCGACAACTGACTCCCTAGCTGGGGAGGGAGCCCTGAGGAAGTCCAAAAGAATTTCAGGTCGGCGCCCAAACAGATCTTCAACGCCCGACCTCTGGAGGTCCGGACACCTCTCATGAGACTTGGAGGAAGAAGCACAGGCAGCCGCTGGGGCCGTCGCTGGGACTGGGGAGCCCGGCGGGGTGGAGGCAACAGGAAGGTCGGCAGAACGGCGCCTTTGAAGAGGCAGTTCGTCTTCAGGATCTGCCTCTGGACTCCCAGGCCGAACTACCCCGGTAACAGCAGCTTCCTCCCTCTTTCTTTTCGCAGCCTCAGCCGCCTTAGCCGCTTTAGCAGCACGGAAGTTCAGCATTTCTGGTTCTTGACCTGGGATGCGAAGGATAAGAAGTGAGAGACAAATTAAAAACGGGAAGGAATAACCAGAAAAAACAAACCCTTACGGGAAGGAGCAGTCGCTGGAGCTCCGGGTCTGCTGACGTCTGAACTCGGAGGCACAGCTCGGAGTAATCCCGCCACAAAAAGGTTGTCGTTGGTGATTACGAATTTGCAGGATCTTTCCCTGTGCGATAGAGCCCGGATGGCGTCAGCTCGCTTTTTGGTCGCCGAACTCAGGTGGCAAGGGCGGTAAACTGTAAAACACAGAAAAGATAAGAAATTAGTCTCTTCACCCAACGATTAAAATCAGAAAACAGCTGTAAATGCTCTCACTTACAGAGAGGGTGGTAAAGGGTAGGGACTACATCCCCCCTATCCACCTCGTCAGGGTGGAACTGCCACTCCCCCAGGACATAGAAGAACTCCTCCTTCCACCCTTTAACCGAAGAGGGGGTATCCAACACTAACGAACCCCCAGTCCTGAGCCTGGCACTAGTATACCACCAGCCCGTGCTCTTCCCATCCTCTTTAAAGGTAACCAGGGAGTTAAATGTGGAAGCATCCATCTCAGGATAACCTAGTTGTTTCCACAGGATCAAGGTCGCAACTAGGGTCCTCCACCCATTAGGGCATAGTTGAGTAGGGGCTATTCCCCAAGAGGAAATGAACGACCTAATGATCTTTGGGAAAGGGAGACGCAGACCGGCACTAAGTATGGCACTGTTTAAAGCCACGCACCCAACGGGAGGATTGTCAGCTCGGTCAGTGGAGGAAGGCATCACTAATTCTACAGTTGAGGGAATACCATACTTGGCCCTAATTGTAGCTAAGGACCCCTCATGTATAACTGACCTAAGAGAACTGGCCCCCCAAGGTCCGCCCCTACTGTTACTCTCCTCACGAGTCCTCTCCTCCCTCAGTTTACGCCTTTGTTCCATACTTCGATGTGAATTCGATAATGGGTTCAGAGAAGGCGGTTGGGGGTAAAACGAAGCTAAGGGAACGGGAGTAAAGACCTCCTGACAGTCAAAACTAGCACTTGAAGGGTTGTATGATTGAGTAGATGAAGAAGGCGCAGGGTTTTTCTGTTGATTCCCCCAGGAGTGTACACGAGATTCGTCCGAGCTCATAAAAACGAGTTGAAAAGAAAATAATGTGCAAAAGGAAAAGGGTATTCTAAAAATGGCAGAAGAATACCTGGGCAGTTATCCCGTTCGGAGACTTGGGAAAGAGAAAGGGACCGAAGAGTTTGCGAATTTAGGAATAAGAAAGGATGGAATTCGAAAATACTAAAGAAAGACGGAAGGAAGTGTTCAGGAATGGCAAAAGGCGGGATGTAGACCGGCAGAAAATAGCAATAAATGCACGCGGTTGTCAATCAATGCCTAAAAAGAGGTGAAGACGTCCAGCCACCCTCTTGGCGACAGGTGTACCTGGCGGCCGCAGGAGCAATTATTACGCGGGTTGGTACTTGTACCATGACAGTTCAATAAGGTCAGACTCTCATTTAAAATTAGACCTGACCTGGGGGTAACTGTTGACACCGACCTCCGAGGTCGTTGAGCTCGGACTGTCATATCCCAATGAGGACAAGGAAATGGGAGTTCGGTCATCGAGGTCAGATCGGCAGGAGCATAGCTTCCCCATCGAGCCATTGTAGTCTTCCAAGACGCTACAGTGGCTAATGATTACGGATCACTGACAAGATCTTTGGGCCTCAAACCAAAGGGATACACGTGGAAAGGTCCTGTGTCAGCGCCCACCTATTCCTCCAATCAGAAGTCTTAGCCTGCTTTAATAGACAATGCATTTACTACCGGGATCAACAAGTCCCATCATCCTCAGTCAACAGTACAACGTTGAGGTCGGGCGCCAATCCCGTTAGGACAACGCACCAATTAGCTCAGCTCAGTCTCTGGGTTGACAAGACATGAGGATTAGACGTTATTATGTTTCTACTATAAAAGGCTCAGAAAACAAAGATGGCGAGGGAGGCAGACATAGAATCTAAAGGAATACCCTAAGGAGAAAAACCACAGTGACCCCTTTGAATATTCTAGACTATCTGTGAAAAAGAAGTAATTGTTTCAGAGACAATCGAGCATTCTTCTTCATCGCATCCTTTAGACTACTTTCTGCACTCTTAGTTGACCTCAATCTTGTTCATACAATTTTGAACGTCAACACATTCTATAGTAAAATAATATTTTCAATTATATCAATAAATTTTCCTTCTTTTTCAACAACACATTCTCCATTATTCTACTATTCATAATACATTCTTTCAAAACAATGTGGCTCAAACACACAATATCTACTAAAAATCTGATTTTTAGCCCAACCAAACATGGGCAAATTGTAACAGGTAAAAATCTGATATCGTTAGTTTAAAATATGAATTTTTTAAAAAAATATAAGGCTCCATTCTCTTTGGCCATTTTGGGTCGTTTTCTGTTTTCGAATTTTCAAAATAATGAAAACGCGTTCTCTTTCCTATTTTTGAAAACACGTTTTTAAAAATGATAAAAAAATTGTACACAAAACGATAAAAACGTTGTTTTGGCCGTTTTCAAGCAAAAACGGAGAAAAAGTGCAAAACACGGGAAATGGCCATTTTCAATACAATAACACCTCCATTACCACAATTTCAATTTCTTCCCTCTTCTTCCAATCCATCCCCTCTCTTCCTTCTCTCTGGACACCGATTCTCTCTTGTCGACGCCCACGAAGGAGATGCGCGGGTACCGGAGCCGGCGTGGGGATGCGACTCTTCCGTGAACGCAGCGTCGCGACCCATTCTTCGCGACGCTGATGTGGTTTGGCCCGTCTTGCCTACTCTCTCTTCGACGTCGGCGACCCATTGGAGTCATTCGCGACAGGGCGAATGTGAAGTTCTCTCTCTTTTCGATCTGCAAGTTTGGGGGTTTTTGGTTTTTCTGATTTTGGTTGTGTTGATTGGTTTCGATTCATTGATTTCGATTGTGTTGATTGGAAATTGCAATGGTGGTTGTGTTGGCAGTGGTGACTGGTGGTGGCGAGGTAGGCAATGGTGGTGGTGACTGGAGGTGGTGATTGGTTGATTGCAGGGGTGGTGAAGTTGAGTTTAAGAATGTTTGGTTGATTGACTGGTTGATTTCAATGTTTTTCTTAACATTTATTGGAGGATCTTGAGGGGTGAATCTGGAATCAACAATTATAAGGGTGACAGAAAGGTGATACTACAATTTAGGATAGATTGGACTGCTACTGTCGAGAAAGACGATGAGAAATAGTAAACGCGTTTTCCATTTTTATGTTTTGAGAAACAGTTTTTCATAATGACAAAAAGAACGTATTTTCAACAATTTCAAAACAGACACTCAAAACACAAAATTGAAATACAAAGAGAACACCTCCTAAACTTTTGTGATGGTCATGGCTCTCATGGGTTGGTCTTCTTTTTGCTAGGAACAACAGTATTAGGCTAGAGACTGTGGAGGGTGATTCATGCCTTGCGATTAGATTTCAGTTGTTCTCTAAATGCAGGATCCTGAAGGATGTGCAGTTTGAAGTATCCCATGAGGGGAATATGGAAGTCCATACTTCTGCTTTTATATATATTTGCCTGATTGTAATGATTTGAATTCGATTGTATTCTCATTTTGTCTCGTCCGTAGTTCGTGACCAATTTCATTAACGATATTCCCTAAAAAAGAAAATTGACAATTTTCGTTAACAAAGTTCTCTTCAATACGAGTGTTTGTGTAATATTGAAAATAGAAAATAAAATAAAAACTTATGATGGCGACGTGCGACCTAACTTAAAATGAATGAACTTAAATTGTACAACAGTGACATTTAGGTGGTTCAGAAGTTGATATCCAACAAATAAATATTCAAATTCAAAAATTTTATGAATTGCTATCCTGTTATCTTTTATTTATTTTTAAATAAAAACACCATAACATCAAATACTGGATACAAAAAAACAAATTTGAAAATGAAATATGAGTTTTGTCGAGTCACTCTGTCCAATCGAGCTTTTGAATCTAAACGGAGCTCTAGACGTTGTCTATATTTTTCTTAATCGTGTTAGCTTGACAAAGTCCCTGCAAACTTACCTAAGAGGATTTTATTTATTTTTCATATGCCATATATTTTGCTTATGTGGCACAATTTTTAAAAATTTACGGTTGCATTAATGATGCCCTAAGATGAATTTTCACTCTTAATCCTTGTGTGATGTTGATTTTTTGACAAGTAATTTTGTGAAAAGTGATTTTTTTTTAAAAAATGTATGATTAAAAATATGAAAAATTATGAATCCACGTGCAACGTTACTTTATCTAGAAAATGCGTGGTTGAAAATAAATTCGAAGAAAAATAATTTTAATAAATCTTATTGTAAAGTAATTATATTGCATTATTAATTTTTTTAAACCATTTTTTATATTGCACTAAATGTCCTCATTTTTTCACTTATTATATTACATGGATGTCCTCACTTTTTTTTTTTGTCATATTCTTGAATCTTTCATTAGTTAGTATATCCATACTTTGACGATGGGTTACATATAATTATATTGTTAGCGTGCTCTAAAATGATGGACAAATACTCCATCGTATTTTTGTTGAATTTTTTTTTTAAAGAATGAGGGGGGCAAACGAGTCATTTTACATCATTTTAACATATTTTTTTTGGACAAAAAGGTAATCGGGGACAATGTTATAATTGATGGAAGTAGGGATGGCAAAAAAATCCGCCCCGAATGGAGCAAAAAAAACCCTGGCGGGGCGGGGCGGGGAGGGGATTGCCGCCCCGCCCCGTTTAGTTTAAAAAAAAAAAAAAAAAAATTTGAACGTTGTTTATTTAATTTTGGACATTGTTTGTTTTCATTGTTTGGTTTGGATATTGATGTAATTATTTTAAATATTATTTGCTTTGGATTATAAAATTTTGAATTGTATTTACTTGGAAATTTTTTATTTAAAAAAAAAAAACTAAATAGGGCATTAAACGGGGCAAAAATCCGCCCCGCTCCCGTCCCCGCCCCGCCCAGCCCTGTCAAAGGCGGGGCAGGGCGAGGGGCGGGGCGAGGGTGCCCCGCCCCGAACCCGCCCCGTTGTCATCACTAGATGGAAGGTTGATGATGAAAATGCGACGATAAAAAAGTTTGGAACATGAACAAAAGTTGAGAACATTTAATATATATATAAAAAAAATTGTGACGATAATATAACCCATTTTATTACGTCAATAAGCGTATCGATTTAGCAATCATCAAAAAAAAAAAAAAATTACATTAAAAGCATTTTTTTCTATTACTCTCAAAATTAGCACTTTTAGTCAAATTTATTTTTTTATCAATGCATTTCGTGAACTCACGATTGCTACCTATTTGTTCACGATTAATTTTTATCTATTTAATAATTTAAATATAAATAATTTCCAAGTATGCTTTAGTTTCTATTTTATTTTATAAATAATTCATAATTACTCGTGATTAATTTATTTTATTTAGGTACGTGTTTGTCTAATGTACTACCAAAAGAAGATGCTTAGACTTGTAAAACAAAATGCTTAAAAAAGCACCTTTTAAGCCAAAGTCACGCTAGTCCCTCTAAAAAGGTGTGTCAATTTAAAATAAGTTCTGTTGGCAGCCTTTATTTTAAGGGGTTGTTTGTTTAATTAGGTAATTTGAGGCTTATGGTTAGTTTTCTTTGCCTTTGACAACCAATTTGAGTTATTTGATTACTCAAAATTTGTTGTTGCTACTAACTAAAACTTAAAGCTAGCTACCAAATGAGCTTCATTTTGTTTTTAGATCATTTTACTTTGTTTTGTCCCAAGTAAACTAAGAGAATTGATCGAAGTCGTGCTCAAGAGCTAACAAAACTCATCCCACACAAGTTATGGTAAAGCCCATGATGATCTTTTCACCGAATCTTTAATTCATATGACGAAATGTGATTTTGAATATCGATCACAAGATGTTTAGCTTGGTCTTTGAGCTTTCCTTATTTTCTAAATATGACACGTCGTATGAACGATCATAACCATGTACCAATATATTAGAAATTAAGAAAGACTTAGTCAATATGACACAAGTCTCAAGACTTATTTGCGAGTGACTAATCTATAATTTAAGCGACGGATTTCGTAAAACGTGTAGATAAAAATGGATAATGAATTGTGGATCCACAGAACGGATGGATAGAACAATGAGTATAAATTATAATATAAACTTTACAGTGACAAATAACAATCAAGTAAATTAGACAAAAGTCGACTCAAAAGGGATGAACATATCTATGGTAAATATCAAATTTAGGCATTAACAAACCTAAATTACTCTCTATAGATACAAGGTGACTAAAGACTTCAGACCATCAATATTTATAATTTAGCAAGACACGTCCATTCGTTAGACTCTCCCTAGACGAAGACCACCATTTGATTTGAACATTATTGTCTATGGTAATCATATTCCCCTTTATAGTGCAATCAAGATCAAACCAATCGAACTCATTATTTGGTTAAAAAAAATTGTTATAGAATGTTGCTTTAGAACATGTTTGGTACACATTCTTTCAAAACTCATTTTCAATCACATATTTTTCAATAAAATAATATTTTTCATCACGTTAATAAAGTTTTTTTACTTTTTAACTACATATTTCTCATCATATCACTATTTAAAATACATTATTTCCTCAATAATATCTATCAAACACACCCTTAATTTCAATACGAGGAATACCAGTGAAAATCTCGCGTGCCTTGTCGATCGGCTTGTGCAGACTCGTCCAATTCAATCAAGCACCGTTAAATCACTCGTAACATCATTATTCTCTCAACTAATTGTCCAAATGATTTAAAAAAACCTTAACCATATGAAACTATAATCAATGCAACATGCTTAAAATTCTCTGCCAGTCAATATAAGCAAATTCTATGTATCTTTACTTTATCTGAGTTGAACAACGTGGGCGATGGGCCAGCACCACCCATCTCCGCCGCTTTCCGCAGCTTTTCAGCCACCACTCTTACTTTCTCTTCGATTTCCGTGAAAGGCCATGTGAACCTTCACATCCTCGTTAACATCTTCTTGGTAAAAACCACCATTGGTCACTTACTTATAAGGGTGGTTTTGTTTTGGTCATCCAACTTTTTTTTTTTTTTGGATCGAATGTATCATCACACTTATCTTCTATTCGATCTTGGTTGTCCAAATTTTCTTTTTGTATCAATTGTTCAAACTCAATCATTCAATTTTAATCAAGATAGTAAATTGTGGATCGCAACTCCACTGACCATTGTAGCATTTGAATAAGTAGTTTTTTTCTCTTTCCATTAAATCATTCATACAATCATAAATGTTTCTCGATCGCCAATAAAATGTCTTCCACCCAACTTGTGCTTTAGAGGGTGTGTGGTAGAGATTAAAATCAAATTAAAATTGAAATATAGCCGTTATTGTTGACTTTTATTGGACGGGTGAGACCAAATAACGGCCATATTTTCAATTTTAATTGAATTTGAAGCCGTACCAAACAAGCTCTTAATAAGAACAAAATTGTAATCTTACTTGACTCTTCACGTGTTTCATTTAAATGCTGGGTATATTAAATTGAACAGAGTGGCAAGAAAATATTCACACGACTATTTCAAATTTAAATTCTAAATTTAGCGACAACAAGGTTTGTATATCGTTATTGCACGTCACGATAGTTTTACGGGAAGATTGTGGTCTAACTTCATAACTTTTCATATAGCGCTTCGAAAGTGAGGTTTTGATTCTCAACTTAAATCTAATGAATCTAGGACAGTATGCGTGTCAAGATTGTGAAGTAGTGCCTTTTGAGCAAGCTAAATTATAAATATTGATCTAAAACCTCAATACCACTACAACGAACTTTCATAACATAAATATTACACTACAATTAACAGAAGTTTAAAACTAATACAAAGTTCAATCATAAAAATTAACAAAGCCCAACTATATCAATCCAATCTAAGCCTATATGATTAAGGGCAAAAAATATGTGATGATTTTATATTGTCTTGTCAAATTCTACTAATGAATGTGTTATTGTTGGAATATTCATGCGGAATTAATCAATAACAAACGACAAGTCACTTAATTATTGTTTCTAAATGATTAGGGTAGTTAATCCAATTAACCGTAAATTTAAACAATCACAATTACTCAGATCAAAGCAGTAAATAAATAAATAACACCAGATATATCAAGAAAATCCTTTGAAGGACTCTTCACAAATGAATCCAAAACCTCCGAACAAACTTGTCAATAAATTTTTTTAGAAAAGCCAACTTAAAATTAGTCAAGACACTGCTAAACCTTAGCGACTATGGTCACCCAACTTGTAAATTATTAGGGAACTCCTTTGGTTGTGCGATCCATACTTCCTAACAATTATGAGTTACTTTTCTCTCCACGTGGATCACCAAGAACGAACTCTTTTTGAAGCACTAGAACTCCAAGTGCCTCTTCCCCCAAACTTTATAACTCTGAAGGCTTATAGGTGAATGTGTGTTTGATCTATGATATTTTGTATTTTGATATGTGGATGAATATATTGGAATATGTATTTGATCTTCAAAATGACAATATGCATCAAAAGTCTCAAGCAATATGGAAAATATACGAGGGAATATATGATGCTATGATCTTGGGTTGAATCAACAAAATCAAAGGATGTATTTATGATCTTCAATAAGAAGATCTCTAAGACAAAATGAAGATTCAACACACATTTGAACGAAGTATGACGTATAAATTTATAACAGGTAGTGTTTATTGTGAAATAGGTTTGGAAAATACTGTTCAAATTGAAACAAGATTCTACCCGAATAAATACATTGATCAAGCATTGCGCTCGAGCTTAGCAAGAGTCTGCTCCTGTTTTGAGCGCTTGAGCGTTCCATGTGCGGTCAACGAGCGATCGAGAGTCCGAATCTTGATCTACTTCTTGAAATTTGTTTATTGATATTCTTCTTGAATTTCTTCGAGTCCTTTTAGGACTCTTAACAATCCAAACTATTTTGACTTTAATTAGAACTCAAATAATTTGTAATTTTTAATACATAAATTGCCAAAAACTAATTTAGACATTGCCAATTACAATTTTGATAATTAAGTTATTAATGTCCAAAATGTCTGGTGGGCATTAAAATAAAAAATTTAATAAATTTTGATAGTAGTTAATGAAATGTATGGTTGAAAAGTTGTGGATTGTATGAAATATGTAGTTAAAATTAATTGTTAACTTTAATTTTGATAAAAATCTAAATTTTACTTTATACCAAACAATCTTTAGATAATATCAGATCAATATATAGGAAATTACACATAAAATATATTTAGTTTTGTCTAATTAGGGAATGTTTGATGGATATTATTGAGAAAATAATCTATTTTAAATATGGATAAGATGTAAAAAATGTGGTTAAAATGTAAGAAAAAAATTATTGATATGATGAAAATTTTTATTTTATTGTAGAATGTATTATTGAAAATAAGTTTTGAAAGAATTTATTTGGAAAAGAACGTGGGAAACACAGCTTTAATATAATAAATATTTATATGAAATTAGCACTTAAATTTGTTCATATTATTTATCCAATCCCTCACCTACGGCGCCACTCCTCTATTCCGGCCACAACATTCCATTCCGACAAGCAGGTGAGTAATTATCTATTTCTACTCTCGTTGATTGTACATTTCAGCCAGATTGAGCCATTATATATTCCTCGGATTCTGATGTTAAAAGGAAAAAAAAAATGAGTTTATTTGTCGAGGTTTTTCTTAAATTTTCTGGGCTTGGATAAAAAGTTAGTTCAAGTTTAATTTTTTTGGGTTAAATACATATGATTTTTGATCTGGGCAGGGTGTTATACTAGATATTGGTTGCCATATGAAAAGTTTGTTCCAAGAAAATCAGTATGATGGATATGCTGGACCATCATATGTATAAAGCAACCAGTTACAATTTTGTAGAACTAGCTTTGTTTTTGCCTGTGAAATTTATTCATCAGACATGAGTTTTTCCAATGTCACTCTGCTTGTTTAGGTAGTGATGGATATACTTTGTCCAAAGGATATTTTTTGCAAATTTCAAGACAAAAGCTTTTAACAAAACAAGCCTTTTTTTTTTTTAATTATTTTTTATGATTTGCAATTTTCACTTTTTGGTTGAGAGACTATGGTTCAACTATTGACTCAAAATGAAGGATTCTGGCAAGATATCAAAGTTTCATGTATTTAATTTTTAGCCTGAATTGGAATTGATTGACACAATTTTTTTGATTCAGCTGCTAATTGAAGCAATTTTCACCTTTTGGTTGAGAGACAATGGCTCAACAAGTTTTCTAAATGAACTAATTGAAGTTATTTATTCCTCCTCCCTTTCTTTCTGTGTACTGATTGACAAGTTATACTATCACGTAGGCAACTCCCAAATGCTGTGCTCAAGTTAATTTAGTTGTCCAATGTTGAGTGAAACTTTATTAGATCATAAAGGCAAAAAGTAAGTAGAAAGATCATGCCAAAAGTTCTTGATAATGAAAGGCCTAAGATATCACCAAGTTGCTCTTTTGGGGTAGAATCCTGATGGGAATTGGGTGCTATGGCCTGTGCAAGGGATAACTGAAAATCTTCTAGAGAGCTTTAAGCTAAAGTTGAAAGAAAATGACATGTTATTCTTTCTTTTCAACGATTAAGATGCTATTAATTTATCAATGTTTGATAGATGATCCAATTTCAAGAGATTTGACGTGTTATTCTTTCTTTTCAACGATTAAGATGCTGCCAGACCAATAAGTAAATCCAACGAAGTATTAGATGCTGCACAATCATTAGAGAAATCCAATTCATGATTCTGAACCAACAACCTGAGTTTCTATTCTACATGAAATTTAAGTCTAGTACTTACCAAAGATAATGAAATCAAGGCTCTTAATTGGTAGAAATTCAGATACAAGAAGACTTTCTGATCGATCATGCTCTTGTACATTCAATTGGATTCACAAATCCGTTAGTCTCTACAGACTGAACTTCAATCTTAAAATAGACCCTCAAAAATAGAAAACTGAAAATGAATTGAAAACTGAAATCAAAACCAAACTCACCCTAATCTTTTTAAAAGACTACTTTACCCCCAATAATTTATGAAATGTCTTTCACTTTCATTTTGGATAAAATAAAGATCAAACTGAACTCTCGAGGCTGTTTCTGGTTGGACCCAAAAACAAGAAAGGTACACTTCTGTACTCTGCTCGGGTAATTAAAGTAAAAAATGAAAAAAAAATATATTCAGACACCTTTATTAAGAGCTCCGTATGTTTTGATTTTATTTTCGAATTGTTTACCTGCTGGAAATTTCAGGATTAAAATTGTGGGTTTCATTATTTCTAAAACTTCTGCTTTGTAGAGGGAAAGATTTGAACTCTTACGATTTTGTGTAGATATTCTCTTGAATCATAGAGTACAACGAGTCAAGAAGAATCTGCCACTCAATTTTGGTAGGATTAAAAGCAATTATGGCATCTTTTCTTGCAACGAAGATGTATCCACTTGCCATTTTTAATTCAGTTGCGGATAGTAGCAAACCTGGTGAGTTCGATTCAAGTAATGCCTTAGTATGTTTTATGATTGTTGGGAGGAGTTCACAATGATTTCCTTACAAATCAACAAAAATTATATAAGTAAAAGTTACACAAACTGTACTAAAATATAGATCACAAGGAATCGAAATTAAACTTTGTGAATCTGTAGTGTAAACTCAAGTAATAACTGGAAGTGAACTTATCTTTGTTCACCACACGATAGAAACCACAAGTCTCACTTTGCAGTCAGTGCTTCAATCTCAGAAGTACACCACTATAATGCTCGAATCAAAGCCCCAAAACAGAAATACAAAGATGGACACTCAGACAACCCTATTATCACACAAGATGAAATCTCCTTTCGAATACAACTCAAGGTTCACTCAAGAACCACACTCGAACAAAGTTAATCACCCAAGATTACACGTTAATGAGATGTATTTTAGAAATCAAAATGAGAACTTTTGATTTCTACAGGAGACGGAAGAAGTCTCGAGGAGAAACCGCAGCAATGAGAAAAGAGAAAGTCAAGAAGAATCTCGAAGCCACCGACTGAAAGTCTCAAACCCTAGAAGCCCCTTTTAAATGAGTTGCTCAAGGTTACCAATCCAACGGTTGTGGAGGCAGCACGAGGCAACATCACGAGCGTCCAAAAAACAGGCAATGAGAGACACGGTTTTCAGCTTTTTCCAAAATGCGATTTCACCAAGAATAATTAAAGAACCAGATTTTGGGCTGGGTTTCAATTCCAGCTGGACCATCAAAGAAAGGCCCAAAGGGTGTTGCATCATTGTGCCACAATTTCCCTTCAATGATATATGCAGAAATTATATAAGGATTGACATATTGGATTTGAGTTTCTGCAGCAGTTTTTAAATTTCCATCTTTTCCATGAATTTGAGCTTGGTTGATAATCCAGATTTACAGGTTTTACGGGGGCCTTTGATTCATCTTGTTGTGGGTTCTGCGAGTGCAAGTAGGAGTGTGATTAGTCAATTGAGGAAAGATTTGAGGGACACATCCGGCTATAGGCAGATACCAAGATTTTACGACCAGCTAGAAGGTTTTAGTACCTTTGTTAGAGGGGCCTAAGTTTCACAGTAATCTCGTTTTTATGGATTAAGTTGTAATTCCCATTTACATGTGCAATAAAAGAAATGAAAACAGCACACGTAAATTCACAGCGATTCATTTACCGATCTTTGAGAAGTTTTATTTGTCTTCTTCTGTTGCTATGCATTTGTTCCTTGTTGTCCTTATTCCCTGTCCTTAGCTGCTCTCTTGTTCTCGCAACAAAACAGATAGACTGCAATTCAGCTGTCAAGCTATGTTCTCGTCTGAAGAAGCATCATCTCGTCGCCAGTTTGTTTTAGGATGTGGCGCCATTTTTTCATGTGCAACTTTCAACTCGAACTGCGAGTTAGTCGAGTTGCCTGCTTGGGCTGGGGAAGAGTCAAATGTCTTGGATGATAAAGATGATGGAGTGCTTGAGACTATGAAGTCCTTGTTCGATCCTAATGAGAAGATGAAATCTGGAAAAGTTTTGCCAAAGGCTTACTTAAAATCAGCGAGAGAGGTGGTGAATACACTTCGCGAATCACTAAAGGAAGATTCGAAGGATATTGCCAAGTTTAGACGAACAGCTGATGCGGCGAAGGAGTCAATTAGAGAATATTTGAATGGGTGGAGAGGGCAAAAAACAGTTGTCAATGAGGTAAATTTGTTTGACCAACTGTTATGGATGAAAAATAGTCGAATAGGCGATTATTTTGCTGCAGACATCTATGCTTAAGACACAAATAACTCTGATAAACAGGAAAACAGATAAGAGGCATAGAACTGGCGTCAATTCTTAAAAAGAGAGGCTAGAAGAATTTGAAAATTGCACGATTATTCGGCCATTTCTGTGATATGTTTGGTAATGAGGAATAGTGGACAGAATTAAAGAAGAAAAAGAAGTTAAAATATTGTTCATTGTACTGGTTCTCTTTGCATTAAATAGTAGGTTATGTCTGTTTGTTGGAAAGGGGTAGAGTAGTCAATTGTAGGATTATACGTAACCCTTTCTTTGTTGCATAAAAGTTTTCACTTTTCATTCTCTCGTTCTGCAAGAAATGTGTTTTCTTTCCATTTTTCTCTCTATTCATAGTATTTGCAAAATAAGTGCTTGACTTGATATGTCGTTTGTTTCCACTATTTGTTTTGTTCTCGGGAATTTTCACAAACAACACAATCTCACCTCAAATAGGGTGAGTAAATAAACAAAAAACTGTGCAAATTGCCCACACAAAAACGACATGATAATTATTTCACAAACAAAAGACATATTTGATAGGTTGGATTGATTAATAGTGGACATGACTAAGAAGGAAAAAGAAATTGAAACTCGTTATGCAGGACTGAAGATCTGGGGGGCATTATTAGATCAACGTTTTATCTTTGGTTGAGTTGATTATCGTTATTTTATGACGTTTCACCCTCGATGCAGAGAAGGCCATCAGATCTCTTGCCATCTTCTACTCGAAGGCAGGCCCATCTGCTACCCTACCAGAGGAGATGAAGTCTGAAATCTTAAGCGACTTGAACAAAGCAGAAGAATTTTTGTAGAATGAGAATATTGCTTCACTTGTTTAGATGCATGAATTGCCACCGGACTACTTGTAGATGACTAGTTCAAGGCACCATTTATGTGTATGGTCTCCATTGCTTCTATGTAACACAAAATATATAAACTTGAGTAGTGCGAAATGCTATTTATCATTGGATCTTGTTACATGTACATCAAGATTTACATAATGAATTATATAATATTGCATGACACTACCATTTGCCACTCTATAACGTAATTAATTTTTTCATCCAATATTTTCCCTTCACTTTATATTATGTAATCCATTATTTTTTATGTACAAGTAATAAAATTATTTATCATTAACTCTTTAATAAATTCTTTTTTTAAGGGGCCTCTCATCTTCTCGAGCAAACACTTCCTCAATTCATCCCATTTCAAATATTACAAGAATTCCTTCCATCACCACCTGTCTCCACCTCCACCGGGTAGCCACCAATTGCCCGAAAAAAAAAAAAAATTCACCGAATAGCACATAAATCAGGTGGAGCACCAGTTGCTTAAGGAAAAATACGTCTGCTGATTTTTAATGGGCTTTAACTAATTTTCTCGAGTGCCGAAATCAAGATCAAATCAGGGGAAACACCAGAAATCATTTGCAGATTTCTAATCGATTTCAGGTGAGAATTTCGATACGCTTTTGATATGTACACAAAATTTCAGTTTTTTGTAATTGTAATTGTAATTGGTAGGTTTTATTTTTTAAACGACGACGTATGTCGATTTTTATTATCTGTTGAAGGGGTGTTACTTAAAATCAATTTGATGTTTACAATTTTTATTTCATTTCCACATTTGGTAGCATTAGATGGTGAAATCCAGCGTTCAATCATCCAACTGTAACTGATCTTTGCAAATAATTATATTCCAACAGATTGGCATTCCACAATATAAAGCCACAAGCTTGACCAACAGAAAGCATTGTTCAAATTTACTCATTAAATATCTAAGACTACAATGTACCTTCAAATTTGCTAAATAAAGAATGAAGAATTTCACAAATTACAAATTTATCTTAATAGTTAAAAATTTTATGGCAAGTAATTTACAACAAGGGCATTTCTCCGAGTTTCCAAGGACTCGAATAAAATATACAAATCACACATCGTTGTAAGAGAAAAAATGGCAATCGATCTGATAATTCCCAACTTGTATTACAACAGCAATGCTAGGACTTGAGAATGCCTGCTAGGAGGAGATACAGTCAAGAAAACCTCATTGTATTCTTCATGATAGAATTTATCATTATCAACTTATACTTACCATAATGCCCCTTCAACATTGCTTTTGGGAATCAACTACGCGACAGAACCCCTTTGGAGCTGCATACACAAGTTTTCGAGTTTAGCTTCACATAATCTACATATTTGCATGTAAACTTTGAGGGATCATTGAATCAACGCCACTAAATGTTGCACGCGTGATTAATTTCTCAGCTACGCACCTATAATTTTAGTGCCGTTTTGGTAGGAGATTGAATAGTATTGGACACTATTAAAGAAGCTAAGATCTTGTCATACTTCATTTTACTAGTCACTACGTGTCCAAAATCTGTGGCCACAAAACTGTACATCTCTCGAGTAAATAAAAGAAATTCAAACCTTGGCACGCTTCCGCGACGGCGTGGATCATATTCTGTAGCTTGACGAAGAGCCCTTGCAAAAGCCTTGAAGGTTGCCTCAATGATATGGTGAGAATTTCTCCCAGCAAGCTGTTCCCATTCAGAAATATATTGATATACAACTTAAGACTCCACTTGGATACAAATTTATAAATGATTTATAAATACAGTCAAAGTCAAACATTAATTTCAACAGCACATTTGGTGGGGCCCACTACCTTTCATCTTTATATATCATTTATAAATTTGGCAAACAGAGGCTTAACATGAATCCAAGTGGAAAACTTAAGATAATACACATGCTCCTTGTATAAAAGAAAACCATAGTACATCCTGCAGCAATTGTAAGAATTAAAATAGGATGTAATTACAAATATGCTTGAATAAGTTATTTAGTAAAAAGAAGGTTACTCATTTTGTAAGTAACTCCTATTATTTAAATAAGTAATTAACTCATTTACAATATATAATATTTATCAATAGAAAAACTTAGTTAATTATAAGTTAACTTTTTAGCTTGGCCAAACATGCACTTCTCATCAATATTGCCAAAATGTATGAGGTTTGCAATGACTAGTTTTAGATAGCTGCCCACCCTTCTCTGGTAAAGGTAAGTAAATTATCTAAGGTGCCTTCCATGTTAAGAAATTGTTATCCACTATCAATTGTAACAAAAGAACATCTTAATGCTTAACCATCATTGAAGATCAGAAATATGAGTAGAACAATCTTACTTGACGCATATGAAGTGTCATGCCAGAGGTATTGACCAAGGACTGAAAGAAGTGCTCCACCAGCTAAAAGCAAAACAAAGTCGTAGTAAAACAATCTTTACATAGTTCTGTTAAGAAAAAATGAAAATCAAATCGTGTCGAATTTGGATGACTACACTGGTAACCATATCACTAGAACACAATCATGTTAGCAAACATTAAGAAAATTTCAGTAAAGTCATCCATAAATTTTGAAGTAAATATAGAATTCAAATTACCTGAGTGTCGTAAGTACCAACTCTTTCTGTCGGTATGTGTAGATCATAACCCAAATGTGGTCTTCCAGATAAATCCTACAGTATAGTTAAACAAGAATATAATGATTACATATATTTTTCATTACAGAAACCGACCACATAACTTGGGACGAACACCATAACAGAAAGTCAAGGAAGTACTCTAATCTTGTTATACCTAGTACTTTGCCTCTACGCATCCAAGATTGATTCCATTAACGAGTTTAGTATCATTCTCATAAAGGTAATCCACCATACTCACTCAATCAGATTAAATAGAATTCAAGGATGCCGACGAGAGATTATCTTGTACATTGTCCAAGTCCACATGGCAGACACTTTCTAAATTTAAATTTGATGGAAAATAATCAAATTGGCGGAAAGTTACTTCATAGAAGTTTGTTACCATACCAGTGAAACATGTATTAGTGCTTCGTCAAGTGGAGCTGAGAAGTCTCCAAATCGGTTGATTCCTTTTCTATCACCAAGTGCTTGCAGAAAAGCCTGCATGGATAAATCCACTCATCACATATTACAATATGTAATAAATCCACACATTTAGAGCTGCAAATTTCAATATGTACTGCCAAAAAATAAATGACTTTTTCAAGTAAAATCCACTAGTTGAAGGCTTCTAGAAATTTAAACCACTCATCACACATTACAAGAATCTTTAACTTATCTACTGGACCACAAAATCACTCTATAGATGGAACAATTGTATTGACTTCAGAGACAAGGAAAAGTATAAACATAGAAGCTAAAAATCAACCAAATTTTTTGATTAATAACTAAGAACAAATCCATACTGATAGTTGTAAGGTAAATGTAGTCACAAACTCTCATTAATGAAGGGCTGGAATTACAAGACCGTTGCAATGTCCATAAATCATAAGCAGAGAAGGGATTTCAGAAACAATAGCACACAGATCAGCGACATAGAACATATAGCACGTGTGATACACCTTATTTGGCAAAATTAGATAGTATTACAAACAAGATATCAGCATCTTTTTCTTCATCACTACTATCCAATCCTCTCCAGCAAACACACACGTGAGGTCTAAGCATTAGTCATAGGATCACGAAATTATGAAATAAAGGGTAAAATTATCTAAAACTCACTGTTCCAATGGCTAGGGCAACATCTTCATTGGTATGATGATCATCAATGTGTGTGTCCCCGGTAGCCTTCACATGCACATCAAACAATCCATGCGAAGCAAGTTGCTGAGAAACATAAAGATAATCGAACTATTAGCATAAAATCAGATTGATATTCTAAGAATAAATTTAACACCCACATCATTTTCCTCACTACTACAACAAACTAAGTTTTGTTCCACTAAACACCAACTACAAGATTTCTCTTTCTCCACTCCAATTCATTGCTAGACCAATTGAAATTGACATCGAACTTAACAAATAATTTTCATAGCCGAAACATTCACGAATATAAAACCAAAAACTTTATCCTACCAAACAAATCATTTTTGAGAAATAATTATATAACTAACCATTAAACAGAAAACGAAGGAAAACTCACATCCAACATGTGATCTAGAAATGGTATCCCTGTATTATTTTCAGCCACGGCATTACCATCCAGATTAATCTTCACGTATACATTTGTCTCTTTTGTAACCCTCGTCACTTCTCCAACTCTTCCTCCTACATCTCTCCAGAATTAATATTATCACCAAAAATCCAAAAAAAATAAAAAATAAAAAAATCTAATGAGTAAACTCAAGCAGCTTTTAAGGGGAGGGTTGCTAACTGGTTATAAACCTATAAATCAAGCTTTAGCTTAGCGATACAATAAGAGTCTGTTAAGTTCGGTGCTTAACATTTGGGCCCAATGATGCAGCCCAATTCCATTGTAATTGTTCTGGCCCTATGATGAGACCTTTTGCTGAGATGTCAGGCCCTTTTTCAGTGTGCAACCTGGCAGCCCAATACACTTAATCTCAATGGCTGAGATCAAAACGTGTGGAAGTGCTGTGACTGTGGGATGACCTAATTGATTGTATTATTGGCTTGACTCTTCTCAATCTCTCATTTTCATTCGAGACTCTTCTAGGGTTTTCTCATACTTCGTCTCTGTGTGTTCTCTCTCTCAGAAAACTCTTGGTTTTCACCTGTAATCGTTGAGTCTAGATGTTCTTGGTGATCTTTAGTGTAAATTGAGGCTTGGGTTTGTGTTTTCTGTTCTTGTGTGAATTGTAATCTTTGATTACTCTGTGTAATCGTATGCTAGGGTTTCTGTGAGAGATAATTTTTGGGTTTGAGGGCAAATCCTTTGTGGATCTATTGTACTGTAACTTGATCTTGATAATATTACTCGTTTCTAGTGGATTTGAGCAATAATCACTTCGGTGTATGTTCAACATGGTGATTAGCCCAACTTTGGGTGAATATCCGGGCCTTAGGGCGAAAAATCTCTTGAGTTCTTTACATTTTCTGCAATATTATTGTATTTTGTGGCCTGTAAAATACCAACAGAGTGATTACATGCCACCCCTCCTTTCATAACCGACCTCCATTGCCACCCCATTCTAATTGTATCTGACATGGCTAAGCTAAAACATGGTTAGTAGATTTATAGCCAGTTAGGCACCCTCGTGTTAAAACCCGGATTTAAGGTTAAGTCGTACCCAAAATGGTCTTGAAAGTAATCACAAAATAAAAATTGTGCCAATGAAAACTATGCCAAATACATTAAACTTGAAGAGTAATTACCAAGTTCTTTCGTCATCGAAGGCGACCCATTGTCGTCGAAGGCATGAGGGACTATTAAGTGAGAGCGGGAGTCCATTAGTGGAGCAACGGTTTGCAGGAAATACGACTTACGCAGCTGAAGGCGTGTGGGGAGACGAACAGGGTGCGAGAGGTTAAATTGTGTTTTGGACTGGCAAGCTTGGGCTAAAGTAGAAGAATTAAAGCAACGATGAGGAATCGAAACCTCCATGCGGCAAGTAAAATTAGTATACCTGGGTGGCGTTAGGAGCTGCTCGGAGGAGTGAGTGGGCGGCGGAGACGGGGAATGACTCTCCCTCCCAACTGAAATCGCATTTTACTCTGGTGTCCCAATTTAGTTAGATTTTGTGTTTTTTTTTTTTCACCTTTTGCGCAAAAGATAAAAATATAAATTTATTTTCAAAAGAGCCAGGAAACAATGGCGTCGCCCGGACTCGAACCGGAGACCTTCAGTGTGTTAGACTGACGTGATAACCAACTACACCACGACACCTTTCGCCATTGCGGCATTATTTATTTACAATTTATTCAGCATAATCATTCTTCCAGACAAAAACCTCTTTGAATTGCAGCAGAATAGAAGGGAAAAAAAGAAAAGGAAAATGGAGTAATGATCTCGGCGATCGACCGACAGCTATGGCGACTAATGACGATGGAATCGATGCCCCAGGGTTGCGTGCTCTCGTCCACGTCATCGTATGTATATTAACATTACGAGTCTAGTGTGTTTTTATATTCACCTGTCTAATTTTGTGTTGAATAACATAATTAGCTGAGTTGCTTAATTGGGAGACTTTAGAGTTTTCTTGTGTTTATCGTTGTTTCTACGGCTTAATAGTTATATTGTTGATATATAATACTATAGACATATGTCCAAAAGCATTGTTATTCTTAGTTCTTTGATGATAGTTTGAATTTTAAGAAACAATCTCAAATGTTGACATCCATATTTATTTTGGAAATTCCTTCTAATGATGTCTTGGGTTTTTTCTTACTCTTACTGTGTTTTGTGATTCCCCGGGATAAGTTGTTAGTCATAGCATTACTTGGGAAAATGCTGTTTCTGTTAAGCCAGTGGGAATCATTAATGATGTCCAAATGCTTTCTATTCCGTAAGAATTATCACAAATAATTTAAGCAGGTAAATTCATTTTGGTTTGCTCAAATGACAAGCTTCTCTAGTAGATAGTCCAGGCTGTTGAACCCTAGAACTTAATCTAAGCCTTTTGAATTTAACCTCATAGCAGAAATAGTCAGGTTCATATTGTAGAGGCTTCAGCACCCATGAATTGGCTGATGATATGCATTAAAATTTCCAAATTAAAGCTGAGAAGTTGTGTTGTCTATAAGATGCGCAGAATATAATGGATTTATGAGATTAGCTCTGAACGTATGAAGGAGAGCATGTCTGCACCACCCTAGTTAGTAATAGCACTACCTCGGTTTTTGATTACATTAAATTCATTTATGATAGGTAAATGTGTTGACAATACAAAAATATGAGGGTGTTATTTATTTATATAAATCTATATTAGATTAGTATGTAATTAACCTGTTAATCTACGAACAACTGTTAGACCTTTTCATCTGATGCGTCTTGAAAGGGTGGGATTATTAGACAACTTAAAATTTCTATCTTAACTGGATTGCTAACTTCCACGGCTGAAGGGAGGAGCAATGTCAATGAGCTTGCTTAATAATAAACAGCACAATACTGGTCGAAATCAAGAATAAAACTTATCATCAAAACTGTTTTCTGAATATAGATGTGCCAATGTCATCTAGCATAAGGTAATTCGTTGGTTTGCTTTGGCAACGACTGCCGCTATTGATGTCATTGAGATAAGATGTCGCAGACTTGGCCACATTCAATTCTTGCACCTGCAACTCATCTCTGATCCTAAATAATGAAAATTGGCATTTCTATTTGTATATTTTTCTTTTCAGCGTGTCTCTTAAAACTTGGTACTTTTAGACTTTTATTTACTGCATTTTGTATAGCTTCTCACTTCCTATGCCATAAATTAATAATAAAACATGGAGTTTATGACATGCTTCTTGTTAATTTCCTCATTTTTAATTGTGATCATCCTACAGAAGAAGATGCTAAGTGCTGTTTTGGTAATTCCAATGGGGTTATCGGCTAACTAAGCAGGTAAGAGTATTGCTAATATGGGATGGAGGCAAGTTACTTCTGATGTTCAAGGAGGAAAGATGTTATCAACAACGACTATGGAAAGGATTTCAACTTATATTTTTGAGTCAGATGCTTCAAGTGCACTTCATGACCATCTTCTGTTCAAGAGAGGATTGTGATTTTTTTCTTTTAGCTTGCACTTTTTCTGAAGTGTGCATTTTTTTCCTTAAGAACTATATGCATCAAATATTGTGGTTTCCACACGAGTCTACTTGCCGTGCATTATACATTACTTCCTCTTTCTGAGTTTTTTAATTCGAAAAATGCCATATCGTGCACTAGGTCAGGGGATCACACATGGAAGATGGCGATACGAGCTACTGTTCCCTTCAAGAAGGATATTTATGTTTATTCTGTTCTAATTTTCATAGCCAGTGATTGAAGAGGAAGTTCCATGATTAATTATCACTAACTTATTCTTGCAGAAAACTGTACTCCTCTTGGTGCCTTGTCTCATGCTGAGTTAGTTGGCCAAAAATACTTTAAAGAATGGCTGCCAGGTGTGGTTGAACGTTACTCTTCTTCTGCCTTTTAAAGATGTAAGCTGTGTCTTTCAAATAGAAACCCTCAAGGAAAAGTCTGAATCAACCTGCTTAATTCTTCCGTTAAGCATTTTTGTGTATCTTCTTATTGAATTCCATGTTATTATCATTATCAAAAGCTGCCAACTTAGTAGCTTCTTCGTAGTTCTAGTATTATAACATAGATTTCAGTTCGAGGTTAAATTAACATGAAACATTAGAAGATTGAATAGAACAAATGAAAAGCTTCTGGGATTGTGCTCTTTTCTGATCTAAACTTTGTGGAGACGCCAGAAGATAGCTATTCTTATGATTCAGTTACTGATCAATTTGTTTTCATTTGTCTTAAAATGTTATCTTTTTCAGGCTCCAGAGATAAAGATAAATGATTATGGGCATCTCTATCCCTGTATGGCAATAGGATCATGCATGTGATGTACTTTCATGAGGTACATCATTCCTGCATTCAATAAAACTATGCAGGACATTCATGATCCAATATGAGGTGGTGGGGTGGGGGGCAAGTTGCTGTTTGAAATCACATATTTATGGTTGAATTTATAATGAGAAGTGATACGCTGATCAAATTTTGATACTCTGGAAATCAAATTTTGTGTGGATAATTTGTTTTTCTTTACAATTTTTTGTGGTAATCCTCAATCACAATGGTATTTAATGAAGCATGCTGCTAAAGTGCTAATACTATTTATTGTAAAAGAAGAAAATTCGTATAGGCTTGACAGGGGAGCACATCAACTGATCAAAGGGTTTAAAAAACTACCATGGGAATGGCCACATTCATTCGATACAACTTTGAGTTACATATAGTGATATCTAACCATCGACAGGATTAGTGAGAAAAAACATGTATAGTTTGTGATCTTGTATTTCATGTTGGAAAATGTAGTAAACTGTTAGTAACCATATATCCTGTTTTAGTTAAAACAGAAAAGAAACAAAGATGACATTTACTGCAGCCTACTAATGCAGTTTTTCCACATAAACCTAAAATTTTATTTTAACAGTTAGATATATGAATAATGTAAAACTAGTTCGTGAATCTTCTATTGATTGGGGAAAATGTAATTTATCTGTTGAATAACAGAATTTGCTTACAATATTCCTGTTTTTTGTTAAATCATAACAGAAAAGAAGAGACTACGTATGACATTTCATGTTTTCTCCAGATAGCCGTAAAAGGATGATGGGTAGTGTAAGATTATTGCTAACTTCAGGAAAATACTGCAGAATGTCATGCCCATCGGTTAGTCGACAGTCTTAATTATTTATCATTTCCCTTCCAATCTGTTGACAAGTTTTGTCGGTTAATAATAATACATTTATGCTGATGAGCTCATAATTATCTTTTTCATCTGCCTTTCATTTTTCAAGTCTAAGTACCCACTTCATTGTTGCAGTAACTAGCTTCTGATTGCTTTTGTATTTCGCCTTATGATAATCTATCTTCCTAATTAGTTTCTTATAAATTATTTCAGGAGATATTATAGGAACTCTGCAATTTCTGTTCTGTTGGAATGATTCTGTTAGTTCCTGAAGTTCAGAAAATATTTGGAGGGACAGAATAAACACCAAACCAAATCCAGTCTTTAGCTTTTGTCAGTAAACCCTAGTTAACTTCTTAAATGGAATTAGGGTGTAACTCGAATTCTATTTGGAAGACTACTTGAGAATTCTATTTGAAGTCTAGTTGGGAATTCTAGTTGAAGTCAATATGGGAATTTAAGTTGGAATTCAATTTGAAAGTTGGTAGTAGACTTGAAGATGCCTTGAAGGAGTCCAAGATGGATTAGGAAATGATTACGCAAGAAGGCCGCTCGCTTCACGCTAAAGAGACGCCTGAGTTCTCAGAATACTTGCTTGGTGTTAGGTTATCGCTCGAGCGCGGTGTTACCGCCCGAGCTCTGCTGCCGTTCGAGCAGCGGTGATATCCAGGCAGCTTTTAAATTCCCTTTTTTGGCAGTTTTTGACTCCTATTTCATCCCAAATATTCCATTATTAGTTTTAACCATTGTATTAGGATTTCACCTTATGTTGAACTCTTCATTGTATTATATTCCTAGTATGTTATTATATTATATATGGTGTACTACTCATATTGAGAAAATCCTTACATTTACACAATAATTTGTAATCTTCTATTATTGATATTAATAAATTCTCTTCTTCCGCTCCTGGTATAATTTTACCATGTAAATCTTGTGTTCTTGTTTGATTTTGATATTGTCATATTATTCTCGTTCCTTTATTTTCTAACAAGTGGTATCGATTCTTCAACATTAAAGGTGTGAAGAACCTATCAAAACTATCATGTCAACTGCTAGAACTGGAATGGGAAACAAGAAGCAAAATTTTAAAAATGAATTATACTTTATGGTCAACTATATTTCTCTCCCAGATATGAAGCTCCTCATAAACATGATGCCCTTTTTTTTCCCCCTTTGTTTATGCTTCTAAATACTGTCATCTATTTTATATTTCTTGGATAACTTGAAGGACCGGTATATTCAGAATAAGTGAATTTCAATAATTTATTAAGACATTTTGCACAGAGCTCACTCGAAAGAGATTGAAAACCATAAGGTGAAAAGAAAATAGCAAAACCTAAATGGGTAAATTATTTTCTGTCTTATGTACATGTGTGTAATCTCCCTGCTCTGTACAGTACGTCAGAACGTCATTTTGGTGGTGGCAAAGCTGGTGGATGTGATTCCACTAATATGGACCAAAGAACATGCACATCTTCATAGGGACAGTTCTTGATATCCTCATACAAAATGTATATCCCTCTACCTGAGAAACCAATATACGAAAAGCAGTGAGTTTACTTTGTAAGTGATCCCTCGAGAAAGTCTCGAAATGCCATGTATTTATGAGTGCATAAGTCCAAAGCTGAGCATCAATAGAGATAGAAAAGTACAGAATGCAAGTTTAAATTATCATGCTAAAAGAGAAACCAGTATAGGTTCTTTGTAATGCACGAGGAAGATATAAAGAGAAGAAAAACAAAAAGCTAATGATATCTGAGTTTGTGGAAATATTGAAGTATATCTGTCTGAACTTCGAAGTAGGAAGCATTAATCAACTAGGAAATGTTAGGACGTTTAGGAAATGAGGATTTACTTTTTTCACGAGATGAGTGCAGACGAATCCAGAGCTTCTTCGGCGGAAAGAAGAGTGACTGCAGCCACCTCATTTAGAGGAAAGTGTGGCTCATGGTGGGTGAATGGATGGGGGGAAATAAGGGAAAAAAACTGCTAGTTTGCTTAGACAAGGCACAATTCTTAGAAATATTCTACATTCCCTTGCAGACTAAACATGCATGTCAAGTTTTGTGCTAGGTAAAATGTCTCTTTGTAGCTTCTCTTCTTGTAGTTAAAGTAATCACTCTACCATCAGCTGTTCTTTTCATACTTAAAACTAATGGCAATTTTACTTCTTCAGATTTGTCCCTTTCATTATTATTATGGTTCTGGAAAATTTATTCTTCGGTTTCTATAGATTTAATGTATTTGGAGAAAACATTTCCTCTATATAGCTTTCTGTGTGTGTTTGAAGTATTCTGAACCTACTCATCCATCTGTACCAGTAGGATCCTCTTGCTAATATGTTCAGTAACCAGATTTCATCCCAGTGTTCAGGCTCTAGCTAGACTGGTCCTTGGTTTTTTTTGGGTGAATCGGCCTAGCCAGTCCGATTTTACAGTGTATTTTAAGAAATGACTTAAACGTCAAGTGGCAGAGGTATATTATTGAAAAAGTTGTTAAACAATCCAAATAAATAAAGAAAAAGAGGAGGCTAGGATTTCATTTATTTTAATATAATGAAAATTGAATACAAAAAGTAAGATTTAACATAAATATAAAGAGACTATATATATGCTAAACAAATGAAATTAAAAAGACTATTATACCCTTAATAAACAGTAAAAACAAAATAACCCTATATTTCTTAACAAAAGTAACACTTGATATATTTATAAAGAATATCAGTTGGAGTTGAGAAGCATGATAAATTGAAAAAGGAAAGGGTAAATTACAGCAAACGTCCTCAACCTTAATTACAGCAAAATGTATGAATTTCATCAATCTTTCTGACTAGCATATCTAAAAAGGGCAAAACTGTCATTAATCATATCTATATTTCGTAAGCAAGCCCGGACATTCACAATTATCCAAAAAAATGATATCTATAAGTGTATTTGGATCTTTTCGTTATGAAATGGTTTTGAGGTTGAGTTCTATCAAACTTCGAATTTGAAAATCCTGAACTCTGAACGCTAAGAAACCGTGCATGTCTCATTGACAAGTTCATTCATTTTGTCGAATTAAATGAAAAAACAGACAACTTTTTCAATTCAAAAAAAGAGGTGCAGTATGATAAATTCACTTAAAAAAAAACAAGTGTCATCCTGTTTGACAGTGTGAACAACAGTGGTGCATGTCTGATCAAATCATGGCAAATATCTTAAAATGGGTACTTAATTATTGACAAGTCCAATGTTTTTTTACCCTATATTTCTACTTTTAGATAGATATTCTGCGAGGGGAAAATCCCCCTGTAGTTTTCACATTTTCTTTTGGAAAAGAGAATAGTCTTGAAACTGTTGATTTATTCCTCACAACAAACAAACACAATGTGCTGACTATATGCGAGGAAATTTTCTCTTTTATTTTCGATTCTCTTGTTGAAGATAAGTTTAAAAGAATACGTGTGGTTCTTTTTTAATATCTTAAGCTATTTTCAATGAGACGGTAAGACAAAAGATACATGTTCAAGTTTTCATTGTACATAAACAAAATGTGCACACATCGGATATTTAGTTTTTATATAGGAAAGGATTGAATTAAAAAACACACACCTCATTCTTTTTGAAAATTTCAAAAATATCCCACCCTAACATAAATTTTCAATTTTGCCACTCTCCTTGGGTTGTTGTTGAGTTTGAGGATACCACATATCTCCACATTGATATGTTATTGTCCTCTTTGGGCTTAAACCCTCATGGATTTGCTTTTGAGCTTTACCCCAAAAGACTTAATATCAATGGAAATATTGTCCTACACTTATAAATTCATCATATTTTCCATATCTAGCCGATGTGAGACTTTTATTCTCCCAACAATCCCCCCCTCAAATGAAGAACCACATCATTGTGGACTTCTTTTCAGTCTCATATTGAGACATGTTTTTGACATGATAAACGGTCTAATTGGAGGATTATGTCTGAATCAAAGTTGTATCCCTTGAAATAAGCTTTCCAACGTAATTTGAATCACCTCAATCAGATATCGGGAAATGGAGATATGACCAAAATATTGAAAGCTGTCCAGGAAAACTGTTTTGACGTGAATTTCCTTGTTAGACTAGAATTTTATTTTCTTTTCAATTTTACAATATTTTGTAATCTAATTACGTTTTTACTAGGTTTTCTAGCATTAGTATAAATATGAGATTTATTTCATTGTAAAAAATAAGACTTTTCATAATGATAAATTAAAACTTTTGCTTTTTTTTCATGGGTTCTTCCATGAAATTTCGAATTTATCAAATATGTTAAATATTTGTGGCGTTCATCAATTGAACTTATCAAAGGATTATGCACTCTTTGTGGCGTTCACAAATTGAGGTTCGTTGATTTTGTAATCAAGATGTCTTTCAAACTTTTTTTTTGTTTGGTTGCTTAGTTCAATAATTTGAGGGGTCGAGATTCTACTGTATATAACCTGAATTTGGGCTCTCCCGACGTTTTCAATTAATTCCGCGATTTCCACGCTGATCCCGTACCCGGGTTTGCATCAATCAAGGTAACACCAAAACTTTTGGAGAAGGACACGAGCACACAAATGCTGAAGCTGGACAGGAGAGTTTGCACAAATCAAGGGCGGTTTCTTCACAAGGTAGAGAACGGTTTTGTGCTTCTTTCCAAAATGCACAAAGCAAGTAATTTTTGGTGTGTAGAAATTGAGGTCGAGAGATTTCAGTTTATAGGCAAGGAGTGGAACTAATTTCCCAGAATTCTCTCCAAGGATAGGCATCATGAAAACTAAAAATTAGTTACCAAAAGATAATGAGAGTTCTACAAGAACAAAGAGATAAATCATTATCACTTTATCTCCAATAAGTTGGGTATTGATCATCTAGCCCAATTGACTGATTTCCTCTAAATACCCAACAATATTTGGGTTCCAACGTTTGTGGTGTGGATATTAATATTTTTCAATCCCGAGCTTATAGCTTATGAAGTTAAACGGGCCACTGTTTTTCATTATCGCCTAGGGGTTATTTGGGCATCACAAAAATACCCAACATCTATATTTATTAGGATTGAACAACAAAACTGTCAAATCGTAAAATCGTTTTTTTTAAACCATTGGTTTGAGCCTACGTGAATATGTTAACGTTTTGATTTTGAATTGAATCAAACCGCTTTGAAGTGGTTTGGTGTAGATTTTAATTTTTACAAACCGTTTCAAACCGTTGAATCGTTTACAGAAAAAATTGAAAATAATTCAATTTAAATTTTATCCAACCCAACTAAAACTAGTGGTGGCAATGGGCCGAACCGAGCCGGCTCGGCCCATGCCAAGACGAGCTCGGCTCGTGTGAGCTCGTGGCTCGTTACCCACGAGCCGAGCTTCGGCTCTGCTCGTGGGATTTTGAGCGAGCTCGGCTCGGCTCGGCTCGTTTATCTTTTTTTTTTATTTTTTATTTTTAAATACACATGACACACTAGTTTAATTGTAAAAGATATATATATATATATATATATATATATATATATATATATATATATATACATATACACACACATTTTGTGATTAATTTCTAAATATACATTTTCAAAAAAATTTATAATTTTTAAAAAAATAAGAACAAAAATTGTTTTGTTGAGTTACTAAGTTACTTGAGTAATAATGTAATATGTTTTTTGTTTACCATTTTATACTTAAACTTAAAAATAATATATATGTAAAGTATAAACACATTTTATAAATTATTTTTTAAATATATATTTTTCAAAACATTTTTATTTTTTATAAATAAAAAAATAAAGATAGACCCTCCTCCTTTATCCGGGCTTGGGACCGGCTACTTCAATTTTTAGTAGGCGGAGTTAAAAATTGTACACGAACAACTTGTTACGTGTACAATTTTTTAAAAAATATTATAAATGTATGAAAATTAAATTTTGTGATGATTAGGTGAAATTAAATATCACTTACTTGGTTACAGGCAATTTCGACATATTTATCTTAAATTCGATAACTAGCGTCTTCCCAATCTTTCACGCACATTAACGCTTCCAAAATATCTTCTTTGAGTCGACTCTTGACCTCAGAGAGAACCCTCTTCCCTGCACTAAAAGCAGACTCCGAAGCTACAATGATAACATGAGGTGTTAGTAGATCTTTTGCCATTGCAGAAACTACTGGCCAGTTCATTATCTCGCCAAAATTTAATTACCTCTTCTGAATTTTCTTAACTTCTTTGTTAGTAGGCAAAATATGACGAAAGTAATCGATTAATTCAGATGGCAACGCATTTGGACTATTACTCGAAGTTTGAGTACATGCAGTGGATGACAAACTACTACCACCACCACCAGATTAACCACATGCATATGCAAATGAATTAAATCTATATGAGTTCATGCTTTCGAATAAATCTAAAATTACATCGTCGTCATCCGTTGGATTAGTGGGAGGAGTAGATATAGGTACACGAGTAATATGTGTACACATTCGTGAAGCATATAATTCGTACATTTCACGTAATGTTTCTTCCAAATTCCTATAAGTAATAGATATACTAAAAGTTAAAGAATTTGAAATTTTATCAATTACAAATTTAGTACCCGATAAATTATATCGGGGGTCCATGACGCATACTAAAGGAAATAACATAGGTAATTCTTTCCAATATTTTCTGAATTTTAATTCCATGGAATATATAACTGCATGAAAATTGGGGTCATTTTGAAATCGTTTAAAAGTCTTAGCAATTGCACAAAAACGTTCAAGAACCATACAACTTGTAGGATAATAAACGCCAGACAATATATTTGTAGAATCATAAAATGTGGACAAAAAATGTTTTATTTTAAGAACTATATTCCAATCGGTTTCATTCAAAATAGTTTCGTCTTCATCTCTAACATGCCTATTGTTATAAAATTCAGTAATTAAATGTTCGAAACATTCACATGATTTTAATAATAAGTGGAATTTCATCTATGGCTTACGTCAGTAATAAATGTTTTTGTATTTGTATTTTTCATTCCATTTTCTGAACAAAATTCTTCAAATACTTGTTTTAGACTATGTGTAATCGTGATATATATAAGTGCACTCCTAATTCGGTCAATTTCATCCTTAACATGTTTTAAACAGTCTTGTACTACTAAATTAAAAATATGAAATACACATCGAATATGAAATAAATAACCACCAAAATCGGGTTGAAGTACTCTATGCAATTTATCGATAACAACTTTATTTATGGTAGCATTGTCGAAAGTAAAAGAACGAATTTTGCTCTCGCATTTATACTCTTTAACTATATTTATGATAGCATTAAATATAGTTTAGGCGTTGTGCGGGTACTCAACAATTTTAAAAGCAATAATTCTTTTATGCATAACCCAAAGTGGGTCTATATAGTGTGCAGTTGCAGCAATGTAACCTCTCTTATTAATCCCTTCCCACATATCAGAAGTTAAAGATATCACACCCCCATATTTCTCTAAATCAATTATCAATAGTTGTTTTGCATGAATAAAATATTTAATTGTATCAGCACGGAGAGTATTTCGACTTACCCCAATGTACCTCGGCTGAAGATATGTTTTGACGTAGTTCATGAAATGTTGGTTGTTCGCTATTGTTGATAAATAAATGGAGATTTGAGAATGTAAATTGTATAGAGTAGAGAATGAGAGAATAGAGATTGATATTGGTGGAAAAAAAGTTTGATTTAGGTGGGTATTTATAGAAAAAAAAATTCGAGGACCAGAACGGTCACTGAATAAATTCAGTGACCGTTCTGGTCACTGAATTAATTTGAACGGTCACTGAATTTTTCTTTTTATTTATTTATTTATTTTTTTATAATTAGTGGACGAGCCGAGCGGCTTGTGGCTCGTTAATTGGACGAGCCACGAGCCGCTCGGCTCGTGGCTCGTTATTTTTTTTATTTATTACCCACGAGCCGGCTCGTCACCCGTTTGGGCGAGCTCGGCTTGTGCTCGGGCTCGTGGCGTGAACAGTACGAGCCGAGCGGACGAGCCGCTCGACTCAATTGCCACCTCTAACTAAAACTAAAACAAACCCGGTTAAAAAGATACATTCATATTAGACGTAATTTAATTAAACTCAATAATTAAATAGACAATTATTCATCTCAATTAATTAATTAAATCATACTCAAATTACACACCAGTCATCACTACCGTAAATGCAAAATCCTCATATTAGGTGAAGTATCGAACAACTACTATTGAACCATGTTCATCGACTGCACTTACCATTGAAGAAACAATTAAATTTAGATGTTAATTCAAACTCTCATATTTCTTTCCTTCTAATAATTTTCTCTGATTTCAGCTAAATTCTCGGGTGAGTTTATTCATTTTTTGGGTAATTGTTTGCTATGTTTTATCGATAGTTGTGTTGTTTTGTTTTATTCTAATTTGTGCCAGACTTCCTTAAAATCTTAGCGTATAATATTTTTTGTTTATTAGCGTCTCAATTTCTATTCATTTTATTTTATTAGTTGTTTTATATCAGTTAATTATAATCAATGAATTCATGTACTATATTATTCTCTTTATGGAGAGAATGAATCATATATTACAATTGCAGATGTTGCGAGTATTGATTAAGAAGTTAAAATGTATCTACAATGTTATTGCATTATAATGATTAAAACTATGAAAATTTTCACAAATTAGGCATTATCTCGCAATTCAATTTACAGATTTTAAGTTTCAAAATCCAAAAATTAATTCATGAATTAAATATATTTTATTAATTAAGACCACAATTATACAACCAATGGTCACATGTCCGTACTTATAGGTTACAATGTCACATATTATCAAATTAATTGGCCATAATAAAAAATTTTGATAGGTCATAATTTATTTGTGGTTTGGGTTGGAAAAATTTTAAACCGCTTTAAGTGGTCTGATTTGAAAATTTGTCACAAACTGTTTAAATCGAACCATGTTCTCCCCTTACATTTATGATTATATTTTTTCGTTAATTTTAGTTTAGACAAAATTCACAAAAAAAAAAAAAAATTGTTTTAAATTTTAAAAAAGTTTATGTTTTAATCTTTTTGTATAGAGTGATTCATGTTAATCATAATTTTATTAATATTTATTTCTCATTAAAAATGAAAAAAATTAAAATAGACTAAAATATTTACTAGAAAAATGAACAAAAAATAAAATAAAATAAAAATCAAAGCTACAAACTTTTGGTATCAATTTTTTCATATATAATATTATGGTAATATTGTATAAAAATTAATTTTTTTTAGAGAAAATGTTATTAAACAAAGTAATATAAAATATTTCATGAATTTCCAATTTATGGTTATTAAATTATTCTAAAACTTTTATTTATGTAGACTTGTCAACTATTTGTGAATCATATTTGCTAAAAAAAATAAATAAGAAATCACATTTTATAATTTTAAATTTTATAACAATATTTGTGAATTATATTGCAAAAAAATTGAAATTAAGAAGTCACATTTTATAATTTTAAATTTTATAACAATATTTATAGTGGTATTTTTTAATTAAATTATCTTATCTAAATCAAAAGTATGAAAAAGTACATAATTGATCTCATGTACACAATGGATAGTGAACAAGATGTTATAATGTTAGTAAGAAAAAATTCGTTGATATGACAATCGATTAAATTAGTTTGTACCGTGTTATTTAGGATGATCTAATGTCATCTATTTCAAGTTGTCAAAATCTCTTTTTGATTCCTCGGCGTTAATAAAAGTATTGCTGTAAAACTGTATATTTGAGAGAGAGAGAAAAAAAAGGAAAAAAAAAAAAAAAAACTTAAAATAAGAAGCGATACCAATGGAACATGATACAACAAATAGAGAAAAAAGGGATATCCATATTATATTTAAATGACATTATTTGGTAATAACTTTTCGATTTTTATCAACAATTGGAACGTTAGGGATCATTTGTCACAAGGGCCATATATTAGGGACCATTCATGCCAATTTTCTTAAAATATGTTAAGCCTGGTAGGAATTAAAATCAAAATTTAAGTTTAAATTAGTGTCAATAATAATTAATTCTCACCAAACAGGAGCTAAGAAAAGGAATGATGGATTGAAATTAACATGATTAAATAATTGTTAATAATTTATTTGTGCTGAATTTTTCTATTGAGTGTAGCCACAAACCAATGTGATATCATAGGTTTCTTCGAACACGAACTAATTGAAACTCCTAGTTCAAATTCAAATGCATCAAATCAATACTAGTAAAACCTACAGTACCTTAAGATTATTATGATTTTGGGCAAGTTGGACACTTTCGAGGGAACCATACAGTTTTAAGGTGTTTGAAAGATACAATTTTAAAATTAACAAATATATTTTACAATTTCAAAAATCAAGTCATAATTAATTTTTATTAATAAAATAGATAATTAAATATATTAAGATCACATATTATACAATTTACTGTCACAGTTACGCACTAGTCACAATTACAAAACGTAACAATTACAAACCATGAATTTTATAGGTCACAATTTATTTATCGGTCACAAATTATCAAATTAATTGATCGCTTATAATTTTTCGATCGCAAATCTCATAGTCACAACTTTTTTATTGATAATTAATTATCAAATTAATAGATCACGCATTATTTCTCGATCATAAATTACAAATTTTATAGGTTACAACTTGCTTCACGATAAAAATAAATAAATTATCAAACATATTGATCATTACTTATTTCTCGATCACAAATTATACATTAATTGGTCACAATTTAAAAAAATTGTGAGCCGCGATTACAAAATTAGTTGCAATCTCATTTTTTATGTTAGATATTGCTTATTGGTCACAAATTATCTATTTATCGATCATATATTATGTATTGTCACAATCATTCAAATAATTGGTTGCAAACACTTTTCATCCCAATTATCTATATCATTTTACTGTAAACCATTTTTGAATGAATTTAACCAAAACCAGACTAAATTATCTGGTCATTCAATCAGATTTTTAACTTCTACTTTATTACCATTCTTATTTCATTCTCTTCCAAATTCCAAATGCACTACACAAAATAAATAAATAAACAAATAAATAAAAAATTTGGATCGCTTGACCCCATGTGGGTCCGTCCATGACAAAAATCACAATGTTGCTGTGCAACACCTTCCACAACGGCGAGCAACGCTTCACAGCGAGGGATAGAGAGAAGAGAGGATAGGAGAGACGAGAGATGAAAATGGTGGGTGGGGACCGGCATGGAGTGAGGTGGGTATATAAATTTATTTATTTTAATAATATTAATATTAAAATATAGAATTATCACTTGACTGTTGAACAACAAACTTTTAATCACAATTTTTGAAATGGGAAGTTAAAACTCATTGTTACGGGCCTTTTTGGAGGCCCCACGTCACCCCCACCTCGCCCGCCACGTGGACGAACTGATATGGCGTCACCCATGTGTCAGTCGAACTGAATCCTTATAGGACGAGCCGATTCCATCTTACCGAACTGGGATGCTAAAGCCCCCTAAAGCTCCGAATTCATCCACCATCCACAGTGGATGCGAAGGCCCGCACTCCACACTCGCTACACTTCACAATTCGCCTCGCCACACATATACCAAAATCTCTTGTTAGATCTCTCCAAAGTGATTGACGTTGTGTGGCAGGTTATGAACGGTTAACTCAGATGTTATGTCGATATCATTTAATGCCCACCAATCTATGGATTGCAAATTGACATCTATAAGAGGATGGTCCGTCCAGGATCTGATACCACGTGTCCCTCCATCATATAGTTCTCTTCCCTCCTTTAGTATAAATATCCTCATATGGTAATGAGAGGGGGATCCCGAATTTTTGGGTATTCTTTATCGCTCTCTCTTTTTTTAAAAAAAAAAAAAAAAAAAAAAACCTCACACCATATTTGCATATATCCTCAACCACGTACCGGTGACCATTTCATCGTCGGATATCACTTTCCGATTGATTGAAATACTGACTTAACCGTCGAAGTGCTCGTGGCTGATTCCACCTCGACCGGAAAAGGCCACGAGTGACTAACAACGTGCTACCGTGTGCATATTCTGTTGGCCACGTGTTGAAACCATTTTTCATGATCAACACTCATGCGTTGGTGTAATTTTTACTAGTTTAAATTGAAGGGTAGTGCTAATGGTACATTGGACACCCTTATGGACACTCCAATATAGAAGGAGAATAATCCTAAATTGAATATGACTTCATCAATGTCATATACAAAATAACATTATAAAAATTATCAGCTGTTATGTCAAGTTCAGCATTTACTATATAATTAATTAACTGATAGTCTTACCTGCCAACTTTTGTCATGCAATAGTCTATACTATAAAATTGGATGCCCTCTATTCAAATTTGAACAGGATTAGGTTGTGGTATCATATGGACATGGGTCCTATACCATGTGAAAGTCTTTGATAGGTAGAGGACACGTTAGACAATACTAATCGAGGAAAATAATTGAAATTTTGTCTATATTTTACTGTTCTCATACAGTGTATCAGATATTTCTTGTATTGCTCAAATATGAAAAATACGAGTAACATATTAACTATGTTTACCTTTCAAGACGAAATTTTTAGACTCAATATCCTATTAGAGTCTAAAAATACTCAGATATTAACCGAGCAATCAGATTTCGAAAAAGGACTCTATATTGCGAATACATGTTAAGGGTATAATTGCACAATGTTTAAATACAAAAGAAATTTTCAATAAAGGACTCTATATAAGATATTACCAATTTCTATCTAATCAATCTTACCAGCCCCCGTTTTTTTCTCATTCTCATTTTCAATCTTTTTCTCTTTCTTCATTTCAATTACACATTAATATTACGCATAAATCTAAAAATTCTCTTTACTTTTTAACCACACATTCTTTCATTAATCACTGTTCAAAAACACATTTTTCTACTAAAATGGGTGTTTGGAGACAATTTTCAATAGGATTTTAATGAAAATTTGGATAGTTGGAGTAAAATTTGTAGCGTTACACAGTAAAATTTGAGCAACAATTATTGACCAAAATTACCTTAATGTACCATTTTGACATTTAATTCATTCTATTTGAATGAAGGGCATTTGTGGGAATTTGGAAATTATTGAGTCAGAAATTGCGGCTAGAAGAGGAGAGGAGATCCATATTTTCGAACGGTCCAAATTTTCATTAAAATTTCGTGAGAATCACCTCCAAACATGCGCTAAATAAATGGTAAGTATGTAAAGTGAAGTAAATTGTACGTTAATGAACAGTACGAAAGAAGACAAGAAATTTGAAAACAACGACGGTTTTACTACTCAATTTTATCTATTATTGCGCATTAAAGTTCCTTAACATAAACTTTTTGCCAGGCAACGGTTCTTAAGATAAGAGAGCGATCAATTGTGTGCTATCTTGACAGCATTCTACTTTATACAACGTTAAAATAACATGTCATTTCATCTTTCTTTTTGTCATTTATTATACAAAATTGTTTGATTATTATAATATTATATTTTTAAACAATAACATGCTATCTAAGTTAATTGAATTGAGTACGAATTTACTGTGGAATCACGAAGTTATTTTTTAAATCGACTTTTTCAATGAACCAGTGGATTAGAAAGAAAAGTTACAAAAATTCACGCCCAAGTTTCGTTAACCAAAGTCACTTAGAGCATCTCTAAGGGACTCTCTATTTTTAAAGAGTTATTCTGTCATTGAGAGATCATCTATAAATTTAGAGAGTTAAAATTTTGAAATACTGCAACAAGCTCTTTATATTTAACACTTAATTTTATTACTCCAGAAAAATATTTATTATTTTTATTTATCTTTTACTTTAACTAACTTTTCTTTAAATTATTTTATTGCTTAATTTAAATATTCTCTTGCAGCATGATTTTAAGCGTTGACTCTTTGAAATAGATAACATCTCATGTTTAAAGAGTCTCTTGAAGATGCTCTTAATACATAAGAGATTACATAAAGGAAGTCAATTAACTATTAGCAATTTCTTTTCCGCTAACTTAGATGTACATCAAATGTTTCAAAGATTAAATATTGTAGCACTTCTGAAGTTCATTTCTACCTCCATCCATTCACACGTTGCGGAAAAATTCTCCACTACTACCTCTATCACGAGTTTGGCAAGTGCCCAAAATCTCAGGGTATCTAATCATATTTTTCATACAAACAGTCACGGGTCATCATCTTAGTTCGTTTACCAACTAATTAAACAGACGCAAATACCTATTAATTTAACACCTAGAGTGAAATAAATAGTGTAGTTTGCTAATTTAGTATGAAAGGTGACATAAACTCAATGGATACGAAAACATTAATTAGTAAAACATGGTTTGCCTATTTTCACATAGACAACATGACAGGATCCCACACAAGTTTTATCCCAAACAAGCACCAAAAACAAAACAAAAAAAAAAAAAAGATGTCCCTACCTTACTAATATATGTTTTATGTTTTCTAATCTTAATCTATGCAAAAACAATCTTGTCCTTAACTCTTGATTTGACCTCATTAAACTCAAGAAATGACCCTATATATAATTATGTCTACAAATAGTGTAATATTTGTAGTTGGTGGTGGGATTTTGTTCAAATTTTGAAATCATTTGATTTGCATTTTAGGGGTAGGTATGAAGTATGAATCCATGAAGTATGAAACCAACTTTAGCATTCTAGACCATGTGGGATTGGTGGAGGTGGGTGGGGTGGGGGTACGTGTGTGTATATATTTATATTGTATGTATAGTATAGGTATGTCAGCATAATTTGGTTTTGAACTAGGTTGTTCTTGTTTTGGATTTTTATACCTTTTTCACTATATAAGAGAGAGAAGTACAGAAAATTATGGTCCCAATCAATTAATAGAAGACTCCTCTCTACTGGTCCAAACAGACAAAATATAGGGGGTAGGGGAAGGGGAAGGGGAAGGGGTAGATTTATGGTTTTCATCTGGTAAAATGTGTCACATTAAAGGTGATGGAAGAGAAGAATTTAGCACATATTTGACTCAATTAGATGTTTTTTTGGTGGGAATTAAAATTAGATTTTTAGTATATTGTAATAGAAATTTTTGAAATGTGTGGTTGAAAAGTTGTGGGACCCATGAAATATGTGATTAATATTGATTGTTTGACTTTGATTTAAATTAAAATCTTATTTTAGTCTATACCAAAACACGACCTAATATCCACCAATATTGAAATAAGATGGAGAAGCTACATCACTTGTCCTCGACGTTGCCCTAGTAGCATATTGTTCTCTTCAACCTTCAAACAATATTATCAACCTTTCTTATTTATTTTTTATTTTTAAATTTCTATGAAGTAAAATCTAATTTCATAAGACTATTGATTTGCAACAATATTTCTATTCCGCCTCTTAGAAAGAAAATAATCAAACTACTATCGATTTGCCACAATATGGCTCGATGCTGCCTAATTGCAATGGTTCATTTGTCTTCTCTTCTCTTCTCGGAAGGTGAATTAAAGAAAAGCAGTTTGTCTTCCTCTCTATTACTTAGAAAAAGTGAACAATCGGTTCAATTTTGGGATGTTGAGTAGCAATTATCGTCCAGCTCCCCAACCTAATGTTTTACCGAGTTTGAATGCACGAAATCGTAACATGAAGGACGTCTATATAAATTTAAAAGGAAAAAAAAACAATTTATGTTACAAAAGTAAATAAAATTATGCATGCTAAATGTTTGACCATATAAATGTGTGCATATCTGCCGTAATAAGGACGGAGTTGGACTTTATATATAATAATTATTAAGGTATTTAAAGTACCAAGGTTTTTGAATAATAATATTTTATAAATATGTTCACGTCAAAAAGGTCAATATTTCGAAACGTACAAAATTTTAAAATATTGTTATTTTGCGACTTCAGTTTAAGAACGCACCTGCAAAATAATACATGTATGAAGCAACACTAAACTGTTATTCTTCCTCTTTCTCTATCCCTATCCCATAGGTATAATATTTGAATCAATAGATAACCTTTTCTGTTGTATGAATCGATATTATTCAATTCCAATCCCTTCTCGATACCTTCCAATAAAATATCGAATGGATCCCAAATTGACGGGTTAGTGTGAACTTATCAATGCTGTTATGCACTCTTCGAATATGAATCCATTTTCTGAAAGATCCTGACTATCATATTTTGATGGGCCTTCGAGATCCTTTTGATGACCTATATTGTGTTGAAGGATATCTATCTAATCCAAACGATTGCGTAAAGCCCGTGATAACAACGAAATTGAGGAGAGTATATAGAAAAAATAGTTCTTTTCTATTATATTAGATTAGAATTGGTTTGTGATCCCAATTTAAGTGAGTTCTCTTTCTAGTTTCTTCCGTGATGAAATGTTGACAACTATACAAATTAATCTAAATTGATAGCATATAAGAACAAGTTTGATTGGGTATCGATAGTTAACTGAGTACTTTTATCCCGACTCTTTAGTAGATAGAAGAAGTAGAAGAATAAATCACAGCATCAATTCGGATTATTTGAAATTTACCCAAAATTAATGTAAACATATCGAAATTTAAGATGTGTAGAAGAAATTAGTAAAATGGGAACACCATTATGAGAAAAAATTAATACGGGGCCCTTCAACAAAATGGGTTCATTTCCATTGTGATCATTACAATTTGGACCATTTGGTCTGCAGGGGTGCTATAAAATCCCACTAGATGCTTGCCATAAAGGACATTGTTTTATAGTACCTGTTCTATTGAACTATGTACAAACATCCAAGTTACAAAAGAATTGACATGTAATTATATAGGATCAGCACGAGTGGATTATGGAGGGCCCCGTACAATAAATAGTCGAAAGTTACTTCTACCACTAAAAATTTACTTTTTAACTTCCTCGAATGATTTTTTTTTTGAAAAAAATTTGTTTGATTATAATAGATATGCAAAAACAATTGTAATATTTCTAACTCTTTTTTTTTTTTGGACTTAGAACCTGTCGAATACTCGTACTAAATATAGATCGAGTCAATAAGACATATTTATTGCATGTCTCACTTCTTCAAATTTGAAAATAAGTGACTTAGTCTTGCCATGACTTTTTAATTTTATTAAAATCCCAAAAGACAATGTTTTCAAGTGCCTATAATCCATTTAATGCAGCATCGATCCTTAAACGTGCCACAAACATCATTAGCATGTCCCCTACTAACTTACACTATCTATTCCAATTTGGCCATAAATAAACACGACACTTTTCTTTGCCAATCACGTTCTACAAAGTATAACTTGAATAGAATAACAAGTAAACACAACTAAAAACCCTTTCTTGCTCATTCCTAGGAACTCAATAACGTGATCGATATAAGTCAAACATATCGTTTTACCCCTAATTCCCTGAGGATCGGGGGTTCCCTAAGCTACAAGGAAAGGCACAATCGTTACTCAGTTCTCGTTTGACAAAACTTTTGGAGATTATAGTTTTTATGAAATATGTCATTAAAAAGTATATAAAAATTGTGGGTCGGATGAATTGTGTGATTGACAATGAAGTTCGACCAACTTATACTCAAACACGGGCTTAATATCATGTCATGGTTTCAATTGTGGGCTTATATAGAACTAAGGAGGCAGGGCGTAAATGATTTGCCTCCGATATGGATTTCTCCACTATGGACGTTGCGGACAGTTTGGTTGATTATAAGTTCGAAAAATCTTTTAAATCAGTACAAATCAGCTCAAGCAAGGAAAAAAACCATATCGAAACCCGCAAATTACCTAAAACCTCGTTATCTTGCTTGCTTTCAAATATTGAAAGACTTCACTTTATCGTAATCACATTCACTATGGTCTATCATCTCCAACGTGTTTAGTTGCAAAGTATTTCTAACAGTTTCTGTAAAAGAAGGAAAGAAAATTTATTTTATTACTGTTTAATCAAAACTTATCCATAATTATATAAATATATTTCAATAGTTATAAATAGTTTTTTTAATAATGTTGACTTGTCTTCGTCTCCACATAACGGCTCCCGATTCCGTCACGGCTATATATACGGGCTGTTTTCAATACACACTCACCTCACATCTCATTCTCTCTCTCTCTCTCACACACACACGCGGAGTAGTAGGTGCCAAAAAGATCTAGTTTTGAGAAGTTTGAAATGGTTGCGTGAAGAAGAAGAGTGGTATCTTTGTGTTATCTTGAGAAAATTCACACACACACACAGAGTTGGTGTTCATTTTTTTGTCTTCTTGAAAATGGGAAAGAAAGATCAGACCCACAAAGAAAATGAGAAAGTTCAAGCTGTACTTCACCTTCTTAGAAAACAAACTCCCCTCACTCTCAAACAGGTTAAATTTCACCTTCGACTGTGTGTTTTTCTGGTTCACATACAAGTATACAACAATGTGTGTTATATTTCACCTTTAAGTATGTGTATTTGCATGTTAAATCACGGGTTCCTAGCATACCCAAGAATCAGCTTATTTTTCTTTATTAAAGTTCTATTTTAGCTAAAAAAAATTATGTTGTTTTAGCAGGAGAAATTTTGCAACAATGTCTGTGTGGAGAGGTTTCTGAAAGCAAGAGGGGATAATGTGAAAAAAGCAGCTAAGCAGTTGAAAAATTGTCTTGCCTGGAGAGACTCCATAGGCACTGGTATTTTAGCACGATCTCAGCTTATTTTGGTCACTTTTACATAACTTACACTGTTTGAATCTAAAATTCACTTATTTTCGATATAAAAATAGGTTTCATCTCAGATTCTCACGTTTTTCACCTACTTTATTTTGTCTGTGTCTTCTTGTTTCTTATACTATTGTTCTTTTTACCCTTAGAATCTTGCTTTACTTTGATTTTGAAAATAATCCCATTAAAGTACTCAAAAACTGACTTATGCTAAAGTAGATTATCGCAAAAGAGCAGAAAACTTGTTTTTTTTTTCGCTCACTTTGGCTTTTTCTGTTTTTGAATTATTAGACCATTTGATAGCCGATGAATTCTCTGCTGAGCTCGCCGAAGGTGTGGCTTATGTCGCTGGCCATGATGACGAATCAAGACCTGTCATGGTAATTATTTTCACCTTTTTTTCTCTTAGATTTCACCTCCCTAAAATTCAAATAATAATAATAATAAAAAAAAAACGAATTCCTATTTGAAGGACTCGCTTGTACTATTATTAACAAAGACGTCACTTTTTTTTTTCGAAGTGCAGATTTTCCGAATCAAGCAAGATTATCAGAAATTTCATTCACAGAAACTGTAAGTTATTTTTTTTGGAGATACATTTTTTGCTTAAAAATGAGATATACTTATTTCTTGTTGAAATTTTTGTAGGTTTATTAGGCTGCTGGTGTTTACACTAGAAGTGGCTACTCAAACTATGGGAAAAAATGTCGAACAATTTGTTCTTCTCTTTGATGCCAGTAAGTTAATTATCTTTATTATTTCACTAGTCTAATATTGGGTTATAGTCAATAGAAATAGACTTGACGATGGGATATAAATGTCATTTTAGTACATTCTCTGCCATAAAAATCCAAACACAGCTTTTATCTCAGTTGATAGCAGCAATTAATGTACATTCCATCTTGGGATTCTGCAGGCAACTTTAAATCATGTCTAAAAAGAAACCTAAACACACGCCTTTTGTTAAAATTCATAATTATTTTTTTAAAATTTTCAATGTCACGCCTAATTACTTAACTGATAATCAATTAATTAAGTAATTAATGGAGTAAATAAGCAGACAATGGGGACTGAAACTTTTTCAGAAATCGTCAGAAATGCCCTTGAAATGTCATGGTCGTGTGAGGGGATTTAGGGGGTATATAGGGTCATTCTTCATGACTCAATTATGCTATGCAAAAGTGACCATAATTCTACTTTTTTCCTGTGGCAGAAGACAGAAACTGTGAAAAATGGAAAACCCAACAGTTATTTGAATTTTCTTGACTTTTTAGAGGGCTCTTTTTTTGATAAATATTCTCTTTTTGAGGTGGGGGTGGGATGGAAGAAAAACGTAAGTGGGACAGTGGGGTCCACTCATATTATATGATACTTCGGATTTTGAATCACTCAAATCGGTGAAGTCATAACAATATGAACATTTAATGAATAAGAGAAACAAATACGATGAACGAACCCCCGATTTTCGATGTATCATGATTTGAATGGTTTAAAGTCGTTAATATCATAATTTGAATAGACAATTTTATATATAGCACCGCTGGAAAGTATTCTTGTAAATGGGGGTGCATGGTGGGGTAGGGTTTTTGTTAATTCTTGGTGACTAAACAATGCGAAACTACAGGCCTTTTCCGGTCAGCATCAGCTTTTATGAACATGTTGCTGGCAACACTGAAGATCTTAGCCGATTATTATCCAGGCAGGCTTCACAAGACCTTTGTCATTGACCCTCCTTCCCTCTTCTCTTATCTTTGGAAGGTACATCACCTCGAAACTCAATGATAATTGAGAATTTTTATGTTTACATGTTTATCACAACTTCGTGTACCACTTAGTTGCATATTTAACTTGTCGCTATCTTTTGGGAAAGTTCCGTGATAGTCAATAAATATATTTGTATTTGACATTTTAATCGCATTTACCAAGTCAACTCGATGTAGAAGATTATATATATATATATATATTGTAGTCTTTTGGACCCTGATTATGTGATTGAACAATATAGCAACTTATTGTAACTTACTATTATTAATGCACTATGCATTAAATGAAGTAAATTCTTATTGTTGTTATGTTTTTATTGTTGCAGGGAGCTAGGCCATTTGTTGAGCTATCCCCACTCACAATGATAGTGTCATCTTTGGACTTTGAAGAGTCTTGGGAATTCAATGATTTTCTATCTTACCCACGGGCAGCATCACTCCGTTTGGATACTTCTTGTGTGCCATCAACCAATAAAGTAGGGGCGTGCGCTTCGTCAAGATTTGCGTTCACCGTTTCACACCATTTTGATTCACTCAAACCTTGGCACTTGACGTTGAAGGATACGTCCACATCTAAAGTGGGACCCACGACCACATCTTTGGCTTCCTTTGGTCCCTCCATCTCGCCCCTTAATGCTCGATCCTACTCGTTTGCATCACCGACTGCTAGAGGGCCATATGGCAACATCGGAACCCTCAAGAAGAGCTTCTTCCCATCAACACCAATGCCGCAGAAAACTCAAAAACTGGATCCATCAATGATCAAGCATCCAAGGACTCCAAGGCCTTCATTCCTCCAATCACCTGCTTTGTTCTTCAAGAGGGATTGTCAATTAACTCGAACGGCAAAATCTCAAGAATCATTTATCCCATTCCTGAAATTTTATCGTCGACCGTATGATGAGATGATTTATAGGTCAAAGATGAGGCCTCCTCTAGGTGGCCTCATATCCATCGTCTCTTCTCAGCTCAAGCGAGGACAGGTTTCGGTCTCCCAACGATTTTGATCAAATAACAAGAATGCATACTATTGTATTTAACCAAGACCGAATGATAATTGAATTGTTGTTTCATAATCTCAATGTCAAAAGGTTTTAATGCATGCACTTTACATTTATTTTGCCCACCTCACCCCACTGGCACCTCATTATGTAAAGAAATAGACTACGTGTTAAGAACGTCTCCAATGCAATAATGCAAATCGTTGTACACGTGGCAAGGAAGATAAGAACGGAGAGACGTATCTCCACTGAGATTGCAGTTCGCACTAAATTAAGCGAAGGATGTCCAGCATAACATAAATACTTTATTAAGTGGTTCAAGGTTATGTTTGCAACCTATGTGAGATTGGAACAGTTTTTCCAATTCTTTCACATTTATTCCTCTTATTTATTGTCCAATTTTCAACCATAATTTCTCATTCATATTGAAATGATTTTTCACAATTAAATATTCTACACTCATCTACTCGGAACGTAGAATTTAATTGAACATTAATTTCGAGAAATCTAATATCGGGTCCCACTTAAAATTGTGGCCAAAGTTGACCCACTTATGGCACCATTTCCAACATTAGGTAGCATTACTCATTTTGATATGATGTAACACTTTGGTGAAATCCGCTATTTCATTGGAGGTGTTCTTAGTGGTTATCAAACATTGTGCAACATTATGTCACATTTAGTGCTATGTGATCAACACTTCGGTTTGTGCAAGAACGTGGCATGGAACTAAGACATCGTGGTCAAGACGGTGAACATTACATTGGAAATCACTTATGACCCAAATAAATCTCCCAACAAAACTAATTTTTATGTTTCAAAATATTTTGCACCGTTGTTTATATATATACTTATGAATTGCAATTTATCTCGTTTGGATTTACGTTTGTAAACCTAGAACTTTTGTTCTGCATCATCGAGTGGTCTGGTTCACGTGTCGTGGACCACTATAGCCCTAACAGGATTGGGCTGTTTTGGTTTGAATTTCCTTTGACACCTCTAAAATTATCAATTAGGGTAGCGAAAAGAGAACTACACGAATATATATGCACAAGAATTGAGTAGCATATACACTCGTTCACGGGAAGATAATGATTTGTACGAAAAAATCAAATAGAAGGGGAAATCTGCTAGTGTTTTTCTTTGAAAGTTTGATTAAAGTGTTCTTTTTCCTTCGAAATTGTGATGAACTTCAATCCTAGTTAGGTTGGTCTTAGCTTGAACTGTTCAATAATATAAAAAATTAGGCCGAAGTTTGAAAAACCCTTCTGTTTGTAAGCTTCTTGTTGGTATGAATATATGTCGTTTGGTGTATAATTGTATGCAAAAGTCAACTAGAGATTCTCAAAACTGCCAATATTTCTTCATACTGGATTAGTGTGTGGCATTGCATTGGAAATTAAAATTAAACACACACACATATGTATATGCACTTAACGTCCCTTAACTATGAAAATATTAATCAAAACATATAAAACCTTTTAAGATATAAATTTAAGATACAATGCGCACGTTTGAATCGTATTTTTTTGAATACCGTGTGATTAAAAAAAGAAAAAATATTTTTGATTTACGTGTAATATTATTTAACTGGAGAATGCGTTGTTGATAAGAGAAGAAATAAAAAGGAGTTATAATTTTAACGGGGGTCAAACATGAGCAATAACATAGATATCATAATCATTAACTTGTCCACATAAATGTTCTCTAGTCCACATTAGAAAGTCTTATCTTATTCACTTGGAGAGAACATTATTTATAATTCTTATATTTGGAGAGAATTGTAAATAAAGTTCTCCTACCACATTAGCAAGTAGACAGTTTTATCCCACCCACCGTGGGTAAGAGAACAACTTCGAACTTGTCCATACATGTTTCATTGTCAAATTTAATAGTACAATAAATAAAATTGTGACTCCTATTTCCGTTTGGCAAAGCTTTTTTTTTTTAAAAAAAAGTTAGAAGCTGATTTTGAGATTAAGAAGCTAATTTTAAATATGCTTGGATAACTTTTTGAAAGTTCTTTGTGTGGTCACAAGAATTTTTATAGAATCAGTCTATAGGTACAGGAAATTGGTACATCATTTTGAAATGGACGACACAGATTCAAATATGGGAAAAAAAACACACACACACACACAGATGTTGCCACAGCAGCATCATGTACAAATTCTGTGAGTTATTCCATGTACTTAGAGAATAACTCATTTTTATAGGAAGTTGACCTAAAAAACTCTCTTGCATGTAGCAAAAAATTCTATCAAACGAGCCCTTAGTATTTTCGAATCAACTCTAAAAAGGAATCATGATGAGGTTGTATTTGTTTGGTTATCTGGTTCTGAGATTTTGGTTTGTATTTTAGTTTATGATTATGTTAGATATCGTCAGAAGTTGGTGTTTGTGTTAAAACTTGTTCTTGACTGAGTTCTGAGATTTTTTTTCAATTAAAATTCTATTTGGTACACGTTAAAATTTTCATTTTCATTGTTCTACTCATTTTCAACCACACATTCTTCAATAAAATAATATTTTCCATCACATCAATAACTTTTCTTTTTTTTTCAACCACACATTCTCTATCAATCTATCATTCCAGAATACATTCTTCCAAAATAATGTATCTCAAACACACCATAAAAAAAAGTCTATTTCACTTCCTTCTAGATTAAATCTGAAGAAATGTACTAACATTTGGATTTTAGTATTTGTTGTTTATGGGACAGCCTGTAGCGGTAAGTCTTTGTTCTTTAAGAGATACAATTGACAGTACAAAATAGACAGGGAATCATTCACTCTAGTCTTAAAGAGGGTAAAATTTTTTAACTTAATTCGACTTTTTTCTCTCTTTTTTTGTTGCAGTTGAATTGCTTAATCTATACTTTCATTTAGTCGACCACCCTATTAATTTCTCAACTTGTAAAACAAAAAAATGCTACAAATGTTGAGACGATGTAAACAAAAATGTCATATTGGTACTTTCACCGATTAAGTAAATGAATCTAGGAAAAATGATTTGTTAGGAAGTTCTCTCATGTAGGACATAATGTGAATGCGGAAGCCTTCAAATCAAGACATTATATGTCAAAACGTGTTTCGAGTTCAAGTACATTTAGCCCTTGTCTAGTCGCGATTTTTGGCCCAGAAAAAAATAATATCGATGAGCCATTGTGCAACTAATTACATTTTTTAGGACAATAATTGACAAGTACTGCTTGAGCCATCCCATCAACTCATTCATGCCTTTTTCTCCAATTATCATTGCACCCTTTCTTGAATTATGAAGTTTAAAAGAGCTTTTTAATCATTGTGGTAACAATAGTCGATAAGTCTTTAAAGAAGCCAATTTGATACATTTGAAAAATTAGTACTACGTGTAACGTGTATTGTCAAAATTCTGCAACGGACAAATTCTTTTGACAAATATTTTATTCCGAATCCCTATTGCAAAGTATCAAATTTTGATAAGTAGTTAAATTTAATTGTGACAGGCATTGACTTAATGTCACAATTACATTCTACTCGAAGCCTTGAATTTGACTAATCTCAAACCACTCGAGGAACTAGTTCAACGGATTTATCTACTCCTAAATGAGTCATAATCCACTATGGAAATTTCAAATTTCATCACTCACAAGAATAGCTAGGGTTTTCTGTCAATGTGAAACATGATTGAGATCCCATCACTTAGTAAAAGATGTCACATGATGGGGTCTTTTCTATTTGACTCTTTGTTCCCATAATTTTCTTCGCAATTGGTGGAATTTGGAAATATGTAGTGATAATTAATGACTCTTCATTCAAGGTGGGACCCACTTTTAGTGTGCTTTTCATATAGTTGAAAAACTGGTGTTATAGTTTTCAAACTTCTTTTTTAAATGTTCAAAATATTATAAATGAACTATCTATCTTTAATATTCATGTTTCTATCGATGACTTGTGAGAGACTTGATTACTTTAATAACATGTCAAATCATTTTATAAATGGAGAAGAATTCATTTATTTAAATCTTATATTTCTTCCATTTATACTACAAAACGATTTTGTCTCGATGTCCCCTGTGAGACGAATTTTGGGGTTCGACTCTAGCTAAAGCAAATATATCTTGAGTTGATGGTGGATCAAAAGACGTACAAAATTTTCCCTTTATATCCGGTTCCATTTGGGCATAAAACTTTATTTGGATTCGGATACGAATTCTCTTATATTCATTGATAACAAAAATGTTAAATCTCACGAAAGGAATAAAAAAATTGTAATGGCAAAGACTATAGTATGAATAATGTTATCTAGCACTGGTATTGTTGAATACTAATTTATGTGGCATCATATCATATATTCTATTAAATGGATTCTTGTATTTAATTGAATATATAATTTAGGGCGTGTCCAGTAGAAATTAAAATCCAAGTAAAATTAAAAATATAGTCGTTATTGGGTCTCACTCGTCTAATAAAAGTCAACAATAACGACTAATTTTTCAATTTTAATCTCTATCAAACACACTCTCAATGTCACTAGTGTTGTTACTTGATTGGTGTTAAATACCACTTGTACTAAATATCATGAGGAAATTACAGAAAAAAAAGGCATTTAATTTTTCAAATTAAAAAATGAGATCTTAAGTTTATTTAATAAAAAATCAGGTATTAATTGAATTTATAATTAAAACTCTAATTTATTTCCTTTCTCTCTCCCTCTAAACATATAGGGCTTCAAATATTTTATACATTCTCTCTCTAAACCCACTCAATTGCCTCCCTCCATTCTCTCTCACCTTCCCGTCATTGCACCACCTCTTTCGACCACGAACTCCTCACCTTTTCGTTGCTATTGCCCACCATCGTTACCCAGCCCCATCACCACCATCAATCCATATCGCTAGCCATGAGCTTCAATCGTGACAGTGAAATTGTGTGCGACACGACAAAAGCTTCAATCACTCCTCACCTTTCTATTGCCACCATTCATTGTCGTCACTCAACCCCATAACCATCCTCAATCCATTTCACCCTAGAAGGAGCGCGAATCGTCACGAGTTGCGACGTAGATCCACCTACTCTGGCGACTTTTCGTAGCCGAAGCATCGCGACATTGCTACACCGACGATATTTTATGCGGTGGCAATATTTTGTGTGGTGGCGGGGTTTGTGGTGGTGGATTTGACGATTTTTGTGGTGGTGGATTTGGTGGTTGGGATGATGTGGTGTTTTGTGTGGTGTTGGTTTTGTAGTGAAATTGGTGATTTGTTGGTGGTTGCGGTGGTGAGGAGGAGGAGGTGGAGGTGAAGAGATGGAGAGTACGATGTTCCTAATTGTCGTGAGGTGGTGGAGGTTCGGCGCGTCGAGACGATGGTGCTGTCGGAGGTCGCAAGTGTTCATCAATTATTTGGTCTGCTACCATTAAATTGGTTAATTTGTGACCAATAAACAATACGTGATCAATGAAAAAAATAATTTGTGACCATGAAATTATATGTTACCTAAAAATTTATTAAATTGTGATCGATAATTTAATAATTTGTGACTCATAATATTTGTGATTTGTGACCTGTGACCTATTAATTTTTTAATTTCTGATCGAAAAATAATTTATGATCAATTAATTTGATAAAATGTGATCAATAAATAAGTTGTAACTCATAAGTATGTATACTTGACTGAATTGTATAATTGTGATTTTTATATATTTAATTAATTAATACCTGATTTTTGTAATTTTTAAACCTAAGGCTTGAAAATTGATTTGGTAATAATTAAAATCTGATTGATGAATTTTTTCCCAAATATCATTACTAGTTATACAGCCAAAAGTATACATGTTGTATTAAATTGTAGGGTTACCTGGGCTGGGCCAATCTGGAATTAAACTATTGGGCCTTTTAAGAAGAATAAAGCTCATTAAAAGAATATATTGCAGTCCACTATCCCAATAAGTAGTGAGCAAAAGAAAACTTCACACGATTTTATAAATTTTCAATTATAGCACATCTTTTCTAACTTTTACAATGAAGAGATGAATATAACATTTAAAAAATGAACTAACACAATTTATGTGTATTTTGGCATTAAAAAAAGTTTGTATCGTTCTTTGTTGAGTATTGATTTTATTTTTATTTATTGCAATCAACCAAATCCAAGTAAAGGTATGTTGATCAAGAACATTTTTAAAATTCTTCTTTTTTTTTTTTTTTAAATGAGATATCGCTTTGGTACACTCCATTTCCTTTAATATATATTTATATCTACCATTAAATTTGTAGGTACCATTTAAGACTTGAAAAGTCGCATTTACGAAACTAATAAATGCAGTCTATAAAGTTCTATGCAAAAATGAAGAACAAAGACTAACTTGAAATAAATAATCACGCGTTTTCTTCCACTAGACTTGGTAGTGAACTAGACGACTTGACATGTTCTAGATGACTTGGTCGTTATTTCATCCTTCTTTCAAAGTGGGAGTGCTCGGTCCGTGGGACGTCTAAAAGTTTATGGTCTGTTCTCAGGCCATTTTCAGTTATCAATTTTTGAAAACACTGAAAACAAATTTACTTACCTATTTTCAGAAACGAATTTCCAAAAACGGGTTTAAAATTTACAAAGAAAACGGAAAACACCAAAAAAATCGTTTTGGCTGTTTTCAGTTAAAACCAAACCAAAACTTTTTTTTTTTTTTTTTTTAAATAATTTTTCAAAATGACAAAAAGAACGTATTTTTAACAATTTCAATAATTTAAATTGTAGCTGTTTGGCCTACTGTCTAATCTGTCTTGTCAAACATATTCTAAATGGTTAGTTTCTTGCATCTTTGGCAAAACGTAAATTATAATAGAAGTTAATCAAATATACTTTTTTATCTCGAGTGCTTATAAGTTGGGTCATACAAATACGTGGATAATAAGAGAATAAAAGTTGCGAAATCTTAAAATGAGAACAAAAGATGGAGTTTGAATAGCTTATAAGTATTTAGTTTTATCAAATATATTGTCTATATCGTAAGTTCCATGACTTAAAATCTATAAATTTTATTTAAAAAAAAAAAAAATTAAAGAAGTTTGGATGAGGCTTATCTATAACATCAAATGCTTTGGTGTCATGATGAAAGAAGTCCAATGAAATCGTGGCACATATGTTGTATTATAAAACGGTGCCTCGCGACCAATTATTTGTTAACCTGCAATTCAATTGGATCCAGCCAGCCAGTCTGAACACCAAACAAATTATTTGCTACACTTTCAGAGAATTCGTAAAATAGAAGAAAGCTTTGAAAAATTTGCTGAAGTTTCTAGTTAGTTCAAACCTCATGTCATGGATAAAATCAAATTCAAGACTTATAATTAATATTCAAAACTGTACAATTGTGATAAAGCTATTATAAATTCAAGAATGAACCACGAAACTCGCAAAATATTGAATTTGAATGTTTAAGATTTAAAATTGCAGCAAAAGTCCCAAACTTTTGAAATATTAGCAGACTTTTTTTAAATCTTTGATTTGTTGCAGTCGTCACCGATAACCTTTTCAAACATTGCATATGAGGCCCCTTTGGATGATTTCCATCAATTTTCCGTCAGTTGATCCAAAAAATTAATTTTGACCGATTTTAGTAAAGACAAACCGGTAACTTTGCATTTTATATTTTTAAAATATTATTATCAATTAAAATAACAATTAAACTAAAAACAAATAAGACAATGTGCCCCACCCCACACCCACACCCACACCCACACCAACACCATCTTCACCTTCAATTCCGGCAAGCTACCACCCAAAACGTCGGACATACATAACACTAGAAAGCCCTCATCACCCTCTATAATTTCCACCCAACGCCCTGCTTCGAACCCACCTGAACTTGCTGGAAAATTGAGCCAAAACAACCTTCTCAAGTCTAAAAAAAAGGTCGGAATCTCTAATCCTGGCAACACCCATGTCATGTCAGACATTCCATGTAATTATACACATTAAATGCACAGAAACAAAACCAGCAAACTACATCTTCAAACACAGCCACAGCATGACTTTAGATGGCTTTTTTGGCACCGGTGATGGTTAGAAATGTTAGGGGTGACGTTTGTAACAAATCAAATGTTTGAGAAAAGTTTGCCGTTGTTTCAAAGGTTTGAATTTTTGCCTCCAAGTATCCCTCATTTTAATTGTTATGGTAAACAAAACATTTATAAGTCCTTGTTTGAATCATATTAAAATTTTCATTTTCATTTTTCTAATCATTTTCAACCACATATTTTTCAATAAAATAATATTTTTCATTACATCAATAACTTTTCCTTCTTTTTCAACCACACATTTTCCATCAGCCTATTATTCCAAAATACGTTATTCCAAAATAATGTAACTCAAACACACCCTAAGTTGTTTATTATTTTACGCTTTCTTTGATACTCGCGTATAATTTATGATTAACTCAAGTTAGTGATAGAAAAAAACTAACAGAATAAAAGTCATTATTATTTCTTACACGCGAGAGTTAAAAACAGAAAAATTGGCAATTTACATCATTTCCTGGGTCCACATTTTTCAAAAGTCAAATTTCTGCAATATTTGCTTATAATTATGTTACCCACCACAAGCATCACAAAGGCGTGTTTTGATTATTAGGGTTGCTCTATATTTTGTCTCTTTCAAGCAACAATTTTGTGTCTTCATCAACTAAAATTTACGATGAAAGTAAAAAAGGAAATCTTTAATATATAATTTCATGGGATTCACGACTTTTTAACCATAAATTTTATTAATTTTTATCAAAATCTACTAAAAGTTAATTTTAATCTCTACTGAATAAGAGCTTAATACTATTTTCCTTTAAAAATTACTAATAATTTTATCCAAACATTTATTTATTTTGTTAATTTGCAAAGCTTTTCAGCCCCTATTTGAGTCACACTAAAATTCTCATTTTTCTACTCATTTTCAAACCCACATTATTCAATAGAGCACGTGTTTGGTACATATTAAAATTTTTATTTTCATTCTTCTACTCACTTTCAACCACACATTCTTTAATAAAATAATATTTTCCATCACATCAATAACTTTTCATTTTATTTCAACCACACATTCTCCATCAATCTACTAATTCAGAATACATTCTTCCAAAATAATGTGGCTCAAACACACCCAAAATAATATTTTCCATCACATTAATAACTTTTCTTTCTTTTCAACCACACATTCTCCATCAATATATTATTTTAAAATATATTCTTCCAAAATAATGTGGTTCAAATACACCCTCAATTCATTTTTCATTAGATGTGACTACTTTATGTTGTTTTGAAGGGTAAGTGCGAATGAAATTTTAACATCAATTATGTAACTTTTACAAATGTGATTTACAAAAGTGTGTTGACAAAATGTGACAAGATTTAAGTCATTAATTTCAAAAATTATTTTTTAAATCATTGAACAAGATATTGTCAACATGTATTATAAACCAATTTTGCAACCTAATAGCACGACTCAACTTTTGGAAATAATCTTCAATCTTGTGTTGAAAAATGGTAAATAATAAGAGGGATTTTATTCTGCCCCCACACCCGCTCCCCCAGCCCAAAAATTGCCCCTAATCTTGTACTTAACTCGTCCTTTTCATAAAACAGCTTGATTCCTTATACCTCAAAAACAATGGGCACTTCTTTACGCGGAAAACTTTATAAATCACACTAGTTCTTGAACTTTCTTCTAGGTTTTTTTAGTTGGTTCTTGATTTAACCTTCCATCGATTCGTTTCTGGCAAGTTTCACTGTCCTTTTTCTTAATTTGATTTCTTGATGTCCGAAAGAGTACATAAAGATCAGTTTTTTACTGCAAAATAGCCCAAGAAAAGGTGTTGCTTGCCACATCTTGAACTTGGGATTTTCTTGAATGTGTTGAAAATGAGGGAGTTTCCATCTTGTTTTGGTGAAAATGGGGTTCAAGTTGCTGATGCTTCTTGTTCAATTGTGGGTGTGAGTAAAGCCCCTCAAAATATGGTTACTTGCATATATAAATGTAAATTGTTGGGTAAATCTTATTTTGTTAACATAATTTGGAGCAAGAATTTGATCGGTCAATGCCTTAGTATTGAAATAGAAGATCTATATCATAATTGCTTATGCAAAGTTGATGTGAAGCCTTCTTTGTTTACAAAAAGAAAGGGTTCAAAGTGTTTAGAGGTCTATTCATGTAAACTTGAAGTGTTTTGGGATCTTTCTTTAGCAAAATTTGGATCTGGGCCAGAGCCAATGGAGGGTTATTACATAGCAATTGTTTGTAAGAAGGAGATAGTTTTGGTAATTGGGGATCTAAGGAAAGAAGCATTCAAGAAAACTGGTCCAATTCCTTCATTTTCCAATGCAGTACTCGTTTCTAAAAGGGGACACATTTTTGGAAAGAAAGTGTATGTTACTAAGGCACAATTCAGTGATAATGGGCAGATTCATGATGTGAAAATCGAGTGCGATACAAGTGGAAGTAACGACACTTTCCTTGTGATTCGTATTGACAAGAAACCAGTAATGCAGGTGAAGAATCTCAGATGGAAATTTAGGGGGAATTACACCATTTCGGTTGATGGACTTCCCGTGGAAGTCTTTTGGGATGTCCATAATTGGTTATTTTGTCCGGGTTTAGGAAATGCAGTTTTCATGTTTCAAACTTGTGTGTCAGCCGAGAAGTTGTGGATGAGCCAAACGTCGTTGTCTGATCCATCCGTATTCTCTTTGAGCTGCGCGGAGAGTTTCACTGAATCTAAGTTACCAGGTCCCGGTTGTTCTTTGTTCTTGTATGCTTGGAAGAATGAATAAATATGTATTCTCCCTTGCTAGCTTACAATATTATTTGAGTAGGAATATTTTACGAATGCTTTTGACTGATTTGTATCCAATCAATATATATTTTAGCCATTTCTGCCCTTGAATAGTGTCAAGTAGAAGGAGAAGCGTATGGAAAATGATTGGTGAACACAGGGTACTTGTGTAGAACAACCCCAAGAACACTTCATAAATGGGGGCAACCTACATTGCACAGTGGATAGCTGGCTCGGCCCTGGTGGTCGAGCCTATGTCGTAATTTGTGGTAGACTTTCCAACCCCCATCCATAAAAAAGGTAAGTTAAAATTAGAAGAGCTTCACTTGAGCAAACACAATGTCACTATTCTTGAACTTGCAGCCTGGTCTTTCTTTTGCGAAAATGTTGTACGGAATTGGTGGGGCTTTCACTTGAGCAAACACAATGTCAGGATGATGGCAACTTTAGCAGCACAATTTAAACACTAGAAAAATGCTGCTTGTACAGGGACCTGCTTGACAGGTCCCTTACGGCACAATGGCGGGTCCCACCATGGTTTTCAAATAAAAATAAATAAAAATAAGCGCAGACCCCACATGTGTGAGGGGCCGGTAAGGGACCCATCAAGTAGGTCTCGTTACGCGCAGCAAAGTTCTAAACGCTGGGATTAAATTGTCTAGGCAAACTAAATAGTACTCGGACCGTGGCCTCTTGACTTCATTGATATTAGTCATGGATGAATGTGTTGTACATTATTTTGAAATGCTTTATAAGTGCTATAAAAATAATATTGTAAGATATGAAAATATAAAAAAATAATTAATACAAATTATTTATGTGGAATGAACTTTTGATTCAAATGAAATAAGAACTAGTTTGTGAAAATAATTTAAGTAGTTGAGTAAGCCAATTAGAATGGTTCCTTCATTGACCCTTTTGATATGAACCGAACAAATACCATCGTTTCTTCATATTCGCTTAATATAATTTGAATATATCAATTAAAATTATTTATTATACATACACATTATGTCCTCCATTTTACTTTTTTTGGTATCTTAACACTCATTGAATTAATCAATTGGAAGAAAACGCTAAAAATATTCATCTTTTGTTCCCAAAAAAAATTGAAGAATTTAATTTATAATGCAATCAAGTGTAATGAACAGATCAAATGTGCATTGATCATGACTAAATAATTAATAAAATAATTCCTAATAATATTGTTCAAATTATTAAATAAATCAAATATATATTGAAAAACAAAAAGGTATTGAATCCTATCAAATGTGATTAAATAAATATAATACATATTGAAAAACGAAAAGTAAGGTAATAAATGAGTAAAATTTACATTAATCATAACTAAATAGTTGACAATATAATTAACAAATTACATACATGTTCAAAATGAAAATTAGGGTACATATTGAAAAACGAAAAGTAAGGTAACTAGTATGTTTTACTCACGAGTTTTATTTCATTTTTAATTTGATTATGCTAAATCTTATGGGTAGTAAACATTTTTAATGTGTTTATTAGTGTAATTTTGATATGCGTGCACTATATATAATAATAGAAATAACAAATTTCCCTAAAAACTAGCTTAATGAATTCATGCACTACCACAAAATCTCAACAGCCACGTACACAACTAACAGATCTATTCTTATGCCATAAAATAATTTGACTTTGTTTAATATATTATTATAACATGAGATGCTCTTATTAAATCACCCCACTTCAAGATGATCCTACCCTGATTTTAAAAATATCAAGACGCAATTTTACATACAAAAGGTTATTAATTTAAAATCTGTATAATCATCGACTATGTAGCAGCGTGAACCGATTATCATAAATCCCACAAGAAAACTAAACACGAACACAAAATGTAGAGGCTCAAGGTCACATAACCACAGACAATAACACGGGATGCTTGCTGTCTACTAAATGAGCCTTCTCTACCCGCGGGAAGAGAAGGCAAGGTCTGAGGGATTTCTAGAGTCATACACTGCTAAAATAAAGTTTTAATACCAATCATTCCCTTTTTATTCAGCATCTACCTTATAAAGAGTACATTAAACCCGAAGAAAGCCAAGCACTATATTATTCTATCGACAAGTGGACAACACTAGAACTAAACCTCGCACATGATTGCATAAAATTAGTAGCTTTTAAACACAACTGCTCGTCTCCACAAACTTTCATAAATGTTATCACAAGACAGGCCATAAACTTTGTAAATCTCAGTGCTGTACTTTCTTTTGCACCGTCACCAAATCTAAAGTCGAACCATAAGTTCTGTTTAGAGCCTCAGCACACCAACCATGCCCATCATCAACGGATGGCATCCTTACTTCCATAAAGGGAGTCGAAGGATTCTGCTCCCCGGGCATAATGACCCCAGCAAAAACTCTCAGAGCACTCGAAGCATCAATATCCATGCACACATTAATCTCTGGTATACCTTTTGGAGCTGGAGGTATCCCTGTGATCTTAAAATACCCTAAAAGATGGTTGTTTTCAACTGCTTTCTCATCGCCCTCGTAGACGATTATTAGTGCCTCAGCTTGGTTATCATGTACTGTAGTGAAAATCACGTCTTTTCTTGTTGGCATTGTGGTATTTTTCGGTATAACGGGTACGAGGCTGTTTCCATCTGCTCGAATTCCGATGCTCAGTGGAGTTGTTTGAATTGTTAGCAGGTCCAAACTCCCAAAAGGATCATTCACTCCAGAAGCCACTGCACCTTCCAGTGCTGCCCCACGCACTGCAGCCTCCAGCGGATTCATTCCCGAGTAAAGATCTTTCTTACATATATCCATAACCATATTCTGTATAATTGGGATATTTGAACAACCACCAACAAGAATTACATCATTTACGTCGTCTACTTCTATCTTCGCATCATGTAAGGATTGGTTGATAAGGCTCGCACATTTTTCAAACACATTCCGATTGACTTTCTCAAATTCCTTCCTGTCGAGGACCTTGTATATTTTTCTTCCATTTCCCAAGTCAACATCAATTTGCACACTAGGTTGGGTCGAGAGTGAGTGGATAGCATCCTGGGTTGCAACTCGAAGCAACCCCATTTCCTGTATTTCTTCAATCCCGTGTCTAGAGAAGTAACTATCCATATCCGGTAAGAGGTGACGCATCACGTTTTGCAGTATGTCTTCCCCTCCCAAGGTACTTCCAGCCAAACTCCGTATCTGTGATACTCCTCCGGCTGTTGCAGTGACAGCTACGTCACAGAAACCCGCACCCATATTGAATATAAGTGCAATCTTTTCACTTCCACTCCCCATATTCTCCTGTACATTCTGCTGCTGCTGCTGCGCGTATAACAAGGCAACAGCAGTCGGTTCAGGCATCAATCTTAGAACATGAAGTCCAGCCATGGCACAAACTCTTTCAATACGGGTCAATTGGAATCGGCTAAATGACACGGGAACGGTCAAGACAACATTTCGTATTGGACGCTTGAGCTGCATTTCAGCCAAGACTCTTAATTCGACAAGAAATATTGCAAGAACTTCTTCTGGAGTAGTCGACCTCCACATGTTCTTCACTAATGCTGCAATGAACGGCCTGACACCAATATCTAAGGTCTGCACCAGGAATGGGAGGCTTTTGCTTGAATGAACAACAGGGTCCGTGTCAACTCTACCGATTAGACGTTTCATGTTGAAAATGGCAGCACCGGATAACATCTCGTACTCATGAGCCAGTTGATTGCTTACACCACCTGCAGGAACCTCATCTTTAAAGGTAACATACGACTTCATCAACTTCTGGTTTCGGGTATTTCTAAGGAGCTCCACCTTAGAGCCACTCCAAACTGCCACACTACATTGAGAGGTGCCAATGTCAATTCCAATTGCAATTTCTGAGAAAGGAGACGAAGATTTTTCCTCTCCCGTATTTTCACCATCAGATGCCACAGTGTATGCTTGTTCTGCCATTCCTGAAAATTGACTAATTCTTTTCAAACACTGCAATTCACCTATTTTTACAAAAAGATACTATTAAACACAACTGTTAAGTTCAATTATACATGCTATCAATAATCCACACTTTACACAAATCAAGCAGAAAATAGTAGATTTTTAATGTTAACAACATAGTCAATGCTTAAACTGCCTAAGTTAAGAGTTTAAAGTTCAAAAACTGTCCGCTTAGGAGAAGGAAATAAAAAAGAAACACAAAAATTGAAGCGACAGATACACACATTGCCACCCTACCCAGAAAACATCTCACAAAAAGCGACAAAACCTCACTGCCAAACATCAGCAGGGATTAATTTTGAGACAACAAGATTAATACATTTGCCGATCATATATTGGCTCTGCCGTGTACAAAAATACACTATTGACCACATTATTTTTATTTTTTTGTTTTGTTTTTCTTTACAGAACATGGTTTTCAAAGAAAACAACACTTCAAAAACAAACTCGGAAAACTGTTTCTGATTCTCAGCCATCCACTCATTTATTTATGTAAATATTTCATCCGTTGCTATCTTAACAATTACCTTAATTTTCCTTAAAAAAAGAAAATTAAAGAGGTGAAATTAACATTACATTCAGAGTTTAGTTTTCAAAAATTTATACACGACAAGCCTTCTGACAACTACACAATTTCCATACATTTACATTTGTTAGATACAAATGAAAGAATAATAGCACCTCTGAACTTGCTTAAAAGCCTGCTTTTCAGTTTTTTCTAACAATACTCGGAAGTATATTTTCAAAATAAACACGGCCAACATGCTCGTACTTTCAAATAACTCAATTATACTTTTGAGGGGGGAAATACAATACAAAAATAGATCCTATAAAGAAATGGTTCTGTGACCCCATAAACCAAAAAAAGAACACTTCTTAAATTCAAGAATAACTACGAAATAAATAAATAAATATATAATCATTCAAGCATCAAGAAATATGTAATATCCACATTCAACTAACTTAATTTAATAGCTCTTCATACTCCTACAGCAAGTAACTCAGATACAATGAACAAGCCCATTGAAATTAAAAATTAAAAAGCGGAATAAAATTATCAAACAGTTCGTACCAATTTACCTGCGATCAATTCTCAAAATTTAAAAAAAAAACACAGTAGAAAATTAACCCAGAAAAATTTACTCATAGTGAGGTATTAAGTATAAGTGATTATAGCAAATGGGAAGTTATAACGATAAAACCCGGGAAATCTTGCAATCAAGAAAGCCGATTATCCGCATAAGATGAAAAAAATAAATGTGGAACCAAAGTAACAAAGAAACTTGTAAAATTCACATTCAGATAACTAAATAATTTTAACAAACCCTTTTAAGTATTAAAACGTGGAAGAAATCATCAAACAATTTGTATCAGCATGCCCCCTTACTATCAATTCTTGAAAGCCAAAAAGTCAGTAAAAAGAACCCAGAAAAATCACTTACAATGAGGTATTAAGTATTATGTGATTATAATCAAGAAAGCAGATTACAGAAATCCTCATTGAGAATATGAGATTTTGAAGAAAATAAGTGAAAACTTACTATTTTCCGAGGAACAAAGAGAGATTAAGAGAACTCTAGGAAGTACTGGAATACTGAGGAGAATGGAACGGGAGGAACAATATACAAAGGTGCTGGCGTACACATTCTAGAGCTTCCGAGAGAGAGCGGATTTGCAATTTTCATGATTTTATACCTTTTTATTTAAAAAAAAAAAGAAAAAGAAAAGAAAAGGGCTCCAATATTTTTATTTTTTAAAGTTATTTCAGAATTGGAATCTTAAAGGATGGCAATGATCGAGTTGAACCGACTCATGGATCGACCACGTAGGGTCGGTTTGTAAACCTAGAGGACAGGCTCTAATGGCCATGGCCCATGGGTACTGTGACGAATTCTAGACAAAATTTATGGATAGAATAATTAAAAAAAAAAAAAAACTTAACATAATTAAATAAAAAATAAGAAAATTAGTACAAGTTCACGAGCTTGACCCGGTTCAACTTGCCAAGTTTCGAGCTCGACTTGATTCAAGGTTGAGCTTCCACGAGCCAACTCGAACTCATTGCTACCTATTTTTTTTTTTTTTAAACTACTTTTTCTCAAAATCACTTCAATCACACATTTTATAAAATTTATAAATTTTTCTTATTTTTTGATCAACGCATTATTAATTTTTTTTATCACTTCAAAAACTCTGAAATTGAATTGATGCTTAAAATAAACGCGCGTCATTTTTGTGTGTGTGTGTATTTTTTTTTTAAATTGATAAAATATATAATTGAAAAGTTGTTAAAAATTGCGAGTTTAAAAAAATATATGTTAAAATAAATTGTTGACTATGATTTAACTTTTTAAGCTTTGCCAAACAAGCACTCAATAAGAGAAATGTAATGGAATTGATCATTATACTTGCCACTAAATAAATAATAATAATAATAAAAAAAAAAATCTATACTTTTTAAAAATTATTTTATTTATGTAAAACTGATAACATATTGCACTTAGAAACAAGTCCAAGTTCTTATATTCAAACCCGAGTCATTTTAAAAAAGGTCATTTATGACCCGTTTGGTAGAGATTAAAATTCAATTAAAATTGAAAATATGATCGTTGTTGTCTCACTCGTATAATAATAGTCAACAATAACGGCTAGTTTTTCAATTTTAATCTAATTTCAATCCATATCGAATCTTCCAATGTAAAATGTGAGAAATTAAAAATCTAACACGTTTATTAAGTCGTTACGTAAAACTTTCTTAAACATTTTTAGCGAATTGTTATAATAAATAAGAACTTCACACATAGATATTAATTCTTTACACATTAGTATTCAATTACACAAGATTTTGATTACGAAGAGTTGTGTTTCCTTACATTTAATTGGATTTTTACTTTGTAAAAATAATTAGATTTTGAATTATTTTTAGGTAATTTTGGTTTGTGCTACAGAGTCACAATAAGGGCCATTAGGGTGCCAGTATCGTGAGGTAAACAACAAGGGAAAAATGCATGGATTATGCTTTTTCTTTCCCAAAATCACAAATCATGTCTCAAGTTTTAAATTTGTAAAAATCAGGTTTTTCAAAAATTAATTAATTATATTAAATTAAATATTTAACTATAATCACCCCACCCCACCCCACATCCACATCCACCACCTCCACCCCCACCCCCACCCCCACTGTTCCGGCGGCCTTGACTGTTCCGGCGACGACGACCACTCCGATGATCGTTCCGCCGCCACTTAATTCCGACGATTGGTCGATTCCGACCCGTATAGGTCACAAATTTTTAAAATTCGTTGATCACAAATTTAGTATGGATCACAGATTTTTAATTTAGTCACAAGTTAAAATTAGTATAGGTCACATATTTTTAATTTAGTCACAAGTTTAAAAAAATTATAGATAACATAGGTCACAAATTTTTAATTAGTCACAGATTAACAAATGAAAAATATTATTGGTCACAAATTAACAAATTTTAAGGTCACAGTTAAATAGTTGCCACAAAGAACAATAGTCACAGATCGATATAGTTGGTCACATACACCCAAACACTCGTCACTCAATCCCAAAACACCATCAATACTTGTTCACAGATCGACCAAATAATTGGTCACAGAAACTCTTTGTCACATCTGCAGCACCCGTCCCTCAATCCCAATACACCAACAAATAAAAGGTCACAGGTCACAGAACGACCAAACAGTTGGCCACAGACAGTCCGTCCCATCCCCATCCGACCCTAATCTCTAAAACACCCACCAACAACCACCACCCAAACCACTACCACAGCCGCATGAACAGCACCACCAATAACAACCACCACCACCCAAACCGCCGCACCCACGCACACACAGCAGAAACGCGCACACACTGCACTAACGCCGGCAACACCCACACACAGCACCCACACCGGAAACATCCACACACACAGCAGAACGCTGCTGCGACGCCGCACACAGCAAAATCAGCAACTTCTTCGATGCTGCCCAAAATCAGCAGCTTCTTCGCTGCTGCTAGTTCACAACGGGGAAGGGGGACGGGGACCAGGAAGGCAGCGACAACAACGGCATCGCCGTTCAGCAGCGTCAACGCTGCTGAACGGCAGCAGCGATGCTACTGTCGCTGCTGCGATTCGCAGCGGGGGAAGGGGAAGGGGACGAGGAGGGCAGCGGCAGCTCACAGATCAGAGGGGGGGGGGGGAAATGGAGGAGACGGGAGGGAGGGGGAGGAGGCGACGGTCGAAGGGGGAGGAGAGAAGTGAGAGAGTGTGGAGAGAAGTGAGAGCAGGGGTTGTGTAGAATGATAGACAAATTAGGGTTTTAATAGATAAATTATTTAATTAAAATGATAAAAAACCTGATAAATGAAAAAAAAAAAAACATGAAAACCTGATTTTTTAAAAGGTTAAACTTAATGCCTGGTTTTTGGTAATTTTCCCAAACAACAATGGGGTGTAAGAAAAGCCCATTTTGCTGTGCTTTTACGTTTTGGGCTGCATGTGGATAATTTACACAAATAGCAGAATTTGAGCTGTATTTTTCACCTTTGACACCGCTTATTTTGTAGCACATTTTTGGATATGGAAAATCTCACTAAGCTTACTAATTCTTGTCATTGTGTGACATGCCACAATATCGTCTCTTCTGTATTTGGTGAATTTGTACTTAGTTCATCTATTTCAAAAACTAATTTTTAAATCAATGGATCGAATTTTGACAATACCAACATTGTCAATAATTATTGTCAAATATGATTATACACATAGCATAATTTTAATATATATTCAAAATTGGTAAAAGAGATCGGGATGCATGCATATGTACTGTATTATTTAAAATAGATATTATTCGAATTCAAGTCGAGAATGTCACTTTAGGTCAATAACATGATTGACATTGAATTTTGTTATGGAGGCATTGTACGAGAGCTAACAAGGGCAATGATCCGTTGATTGTGGATGAAGGACCAATGACGAGATCACGAGTAAAGAAATTCAACGAAGTTATGTGATTGTTTGCTCAAATTATAGTTTATGAAAACATCGATCACAACAAACAAATGAACGAATTTCATGTTGGGTTTGAGCAATGGACAATGGAGTTGATTTTTGACTTTCTTGGATTTGACTTAATTTGTCGTGAGTTTCGTAGCGACAATTGTTATGTGGGTTCTCATTATTTTGTCAAGTTAATTGTAGTCATAGTTATTAGCAATATTCTGAAAATTGGACCAAACATAACTTGAAAAAGTTAGGGACAAGAACCGAAAGATTAAATCAAGTATTATTTATGAATATAAATTAACTTTCATTAATTTAAAATAAAATTTGATCAATTAAGTTATTCTTAATAAATAATAAATATTTTATTATTTCACTTTCATAAATTTGATAAAAAGAAAAACACAATTTTCAGCTTTCCATCTCTGTCTTTGAAACTGAAAGTATAACAAATTAAAATCAAGAACCATTCCAATCATGCCCAGATTGCACTTTACCGTCGTAGCGAGGTATGTTGATACAAATTTTCTTATGACATAACTTAATACAAGTTTCACACTTTTTATTTGTATTTTTTTTTTCTTTTTAGTTCAAATGAGTAATTTTATTGAGATGCCTCACATACGGCAGAGGAAAACCAAGATTACAAAAGAAGGAATTCAACTCGATACAAATCAAACTCTAAGGTAAGGTAACTTCCAACTATCCCTATACAAAATCTCTTTAAGTAGTGTCGGAATCTCATCACCAAAAAACAGGTCAATAGGCGAACATTCACAACCATTTTTTGCAAGGAAATCAGCCGCCATATTTGCTTCTCGAAACACATGATGTACTTGGACATTAAGCAGCCTTATCAATTCCAAAATTTCCTCCCAAAATTCCCATAGCCACCATAGCATGCAAGCTCCTCTATTTAACCATTGTACCACGATTTTAGAATCGGTTTCAACATTTATAATCCTTATACGAAGGTCCTACACATGCGAAGTCCGTTAAGAAGTGAGCGGGTTTCAGCCACCATGTTAGCGCAACTGCCATAATACAAGTTTCACACTTGAAATGGTGCTAAAAGATTTTATAGAAGTTTATCTATTGAGCTTTAATGTTTCTCTCAAAATTAATACAACATGATGCTGCCAAAAATCGTACCTGTTGACTTCCCGAGGTTTATGACCGAGAATGAGCACGAACCAGGTCTTCCGGTCCCTGAAACAAAGGCGTCGAGGGTTGGCCTCGTCGCCCCTCCGATGCTTAAGTCAGAGAGAGAATATAGAGAGTAAATATATGCTGAAAATATGTGTAAAGCGTACCTGGGTAATGAATGGGAGAGCCATATTTATAGAGGTTGGTAGCGTAGTTTGATTAGGATTCATCTCCTTAATTTTAGGGGCGATCGTGTGGGTAAGCGATGGATTCTGGATAGGACTCCCAACTTACCTTATCGGATGTGTTTGCTTAAGGGAAGAGTCTTTTATGATCTAGAATTCCTTCCATGTGAGGACGACTCACGTTTGGCGGACTGGAACAATGGGATCATGATGAGGGCAAGGCTCCATACCCCGAGGACAGTTTATTCCCGAGGACTATTTATTGGGCCATTGGTACTATGTGGGTCGTCGGGTTCTGAGATAGTCGTCGGGTTAGTTGCATGACGTCGGGCCCAATGGTCGAGAATTGACAATATCACTGGCCCCCGTGCGTCCGTTCCAAAGATCGGCCATCGAGACTTGGGATGTGACGCACCATGGTGAGACGATCGGCAATCGTGGGAGAAGGAGAGCTTGTGAAGGGCATGATCGTGCCTTTGAGGTAGGCAAGATCAGCCTGTTAAGGGCATGATCGTGCCTTTGAGGTAGGCAAGATCAGCCTGTGAAGGGAATGATCGTGCCTTTGAGGTAGGCAAGATCAGCCTGGCAAGATCAGCCTGTGAAGGGCATGACGTGCCTTTGAGGTAGGCAAGATCAGCCTGTGAAGGGCATGATCGTGCCTTTGAGGTAGGCAAGATCAGCCTGTGAAGGGCATGATCGTGCCTTTGAGGTAGGCAAGATCAGCCTGTGAAGGGCATGATCGTGCCTTTGATTGGGCATGGTCGAGGCCGTTTGTAACCTCGGGCACGGGACGCCAATTGTTCGGGTCAACATCAGGAAGGTTGGCTCGGAGGTATGCTCGAGCCTGTTTGAAGGCATATCCGTATGACCCGAGCGCGTAGTCGCCCTTAATCTCGGCCATATCCTCGGATTTTTTGAAATCCTCAATGGCAAGAGCACGAGCTTCATCCAACTTGGCATCGAAGTCATTGATTCTTTGTTCGAGCTCAAGCTTAGCATCCTCGGCTTCGTCTTTGACTACCCCGAGCTCATCACGAGCCCTTTTCAGTTCTTCCTCGAGGATAGCCATCCTCTGGTCTTTGGCCCGACAACTCTCCTCGAGATCAGCAATTTTCTTCTCCCGGCGCTCCACTGCTGTAACGAGGTCGGCTGTCTTCTGGGAATCATCCATCCCCCTCAGCGCCAACCCTCGGGCAATGCTCAACGTCTGGCAAAAGGTCGATAATTAGTCATAAGAAAGAAGACCGAGCTCGAGAATAGAAGATGTTCAATCATTACCTTCACGGTCATCGCCTCCAGAGTCTCGATCCCGGCGACAACCTCGACGTCAGTCCGATACCTACCCACAATGCTCGGGATTAGTGTGCATCTTCTGTAATCCTCGAGCATCGAGCCAGTGGGAGGCACGATCTCATCTTCGAGATCTACAACCTCGGGAGTGCCCCTGGGGGCCGAAGGCCCTTTTCCAGTCGTCGGCGGTGGAGGCGGCGATGATCTCGGGGTTTGCTCACGTCGAGCCGAGGACTCTCCGGGGCCCCTCACTGCAATTGTGGGAAATTGTTCTCGGGGCCTCTTCTTCCCCTTCTTCAAACCCGAAACCCGGGCTTGAGGACCCTGGGGTTTCCTCGAAGCTGCAGCGTTAAGGGCGGCGGGATCAAAAGTCATTTCGAGCTCTGCAAAACATAACCAAAATAAAATCAAGTTATTTTCCCGACGACACAATCATTGAATAGTTAAAATGTAGGGTCGGGACACCCTACCCTCGACGCCTTTCACATTGGCAAGGTCGAGGATATCATCACCGAGGAGGTGGTCCAAATCATAGGCTAAAGGCTCGAGGTCCTCCAACATCTGCATATCTCTCTCGAGCACCTCGAAATACGCTTGGCCCTCGTACCTGTTGACTTCCCGAGGTTTATGACCGAGAATGAGCACGAACCAGGTCTTCCGGTCCCTGAAACAAAGGCGTCGAGGGTTGGCCTCGTCGCCCCTCCGATGCTTAAGTCAGAGAGAGAATATAGAGAGTAAATATATGCTGAAAATATGTGTAAAGCGTACCTGGGTAATGAATGGGAGAGCCATATTTATAGAGGTTGGTAGCGTAGTTTGATTAGGATTCATCTCCTTAATTTTAGGGGCGATCGTGTGGGTAAGCGATGGATTCTGGATAGGACTCCCAACTTACCTTATCGGATGTGTTTGCTTAAGGGAAGAGTCTTTTATGATCTAGAATTCCTTCCATGTGAGGACGACTCACGTTTGGCGGACTGGAACAATGGGATCATGATGAGGGCAAGGCTCCATACCCCGAGGACAGTTTATTCCCGAGGACTATTTATTGGGCCATTGGTACTATGTGGGTCGTCGGGTTCTGAGATAGTCGTCGGGCCCAATGGTCGAGAATTGACAATATCACAACATAATATTAATTTTGTCATGCAAACCGACCTTGATTTACTCATTAATCAGATAATTTTAAATACTAAAAAATATTTCTGGGATTTAAAACTTGAAAATAATATAAATATTATTTGACAAATTGTGGTGAGAGAAATATTTAGAAATCGATTATACATGAATTTATTTTGGATGTTGAAATCGATTTTGGATTGGTACACGTGCCTATTAATTAATTAAAACTCAGTTGGCGATTCCGTCTAGTCACGCTCCGCAGCTTTGCCCCACGGTTCCATTATTGAAAAATTAAATTTCCATTATCGTGCAATGATGTGCGTTTGTCAATATAAAACTAGGCCCACGTCGTGGGCACGGTGTAATAGATGGTGCAGTAATCAATGTGTTCTCAGTGTAGATCCAATCTCCTTTTTGAATATTTTGCACCACAGTGGATCTATCGTACTGCGATTTTGGTCCCCTGCGCGCGGTGCACAGTGGATCTATCGTACTGCGATTTTGGTCTCACCAAAAAATGGTTTTTCCTTTGCCGCGCGCAGGAGACCAAAAAATGGTTTTTCCTTTGCCTTTTTTTAATTTTTTTTTATATTGTTGTTCTACTTTTTTTGTCCCAATTTTGCGGGATTATTACGGGTATGTCAAACGAAGTCGAAATATTACATTCTTAATACCATTTCAAAGTGCTCACGACCTAGTTTCTCCCCTCACTAATGGCCAATCCTAGCAAAAGTTACCACTCGTCGAAATAGACCGTTCCAAAATATATAAACGATTTTTCTTATTTTTGTCTTAATTTTGCGGGATTATTACGATATGTCAAACGAAGTCGAAATATTGCATTCTTAATATCATTTCAAAGTGCTCACGACCTAATTTCTCCCCTCACTAACGGCGTGCGAAACGGCCAATCGTAGTAAAACTTACCAGTTTTTGGACAAAAAAAGTAGAACAAAAATATTAAAAAAAAAATAAAAAAAGGCAAAGGAAAAACCAGTTTTTCTATTCAGTATTCTAAAGAGAGCATTGGACGTGAAGGCGAAATTTAGTTAAGCGAATTTAGATGAGACTTGTGCGTAAGAAAAATGTTTTTTTTTTAATATTATTTTAAATTTTATTCATTTTAAAAAGGGTAATTAGCACACAATATTTATTATTATTGTGAAAAACGTCATTACATTTCATTTTTCGACATTTTCACTATTATTTCCATGTTTCATTGTACAAAAGGTAAATTTCATCCATTTCTCAATTAAAAATTATGAATTGACGAATATACCATTATATTCAAATAAAAAAAAAAAGAAAAAGAAAAGAACTAATTGCAATCACAATCATTTTTTTTTTATAAAAGAAAAAATGTGAAAACGAGTCTCAAGTAAATTAGTAAAAGAGTAATTAGTACATAATATCCTCACATTTCACTATTATTGTGGAAAAATGCATACCTCTAATTTTTATTTTTTTTTTTGACAATGTCATCCTTAATTATACATTTGAATGCGCAAACCATCATTATTATTCATTTCATCCAATTTCTTAGTAAATAGTTGTGAAATGACAAATATACTCTCATATTTTTAAACATTAACAAAAGAAAATTATTATTTTTAATTTCTAATTTTTTAATGATTTATTTGAAACTCATTCGCACTTTTTAGTTTCTAAGTTCTAATAATTTATTTGAGACTTTTAATTTCTAACTTTTTTTAAGGATAATTAACACATAATGTCTTTACTTTTCATTATTATTGTCGAAACGCCCTTACTTTTTTTTTTTTTTTTTTTGGAATTTTCACTTTTATTTTCACATTTTATTGCGCAAAATGTCATTTTAATCATTTTCTCAATTAAAAGCCGGGAAGTAACGAATATACCTTTCTATTTAAATAAAACAAAAAGAAAAAGAAAGAACTAATTGCAATTATAGTCCTAATTTTTTTTAAAAATGCAAACGAGTCCCAAATAAATCAGTAAAAGTGTAATTAACACATAATGTTCATACATTTCACTATTATTGTGAAAATCATTGATACCTTTCATTTTTTAGCATTTTCATCCTTATTCACACATTTAATTGCGCAAATATTCATTTCTATTCATTTCATTTAATTTATCAATAAAAAGTTAAGAAATGACGAATACCCACCTATTAAATATTAAAACAAAACAAAAATAATGAACTAATTGCAACCATGGTTCCAAATTTTTATAAAAAGTGCAAATGAATCTGAAATAAATTATTAAAAAAAAATTAGAAATAACTTTTTTAAAAAATTAGAAATAATTTTTTTAAAAAATAGTGAAAACGAGTATCAAATAAATTATTAAAAATTAAAAATTAAAAATAAAAATAAAAATAAAAGTGCAAATGAGTCCCAAATAAATTATTAAAAAGAATAGAAATTGACTTTTTTTTTTTATTTAAAAAAGTGCAAACGAATCATAAATAATTATTAAACATTAGAAACTAAAAAATCTTAAAAGTGCAAACGAGTTCCAAATAAATTACTAAAAAATTAGAAATTTAAAAATTTATCTTTCTTTATTTATAATGCCACAAAAATGAAAGGTAATGACGTTTTCGACAATAATAGTGAAAGGTAAGGACATTATATACTAATTACCCTTTTAAAATTTATTTAATAATTATAATAATACACATTAAATATCTAAAATTATAAAATAGTATATTTACTTAATAATTTCTACAATCAGTCAATTATACAATTTTCAAGTTTTCTAAATGCAAAAATTATAATATTTTTTATAGTTTCAATTTTAGACAAATCATACTTAAAAGATTTATAGGAATTTTACACATGCTTTTGGAGTTTGCAACAAAATAATAAGTCTCAAAATCATAATTAGATAATGTAGATAGTATCATACCTTAAATTTTATATAACAATTTGGATAAAGTCATTTTTAACTTTTGTACAGATAAAATCTTTAAAAACTTAAAATTAAAATCCAATAATTTTTTTTTTTTTGATAAGCTAAAATCAAATAAAAGCTCTTTTGAAAAAGGAAATAAAATAAAATAAACTAATAAAGTGTGCATAGGAAAGATGAAAGAGAGGAAGGAAAAAAATTAAACCGTTTAGAAATTAAAAAAAAAACATTTAGGAGCGAAACGAGGCGTTTTCCCGAGTTTCGTGCCCATGCGGTATTTAGGCGCCGCTTAAACGAGCTTTTTAGAAAACTAATCCTTGATTGTTGCATCATAATTATAAAAGTGCCCTTGTAAATTAAATTAATGAAGTTGACTTAAAAAGTTCAAATTATCATTTCCACAAAGATATCTATTTAATAATTAATCTAACTTCTATTTGAATAAAGCAAACATTGATGTCAAGATTTCCATTACATTAACTAAGAACAATAAAAGCAATTAAACTATCAAATATAATGGTTAAAACGTTGCAACTCACTATTTCACCTTTGTTACTCCCTTTAATCTCGTCTCTCTAGTCTAATTTTTAAAGTTGTATTCGGCCGACTTCACTAATTAAATCAATTTACAGTTCACTAAGTCAATTCAATACATCTACGTGAATCTGATTAAGCCTCAATTACCCGGATAAAAAATAAAAAATAAAATAAAAATAAAAAAACTCAGTTTAAGATCACAACAATAATAAAAGTGTCTTCATCTCTTACCCAATTGCCAAATTTTACTACCGGTCTAAATATACAACTTACCTCTTAATTTGTTATAAATTCATATATTCAAAGCATCAAGAATAGAAATAAAAATCAATATATAAAACAATTAACTTTGAGAATTGTAATTCAAGATTCAAAACAAGGTTACATCGTTCGTCCAACTATTCATTTAGTTTTTTTTTAATCTTATCTCTTGGATCTTCTACTTTTTCACTCTTGCTTGTGTCACCCTTATTTTGGCCTAAATCGGCCGGTAGCAAAATCTTATTTTTTCGACTGCGGTTAGCTATGTCAACGAGCCGAAAAAAAAAGTTCGAGTTCGGCTCGAGCCGAGCAAAGCCTCCCCCAAAAAAAAGAAATGAGGCTCGACTTGAGCTTTCGACCCGAACCGGCTCGGGGTTTTTTTTTTTTTTAATATTGGAAAATCAACTGCTAAAATGTTGGAACACTTTGAATTGAATTTATCTTTTATTTGACTAATTAGCATTTATTGAACGACATTAAGATTTTAAGGTTACGTGTTAGTGTTGAACAAGGAAATGTTGGAAAGGTCATGCACGCCGATTGTAAGGAATAACCTGAGGGGCATGTCACATTCCGAAAATGACCTCGTCAATGACGTTTCTGCAATTTGATTGGAGGATATGTTTGGTCTTTCAAGTAGAGAAGGGTAGAAAGGGTACTACATAAAAATTATGTGAGTCATAAAAATTATGATTATTCTTATTGTACCTAATTTTCTACATAATTTTTTATCGAATCAACAAGTGACGACTCTCTATTAGAGGGCGCCGGTAGACTGCTGTTTAGAAGAGGAAAATTGTGTACACAGAGGCTGCTGAAGAGTATTAAATTACCGTATTGTCCTTTCATTTTTTATTCAACAGTTTGAACGTAGACTTTAAAATGGTTTGCTAGCTCATTCAAATGCTTACATCATCTACTTACATATAGTAATTATTAATGTGCAGGCAGCTTTAAATTTTAATTTAAGTTTTTCTAAATACGAGCTGGACACGGGCCTATGCCCCAAAATGGAGCTCGGCCCGAGCCTCGATTTGGTGCAATCGAGCTTGAGCCGTTCGAATCGACGAACTTTTTTGTCATTTCTAACTGCGGTTGGACCACTACAAACAGTTCCTCCATGTGCTTATGGATGGACTGCCTACAAGTTTTATAATTTTATATTTTGGTCCCTACTTCAAGTTTTTTTGTACAATTTTGATCCAATTATTCAATATTAATCTTGCAACTTCTAAAAGCTTCAATGTTGGTCTTCAAACCTACGTAATCATTAATAATTGGTTCTCCTCAAACTGTAGTCCCCAAACTTTCCATAAGTTGAATTTCACTCCCACAGCTTGTGACTTTCCTCTCTTAATTCTTCTTATCAATTAGTGCAATCTCATTAGTCTTCAATTGCTTCCTTTTTGCTCTACGTGCCTCTAAATTTGGGCGATGACAATATTTACACTAAGCCCCTGTTTGAGCGGCATTCTTTTGTATAAATAGAAAAAATTCTACCATTGCAATAGTATTTTTCTGACAAGAGGTTTCAGACCAATAGTGTCAATTTTGACAGCTACAGATATGAACTTCCACTTTTACCTTCAATCCACTTTTGTAGTTCAAAGAAACCTTCATGATTGAAGGGCTAATTTGTAAAAATACACCAAATTACACTTGACTAGAAAACCAAGTTGCAGACATGGGACCCAGCACAACGGTCCATTTTCTCATTTTTCCACGGAAATAATGCCAAACAAACAGGTTCTAAATTAGATAGAAATTCGCTCAATTTTATAAATATACATCAAGTTTATAAGCACACGAGCACCACATTTATCATTTGTCGTTCGTCTTCTTCTATATATTGATCAAGAGATCAAGGCTTATCACAAAGCAGAAAGCAATGCATTCGAGCTTTAGAATTCTTATTTTCTTTCTCATTTTTTCCTTCGTTTCATCACATGAATTCCATCCCTTAGATCCTCTTTCTCCAAATGAGCTCAGTCAAGTCCAAACCATAATCAAGAAATCACACCAAAATGTGAGTTTTCACTATGTAGGCTTAGATGAGCCCAAAAAACCAGAAATCCTTTCATGGCAATTGAATCATAAACATAATAAAAAAATCTCACATCGTCTAGCTTTTGTTATAGTGCGAACTGATGCAAAAACCCATGAAATCATCGTAGACTTGACTGATCATTTGATTGTATCAGATAAAGTGTACAATGGAAGTGGCTACCCTCTGCTCACACTCGAGGAGCAAACAGCTGCTAATGAACTACCACTGACATATGCACCATTTATAGCCTCGATCAAGAAAAGAGGACTGAATGTAAGTGAAGTGATATGTTCGAGTTTTACTATTGGTTGGTATGGAGAGAAAAGCACTAAAAGAGTGCTTAAAGTTATGTGCTATTATATAGATGGCGCAGTTAATTTCTACATGAGACCTATAGAGGGAATTACAGCTACCGTTGATCTTGATGAGATGAAGATCACGGGGTATCATGACCGTTTGATGGTTCCTGTACCGAAAGCTGATGGCACGGATTATAGAGAATCAATGCAGAATCCCCCATACCATATAGGTTTAAAGGGCATGACAGTATTCCAACCAGATGGACCAACCTTCACCATAGATGGACATACTGTGCGGTGAGTTTAATAGATATGTTAAAAACTAAAACTTTATAGTAGATAATATTTGAAAAATATTTGGAGCAATTTGATTAGATTGTCACAAAATGAAAGCCATTCTTAAGGTTCGTCGAAAGGGCCTCCTTTGAGCCCTCAAGGCCACAGAAGGGCATGCTTTAGTACCTGAGTGTTTGTTAACTCTTGATGCTTATTTTGTAAGATCAAATGTTGTTCATTGTCTTGTATCGTATTATGAACTTTGTTTTTCATGAATTTGATTAGGTGGGCTAATTGGGAGTTCCATCTAGCATTTGACATGCGAGCTGGTCCAGTAATATCGTTAGCATCAATCTACGATCCCGAGAAGGGTGAACATCGTAGCGTGATGTACAGAGCATATTTATCAGAACTCTTTGTGCCATATATGGACCTAACCGAAGAATGGTACTACAGGACATTTCTTGATGCTGGCGAATTCGGAATTGGTCTTTGTGCAAATCCCCTCAAACCACTGAGAGATTGCCCAGAAAATGCCGTGTTTATGGATGGTTACTTCACCATGCAGGATGGAAAACCAGAAAAAATATCCAATGTGTTCTGCCTATTCGAGCGCTATGCCGGAGATATATTGTGGCGCCACACTGAACCGGCACTTCCTGGGGACACAGTAAGAATATTTATGACACTGCAAAAAAAATAAAAAGAATAAATTTGTCCTTTCTCTAACTACTTGAACTTTTAAACAAGATGGTTCAAATGCCTTGGATTTGCTAATTTGCTACTGTACACTTGTTACCTGCACATGAAAGAGTGTGCTGAAAAGAAATTCTAACAACTTAAGTTTTGAGATGATGTGATTCATGTTTAAGACATTCTGTCTTGCAGATAACAGAGGTCAGACAAGAAACAAGTCTTGTTGTGAGGATGGTATCCACTGTGGCCAACTATGACTACATAATTGACTGGGAATTCAAGCAAACTGGAACCATTAAAGTCACTGTGAGTAAAAAATTATCAAAAAATAAGTAATTATTTGTTTAAATTTCTGCAAATCATCCACTGCTTTCTACTCCACAGATTGGACTGTCAGGATTGCTTGCAATTAAAGGATCAGTATACACACACAAAGACCAGATCAATGAGGAATTATACGCCCAATTGCTAGCGGAAAACACTCTCGGTGTGCACCATGATCATTTCCTCAGTTTCCACCTTGATCTTGACGTGGACGGTGATGCGAATTCCTTCATCAAAACTAATCTGAAACCGGTGCATGTGAACAAGAAAGATGTGCCAAGAAAGAGTTATTGGAGGCCTGTTAATGACATGGCTAAAACTGAGTCTGAAGCAAAGATTAAACTTGGATTGGGTGCATCCGAGTTTGTTGTTGTGAACCCCAATAAGAAGACTAAAGTTGGGAACTATATTGGCTACCGTTTGATCCCGGAATCAGTGTCAAGTCCTCTTCTGCCTGATGATGATTTTGAGCAAATTCGTGGGGGTTTTACCAAGTATAATTTGTGGGTTACACCATATAATAAGTCTGAGAAATGGGCCGGAGGACTCCTTGTTGATCAAGGTCATGGGGATGATACTTTAGCTAAATGGACTCTCAGGTAAACCACCTAGTCTAAAAATACTTTAGTTAAATGGAGTCCTAGGTAAACTATCTCGTCTAAAGGTTTAAATTGTTCGAATCGAGAAATACTCTCTCACATCATGCCATCATGATGTCAAAGCGAGTCATGCCAGCTCCGAAAAGGCCCCAATACCAGGGTAAACCATACTTGGCTTTATGGCCTGTAGGCCCATCCTAGAAGCCCACCTCAAGACGGTATGGTGGGCTGAGCTTGGATCAACTTGCTACAAAACTTGGGTCAGCCCACGCTTGTAGTAGGCTAAGATTGGTCTCTACTCTCACCAGCAACTCATTCTTCTCTTTTTGAGGTTTGAAACATGAAGTTTCACATATATTGATGGCCATGATACCTATCTTTGTATGCTTAATATGGTCACGCCCTCATTTTAAAAGCTTAAAAGTAGTAGATTATTGTAAATGATTTTTCAAAGTAATGAAAGTGAAATTCATTTTCTTTGTTATTTGATCTTCCAGGAACAGGGGAATTGAGAACAAGGATATTGTGCTATGGTACACATTAGGTTTTCATCATGTGCCTCACCAAGAAGATTTTCCAGTCATGCCAACATTGAGCAGTGGTTTCGAGCTTCGGCCAACTAATTTCTTTGAGCGAAATCCTGTGCTCAAAGTGAAAGTACCAAAACAAGTGAAATGGCCTAATTGTACCAAATGAGTAAACATAAAAAAATGGTCATTTTGGAACTAATTATTCAACAAAAATAAATGTTGGACTTTCATGTTCGGTTTTAATGTCCCGCAGGAAACTTTGGGAAATTCCCATAGTGGTAATGTGAAATAAATATGTCTTTCCTTGTGATTAATTATATGTTTAATTGTCATTCTGAATATAAATTTTCACAGAATCAATAAATCGATAAGAATTTCCATCCAGTCGATGATAGCACAAGTCTTGTGTAATTTCATTCATGTAGACTTCAAACTAATATTAGATTACGGGTACAATTTACAAGATCATATAATAGGAGCTTAATTGGAGGCACAATGTTACAGAACCCCAAAAATGATATTTGAGAGGAAGAAACTTGTGGAAGTCAACCGGAATGTGTTTTAAAAATGTGAATCTCTCATCAACCACTGCTTACGTGTTGCAAAGATAGAAGTTGACAAACTAAATGATGAAAGTGGTCGCTCACATATCCGGACGATAGAGAAAATGGTTATGGATATATGTAAAAAACAACTTTAATTGGGAATAAATCGGCTAGAGGCTGCTGTGCACGGGGTAGCACTAGAAGGTGCAGTGGCTTCTAACATAGAAAATCTGGACTTGTGAAGTGTAGAGATTAAGAGGAGCAATTAACCAGGCCCAAGCCCACATCACCCGGCCCAAGTGAGGTTCCAACCCAAAACCAATTGGTAATGGGTGGAGTAGTCCATTTGGGTTATATGGTGGATTTCTTTTCTTCTCCCAACCGATGTGGGACTTCTTGTTTGCTCCTAACAATCCTCCCCTCAAACGAAGGACCACATTATTGTGTCCTCCCCTCAAACGATAATTCATTCGCCAATCATCTTGTACCGCCGTTATTACAGTCGCCATTGACCAAACGGGACTCGCCGCCTAACTACCAATGTTAGGAAGACTTTCGACACAATACACCTCAAACTCGAATGATTTTTAGCCCGATCGCCACCACACTTTCTACTGTGTTCCTCCAACCCTGGGCTCTGATACCAGTTGTAGGGATTAAGATGAGCAATTAACCAGACCCAAGCCTACACCACCCGGCCCAAGTGAGGTTCCAACCCAAAACCAATTGGTAATGGGTGGAGTAGCCCACTTGGGTTATATGGTGGATTTCTTTTCTTCTCCCAACCGATGTGGGACTTCTTGTTTGCTCCCAACATGAAGGATTCAAACAATTCTAATGAGCGTCGAAATTCCAGCAGATGAAATAGGTTTGGACTTATTATACCCAAAACTAGCACATTACCAGCAAAAAAATAAAAAAAAATTGAGGTGTCCCAATGAACTTAAAATACCCTAGAAGAAGATTCTTTTCAACTACTTTCTCATTGTCCTCGTAGACGATAATTAGTGCCTTTGTTTGGGGACCGTTCAATATAATAGGTATAAACCCGTTTTCATATGCTCGAATTCTGATGCTCGTTGGAGTTGTTTGATTTCTTAATAGGTCCAGATACTGGAACGGTTAAGACTCTTAGCTCACCAAGTAAAAATGCAAGAACTGCTTCAAAATTGATAGACCTCCACACATTATTCAGTAAAGCTGCAATCAATGGTCCGACACCAGTATCTATAGTCTGCACCAGAAACGGAAGGTTTATGCTGGCATGAACAGCAGGGTCCGTATCAAGTCTACCAATCAGACGTTTCATGTTGAAAATGGAAGCGCCAGATAATATCTCGTTCTTGTTAGCCAGGGGATTGTTTACACCACTTGTAGGAAGATTCTCGCTTTAAAGGTAACATATGATTTCATCAACTTCTGGTCTTGATTATTGCTTAGGAGCTCCACCTGAAAGTCATTCCATACTGCCACACTACATTGAGAGGTGCCGATATTGATTCCAACTGCAATTCTCTGGCAAAGTTTCACTAGCAGGAGCTTCATTATCAAATGCTAATGGGTATTCTTGTTCATCCATTCTCAAATCTTCCAAAGGAACAGATTCACCAACTTCACAATAAAGTACAGATAAGACAACAATGTTAAATTTAATTATGCCAAGCCAGTCTAATTTTGCGCATATAAAATCTGCACTTCACATAAATTGTTGGTTCAATCAAGAAATAAACGATTACAAAGAAGAAAATGTTTGTGAGAAGGACCAACAGAGTTATTAGAATAAATGTGGACAAGATTCAGAAATATCTCACAAAATGCGTGATTGAAAACTCACTCCCAAACCTCAACTTTTGATTAGTGAATTTTTCTGAACAATTATTGGCTCTTTAGTTTGCCTAAATTATTTGTTTTGTAATTCTTCACGGATTTTCCATAAATTATCTTACTATAAAAGTGCACAATTCTTTTTTTCCCCTTCTTTCAAAATTTCACCAATCAAATATAACCAAGACTTCAAGAATACCATAAATGATTCTCAGTAGTCCAATCATGTGTTCGTATAAACATTTTCATCCAAACTGTTCACTAATTTATTTATTTTTTCTCAAATTAACATTACATTCATATAATTCTTACTGAAGAAAACATCCTTAATGAAGAGAAGATTATGAAGACAATCAGATAAAAAACACTTTTTTCTTGAAGAACATAGAGAGAGACGAGCGAAGGAAAATTAAGAGAATTCTTGAAGAACACTGAAGAATTGAATGATGTGTTAGTATTGATGGTACGGGGATTCACAGAATTTAGTTGAAATCGAGTTATGTTCTGCTAAGTCGGTTTTAAAGATTGGTTATTTTAAGGGTAAGATTGGGGGGGGGGGGGGGGGGGGTTGTTAGGAATTTACAGCAATGTTCAACTGTTCAATCAACATTAACAGAGTTCAACAGGCTCATAAAATCAGCTTGCACTATATAATCAAACATATACCATAGCATAAACTGGCAATCAACAGAAAAACAGAAATCATAGAAACTGAAAAAACTAAAGCATAGGAACTTAGAACTTTACTTCCCTTTCTTTTGTACTTCTTCCTTTCTCAGTGGCCAAAATGTTTAGGCTCAGGAACAGCCTCCATGTCTTGCAAATCGCCGTCCAGAGAGAGCACAAGAACCGGTTCAGAACACCTCCTCACTTGGCTTGGATCATCGATCAAGAATCTACCAAATCAATCAAGTTTTCGAGCCCTAAACCGAAGCTAACCCTTGCGAGAAACCACCTCCATTTAACTACTATTTCAAGCCTAAAAATGTAATACAAGGATCTTTCAACAAGAAGCTAAGGAAGGAGAAGAGACGGACTTAACAGAGAAGAAAAGAGAAGTCAAAATCTCGAGAAAAGTCACTCTAAAAAGGAAGAGAAAGTCTTACTCCAAGAAATGAAGCCCACGTGAGAATAATAGTATCAAAAAGTCAAGCCTAGAACAAAGTGAAGTGTCTCCAAGAAGCAAAAGAAAATATCTCCCAAAAATTAATTTCAACCATCCAATTTATCCAAATGCCAAAATTGAAAGTAGCACAAACTGGGTCAGCCCAATGGGTTAGGAGAACCACAAAAGCCCATAGTTTTGATATAAACTAAACAAAATCCAACATGGTCTATTGTCTTGATACGAACATGTCCTTGAACTCGCTTTCTTAATTACTTACAATTGATTCTTATGTCACCGCACGGATAGATGGCATGAGATTCCACTGTATATTATCAATGTATAGAGCAAATGGAATGAAGTTCAAATAATATATTTGAAGTTCCAATATTGAGCTCTTCCAAAATTTACGTACACAACACATTTGGTCCCCTCTTCTTAGTGGTATTACCTTAGGTCTAAACCTTATACGTTTATTAGTGTCTATTGATTAAATAACCCATGAAATCGTCGTAGATATAACTTGTTTGTAACCTATCCTTTGCTCACATTCGAGGAGAAAACGGCTGCTAAAGAACTACAATTAACATATGCACCATTTATTGCCCCGATCAAGAGAAAGGGACTGAAGTTAAGTGATATGTTCGAGTTTTACTACGGAGAAAGGACTAGAAGAGTGCTTAAAACTTGTATAGATGGAGCAGTTAATTTCTACATGAGACCTATAGAGGGTACTACAGTTATACCATGGATCATGATGAGATGAAGATCCTGGGGTATCATGACAAATATATGGTTTCTGTACCGAAAGCTAATGGTGTGGATTGTAGAGAATCGACGCAGATTCCTCCATTCGATACATGTTTAAAGGGGATCATGATGAAGATCACCGGGTATCATGACAAATAGATGGTTTTTGTACTGAAAGCTAATGGCGTGGATTATAGAGAATCGATGCAGATTCCTCCATTCGATACATGTTTAAAGGGTATGATAGTATTCCAACCATACTGTGAGTTAAGTTTAATAGATTTCTAAAGAACTAAAACTTTAGTAGATAATATTTGAAAGACATTAGGTACAATTTGATTAGGTTGTCATGAAACTGAAGACATGTTGTCCCCAAGGTTTGGTGAAAGGCCAATATACAGAGTATATTTATCAGAACTCTTCGTGCCATACATCAAAGACTTCAGAAATTGATGACCCACCTTGAAACATGAACTCGATATCTTCATATGCTTAATATGGTTATACCGTCTCATTTAAAATATCAACAGTAGTATAATAGCAGTAGGCCGTTGTAAATGATTTCTAGAGGACTAAAGAGGTATAAATAGAAGGTTGGGAGACTAAATATTTGAAGTTTCGGAATCTTTTATGAGAAAGATGTTAACTTCAACGATGAATACGAATTTTTTGATTCATATTGTCGTATCAGATCAGGTTTTGTTGCCTTTGAACATGCAAACAAGTGAAATAATCCAGAAAACAGAAATGTTGTTCAAGAAGCAACTCCAATTAAGGAAGGTCTGCGAAGGACAATCACTTATTCTCATGATCATCTTTCTTAAAACCCAAGAGTCGATAACAGCAGGGAAAAAATTCTTTACCCTTGGGGCAGAGGGAGAGGAGCTACTAAAATAAAGTTCTCAACATTGGTCTGAGTCGAAGGGAAAATACAATTTTTATTTCAACATTTTCCTTAGTGAAGTATATTTACCCGAAAGAATTTGCCATTCCATGAGGCCAAGAACAAGATTTTTCTGTCAACAATTGTACAACATACCCTATAGAAGCCTGCATAAACTTTTGAGGTGGAATACCGTGTCTCCAACAAAAACACTCCATACTCGTTATTGCATGGCACCATAAACATCCTACATCTCAGTGTGTCGTCTTTTACACAGTGGCCAGATCTAAAGTTGAACCATAAGTTCTGTAGATTGCCTCGGCACACAAACCACCCATTTCATCAACAGTTGGCATCCATACTTCCATAGGAGCAGAAAGCTCATCATTATCGATCACCCTTGCAATAACTCGAAGATAAAACAAAGAGAAATTCTCCATGCACACTTCAATAACCTGACCCCCCTTTGGAGCCTGAGGTATCCCAGTGATCTTAAAATATCCTAAGAGATGGTTCTTTTCAATTGCTTCCTCATTGCCCTCGTAGACCAAGATTAGTGCCTCTGTTTGGTTATCGTGCACTGTAGTGAACAGCAAGTCTTTTCTTGCTGGCAATTCAGTATTTTTGGGTATAATAGGTATGAAGCTGTTTCCATCTGCTCGAATGCCAATACTCATTGGAGTTATTTGAGTCCACGACAGCTCCAAAAGCCCAGAAGGATTTTGTACATGAGAAGCCAATGCACCTTCTAGTGCTGCCCCGCAAACTGCAGCCTCTAGGGGGTTCATTCCCAAGTAAAGTTCTTCTTTTCCACATATATCGATAACCATTCTCCATATCTTCGTGATATTTGAGCAACCGCCAACAAGAATTACATCATTTACTTTGTCAGCTTCTATATTCGCATCATGTAAGCACTGATTGATCAGACTTGCGCATTTTTCAAACACGTCCCGGTTGACTTCCTCGAATTCCTCTCTTTCAAGGACCTTGTTTATTTTTGTTCCATTTCCCAAGTCAACATCAATTTCAGCACTAGGTTTGATCGAGAGCTTGTGGATCGCATCCTGGGTGGCAATTCGAAGCCGCCCCATTTTCTGTATTTCATCACTGTGTCTCGAGAAATAACCATCCATATCGGGACAGAGGTATCGCATCGTATTTTGAAGTATGTCTTCCCCTCCTAAGGTAGCTCCAGCCAAGCCCCGTATCCGGCAAACTCCTCCTGTTGCGGTTGTGACAGATACATCACAAAATCCCGCACCCATATTGAAAATAAGTGCAACCTTTTCACTTCCACTGCCCATGTTCTCCTGCATAATCTGCTTCTGCTGCTGCGCATATAAAAGTGCAACAGCAGTCGGTTCAGGAATCAAGCTTAGAACCCTAAGGCCAACCTCAAGACATGCCCTTGTAAGTAAGGACAGTTGGAGTCGATTAAATGAAACCGGAAAGGTCAAGACTACGTTTAGTACTGGACGATCAAGACAGGTTTCAGCCATGACTTTTAGTTCACCAAATAACGTTTTAAGACTTGTTTGAAGATGATCAAAACTCCACATGTTATTTTTTAACACAGAAATCAATGGTCTTGCACTGATATTTAAGGTCTGCACCTGAAACGGAAGGTTGCCTGCATGAACAGCAGGATCCGTATCGAGTCTACCAATTAGACGTTTCATGTTGAAAATGGAAGTGCCGGATAACATCTCGTACTCGTCAGCCAGGGGATTGTTTACACCACTTGTAGGAGTCTCGTTTTTAAAGGTAACATACGATTTCATCAGATTCTGGTTTTCATAATAACTGAGGAGCTCTACCTGAGAGTCGTTCCAAACTGCCACACTACATTGAGAGGTGCCGAAATTGATTCCGACTGCAATTTCTGGAAAAGCTTCATTATCATATTCTAAGGGGTATTCTTGTTCATCCAGTGTCAAAGCCTCCAAAGGAACAGCACCCACTTCACAATAAAATACAGACGAAGTTTAATTAAGTAAATGTAAAGCTAAGCCATTCTAATTTTGTCTATCAAAAATCTTCACTTCACATAAATAAAGAAAAAAACACTTGTGAGAAGGAAAAATAAACACGATAATTGACACTGATAGATTGAATAAATGTGGACAAGCCAATGATCTAACGTGAAACATAAACAGGGGTTAAAAGATTAGTGCATTTGCTGAACAATCTTTGGTTCTTGAGTTTACCTAAACCTACTACCGCCCTATTATTTTTGTTTTCGTTCATCACGGACCGTGGTTTTTGCATAAATTATCTTAATTATGTTATGCATGTATTAAAAAGGAACAGAATTACAATCATAGTCTTTTTTACCAGATTTCAACACCTATTCAAAACGTCACCAATCAAACATAACCAAGAAAATTATGGAACTCTGATTAACATTACGTTCTTATCTTAATTTCAAAATTGCACAAACTTTCTTATAAAACCCAATTCTTACATTCATTTGACAAAAATAGAAGACTAAATAGGATTCTGGTAAGTAGAATATATTTTCAGGGGAGAAATTCAGATATTATTCAGGATAAATACGAACTACCTCAGAATCTGAACAAAAGGTTCTTAAATTGATGAATAGACTACACGTGAATTGCAAAACACGAAAATGAATAACATAGAACCATTCAAGAATCAAGAAACAAAAAATTTTACGTCCAGTTAATTTTAATAGCTCTTCATACTTCACGTATAACATTGGGCATCGTACAGTGAAAAGAGAAAAAAAGGATATGAAAAGTCAGATATATAGAATAAGCCCATTAGAATTAAATGTTAAAAGGGGAAGAAAAATTAGCAAAAATACACTTACTGTGGATTCTTGAAAGCAGAAACGACAGAACCCAGAAAAATTATTCGCAATGAGGTATATCCTTCCTGAGGAGAAAATTGTGAAAAGAATCAGAGAAAATTCACTATCTTTATGAACAACAGAGTGAGAGAGACGAGCGAAGGGAATCGTAAGAGAATTCTTGAAGAAGAGTGAAGGGAATTGAATGGAATGGTGTGTTAGTATTGATGGTAAGGAGGAGCGCGGGAGGCACAGAATTTAGTTAAAAAGGTTTTATGTTCTGTTAAGTCTGTTTTAAAGAACGGTTATTTTATGGGTAAAACAGGCAAAAGTTCACTGTACTGATGAGCGATTAGAGAAGGGAGACTGAAGAACGGGTTTTGGTAGATGAGAAAAATGGAACGTTTCCAGGGATGGCCGGCAAACTACAAGGCCATTTGGGTCATTGCCACCCCCTAGCATTATACAAAAGGAGCTTCTACACCTCTTTTTCCATGTACATTGGACTAAATAAAGAGAGACGTAGTACAATTTGTCTGTTGATACAAAATTTTATCAAGATTAGTCTGATTTGATCGTGCATTGCACGCTATTTTAAAATATTCTATAAATATTGTAAAATTAATATTTGATACCATTTTTTTGAAAGTATTTGATGAATTTCAATTAAGAGAAGAAAAATGTACTCTCAAAACATAATTTATTTGATCCAAATTAGTTCTGTGAAAGTAACGTTTGATATCAATTTGTAGGAAGTACTTGATGTGATATATAATACAATATAGATATATTTTGAACCTCGAGCGTTAGCTGTGTTTAAGTATTGACATTTTAGGAAAATTTGTATAGACCATTATAACTAGACGAAACAATTTTATAAAATTAGTAAACGAGTTCAAAAGCAACTTTTAAACCTCAAAAACTCCTACCGACTTTTCAAAAATCTTGTCAAATAGACCCTTAATACACAGTGTTTAAAATATCAACCAACTCAACCTAGGCTGTGTTGGGTTGGGAAATCAGATTTGAGGCAGGTTGGGTCTTGGGTTATGAATTAAAACCCAATTCAACCCAACCCAGATTGATGAATTAAATAAAAAAAATTAATACCTAAAATGGAAAAACCTAAATAGACACAATAGTGAAGATAAGAGAAGATTTTAGAATGTACAAACTTCCCCTTTTTCACATATGCTGATTGGAATGAATACTATTTACAAATATAAAATAATTAACGATAAACTAAAAATTAACAATATGATAATGAAATGAATAATTCCAAAAAAAAAATTATAAAAAGAAAAAGCTCCATAATTTCAAACTTATTTATAAATAATTTTTTTAAAAAAATTTCATATATATGTTAAAAATAACAAGATTTCATGTGGTTTCAGATTTTAAAAATTGTTTAAACTCAATAAAAAATAATCAAATCTAACTTGAATTGGGTCGAAACCCAAACCGACTAATTCAAAACAAACCAAACCAAACCAAATCAACCCAAACTTGATTGATTTGGGTTGGGATGGATTTAAACTAATAATTGAATTGTGTTTGTTTGATTTTAGACTAAATCAATCTCATTGTGTTGGATAAAAACCCACCCAATCCACGCCCAACACTATTGCTACTTGTACATCAATGTGTACGTAGTAATATATCTATATATATTAATGATGTGGATTATATTAACATAAATTTTTTTTCTCTCTTTCTCTCTCTCCTTCACATCTTAAATTATGATGAATTTTGAAATAAATTCTGGTAATACTGATTTACGTAGAGGGAATTAATATAGTGAAATATTTTCAAAAAAATAAAAATTTGTAACTCTTTATGTACAAGTAGAATTATTCATTAAAGGTTCGTTTGATTGCAAAGGTAGAAAGAAAATATTTTACAGGAAAAAGATTTTTTCAAAAATTGTTTTACTGGGAATTGTAATTAAGTGTGTTTGATTGGCATAATTTTTCATCCGAATTTTTTTAAAAAAAAATTGGATATTTTTGTTCACGTTTGGCTTTATTTTACATGAAAATTGTCCATTAAAATATTTTTTTTTTACAATTGGTTATGAAATTTGTTTACATTGCAAAAAAGTAAAAAAAAAAAAAAATTGCTCGAAAACTATTTTTTTTAATCGAATTTTAGTGTTCGTTTTACATGAAAATTGTTCATTAAAGTGAACATTTTTTTACAATTAATTATGAAATTTATTTCCATAGCAAATAAAAAAAAAAAAAAAAAAAAAAAGGCCAGATCTGGAATTCATTTTCCCACCCCAAAAACAAGGATAAGGGGCACGGTGGGAAAATCTTTTCCATGAAACTTTTTTAACATCAAACGGGCCTAAAGTGAGAAAATGGAAAATATCCATGAAAAATGACTCCAATCAAACAGGCCTAATAAAAGAATAAATTAGAGGGAACAATACATTTTTAAGGTGTTTACTTTACACCTTTTCAAAAATACCAAAATGAGTTTGAAAATTCACAAATCAGGTTTTTTAAATTTTTAATTAATCATTAATGAATTATTAAATCAATTTATTATTAATAATTTATTGGTCACAAATTAATAATTTTTAGATCACAAATTGGTAATTTTTAGGTCACACAACTTGTACTCGTCACAGTTTATCGAATTCAATTGTCACAAATTGTTTATTGGTCACAAACCGACCAACTTATTGGTCACAAACATCAATTTATTGGTCACAAATTAATAATTTTTAGGTCACAAATTAATAATTTTTAGGTCACACAACTTATACTCGTCACAGTTTGATAATAATTTAGGTCACAGACACCAAAAAACTTGCTACATGCTCAATAGCAAGGTCACAGACAAAAAAAAAAACCACCACAATTCAATATAGAGGTCACAGACACCAAAAAAGTTAGGTCACATACCAACCAAAAAAAAAAACCAACACCGTTCAATACCAGGTCACAGACCCAAAAAAAAAGCTAACCACAGCCCTAGATCCACCACCACCGCTCACCCACGCACATAGATCTGCAACCACACCCACAGTCCACCACCCACACACAGATCCACCACACGCCCAGCTACACCCACAGTCAAACCACCACACTGCATCCCACAGCCACACCCGAACCACCACACGCCCAGCCACAGTCCGCCATGGAGAAAATCACAGAGATCAGCCAACCCACGTCACACCAACGGCACATCCCAGCACTGCCATTCTACCATTCAAAAAAAATAAATAAATAAACCCAGCAGCGTCGGCGCTGCTGGGCCAGCAGCCATCTCGCTGCTGTCGCTGTGCGACGCAGCAGCGTCGCACAGCACAGCAGCCGGCTGCGCTGCTGCGTCGCAGCGACAGATCTGGGACGGGGGGGGGACAGATCTGGGGGGATGGAGGGGGAGGAGAGGAGGGCGAGGGGGAGGAGAGGAGGGAGAAGGAGAGGTGGCTGCCGGCGGCGGCGGGCGGCGGTGGGTGAGAGATGGAGGGGGAGGAGAATATATGAAATGAATTAGGGTTTAGTATGGTTTTATATTTAAAATGTGGTGGGGGTAAGTAGTAAGGGTAGGTATATAAATTAATTTAATTTTATAATATTATTATTAATTAATTAAATTTATAAAAACCTGATTTATGAAAAGTCAAAGTTAAATTTGGAATTATGAAAATGGTAAGTTAAAAGTAGGGTTGGGTGTAATTTCCTCTAAATTAGATCCCTAAAGATTAGAGAAAGACCGTTAAGACTTAACTCTTAAGATTCTGTAAGTTAACTGAGATAAGTAGTATATTGTTAAAACAAGTGATTATGCAATAAACATTAGTAATTAAATAAATCTAGTCAGAAAGAAGATTGATTGAAAAAAAAAAATTGATTCACGTCCTAATTATCACTTACTTCGTTTTTGACAATTTCAGTGTATCCTCTTTTCATCATCATACAAAAATCGTGTAAGCAAAAATAAAATAATAATAATAATAAAAGGCAAATAAAGTTACTTTTGTTGAACTTTTGAACAAAATATGTTTAGGTAATTTCTTTTTCACTTTTAAGTAAACATACTTTTTACAAATATTTTTTATCTTATTGTGAAAATAAGTTATTTATGTTTAACTTCCAATGTTAAAAAATTATTTATTTAAAAACATATTTCTTGCATATAAAGAAAATTACTAAAATAAAAAATAAAAGCTTAGATAGACAAGGTAGTTTACTTTTTATCGACTTTTAGATGTAGAGAAAGTTATGGTAGAATCATATTAAGCCCTTGTTTGGGGCAACTTTTTTTTGGCTTTGTAGGGAAAAAAAAAAAGACAGAACGTTGGAGTAGTAACTGTTTGACAACACGCTTCATCATACTGTGCCAAATTTGACAATGCAAAATCTGAATGCCACATTTACCATTTAAGCACTGAAGTAGTCACTTTCCCATTTGTCCATTCTAGCTCAGCCGCAGACGCACAAGTGTAGCTTACAACATTCTATTCGTCATGCAGAGCCGTTGACCATCCGCCGACGACTTCCCCTGTTGGATACCCAACTTCGCTGTTCACAAATCTTCAGCTGGTAACCTCTTTGCTGCACTTTCCATTTAACGAAGCACCCAAGGCAGTGACAAAGCTCCATTTCTCATCGAAAGCAAAGATTGACGCTCGACAAAGGTGGCGTCCGTAAGCTTTGCCACAGATGGGTGACATTTAGGGTCCTAGTTCGTCCAGTGCGCATGACCGCCCAAACGACTTGGGCTCCAAAAAATATGCGAGATGGAACCCTCCATTTAACTACCTGAGAGACCTCCATTGTCAAAGGTCATTGGCACAATAAGTGTTTCACGAAGCACATCTGGGAGAGTGTTATCACGCTTTTTAACTCCATCTCCGGTTACAATTGGAGCAAACATCAACTTTGCAACCATTGGGATGCAATGCGTTGAGAACCCAATTGCCTCATCAAGATGTTGGCTTGTACCGGATCGAATACAACCCATCGACGGGCTGGATCATAGCATTTGACGAATGGTGGACCTAAAAATCAAGGCGAATGGGTGCCACAATACTGCATTTGTGTACTCTGTAACCTTGGCTAAATCCAAACCGTATCCATGAAAACGACTTGCATTTAGATAAAGATGGAGGGGTTGCTTCAATATTTAATTAGAGTCATGTCTTGCTCTGCCGAGTCTCTACAGTTTAGGAATTGGTCATTTTATCGAAAATGTGGGATTATGCAGTGTGTTGATGAGTTCTGGGTGTTTTCCATATATAGGATTCCCTTTGACATTTATTAGCTCCAATCAAGTTATGAGAAGTGGTAGTGATTGATTCAATAAATTAGCCGCTCGAGATGCCTAACTTTATAATGCTCATGTCTGTTGCTCTACTCATTTTCCCTGCTGCTGCAATATGTTTTAAGTGCTCTAGAATTGCTGAATTGAAAAATGAGCATGGTTGTTATTAAGATTTGATAATAATTTCATTTGACTAAAAGTGATAGTTGTCTGTAGCTTGCACTGAGGTACCTAGTTTCCTTAAATGTGGTTAGGTTCATACGCTTATAACATCGCTATGTTGTTTCTAGTTAACTTGTAAAGAATATCTCATCATTATTTTGTCTTGGAGCTTTTACGGTCAATTCATGTCAAGAAAATGTCCATATTTAGCTTAATTCTTTCTCTTTTGTTCACAGATGGATTTACAGTTCCACAGGTAGTGTCCATAAGATGTACATTAATATAACATAGAAAGTGAGTAGTTCAATCTTTTACTATAATCATGTTAACATTTATAATCAACTATGTCGAAACTACGAAGTTGCGAATCGAATGCCATAGTACAAAATAGTGTCATCCTATATAATCAAATGCTACAACTATTCTTCATTAACCTGTGTTTTGTGCGATGTCAATGATATTATAACATTTCCATTACCAACTCTTGTGTAACCGTTACTGCAGGAGAACAAGGACTAAAATGCTTTTAAAGATAAAGATGTCAGCGAGATCTATATTCGATATCGTCAACTCTTTGATGATGTTATGACGGTGACAAGTACGCAATGATCCCGACAAAGTTATGTTGAATGGGCTTCGATTTGTTCGAGGACAGTGCAGTTGAAGACTACAGGGTTACAATCCCTATCGATGGGGAGAGTATTGGTTCGAGTGATGAGGGAGATGCAAAGAAATGTAACTCTAGCATAAATGTTTCTAATGCCAGAAGCGGCGAAAAAAGGAAGTCGTCGATGACTTCACAAAAAGGGAAGAAAAAGAAAATTTTTGCTCGGGAGTTGTCATTTTTCATTGACCAGGCAAACAGTGCTTCCGGGGAAGTGGTGGTGAAGATAAATACCATTATGGCGCTGATTGAAAATGCTGGAGTTGTCTGTGTTGAAGAGTTGCTTGCAATTGGGAGACTTGAGAGATGAACCCCTTGTATTTTTACGCATGTGAAAAGCTCTATTGGGATATGCTGATAAGAAATTTGAGTGGATTGAGTGAAAGTTTAATGAGCGCAACAAATCACTCCATTAGTGACACTACTAGCTTTAGTACTTGTGTGTTTTTCTTATTTTTCGTTTTTCCCCATGAAAAATTATAACTTTCTATACCATTGCCCATGTATGTTGACATTCTCTTTCGTTTCATATGTGATTATGTTGTTTAGGTTTGTTGTAAAAAAAATTTATTTTATTTCTAATCACTAATAGTACATGTATGATAGACAACTCTTGTAGATAATGTACATCTTTTTGGGAATCTTCCAATACTAGCTGAAAAAAGTTTAACATGTCCATTGTTATGCAGCTTTTTTTTTTAAAATTGTTGGTACAACCTGCATTGAAAGGCCAATCAAAGAAACACTTACTTGCCACATTTACTCCTCCATAAATTCAATTGCTTAAAACAAGGAATAATGATATGTGAAGTCCCTAGGTTAGTAATACAACTTCGTATTGCTATAAAAATTTCTTCATCTCGCGTAGAAGAAAACAATCATTTGTTATTTCTTAATTACACAATGGATGATCTGAACTTCAATTGTGTGCATTTATCGGGCTCCGACAAATGAGAAGAAGTCGATGATGATGAATTTTTCAGCCAGATGTCGAATGACATAACGAACTGGATTACATATTGTAGAATCGCATACATCGATACGAGAAACTACTATCGCAAACAACGACATCGTATTCAAAGATTTCATTTTTCCAGAAATGACCATATGTTTAATTGTTTATAAAGGAAGTAATGGAAGAGAATGGACATATGTGATATCAAGAATTTCAAATGTCACCACAACTATTGCGACATTTTGCACATATTCTATGTGACGAATATGGCTTATGCAGTAGCTAGCAGATAGATATTTACGAGCAAGTTGGAATGTTCTTGTCCATATTAGCGCATGGAAAGGGATACCGATGGAGGACAATGATATTCAATTATTCATTACAAACAATATGCTACTACTTCAAAGAGGTTCTCAATGCCATTGTTGCATTATCGACACATCTTATACAACTAATCTAAACTATAACAAGGGCAAGGATCCTCATAGACCAAACCCGACTATGTTAAGGGATAGAATCTCACATCGAATAAAAAGAAAAAAAAACATAAACCAATTTATAAAGAGCTTGAGCTACTATTCTTAATTAGATTGACATTTTAAGATGCAACAACAATCTTAACATGGTATCAGAGCTCATTAAACTCCAACAAGTAATTCGATCCGATTAAGACTCAAAAAAATTGAGCAAGCGAATTTTAAGACTGGTTTGATCAAATGAGCCACCATCTTGCGGGACATGTTAAGGGATAAAATCTCACATCAAATAAAAATGAAAATATAGGCCAATTTATAAGAGTTTTGGTTAATTCTCTTAATAATGTTGACCTTTTAAGATGGAACCCTAGGTCTTAACATAGTATCAGAGTCCGTTAAACTCCAACGAACAATTCGATCTGATTGAAACTAAAAAAATGAGTATACAAATTTCAAGATTAGTATGCTCAAATGAACCACCATCTTGTGGAGGCATGTTAAGGGATAAAATCTCATATCAAATAAAAAGATGAAAACATAGACCAATTTATAAAAATGTTTGAATTACACCTCTTAATAAGGTTGACCTTTTAAGATGGGGTCTCAAATCTTAATAAGCTAAGCATTCACTATTTTAGGATTGCATTGAAGCTATTGATGGAACACATGTGAAAGTTGTGCTACCGTGTTACGAGCGTGTGAATTTATAGGTCGAAAAGGAATACCTACGCAAAATATGTGGCTGCATGTGATTTTAATTTATGTTTCACATTTGTGCTTGCTGGCACCACCGAGAATACGCATGATGCTTGAATACTAGCTCGTGCTATATACAGTCCAGAAATTCACTTTTCGCTACTAGCGCCAGGTAAATATTATTTGGTTGATTCCGATTTTGCTCATCAACCGAGATATATGGTCTCATACTAAGGATCAGATATATTATACCATTTTCAAAAGTTCCATGACAATGGAACAGGTCTTCGTCGACGTTTTCGAAATGCTCGTGAAAGATTCAACTACAGACACTTTTCATGTAGAAACGTTATTGAACACGTCTTTGGTGTGTGGAAGCAAAGATTGCAAATCTTTGACCATATGCCTAGCTATTTATTTCAAACACAAGTTGCAGTAATCGTCGCAACGATGAGTATTCATAATTTTTTACGTCGTTCTAAATTTGTGGACGAGGAGTTTATGAGAGCAAAGACAGATGACAATGCATTTGAGGTGGAGTTACCTAACGCTGAAGACGAAATGCATGCCGAAATGAATGCACCTGAAATACAGCAAAGTGAGTGGGATAGACTTCGCGATTATATGCACAACAATGACGATATAATTTTTACGGAACACAACATTTTGCACACGTGTAGTGTTCTATGAACGTAGAAAAAAAATTGATATATATGTTGACGTTAATATTTTTCCATTTGCTTTATTTCAAAAGTGCCATTCTTCACGTGTTCAAAACGACCCTTTTTTGAATATCAGTAGTTTCAAAAGCAAGAGAGGAGGGCAAACATGTCAAAATGCACTAAATTCCATTTGACCCAAAACATGTTCACCGTAGCGTGCCCTCTTTGATGTGATGTGAGAATGCATTTTGGGGGAAATAATGGGGATCAAACGGAGTGTAAGAACTAAAAACTTCTCTCTTTTAAAAACTACAAAAAACTTCCAAGTTGAATTTTCTATTTACTAAGAATTGAAATGTCATCTTAAAATATCAACATTATTAAGAGGGGTAATCAATCCCTTATATGTATTTTTATTATTCTTATATTTATTCGATGTGAGATTTATTACATAAAATGTCCATACAAGATGGTATGGACATCTTAATTCTTGTGATCATTTGAGTTAAGATTTGAAGTTCCAACATAAAAGATCAACCTTATAAAGAGGAGTAGATCAAATCATTATACATTGTTTATTATTCTTGTCTTTATTCAAATTGAAATTTATCTCTCAACACTACTATATAAATAGTAGTATATATTTCTTTATTTTCGATTTTAAGCCTCCCTACATTTATGACTTTTAATTTTGATACCAGTCGAATGAAATTATCCTCAAACTTTTGCCAAACTTTTAAAGAATAATAAATATCATCATTATTGATACTTTCGTGCGGTTAGCCTCTCATTTTCAACAAGAACAATTAGCCACAGTCCAACAACTTGTAAAATAATTTAACAAAGTATATCTTATTTTAAATTTTCCTCACAGACGTAAGATTGACATGAAAATGACACAAACGAAAGGTCATGTTGGGAACAGTACTACAAAATGACACAAACAAAACCTCATGGGAGAGTTTTTTTTACAAAGGGCAATACAATAACCATGTTTTCAGTTCTCAGAAATCTCCTATTTTTCCTCTCCTTCGGCATATTCTCTCTTCTATCAGCTCAAAAAAACCACCCACTAGACTCTCTCACTCCATTTGAACTCATTCAAGTTCAAATAATAGTCAAAAAATCATATCCCTCCTCTCAACACAGTGTGTCCTTCCACTATGTAGGCTTAGATGAACCAGATAAATCACTAGTCCTCTCATGGCAATCAAATCGTAATCAACATGATGGAAATCTGAGTCGTCGAGCAACTATTATAGCCCGTATTGATCGAAAAACCCATGAAATGATCATCGACTTATCGAGTAATTCGATTTTACTAGATAAAGTCTACAATGGACATGGCTACCCCATACTCAACTTTGAAGAGCAAACAGCAGCTAGTAAGTTAGCAATAGCGTACGCTCCATTTGTGGACTCGATCAAGAAACGAGGGCTTAAGGTAGAAGAAGTTGTCTGCTCGCCTTTCACTATTGGATGGTATGGGGAGAAAAGGAGTAATAGGGTGGTTAGAGTTATGTGCTGTTACTTAGATGGCACTATTAACTTGTACATGAGACCTATAGAGGGAATTACAGTGACAGTTGATCTTGATCAAATGAAGATCATCGCGTATCGTGATCGGATAACAGTTCCGGTCCCAAAAGCTGAAGGCACTGAATATAGAGAAGCAATGCAGAAGCCTCCACTTGATTCCAAATTAAAAGGTATTACTGTGTTGCAACCAGATGGTCCAAGTTTCACTATTGATGGACATATAGTAAGGTAAAAGCCAATAAACTTAAAATATCCAGTACTATCCTATCCTCATTGCTAAACAACTGAGTAAACAATCAGATTATGTCAAGTGAAGAAATAAATTCAATTATCAGGACCACATTTTTCTAAGGTTGTCATAGTATTCATAGAACAACAGGGAAAAGGAACTTGCACTTCTCTTGATTTCGAGTGGACAACCTAGAAATCGACATAAATCCTATAATTAGAAATCTTCATGTGTCCTTGTGCATACAAATAAATTTTCTTCCTATATTTGTGATCTAATATTGATTTATACATGATAGACATTGATGGCTAACATTTTTTTATTAGGTGGGCTAATTGGGAGTTCCATCTAGCCTTTGACATGAGAGCCGGCCTAGTTATATCATTAGCATCAATCTATGATCCCGAGAAAGATGAAAATCGCCGTGTGATGTATAGAGGATTTATATCAGAACTGTTCGTGCCATACATGGACCTAACCGAAGAATGGTACTATAGGACTTTCTTTGATGCAGGTGACTATGGATTTGGTCTATGTGCTGTTCCACTTGAACCATTAAGAGATTGCCCGGAAAATGCAGTATTTATGGATGGATACTTCTCTGGACAAGATGGAACACCAGGAAAGATATCCAATGTGTTCTGTATATTTGAACGATACTCAGGAGATATAATGTGGCGCCACACGGAAACTGAGATCTCGGGAAAAGTGGTTAGACCTTTGTTGTACAATTGTTTCATTTTTGAAGTTTTAGATTAAGACTGATTCGTAAACTTCTTTGTTATACAGATAAGGGAGGTCAGACCAGAGGTGAACCTGGTTGTAAGAATGGTATCCACTGTGGGAAACTATGACTACATCGTTGATTGGGAATTCAAGCAAACTGGCACAATTAAAGTCACTGTGAGTAATCGGACACAAAAATAATCAATCATCAGAAACCAGCTTATTTGCTGTATCGCCACAAGTTTTACAGCATTTCCTGCTTGTTTTACACGCTCGACTATTTGTGTGGCACGCTACGCTGTATTTTAGGGATTCATCATAATAAAAGAGCAGATAAATTGTACTAATTTTAAGTTCTTAATATGATAGTCGAATTGTATTTTCTAAGGTTGGAATGACTGGCATGCTTGAAGTGAGGGGATCAGTATATACTCATAAGGATCAGATACAAGAGGAAGTTTACGGTACTATATTAGCAGAGAATACTATTGGAGTTCACCATGATCACTTCCTCGTGTTCAAACTCGATTTAGACGTGGATGGAGAAGCAAATTCATTCATCAAGAAAAAGCTGCAGACAATGCGTGATGACAGATCAAAGAGGAAGAGCTATTGGACCGTTATCAGTGAAACTGTCAAAACCGAGTCTGATGCAAGGATTCATCTTGGTTCGGGAGCGGCCGAGCTATTAGTCGTGAACCCGAACAAGAAGACTAAGTTAGGGAATTGTGTTGGCTACCGTTTGATCCCTCAATCAGAGGCACGTTCTTTGTTGATGGATGGTGATTATGAACAAATCCGGGGTGCATTTACCGAATATAATGTGTGGATCACACCATATAACAAGTCTGAGAAATGGGCTGGAGGATTATATACAGATCAAAGCAGAGGAGATGACACTTTAGCTACATGGAGCCTAAGGTATTGCACTATATAACTAGTATAGTCGGTCATGTTTTGTTTAGAGTACATGTTGTCGAAAATTCGACTAACGCAATCGAAATAACAAATAAAAATAATAGAAAATAAAAGCAGTACATGAAGCGAGGTATGCCAAAGCAAATCTCCTTAAGACAGATTTCGCCAATTCACCCAAATTAATTACAAAGACACACTCATTAAATACAACATTTAATGATTTAACCCAATAAAATCACCCTATATAAAATCAATTAATTCCAACAGTACATTATGACAGAATACAATTTTAACTTCTTGGGTCGACAAGATTGGCGTTCGCTAAATTTTTATGGACCGAATTACCAAATCATGAACAAACATTTAAATTTTTTGATGCAGGAATAGGGAAATCGAGAACAGAGACATTGTTTTGTGGTACACATCAGGGTTTCACCACGTTCCATATCAAGAAGATTTTCCTATTATGCCAACTCTAAGCAGTGGTTTTGAGCTAAGGCCATCCAATTTCTTCGAGCATAATCCTACGCTCAAAGTAAAACCTCCTAAATAAATAATTGTTCAGCCCCAACTCTTCAATGATAGTGGTATAAGTTCGGAAGATCTACAAATGTTCGATCAAGGGTAATATATAAACAAAAAGTCGAGAATTGCACAACCTTTTGATTGTACGATCAGGAGAATCCAAACGGTCAACGTTATTAGAGACGAGGTTGGACATATCAATAAATGTTATATTTTGATATGTAATTCCTATTAGCATGGTGTTGTGTTTTCGTTGTGCTTTAATAAACTCTAATTATCTACTCTAATTGATTGAGATGTATTAGAAATTATGGTATTTGATTATTTTAGATTTTTTTTCCCTATTTGTTGAGGAAAATATATGGTATTAAGAGTGGACAACACCTTATGGAAACAAAAAAATTAATTTAATTTAATTTAACTTACTTTTGAACTTAGTTAAACATGCTCGAGTTCGATTTTACATGGTGTGATCGATCCAATATCGCAAAGACAATAATGATATTAACTATGTAGATAAAAAATGTTGGAAGGCGTTCTCAATTGAAATTTCAATGAAATTTAAAAGTCTATATAAATTGAGACGTGGTCAATAAAATTCAGGCATCTCCAACAACTTGTAGATTTATAAAGATTTCATTGTTAGAAGAATCCTAAAATATTTGGATGGATTTTAAATTAAAAAAATACACAGAGAAATTTTATACTTTTTAGTGAGGCTTTTACGATTTTTTTGAATTCTATTCATATTCACAAAATTTATGAGAACTCATAATATCTCAAAATCCATTAAAATCCCATCTGAAGACACCATCTCGAATTAAGAAATTCAAATTCAAAACTTTGATTTAGAACAGTGCTACATGTACAGAGGGGGAGAGTGGTTTGGTTTACACACACTCGCACATGAGGTGGACTGGGTAGGTAATTTTTAAATTTTTTAATTACAGTGGAGTCCACCACTGTGAGAGGATGTAAAACCCCTGTAAACATCATTTTTGTATTGAATGTGGGACTTATCACATACTACTATTATTTATATAGTATTAGAAATTTTTAATTTTCTATCTCCCTGCAGTTGTTATCTTCAAATTCTGATTGTTTATGTTTGTAATATCTCACGTTTGATTGCGAGTATGTAATTTACATATAAAGAAAATAAATTTTAGACAATTCAATTGTTTAAAACTTATTTGTATGGAAATTATTAATTAAATGTATTTGATTGATTTAATTTTCAACATAGAAAATATTATACTAGTCCATATTTTATTAGTGGGTAGATGAGAGAGGGAAATATGGAAATAAAAAACACACCTCCCTAGGGTTGGGCAAAAACCAATCCGAATCATTCAAATCGATCAACAAAATCCAAATTGAAAATATTATACTTGTTCATATTTTATTAGTGGGTAGATGAGAGAGATGAATAGATGAGAGAAGGAAATAGAGAGTCAATTATCTGAAAAAATAAAAATCATCTCTCCATAGGGCTAGACAAAAATCAATCCGAACCAATCAAACCGATCAACTCAACCCAAATCGATCGATTTGGATTGGGTTTTTAGTTCAATTGTTTGGGTTAGGAAAACAAATTTTGGGTTGGGTTGGGTTATGGGCTATCTATTAAAACCCCAATCAAACCCAACCCAACCCAATAAATTAAAAAATATTAAAAAGAAAATTACTACTTAAAACCAAAAACATAATGATCTAAATTCTCCTCCGCCTCACACTTCTACCTCATGTCTCTTCTGCCTCTCATTATTGCTCGTGCCTCTACTTCTCGCCTTTATTTTTTGATGTGATTTTTTACTAAACAATTGTATTGAAGGAGTAGATTTTGTATTGAGTTTGGATGATTTAGCATTTTTAGTATTAAGGTTGAATTCATTTTATTCAAAAGGCATAATATGATTTATTCAACGTGTATTTGGATTGATTTAATATGTATTTAACTTGATCGTGATATACTCTATTTAACATGTTTTACAATATTTTTACTTTATATTATTTTATTGGAATGGAACTTAACCTTGCGGACCATTGATCCAATTTCAATCGACTTAAGGCCTTTAAAATCACTCTTTTTAGTGTAACTGAAATTGGTCCAAATTAAAATTGTATCAAACTTTAAAAAAAATATTCAATTTCAACGAAAAATGTCACAACCAATGGGCCGATAAAAAATGTTCAACTTGAATTGGACTCAAATCCAAACCAATCAACTCAACCCAAACCAACCCGAGTTTGATCGGTTTGGATTGAGTTGGGTTTCAACCGTGAATGAGTTGATTTAGGTTTGAATTATTGTCAAACCGAATATGTTGGGTTGGGTTGAGTTTGAGTTGGACTCAAAACCAATCCAACCCAATACATGCCCAGGGCACTCCCTAAAAAAACTGTTTTATTATTTTTTGAGAAAAATATAGTCATATGACCAAAAGTTGAAAAAATATTTTCTATTGAAAAAAATGTCAATCAAATACTCCAAAAGTAGGAATTTAAGTGGAATAATGACAATTTTTTATGAAAAATAAAATCAATCAAACACACTCTTAATTTTGATAATGGTTGTAAGATCTTTGGAATGAGAAATTACCACTCAAATGAAATTATCCTCGAACAAAATAGATAATATAAATTTTAGTTAGTTTTATTAGATTGATCGAATAGATAATCACTATTTTTACACGTTGTCGAATCGTACTTCAATAATATGATGACTATCTAAGAAAATTATTGTTACTTTAAATGTAAATATTAATTTAGCTAAATTTCTCCACGTTCTTTTCCTAACTTAAATAATGCTGATACCTCGACTAATATAAAAAAATAAATTATATACTAAATGTGTTTTTAATATAAATATATAGTAGTCATGAATGTCATTTGTGGTTTAAATATTGAGCCGGGACCTCTTGAGAGTTTGTTTGATCCGATCAAGGTCCAAGTACGGTCCAAAATACTTCTACTTCCCCCATTAGAAGAATCTGTCACGTTGGACATGACTCTCCAAGCCTGCGGTCGACGTAGTTTAAATTTTGTTCTTTTTGAATATCAACTAGATACAATAATTATTAAATTTTATAATTTGTCTAACTTTAACCGATCAATTTTTAATTTTTTTGAATCGACTCATTTTTCGTCACTAGACACACTAGTTGTTGAGAGGTGTGATTATGGGGCCTTGTGAACATCATTCGTTCTAACACAAGGGGGATGGTGAAATCCATCATCACCCCTTCCCAAAATCCCACATCATAGTTGGCCTGAAAATCTATAATGAATCAACAAAACAAAAAATAACTTCCCGACACTTTCTAATGGCAATTATCTTGTCCATTCCCTGCAGAAGCTGGCCTGACATCACAATTTGAAACCATGTATGCCCTAGTTGTCCCTCCTCTAGTCCACAAGAGTGGTGGCAAGGGCTACATCATCAATTAACACGTGACTAACAAACAGCACAAAACCATGATAGATTCTGCAAAGGATTAATAACAAAAAATCCCATTGATGGTTTCCATTTACGATATACACTTACCTACTGAAAATCGTAGAAACCCTCCATATTTGAAATCATTTGTGCGAAATACCCCTCAACGTCAAAATCTGGCAAATTTATCATTAAAAACAGTAAAAAAATGTCAAATTAAAAAGAAATAATTGCAATTGCAGTACCCGAACTTTTTTTTTTTTTCAAATTATAACAAAGTTTTTTATATGTGCCAAACATAATTCAAAATATTTAAAACTTACTCCAAAGAATCACCTAAATAATTCTCTTTTAAAAGCAATAACCTGAAATGTAAATAAAGAAATGCTTGTGCACCAAAATCATCATTTGCGGTGTAATAATCCACTAAATTTTGGGTGGGGGGCATCAATCCTTACAAAACAACTTTGGATGGTAAACCAAATCCAACTCATCTTTAAATTTACTTATAATTAATTTTAAACACAGAAAAATGAAGAATTTTTTCTTCTAATAATGTTTTTTTTTTTTCTTGTTTGGGGTCCGTGACAATGGAAGTGGTGGTGGCGGTCTTAAATTCCGGCGGCGTCAGCAACATCAACGAGAACATAGAGGTAGGGTTTTACGATATTTTGGGGACTTGAGGTATGTTATTTTCAAAAATGCGATTTGGAAAACAAGAAAAATTTAAGAACATAAAACTCAAAATGACTTTTTGAATGAAAACACTCAATAGACTCAAAATAAGGAAAATGAACTTAAAAATTTCTCAAATTAAATAATTAACAAAACCTACCCGAATACAAATATCCATAAAACTAAATAATCACATATAAGCAGAAAATTGATATGTTTTACTAAGTAATCAAATTAATGGAGAAAAAATGTCATAAAACTATTTCTAAAAATTTTAAACCAAACACATTTTCAGCAATCTTAAAATAATCCCTCAAAAAAGAAAATGGAAACAAACGCACCCTAATTTTTTTTCTAGCAACAATCTGGTTTTTACAAAATACTAATATTTATATATTGAGTGTGACATTGATGTTGGTTTTGAAATCTTTGTGTGTTGGGAAAATTGATGTTCTGTGGCGATGGTGATGATGATGGCACCACGCCATTTTCTCTTTTGAGCAACAGACTTCCAAATGATGGTATCCTCAGCACGCCCTTCTCTCTATCTTTCCAACCAAGATTTTGCACAAGTTTCTGAAGAAAAAGAAAGAACCCTAATTTTGGGATTTTGTCACCACTTCAATCATCATTTTTATCCTTTTCCTTCTCTAAAATCTCGTTTCCGTATGATGGTTATTCTTACACGACATGTTAATGTATTCCCTTCATCATTTTATTTTGTCCTGTTGCGTTGCATATGTTAGATTCGCGACTTTCATGTTTGATCGTGTTTAAAAGTAAATTAAATTTAATTAAAATGGTTTTTCTAACACTAAACCCATAAAAATCAAATTTTTAGTAAGTTTTGATAAAAGTATATGGAATGTGTGATTGAAAAGTTGTGTCGCATGAAATGTGTGACTAAAATTAATTGTCAATTTTGATTCAAATTAATGGGTGATGCTACGCGTACATAATGCGATGTCCATAATTGTGTCTATCCCCTCACAGAGGGGGAGACTCACTTTGAATATATTATATTTTTATTCGAAGTGGATCCCCCTCCATGTGAGTATGTGGACACAGTTATGAATACCACATTATATACAAGTAACATATTTCAATATTTTATTATGTGTGGTTGAAAAGTAAGTATGACAAATAAATTAAAATAAAATAAAATAAAGGCCATCAAACAAATGCATAATAAGTGTTTATCTTAAAATTTCGATTTTTATGAATTTCAATACCACATTAAACCCTTTAATTTGCTAAAAACTTATCAGTCACGTCAAAAGGACAAAACTTGGATTAGAGGTATATATCAGACTATACTGACCAGTTCGATTTTTTTTTATGAACCAAGTTGAGTCAAAAAAAAATTGACTCGCCCCCGCAAAATTTTGAAATTTTTTATTTTTTTTTCCATTAATTACAAAAATCTTAGACTTAAATAAAAGATCCAATAGTTACTTAAATAAATAAATAGCCCAAATTCAATCCAAAAGGAAATGACCCATTTATGAATCTATTACCTACTGTTGCATTAAAAATAAAGGAAAATTGGTTCTAGCCCATTATTTAGCCCATTTGAAAAATAAAAACTCAATCCAATTGTAATATAATTAATTCTCTCAACCCTTTTGAGGAAACTTCTACATCTAATCATGAATCTCTTATTCCGGAAGATAACATTGGTCAAAAACCATATGTTGTTGATTCTTCCCCTCAGAATGAGGAATTCGATTCATCTTCACTGGAATGTGATCATGGACTATGCAAATCAATATTGAATTTTTATGTTTCAATTTGTATAGCGTTAGACACATAGATGGACATATTGTTTTTGTATCGATAAACTGATTGTCTTTTTGGCCAGTCAATCTAACTTGCCTATTTTGGTACTCAAAATCGTCGTTTTCAATCATCTTCTAGTTAAAAAAAAAAAATTGGGGCTCCACCCCCGAACCCTCGTGAGGGGGGCCCTCCCCCCTCCACCCCCAACTTTCTTTTCCTTCTCCCAAAAAAATCAATATGTAAAACTAGTATAATGAGCATGAATCTTTACTAAATTTAATAATCTCGCGAATACTATTTAAAAGGTGCGAGATTTAGCTACATATACATCAACAAAGATGGAATAAATAATATTTATCATTATGACAAATGAAATATCGGTGATGTGACAGTTTATGTAGAATAATGAGATTGAACATGTCGATTTTTATGAGAGACGAGGTGGAAGAGAGAGAAATGTGATGGATAATAAATTGTCACATTTACGATGTTAAATAATATTATTCTGATATAGATGATGTGAACTATGTTCATGTTGGGTAAAATATCCTTTCACGACAGGCCACGCGAGGAAATCAACCTTAGACATAGCATACATGATGTTTTTTTTTTTTTTTTCACTTTTATTCCTTTTCCTGGATATCAGTCTCGAAACCCTATGAGGATTTTCTGCATGTTTTCTTAATTAAAGCACCTCTTTCTTTAACGTTTCAATGCATTTTTATTGGCCTACCAAAATAATTAATCTCCTTTAACGTTCCCTCTTTCTTGCCAACTTATATCTCTCCTCCTCTATATATATCTCGCTTCCTACCTCTGTGTATATATCTCCGTGTGTATCTGTCATCTCGTTGAAGAATTCCGAGGAACAAAAATGGGTGATATTTCTATCAGTAATGGGAATTGCATTAATGGATATGGCCAAAGAAAGAGCTGCTGGTATGAAGAAGAGATTGAAGAAAACTTGAGATGGTGCTTTGCTCTTAATGGGTATTAATTATTTTCCATTTATGCATATTAATTAATTATTTTGATAGTAGAAATTTAAGCAACTCATAGCCACATATTTCATGGAATCCACAATTTTTTGAATTTTAGCAAAATCAAACAGGGCATAATTTTAAGGGTTCTTTGAGTTTGTCGAGAAAATGGGGATTTTCTGTACCCCTTTTTTCCCAAGTCTTGTCCATAAAAGTTCAGACAAGATTTGACAAAGGGAAGCAGAAAATGAAATCACTGTTCCAAGTATTTCTTCTAATTCGAGTCTGGCCAAGGTGGTTCGATATAATTATATCTGACGAAGTAAATAAAGGTTCTTTGTTTCAATATGGTCACCACCAAATCATGAAATGTGTGTGCACGCGCGAGGGCATGAAGGGACTTGTTACAAACAAAATTTGAATAAATAAATCTGTGAATTCTATCAATTTGAATACCATATATTCTCGTTTTTGCTGCAGTATTTTGCACACAGGTGCCACTCAATTCCAGGATATTCAACTTTTGGACACTAAGCCCTTTGGAAAGGTTGAAATTTGTTCTCAATATTACAGAAAGGAAATATTTTTCAATATATGCTTCTTTGATTTTTTCTGAAATCTGTTTTTGTTCAACACTGCAGGCTCTAGTAATCGATGGAAAGCTTCAAAGTGCAGAGATAGATGAGTTTATCTACCACGAATCACTTGTTCATCCAGCACTTATTAATCATCTAAAGTAATTTCTCCTTAAAAAATATAATTTACAATCTTTATTAATCAATTCATTGTTAGGTGTTCGGTGGTTCAAACTTGTAGTTATATAAATTTTAAACCCAAAATTTTTAATATGCATGCAAATTTTTTCAGTCCAAAAACTATCTTTATCATGGGAGGAGGTGAAGGTTCCACTGCAAGAGAAATACTCAGACATAGGCCAGTGGAGAAGGTTGTCATGTGTGACATTGATGAGGTGAAAAACAAAACCCTTTCCTTATTTCTGATCATTATAACTAATTCTTCCCTTTCTATTTAGAAAACACTAAATTAAATAATTTTATTATAAAAAGAATATAATATTTTTTTTACAATGCTGCTGCAGGAAGTGGTGGAATTTTGCAAGTCATTCTTGGTGGTTAATAGAGAAGCTTTCTGTGATCCAAGACTAGAACTCATTATCAATGATGCCAGGTAAAAGACTACGCCAACTGCATTTTTCTGAACGTAACTCGGGCTGGATGGAGATTGGCCCTCGAGAATAGTGGCATAAGGGAGCTTGACTGTAAGACTCACTCGTCCAATAGGGACAGAGTAAATCTTGGAGATCTGACGGTGCCGAGTGGATGGGCCATCAGCTTGTGTACATGTTTCTTTTTCATAATTTCTTCTTTCTTATAACCACTTATAATTATAATTTGGTGTGGTTTGTTTAGGGCTGAGCTTGAAAGGAGAGAAGAGTTTTATGATGTGATCATAGGAGATTTGGCAGATCCAATAGAAGGAGGCCCATGCTACCAACTGTACACCAAATCCTTTTATGAATTCATAGTTAAACCAAGACTTAACCCGGGTGGTATTTTTGTCACTCAGGTATGTGCAAAACACACGCCGGAACTTGTACATGCTCACACGTATACGCACGCGTGTTTTCTATGTGTCACTTGACTATAACTAGAAATGGCTTCTAAGAAATTCAAGTATTTCAACGTTTCAGGCAGGGCCTGCCGGGATTTTCAGCCATACAGAAGTTTTCTCTTGCATCTACAATACACTGAGGCAGGTTTTCAAGTGTGAGTTCATAAAACTGATAACAAAGGGCGTTATACTGTACTAATTCATTTAGGACATGTTTGGTACATCGTACTCGATATTGATGCACCAGTATCCTTAATCATTACCAGAGCTACCAAGTCGAGCATACCAAATATGATATTACTTGCTTAATATTGACAATATTTGCTTAGCAGTGGATTAACTTTTCCTTCATGTGCAGATGTTGTGCCTTATTCTGCTCATATTCCTTCCTATGCTGATACTTGGGGCTGGGTCATGGTATATAAATTGAACTCTATTTCCAATTTCTTCAATATGCAGTAATCGATCAAACTGAACAATTTAATAAACAAGATTTAAGTTTTTTTTTTTTTTATCCTTTCTAGTGTTATCAAATCCTCCCTACTACATATATTATTCCTCAATCAGTCTGGTTTTATGAAGGCATGGAGCCTAATGTTAATCCTTGAATGTCAGGCATCGGATTCACCTTTTATGTCAAATGCTGATGATTTAGACCTCAGAATTAAACAGAGGATGAAAGGGGAAAACAGATATCTCGATGGCAAAACATTCACATCTGCCTCTACCTTAAGCAAAGCAGTTCGTGAATCGTAAGGCCCTAGTCTCGATTTCATTTATGAGATTCTCTCTAGTGTGGACAGTACATATTTGTTTATTGTCCTTATTCCAATTTCGTTTAGTACTGCATATAAAATTGATTATATGATTGCTTACTAGTAATATGAACTGAATTTTTGACAGGCTACACAATGAGACTCATGTTTACACAGAAGGAAATGCAAGGTTTATTTATGGACATGGGACTGCTTACAAGCACAATCAATCTTGAAGAATGAGCACTAAGAGTGCAAGTTGGGGAAAAAAAATTCTAGCCCCCCCCCAACCAGGGAAAGAGGAAAAAGTTCTGCTTTTTATTTTTGTTCTTTAAGACATGACTACAAAGATTTGTTTGTTGTCCAATGTATTAAGACAATGTTAATGTTTACATATTACTATTGATTATTTGATTGCTTGTTTATGGTTGTTAACATTATTAACTGCGAAAATTAATTCGATCTTAATTTTTCATAAATTCTATGATCTAATTTATAAGTTCGGTGTGATGAGTAGCACCTTATTCGTATCATGGGACACATGGAATACATCTCGAAAAATGAATTTTTGTTTCAAAATGAAACTTTATTAGAACCATCCAGTATTCCAGTTTATGCTTTGAACTCTTACACAGTTCATATATGATGAAAATGAATGAATTGGCATTGGATTATGACATCAATTTGTGTTACTGTTCTCGAAAAGGCTTATTTGTCGATTTTGCCTATGGTTTCTAAATTGCTTGAGCTGTCTCTACTTGTTATTTCAATCTAGGCGGTGTCTAGGAGTGATTTTGGCAATCCAAAATCAATTTTTGGGTCAAATCACAAGGTCCACCGACAGTTAAAGTCTTGCACGGTTTTGTTCTAACTTTGGAAATCCAAAATCAATTTTTGGGTCAAATCACAAGGTCCACTGACAGGTAAAGTCTTGCACGGTTTGTTCTAACTTTGGAAATGAATTACCATGTTATCCTCTTGTGCAAAGTTAACAATAAATTATTACCCATGTTTGCATGTGGGTGGGAAGGCGAGTTTGGAAATATTACATTTTTACATTTTTTTTTATTTTTTTTGCCATCTTATTTAGTTTTTTTAAATACCTTAATTAAGAATAATAAATAGACAATTTCACAATTTTAAATTGTTCGTTCAAATGGTTGACTAGAGGGAAAAAAAATTTTGATTTGCGTAATAGAATATCAATTAAAGTAACAAATTAAAATAACACAAAATCGAGAAGAGAATTAGAAAGGCTGCCTTTTTTAGTCGCAAAAATCGTTGTTTTAAAATTATGTGATATCCCCTTCATGTAGATATCTTCAATACCAGGGGCGGACTTAGATTATTTTTTGAGTGGGGACGAGATTAGAGATGGAACCAACCCGCTAAAGTTGAAGGGGTCCCCCTACGGGGGTTCGGGGGCAGCGCCCCCGAAATTTTTTTTTATTTGGAGTTGTTGAATAGTTTAGATTTAGTTGCATTTTCCCAACTAGTTTATGCTATATAGGCCATGAACGAAGCCTCTCACCCTGCATCAAACCCACAAATATATTCACTCTGACCATGCAACACTTTTTGCAATCACAGGCGGTCAAAATGATATTTACATAATATACCAATTCTTCAGCAATATTAGCCACCTAAACTACTACGTGGCAAAAATATTTTCCTTTCGAATCGTGGATTTCAATTGTCAAATCATCTCCAAGCCCTTTTGGCAAACTGTATTCAAGTGGGAAGGAAATTTAACCATCCAACTCTATGAGATTGAAGAACATGTAACAAGATTAAAGAGAAAAAGATTACATACAAAACATGAGTTTCATCAGATTCTCGCTACATTCGAAATAAAAAATAAGCTAAAAAATTGTTTAAAAAAAAAAAATTTTTTTTTTTTTTTTGGTTTTTTTTTTCAGTGGGGGCGGCCGCCCCCGCTGGGCCCTTCGTGGGTCCGCCCCTGTTCAACACTGCAGAGCTCTGAGATACACCCTTATAACTCATAATCAATTCTCCCTCAATGGAAACGATATAAGGAGAAAAAAATGAGTCTCATATTGAGCTATCAAAATTGTAAGAATATGGTATGAAATGAATAGATAGTGTTTGATAATTTGTTTTTGTCTATCATGTACTACAATATATTCATGTCCATCTTGAACAATAATTTAATATCATCTGTTGACGAGCTGACCTCCAAGGTCATTCAGATCGGATTAAATACATGCGATAAAAGATGAGTTCGGTTATCCAATAATAGCTGAGCTCAAGTCGAATTATTGCACGTGACAAGTATATGATAATGGGAGTTCGGTGGTATGAGATCAGTTCAGGTGGATAACGTATCTAAGAAGTATGTGTAATCTTTCAGTGGCAGGGGAATCCTAATGATTAAGGATCACCGACAAGATCAATAATACAACCATTCAGAGTGATCCAAAAGGGATAATCTTACATCAGCATACACATCAGCTTTCAGTCATCATGATTAGATCATGTTTCCAAGATACATTCATTAATTACTGAGGTCCACTTGCAAGATTTACTCATCATGAGGATTGCCAGGCCGAGCTCGATGGCCAATTGCATCTTTCTACATGTGTACTTCCTCAACTCGAAATTGCAGGTGACAAGATGGGAAATTAATTAATGATATACATTCTCTCCTATAAAAGGAGAAATAGTGAGAAAGAGAGGGGGGGGGGGGGGGCGACTTTTACTCAAGACATATCTTCTTGTAATATCCATATTTCAAATATCTCCTAGAGAGATTGAAAGAAACGGCTCAATTACTTGTAATTTGATATTAACAATGGATCAAAAGTTGTATTCTTCTTTGAAGTTGGCTTGAATTTTGCCCATACAATTTTCAACGTCAACATCATCAATTACACAAATATGGTAACCTAGCTCTTATTCTACACACATAGAACTACAAATTTTGCATGTGCAAATTCTTCTTAAATACCTTCACAAAATATTATTTTCATAATATTAACACATAAACGACTGGTTATATAAGTTTTGAAATGTTAAAATTTAGTTTCACTTTCGAATATATGGGACCCATTGAGCTTTTGTAATTGACGTACAATCTTCAAATTTTAATCTAAACATTTTGCTCAAAATGTCAATTTCATGAAAATTATGAATGGTCACGAATATAGCACACTAAACTTCTAATATCCCCTAACTTATGGAATCTCTTTTTCATAATGAAATTAACATTAGAATGATAGCATGGTTAACTATAATTAAAATTTAACTTATTAATTTTTTTTAGGATTTCTAGCCTAATATCTCTCTTTTTAAAAATAATTTATAAAACATAAGCCACTTATTATAAAAATGTAAAATAAAATTGCTAAGTTACCTCATCACATAAGTATTGAAAAGTCAAAAATAATTAGTGGTATCATTTTTCATGCAAAGGTCTATGAACCTCATTTGAAATTCCATATTAATCACCTCTGCAAACTACATCATAAATCAAAGATCAAGAGAGCATGTCATGAAAAACAATTCACAAGGAAAGCCATATGCATGTATTATCTCGATCGAACCCGTCGCAACGAGCTTGCATAGTGCGATTTATTTCTCATGTGTGGTTTACGGACCATTACACATGGAGCGATGTTTACCCAGTGCGCATTTACGGGGTAGCGGTTGCAAATTCCTACGTCAAGAAAACAAATGATGCATGCATGCATTATCCACAAATGAACTTGCCTCATGGCAACTTTGGGTTATCAAATATAAGGAATCAGATTAGAACATGAAGAAGGCATGCTAAATTGATTCTAACATGAAACATAAGTTAGATTTTAGATATAACTTTTAAGGCTTCATAGCACAAAATGTCCATACGTTTGGCTGGTAGTTTGAATTACGTCCATACGTTTCAAATTTGTGCATTTTTACCCATATTTCAACGTTTCATTACGGAAAACGTTCTTTTCACCTATTGTTAACGTAAAATGACCAATATACTCTCATATATAGACAAAACAAAAAAGAAAAGAAAAATAAAGAATAAATTGTAATTTTATTCCTAAACTTTTTAAAAAATACAAACGAGTCCAAAATTTATGAAAATCTTAACCCAAATATATTTCCTCTTCACTGCATAGAGGTCTGGATCGTTCAGTGCTTTTGGATTCAAACCCGAGAATGGCTTCCCAATGCCAAGTTTGTTATCCCCCTAGTCACTTTGTGAATATAAAGACTGCATCATACCTTATAAATAAATGCCCTACTAAGTCTCTGAATTATGAAACCCCGACCAGGTTTGGAATGGTCAACCTGCAGACTACTCTAAACTAAATTTTTTTGGTTGTGCAGCCTATGTATATCAAAATGAATGGAAGTTAGAGCCTAGGCTATGAAAGGTATTTTTTTTTTTTTTTGGGTATGGGGAAGGAGTCAAATGTTATAGAATTTGGTTAATGGATCATCGAGGTTATAAGGTTACAATAAGCAGAAATGTTGTCTTCAATGAGATAGACTTGCCTTGTTTTAAGGATAAAGTGTCTGTCACCACTAAAACTGATCAAAACAAAAATAATCTTCAAACAGAAATCTTTCCAGCTAATTTCAATGCTGGAAATGAAGATCAATTTGAGGTGAAGCATACTATAGAACCTAAACAGAAAATTGCTGACATTAATATCGAGACAAAACCTGATCAACAAATGAATCCCTTGGATGACTATCAACTGGCTAGAGATAGAACCACAAGGGAAATAAGACTACCTTTAAGATACAGTGAACCTGACTTTGTCATTGCTCTTAACATTCAAAATTTTCTAGATATTGAGTCTAACACTTAAGAGGAGGCTATTGAAGGGAAAAATGTAAATCTATAGGTTGAAGCCATGAAAGATAAAATGATATCCTTGGAGAAAAATAGAACATGGGACTTAGTAAGTAAACCTAAAGGAGCAAAAGTTATTGATTGTAAATGGATCTACAAGATTACGGAAGGTGATCCTAAGGATGGGAATGTGAGATTCAATGCCAAATTAGTAGCTAAGGGATTTAACCAAAGGGAGGGAATTGACTACAATGAGATTTTTCCACCTGTAGTCAAATACACCTCCATAAAAATATTGTTATCTATTGTTTCACAATATGATTTTGAATTAGAACAATTGGATGTGAAAACTGCTTTTTTTGCATGGGAATTTGGATAAAAAAAATTATATGAATCTGCCAAGAGCTTTTGAACAAAAAGGGAAAGAAAACTGTGTATGTTTTCTGAAAAAATCACTTTATGGTTTAAAACAAGCATCTAGACAATGGTACATCAGATTTGATACTTTTATAAAAGGTCTTGATTTTAATAGAAGTGAATATGATCCATGTTTTTACTATAAAGGTAAAGGAGGTCCAAATTCTTATTATCTCTTGCTATATGTTGATGATATGTTACTTGTTGGTTGTGATGTAACTGAAATTAATAATATCAAGCAAAGTCTGAAACAGGAATTTGAAATGAAAGACCTGGGTAATGCTAAAAGAATTTTAGGAATGAAAATTAGAAGAAAAAGGTCTGATCATACACTTTTTCTTATACAGCAGACATATATTCTAAAACTATTGACTAGATTTTCTATGAATGAGGCAAAAGATGTTACTTTACCCCTTGGCAGTCATTTTAAATTTACTGTGGATTAATGTCCTAAATCTGAAATTGAAAGAAATAGAATGGATAAGGTCCCTTACGCTAATGCTATTGGCTCTGTTATGTATGTTATGGTCTGTACTAGACTTGATATTTCTTTTGCTATAAGTATCTTAAGTAAATATATGAGTAATCCTGGTGAATATCGTTGGGAGGCTTTAAAATGGTTGCTAAGATACTTGAAAGGTACCGTTAATCTTGGTCTAATGTTCTGTAACAGTAAAACTGGAATACAGCTTAAGAGTTTTGTTGATTCTGATTTTGCTGGTAATTGTGACAATAGAAAATCTACCTCTGCATATGTTTTTACTGTAAATAATACATGTATAAGTTGGAAATCACAACTGCAAAAGATAGTTGCTATGTCTTCTACTGAGGCTGAGTATATTGCAGCTACTGATACTGTGAAGGAATGTATTTGGTTGAAAACTTATTAGGGTCCGTTTGATAGAAAGGTGGAAAATGGATGGAAAGAAAATATTTTACAGGGAAAAGATTTTCCTAAAAATTATTTTGGTGGGAATTGTAATTAATTGTGTTTGATTGGTATAATTTTTCATGGAAAATATTGAAAGTTTAATATCCGTTTGATTTCGTTTTTTATGGAAATTGTCCATTAAAATGATAATGTTTTCTACCATTGGATTTAGAATTTGTTCTAATTGCAAAAAAAAAAAAAATTGAAAAAAAAACATACCGAATATTATTCGTTTGACTTTGTTTTGCATAGAAATTGTCAATAAAAGTGAAAGTTTTTTTTACCATTGTGTCTAGAATTTTTTTTTGCAAAAGCGAATTTGTTTTTAAAAAGTTGGAAAATATTTTCTCACCAAAATATCAAGAATTTATTTTCCTCAAAAAGGTGGAAAATTTGAAGAGTTGGAAGGAAAATATTTTCCCGGGAAAAGTTTGTCAATCAAACACTACAAAAGTTGGAAAATGGAAATCCATGGAAAATATAGCGTATCAAACAGACCCTTAGATGAAATTGGTTTCTCTGAAAATAATGCTACTGTCTTTTCAGACAGCCAATATGCTACACATCTTAGTAGAAATTCAGTTTTTCATGATAGGACAAAACATATAGATGTTAAATTTCACTTTATAAGGGATATCATAGAAAATGGAATTATGAAACTTGATAAGATCTCTACTAAGTGTAATCCAACAGATATGGGTACAAAAATACTTTCTTTATATAAATTTAGGGATTGCTTAAATCTCCTAAATATTATTACTAACTAAAGTTTTTTACAGGTACCCCGAGCAAATGAAACCTAAGGATGTGTTAACCTCTAATCCACATGAAACTCGAAGATGTCAAGTAAGGTGGAGATTGTTAGTTTTTATGCTTAACATCTACTGTTGGAGCCCAATGATGAAGCCCCTATTGTTAGCCCATTTACCTGTTTTGAGTGTGACCCGGTTTGGCCCTCTAATGTGTGCATTCTCGCATTTATGTTATGCGACTTTGGTTCTGTTAGAACAAACGGGCTGAGATTGCGACACGTGGTATTGGCTAAACCGTTGGATGCATGATGACTCTACATATTCGAGACTCTTCCATTTTGACCGTAATTCAATCATTCTAGGTTAGCTCTCGTTGATATTTTCTCTCTGTAGCTTTTCTCTCTTCATGAAAACCTTTGGTTTTCATCTGTAATCTTGAGGTTGGATAATCTTGGTGATGTCTAGTATAGATTACAGTCCGATGTATGATTCTTGTTCTTGGTAAACTGAAATCTGAGTTACTTGGTGTAATCTGTAAAAGGAGAGAAATAGAGAGTTAGGGGCTGAGGGTTGAGTCGAGTGATTCGTTTGGGTCTCTGATCTGTACTTGATAAACTTTGTTGGTTTCTAGTAGATTAGAGTGATAATCACTTCGGTGTATGCTCAACAGATGAGTAGCCATTTGTGGTGAACATCCGGGCCTTCGGACGAAAAATCATTGTGTTCTTTAATTTTCTGTTGCTGTTTGGTTTATTTTGGGACGGTAAATCCTACAAATACCCATTTAATAAAATATGCTTTTAAGTTAAAAAATACAAGAATATTTGTCACCATTTTCAATTGAAAGATCAAAACAATCAGCAGCTCTTGGGCTACCCATTCCAGGGGCTTCTTCGCCCACTTCATTGCAGAAATTCCAAGCTTCTAAGGCAACTCTCAGCCCACCCCTTTTCATGTCCGGGTCCCCTACTGCCCAAACACTACTGTCTTTACCATTTGCCCAAGACCCACAAAACACAAGCAAATTTGCTGTCACAACCTAAAAATACATCAAATTTCCCAGTCCCATTGTGAGATTCAAAACGGTGGGTGTGCCTCTGTGACCTGCCTACTCAAGAAACAGAGCATGAGAATTACTTGTTCATGAATGCAATAATTAGAGGGTGAGGAGGATGGGGAAGTGTCGAAATGGGATTGGTTTGCCCAGTCCAATGCGATGCATGAACTGTGATGCATCCAAAGATTGATTCTGGCCAAAATATTTGGAGTTACATGGAGATCTTGGGTGGGAGTTGATGGGTTTTGTATAAAAATATAAAATTGTGGGTTTTGAGACGTAGTTTTTTTGGCAGCGGCGATGAGGGTGGAAGTGGCGGTGAAGAGAGTTTTTTTTTAAATATTTTTATAAATTCTGGACTCATTTATATTTTTTTAAAAGTTTAGGAATAAGATTGCAATTTATTCTTTATTTTTGTTTTTTTATATATGAGGGTATATTGGTCATTTTACGTTAAAAATATGTGAAAATGACATTTTCTGCAATGAAACATTGAAATATGGATGAAATGCAAATAATTGAGACGTAAGGATATTTTGCACACTACATGACAGATGTAAGAGCATTTTGTGCTATTAAACCTAACTTTTAATTCTAACTCGTAAAAAATCGCCAACAAAATGTATGATCATCAATAGTTGTTAGCATTTTACGAAGAAATTCAACTTTAGGATCATTCAAATGTCAAATGCGGTAAATGAGAATAAAATATAATAAATTTCAAGTCTCAAACTACAAATAATATTATTCATATTGTCATCCGAATTGACAATTTTTTATTTGATACGTCAATTTTTTATAATTCTATCATCTCAAATAACAACTGTTACAAGAGAAATAACTACTACAGTCGTGACTATGAATAATATTACTTCAAATTAATCCTCAAGATTTTATTAAGCAATAAATAATGTTCTCCTTGTTCGTGTGAGATCTTTTATGTTTATTTGTTTTTTTTTTTCTTTTTTCAAGGCGTAATTCACGTGAAGTTATCATAACATGACACCACATAAAGTAAAGACAATGATTCTTCAATAAATAAATAAATACATTTACACATTAACAACGCGTTTGGTGTATTAATTAAATATATTAAATATGACCAGATAAGATAACTTATAAATTTAATTATATATTTATTGTTTCTTAATTTTATTCAATCTTGTATTTCTCAATATAAATCACGTTTAATTATAAGTGCAATAAAATGAGTTATTAAAAATAAAAATTAAATGGGACGGCCATTCCTAATCATGACTGACCATACTTTTTATTTTCTCTTTTCTCGATCATTCAATACAAATACAATTCAATTGAAACCCCCGTTTGTTTGATATTAAATTCAAAAAATAATGAGTTTTTTTAACCGTTTTTATTCAAACTGTGAGCTCCACCATCTCACAACTTGATACAAAATGATAGCTCAACTGTCATAATTCTTCTACAATTTGAAAATTAATGCCAAACAAACAGCCTCAATCTGTAATCTACGTGATAGAGTCGATTGTAATGATGTCAAGTACATAATGCTCAAATCGGAATCCTTTTTATGTTGGACGACTTGATACATTTTGACTCGATTTCAAAAAAAAAAAAAAAAAACTTTAATAGATATTTTCATAATTTTTGATTTCCGGTCGGTGTTGATATCCATGTGTCAAAATCCTATTCCTGGCATTAGCATACGAATACGATTCACACCAAATTCGTTTTCTTCATCTGAGTCAGCAAAACCCAACCCGCCACTCGACTGCTCAAGTCTATCTATAAATACCCGCCATGAAAAATACTCAAAGGCCATTCTCCGTTTGATCGAATCCCTTAAAAATCCTCTGTAAACCATCAAATTCAAACCCATTTTACTGTTTCTTCTCTCTCATTTCGCGTTCATGGATTCTTCTTGCATTCAGTCCGCGTCTTCCCCTTTTGATTGCATCGTCTTCGGTAAGGAATTGCTCCAACTTTTAATTTGACTACGTAGAATTTTGAAATTCGGCTTTTTCATGTGCTGGTTTGGTTTTTAAATAGAATGAGATGTTAGTGATACTCCTAAAATTTCATGTAAAAAGGTTAATACTCGAAATTCTTATCCATTGATGAGTGAGATTTTAGCATTTTGGAGGAAAACATAGTTAATAATTTGATTTGATTTCTTTCCTTTTTTCCTCAATGAACGCAGATTTGGACGACACCTTGTATTCTTCCAAAACTGGAATTGGTCAAGCCCTTAAACGAAACATCGATGGTAAATATTCTTACAGAAATTGAAATCCTAAATTTCAGTTGTCATCCGATCAATTTTTTCCCCCCCTTTTTGATGACTCAAAACAGATTTTCTAGTCGAGAGATTTGGATTTCCTGAATCGCAAGCTCCAACTCTTCGCGCAGAGCTCTTCAAAATTTACGGAAGCTCCCTTGTTGGTCTTAGGGTAATTAATCCAAAAAAATTGTAGAAATTTCTCCAGTTTTTAAGAAAATCTGAGCTCAAAATGGTTGATTGATTCATTTTCTCTTAATTGCTTATCTTTGTGCAGTCATTAGGCTATGACGTTGATGCCGATGATTATCACAGGTCAGGAAAAAACTCCTTTTCCATATAATCCAACATCAATTCCTCCTGGGAATTCAAACTCAAATTTTCGACCTTTTCTTCTCAACAGTGTCGTGCACGGAAGATTGCCGTATGATTTGATCAAACCAGACGCTAAATTACGGAACCTCCTTCAAACCATCAAACAAAGGAAAATTGTAAGAAACACCGATATTATCAAATTATACAACAGTTGCATTTTCCCCCAACGTACATAATAGTAGTAATTTTAATAACTTAGGCAAATCCATAAATTTTGCAGATTTTTACTAATTCTGATAAAATACACGCCATGAAAACATTGGATCGTCTTGGAATCAAAGACTGTTTTGAGCAAATTATTTGTTTAGAAACAATGAATCCGAATCTGTCGAGATCAACGACTCCGGTGGTGTTGAAGCCTTCAATGGAGGCCATGAAGATTGCAATTGATGTTGCAGGAGTTGATCCTAGGCGCACGGTATGCTCGCGTTGCATATGATCATTGCCTTGCCCTTAATCATAAGGAGGATAATTGATCAGGTTTTGATTTGATATTTTGATATTTTTTAATTTATATATTTTTTTTTCAGTTGTTCTTGGACGACAATGTGAAAAATGTTGCTGCTGGGAAGGCTGTCGGGCTTCGGACAGTTCTGGTAAGTTTACCTTTTGACACACGTAGGATTAATATAAAATTTTAATTCAATATTCAAACAAATGCTTATATGTAATAATGTGTCATGATACGTTGCGTACAACTATCTATAACATCACAAAGACCCATGTTTTACACATGCGCGTGCAAAAACAGTCAGTGTGGTCGAGCTTGTTATTTCTACTTCAAGCATCAAACCATGAGTCCAGATTTATTGTTCTCATATTCAAGTCTTCTAGAGAACAGCTGATCTGGACTCGCCAGTTGTGTTCTAACATAAATCATTTCGTCTACAAGTTCTAGTCAATGAACTTTGGGACAAGTTAGATCCAAACCCTACATGTGGCTTCTCCTTACCTTCATGAAATCTACTCATATCGTTTTTAACTAATCATCTTTATTAATCAATTCTAATTGGTAATTTTCACTATTTTGAAGGTTGGGAAAGCAATCAAGAGCAAAGAAACAGATTATGCACTGGAAACAATCCCTAATTTAGTCCAAGTAATTCCAGAAATATGGTTTAGTGAAGAGGATGATCAAAGGATTAGCCACACCAAAAATGAAATGGATTCCATTCTATCAACCACAGCTATTAGTGCTTAATTATATCATTGCTAGCTGAGTACAATTTATTTTGTATAGGGCCCCCTCTTATGCAATGTATAGTTGTGCATATAACCTTTATCTTGTAAATTATTGTGTGATCTGATCGTATATTATGTCCATTGTGTTGTTAAAATCTAAGAGAAATCTTGATGGGTGCTATTTAATCAACCAAACAAACATCAATCGAGGAGACTCCGACCCACAACTTTGACACACTGGTTGCCACTAGTTTGCACCCTGAAAAGGATGAAGATGGTGGTAGCAATATCACAGAGGGAGGAAGAAAAGCGGTGCAATGGTTGAACACTCAAACGAACCACTAAGAACCCTTGCCCACCTTTTCTCCTCTATTGCAGGAACACACACGCCAACATTAACTCAATTAAGTTGTTTCTAGTGACCCCGAGTTGTTTTCGGGTCGAGTCATCACTACAGTGTCGATATAAATTATCCAACATCTCACATCATCGTCGGAAATTTATTGGATATCAAAACTCAATAAATTTCCACTTTCATGCCCAATCAATCTGCAAGCAAACAAAACACAAAGTTTATACTTGCATAATCAAGGTAACCAAAAAAATTGGTATCAAGACCTTATCTCGTGTTCGAACCCGAAACACATGCGCACCTGCTCCATGTACTTACCGGGGCTACGATTAAGAAACATCCCAAGTAGAAGTAGAAGTAGATAATAATAGTAAACAATAAAGAGCAAATAAACATGCGATGAAAATATAATATAGGATAATAAAAAGATTTTTTTTTAAATCGCGTTCAGACAGAACAACACATTAAAACCAAGTTAATCAAACATACGGCCAACACATATGCAACAAATGTATAAATGAAAATATCTCATCACACTTATCATATCTCATTTTGTATTGCTCACACCTTGAGAACATATATCTCCTCTCATCACCTATCATGCTCACTAGACTGATCACTCAACCTATGTCTAACTAGTAAATCACAATAAATCCTAAGTCCATGAGATAATCTTCTTATCATCACATCATTTCTTCCAGCCTACGTAGATAATGGGTCTCGACCAAACAGAAGGGTATCTCTCATACTCCACTTATACAAGGTCTTCACATGTAAAGGATTCTAACTTTTAATCACATTTTCACTTGTGATCCAAATATCACACTCTACATTCCCGTGTATATCACCAATGCACCTTCAGGCATATACACTCCACATTACCAATAGATATATTCTCTGCTAATGCATCACAAACTCATTATGTCAAATCAACACATTTGGCGAACACAAAGGTTAGAACTCGATTTAAATTGACCAACGCACTACAAAATTATTTCAATACCAATGCTCAAAAAATCCACATATGGATTGGGTGAAGGAGCACTCATAAAGAGAGAGAAAAAAGAGTATTACTTCACTAAATTTATAAAAGAAACTTACAAAGACGAGGAAGATAACACATATATGGCTGTCTCATATAAACTCACAAATCAAACAAGCACACAAATATAAAGGATAAAATGACCGCCCCTCTTTCTTCTCACTGCCACTCATTCCCACACCATTCACAGAGCAAAACGAAGAACACAACCACTAGCAGACCCATGGGAGTCATGGGGGGCACGTGCCCCCAACTTTTAAGATTTTTATTTTTATTTTTTAAATCATGTTTGATATCGATTGAAATCTAAAGTTTAATTTAAATCAAAGTTAACATATATTTTAATAACATGTTTCATGGGATCCATAACTGTTTATTTTTTTATTTTTTTTTTTATCAAAATTTACTAAAAATTTGATTTTAATCCCCACCAAATAGGAGCAAAGTCACAATAAATTTGAATTACTATAATATGCTAATTTTAAAAATTCTCCGACGATTATACGCTAATCGAATCTACAAAATGCTTATGTCATCTCGAAACTTATTTCGAGAACTACATTATGGACATATCGAATAATTCAAACAAATATCGAAAATAGTTAAAAATACGTTAAACGTGAGTTTTAAAGAAACACGTCTAACTCACATTTTTTTAAAAAAAAAATTCAATTATTTCGTTAACATTTATTATTTTTGCGATACAAATTTCTCAATATAATTTTCATTATTTTATTAGAGAATTTTACATGGAATATCACATTAAAAATTTTCGAAATTTTACGTCCAAAAAAGTCATATCCCTTGTAAATTTTCGGATGCAAAATTACATGAAGTATGATTTTTTTGGACGTAAATTTTCGATTGTAAAATTTCTCCCAACTCCTTTGCAAGTTTGACTGTGTCCACCAACTTTAAAATTCTACGTCTGCCCCGTACGCTAGGGTTGTGAGCAAAAATCGAACCGAAACCGCATTTTAGAAACCGTTAGTTTGGTGCCACGTGGACCCGTCAACGAAATGGATTTGAACCAAACTGGTCAAAAACGATTTGATTTAGGTTTGAGAATTTTAATTGCAGTTTAAAACCAAACCGAACCGACGAAAAAATATATAAAAATAAAAAAATGAATTTTTTTTAAAAATCCAAATATGTAAAATTCAATAATTTTATCATGTGTGGGTATTTTTGTCAATTTCTAATTTTCTATTACATATATATTATTATTATCCAATAATCCTAAGGGTTATTATATATAAATTAGGATTATTGGATAATAATAATCCTTAGACTAACTTAATATATCAAAAGCTTTTTTCCTATTCAGAATTCATATGAACTTTAGTTGACACCCGACACAGCCTTGAGCCACCACACCACACCAAATCAAAGACAAAGAGATCCTAGGTTTTCGGTAATAATATTTGCTACGAATAAAGTTTCAGATCAATAATTTTTTTGAGCAAACTAAGTTAAAAAATCTGAAATTATATAGGTTTTGTATTTCTCTCAACTATTGGATGATTGTGAAATAAATTTATTCACTTTGATGGAAATGATTTATCTACTATGTACATGATTCTATTCTATTTAGGTGTACATACTTTTGTTTTGTGACTGAATTAGGCATAATAAAATATTCAATTGAAGCCAAAAATGGTTCATGTGTAATTTGATATGTGGATGAGTTGTTTAATAGGTTAAAAGAAACCAACAATGATTCCAGTGACAACTATACTTGCATCAATTTAATTGTTGGGTTTTATTGTATGCTTAAATATTTTGTTAAACTATTTCTTTAAGTGTTTTGAATTAATAAAAATGATATCTATTCAGTTAGCTTATTAAAGTCTTGAATTTTGATCCAGTAGATGTAAAGTTTATCATTTAAGGTGTTGCCTTATTGATGTCTCAGTAACTGTATTGTGGAACTATATGCTTTCGAATAAATATTTAGTTCATAGGTGTTTTGGACCTTATATTTAGTTTATTAGACTTGTATTGTAATATTATCGTGACGTCTTACCTAAAAATGGTGAACAAAAAACTATTATTATGATTTCACTTGGATTTAGTTGGTATTTAAATTTATAGTAGATATATTTAGTTGTTTTAGATTTATTATTAGTAAGATATAAATATATATTGAATTCAATGAGTTAATGGCATAAAAGTAGACATGCAAAAAATATACAACGAAATCGACGGTTTAAAATCGGACCAAACCGTTAGGTTTAAGTTTGAGTTTTTTTCAAGCCGTTCAAAATGGTTTAGTTTAGGTTTGAGTTTTTCTCAAATCGGTTTAAACGGTTTTGTTTGAAAATCTGTCAAAAATCGATAAAATCGGACCGCTTACACACCTACTGTATGCAACAAATCTTAACCCAATATGCATGCAACCACATTACACAAAACAATATGATCACTCTGATTCATGCAATTACGAACATCAAACATATTGACAGTGTTACAAATCAACATTGCAATAGTATTAAGTGATCACACATTTCGCACTTACCTTAAACCTATATTTACTATCAAAAATTTTATGAAAAACTTTTACATTTTGCCAAATGGAAAATTACTTTTTTTTTTTTTTTTCCATTAGAAAAACATAATTCAAAATGTGTTGTCATTTTATCCAAAAAAACATAAAATGCAACCAACGATCACAAGAAAAGTACCGACACGATTCATACAGAATAATCAAATAAACTTTCCTAAAGTCATGTACAATTCTCATAATGAAAAATTTAATTGACAACAAATTCACGAAAAATTCAAGACAAATAATTAACAAGTAATTTCTAGGTCTAGCAATAGACAATGGTTACTCCCTTCACGGTAACCACAATCCTAATATCGCCCCATGCAATGACTTCTAATATGAAAAATAAATGAATATACTAAACAATAGTTTTAACTGCAATAATAAAATGGAAAGAACGCGATATTGAGCGGATCACGTCTGAAGGTCCGTAAATATCGAAAGATACGAATTCACTACTTTAGGACCGCTGATGTTCACCTTAAAGCTTCCAGCAACCACAGCAACATAAAACGGCACCCCGGACGTCAAAGGGTAAAATCGTTTAATTTTAACTGTACCGCTAGAAATTGAAATCCGACAACACTGTAGGTTTCGTCCCCACACCCAAATATTGTTGGACTCCATCTCACGTGCATGCACGCTCCACTGTCGGCCACCACGTGCGCCATACGTAGCTGCGCCTCCACCTGTGGTCTCCATTTCTCCAACCGGCCATTGGTTTGGCCGAAAAATGCATTTGTAGGTCCGACAAAAAATTTTAAAACTGGACCATGTTTGTACTTGTTTTCTAGCTCCGTTTTTTGCCATTTCTAGTTTTTGGCACCCAAAAATCACAAATTTCTTAATACAACGTGCTCTAATACCATTTATTGTTAAGATTTAAGAGAAATCTTGATCCGAACTCATTTTAATCAACCAAACAAGCACCAATCGAGGAGGTTCCAACTCACAACTTTAACACATTGGTTGCCATTAGTTTTCACCCCTACAAAAGGAGGAAGGTGGTGGTAGTAATATCACAAAGGGAGGAAGAAAAGAGGTGTAATGATTGAACACTCAAACGAACCAACAAGCCTACCCACCATCCCCGCGCGCACACATATATATACACACTAAGTTGTTTTCGGGTCGAGTCATCACTAAAGTGTCGATATAAATTATCCAACATTGATTTTAATATCATCGTCCAGAATTTATTGGTTATCAAAACCCAACACATTGCATTTGCACGTAAATAATAAAGTGTTAAAAATTCATTTCTTTGAAGAAAAATTCTGTTGTTTCGTGTATTAATGTTTTTAAATTGGTTGAAGTATCGAATCGAAAAATTAAAATAAAAAAAACAATGGACAGAGTATTGAATTGAAAAATTAGGAAATGATTGGAGGGTAAACTTTTAGTCACGAATTCATAATTGGTCACAACTGGACTTTAAATTATAACGATTTCAAAATAAAAAATTCAGTCCATTTCAAAATTATATGTTTCAAATTATAACGATATTACCATGCATATATAAATTCTCTTATTCCCTATCATCTCCACATAGCCACATTCAACAGATTCTCCCGAAATAACACGTTCCATGAAACAAAATCACACAGATAAAAGTTTTTAGCGTACTATAACAATAATCTGAACATCAATCTCAATAAATTAAAGGATCGACTATCTAAAATTCTTTTTGCCGCTAGCTAGCTACTTCTACTCAATATATCAACTTAAAAGAAAAATTCAATGTGTTAACAATGGAACTTCTCTATAACAAGAAATTGTAAAGTACATTACACTAATCACAAGTCATACACTTGCTTCCCAGTGAATTTCACCTCAATGGGGCTGGCATTTTTACCAATGGATCGCATGTTCTGGCCAACTCCTTGGCGGCCATCGTTAACCTTTTCTGGGTAGACACCATCCTTCGGGTGCAAATATTGTACCTCTCCATTAGGGAACACCCTATAAAATTGGTACTTAATCTTGTACTTGGACCTTAGCCTAGTCCCAAGTGCCAAACACTGCTCTTTCCTAGCCAGTTTCAATAGATTTGGGCCCTGCCTCATTATGGCGGCTCCACCGGTGGGCATCTCGAAAATTTGTTCCTTAGGCGAGTCCCATGTAATGACGTAGAATTCCTCCACCTGAGCCTTGCGCAATAGGCCGCCCGTGCTGCCACCAAAGATTGGTGAGGGTGTGCTAGGATCCAATTCTGGCGGGGTGAAGCCCACTGGAGCCTCCTTCTCTGCCTCTTTCGTGGCGGGTGTCTCCTCCGCCATGGCTCGAATGGGGCGGTATGCAACGGTGGATTTTATAGTGACATGGGGTTAGTGAATGATGCTAGGGAAGATTGCTTCCACGGCACCCACATGCGATCACCAGATTTTGCGGCAGAGATCGTGGAGGGGAAGATGGAGGCTTGGGTTGCCATAGCCATGGGGGAGGATTTAGAGAATTTGGTAGTGTAATTGGTAGGATTTGTTATTTGTGCCCGAACAAAATTTGATGAAGAAAAGGTGGTTTTTTTTTTTTTTTTTTTTTATAATTTGATGGGAGGGAAATTTGAGTATTGGATAAAGTGATATAGGTTGGACCAATGGTAAAGTGTGATTTTGATACGCAGATTTAGCTTACTGGTCAAGCCCTGTCTTTTCTTGCCACGTGTCTCTTGGTCAATCGCAGATAATGTACTGGATAATGTAGGGCATATTTGTCAATTTGGTCCTTCAATTGGGGAGCTTGAATGCTTGGAAATGATGGACTAAGGGTGTCACATGTTTCATTAACTTTAATTAAAATATGCTACAACTTATATCAAAAGTCATATCGTCTGGTATTTTGTAGAGACATTTGTTATCCGTCATATGATTTTCTGTGTTAAATATTTTTGTATTGATTCGGATTAAGTTTGAATCGAAGAGGAGGGTTGTGATAAACAAAATTATCTCTTATTGGTAAATTCACAGAAGTAAAGGAAACAAATTAGATTCTAACACCATCTTTGGTGAAGTGGATTGAAACGCAGATACAGCAAGATAAAGGAAAAGATAACATTTTTATTGCAATTTTTTACTCTGATCAAATTTTGTGTTCACTTCTAAACCTGTAATTTGAACAATAATTACTACTAAAATGAGTCATCAATCCTCTGCTTAAGTGGTAAAACATCTGATTTAAGAAAAAAATGTACTCCTTTACTTCACAAGTATTCATATTGAAATGCTGTTGGGAACTCCCCTGCCAGTAAGTCCTCCCCTTCTACTGTAATCTGAGGTATTGGGATATAACAAGGTGTAAGGCACATATACGGGCCCGACTCGATTCTTTAATCTCTTGTCGTTGTTCCTCGATATTATCCTTTGTTCAATGTTGACCAGTTTGGCACTAAACCGCATAAATGCCTGTTTTGGTATAATATCTGCAGTCCACTCGGGAGTGTCTCTCTGTCCTAGATAAATCTCATCTGTGGAATGCCTGGATAATATTTCTATTAGAGAAATGCCAAGAAGGGTTTGGAACTGGGCCGTAATTGTTTTCAGGATGGCTAAATCAGGGTTTGACTCGAGCTCAGCATACTCAGGAGTGTCCTGTTCAGGCATCAATCGACGGCTGACAGTTGGTCGATTTGGAAGGTAGCCTGCATAAGGATATTGTCCGAAGTTGACTGCTGCGTGAAGAGCGGTAGCCACCCAAATTATGATTGTGCAGGTTTCCATTAGATCATCTCTTGTCTTCATCTTAGGCCACCATGGTTTCTCTTTTAAGTCGCCATGGCCCTTCTCAAGAAGCTCCTTCCACCAGGATTGGAGTTCCGAATCGCCTTGGACAATGTCATCTGAGTGGTAATAGAATGAACAATACTCTTCAACCCAATCATTAATTGCCGACCAAATTTCAAGCCCATCGACCGCGTAAGGATAATCTTCTATTAGGAGTCTGAGGCCACTGGGCTGGCTTGGATCAGGAACTGCCACTCCTCTGCATTGGACCAAAGTAATCAAAAAAATAACACCCAGAAAAATGGACATCAGGTTGCTGAAGATTAAACCTAGATACATAAATGTTTCGCCTCTATAATGACTTAAGCTTTTAGATGTGATACTTCATAGTTAACTGATTTTAGAGCATTCTGGCTGACCTTTTGAGAAGATCTGCAGGGAGTGCCTGCTCAGTAAAGTTCCAGTTCTTATAGAGGACAGAAGACATTTCCATCGAATATCTTCCCGGGAAGACTGTTGTCTCAAGTATCCCACCTGCATTGATGAGGATCTGCCGAGCCAGAGCATTTATGTTCATTGTATCACGGAAATGAGGATGCAGAAGCTTGTATATTGGGTGAAACACGCTCAATTGTCTGTTCGTTGCAATGATAAATGGCTCTATCGCTGCATGAGTGTTCAACCTGCATTTAAAATAAGGTAGTTATTTACATTTGTACAGAACTTCCTACCATTACTATTAGTTCAACTTCTTTCTTTTGTAAGTGTACCAATGGCTGATCATCTGATGATATCCCGAATCATTTACAGCAGCATAAGCTTTGGCTAGCTGCCAAATTGAACCTTCGATTCCATGCTCTGCAGGAGTAAATACTCGACTAATGGCACCCTGTTCTTTATTCTGGAAATTTGGTAAGCTCAATTCAATTGCCAGAGGCTTCAATGTCCCGTCATCTTGTAGTAAAAGGAGAGTTCGAGTAGCATATGTCCTTGTGTTTGTATCCTTGTTTATCCGTTCAAGGTATGGCATAAGCGCGTCGTGATGATCTAGTATGAACAGCTTATTCTGCTCAATTGCCTTTTCTTGCATAAAACAAGTTAAGAGGTCAATATCTTAGCGTGTTTCTTAATCTGTCTAAAATCGTGTAAAACATGTCCTGATTTGAAGAAAAATGTAATTGAAACAGAGAAAATAGATAGATACCTCATATATTCTTATCCCATTCATGTTTTTCTCCATGTGCTCCCTCGTGATTGAACTATTTTGGTTGCCATATTTTTCAGGGTCTAGCTTACTAGTTGGGGGAAACTCCTGTTAAAAAACCAATGGACATTTTGCATCAGAAAAAAGAAATATTTGATAGATAAATTAGGAATACAGTTCTTTCACCTCTAGGCGTCGAATAACAACAGGATTCACTCCAGCTATCATTTCTCGCCCAAACTCTATGTCGGTTCTCCAAGCAGTCTTATCATCTGAAAACATCCCAGAAAAAAGGCCTCGTAATTATTGTGATTAACTTCATAATGTATCATTTAATTGTAAAATTTGTAATCTATCCGAAGCCATGTTATTACCTTTGATAACATCAGGCACTGGGAATTTAAGGCATTTCTCACCATCTGAACGAAGAAGTTCTCTGAGCAACTCCCAAGAGACGCATTGCCTAAGTTTTGTAAGATTGTGGTCGTCAGGTAGCTTAACCCCACCATCATACAGGTCAAGTACATCTTGGAATGTATCAAACTCGTTAAATGTTTTGTCAGTTATGGATTTTATCTCTGGAAGCAATACCTGACCGAGGGATTTAAGAGCATAAGCAATGAAATCTGAGAACTTCACTTGGTTGAAACGCTCATCTCGTGGAACGTAAATGTTTAAACTCAGGAGAGGCAATCGACTTTCTGACATGGGATCTGTACATACAATTGCAGAAATAGTTTTAAGGAAATGCCTAATACGATACCTCAATATTTATTGATTTAGAATACAGATGTTTGTTTCTCTTGACCTTTTTTATTTGGTTGACGACCTGTTCTTCCTCTACGTGGGTACGGGTATTCCTCTGATCCACCAAGCACAGGGCGTGCATAGCCTGATCCCTTTTCAGGACTTCCCAAGTCATTGTAGAATGCATAGTCATAGACTCTGTCCCATTCTTTTAGCATGCCCGACCCATCGCCACGAAGATTGATGAGCTCTTCTTCCCTATACAGGCGTAGTGGTTCTGGCGTATCACATGGCAGGTACGTCTGATTGTACAATAACAAGATTATCAGAATTCAGACACTCTCTTAGAATAGTTTAAAACATCATTAATTTTCTAATTACTTGTTTGGAGCCAAAATGTCTATTATACCCTCAATAAAAAAATAAAGCAATTTTTTTCAATTTGTAGCGAATTTCGAAAAAAAAAAAAACAAGTAGCTTCCATGAAAAACTACATTAACTCTAGCTAATGCATAATTGATTCATTTGCTTTTATTATCTATTTAGTATTGATCAAGAATTTTGGGAAAAATGAAGAAGATGAAGTAGAAAAATCATTAACACTAAAAAAATAATTATATTCTTTCAATTCATAAGAAAATCATATAATTTCATTTCGAAAAATTTAATCCCATCCAAATTTGCAGTTGATTAGACTTTCCACAATTCTCGATAGTACGTAATTTTTCTTTGAAATCTTTTTTTGTTGATAAGTTGTTTTTAATAGTTGTTATTCTTGACATTTCATGACGTTCTCGACATTTTAAAAGCTGTTATGACGTTTGGATCATATTTATTTTGACACTTCATTTGTTTAGAATGAGATTTCCTTCTAAATATGAGAGTTTTCTATATTTCAAAATATTCTCGGCATTTTATATATGTTTTATTTACATATTTATAGAGAAAAGAGAGCATTTAGTGCATGATTGACATAATACTTTTTAAAAGTAGTATGAATTATGTGTCAAATTATTATTGATCAATACAATTTTTAATTATATAAATAATTCTGTCTTTATTGTAAAATTTAAAATTGTTAATGAATACATTTTGGTCTATATTATAATAAAACGGACATTGAAGAAATTTTTGGATATTTTTGCAAATCGCGGTCAAAAGTTGGAAATTTTTTGCAATTTCCTCATTTGCTTATATGATAGGACAAGTGCTTTTTGCCGTCATGATCCAAAATCATTTCTTGAATGATCGAATGAAAGGAATCATATCGTTTAGTTCTTATTGCTACTAATATTTTTTTATTAAATTTTCAGGCTGTGCTAGACGTACCTTGTTTACGAAAAAGACACGATCATACTTGTAACGATGTACAGGATAAACCCAAGAATTGCAGACAAAATGGAGTTGGCCGTGTCCCGGAACATCTTCTAAGGTGACTGTTTTGATGTAAAACTGGCTATGGTGATGGTTTCTGATAATAAAAGCACCAGGAACTCCTATAGACTCATCCCAATCGAAATTAACGTCAAATGTAACGTCATCCTCGGCCGTCAGTGATGTAAGCCTCGAGATCCATTTCTCCAAGAATGCTGGTTTTCCCAGTTTCCCTCTTGATCCATTTGCTGTCAAATGAAGCCCAAAAATTGGTTAAGATTAAAGATTAATTGCTGGAGTCATATGCAATAGTTCATATGGATGTTCTGGATTTGTGTTCTTTTTCAGTTATCCACATTTCTTGATTATTGTTCAACAGGTTATTCAAGAAACTTGAAGAAAATTTACGAGAGGGGAAAGAAGAAGAAGAAGAAGAGGAACCGGAGTCACCATGAACAGCACTGATGAGCTGCAGTGAAACGCCTTTGCCAAAGAGCTCATGAACTCGATCAACAAACGAAGCCCATAAATCTGTCGAGTCCATGACATTCTTTTTCTTCAATACCACACTGCCTCTAATCTTCTTTCCACAATTGATACTCCTGGGCTCGTCTCGAGTCTTTCCGCACAACGTTTCAAGTAGTTTCTCCATCATCTCTGTGCACGAACGCTGGAAAAAATTCCCTGTTGGAACAACAAAACTACGTAAGATTGTATGTTCAAGAAAGTAAAAACAGAAAAGGGACGGAATAATTAGATGCTACACTTCACCTGACTCTACGTGTAGTGTTTACTAGATTCTTGACTTGGTTTACACTACTCATAAGCAGAATATATACAGTTTTTAAGATCAAGTTGATGCCTTTATATTGAGAAATGAATTGTGGGGCACATTGAAATTCCAAGCTGAGTGTTTTTATTGGAGGACAAAAAGTGAAAATGGGGTTGGTGATAGGTTTTGCATCAAGTTCTGTGCCTATTGAGATTTTTTCGTCGTTTGATTGAAATAAATATTTGTTCCGCCTTGTTTGGCATGTTGCTTATGGGCTTCCTTTTACTTCCTTGAGGAGAAAGGGAAATCAAGACAACTTATTTCCCGTCACCAAGGTGGTTGGACTTATTGAAATAATCGAAGAATACAAACAAAACTTGTTGAACCCTAGAAATGCCTTTATGGTCAAGACTTGTTGATTCACGAAGAATGTTGAAAATTGTTGATTTTTTTACAAATCCTTCATTTTGAATCGAATCGAATAGAAAAAATGGCAAGTATTCTAATTTTTTGTTATATTATTCGAAAACAATCAAAGAATATTGAAAATCCCGTATAAAACCCAAATGAAAAAATAACTCCTACCCCTCATCTTGAAATCTAGTATGCAAGGAGAATGCCAAAACCAGTAAGCTCAAGAGAAATCTGGTATACATATGACTGATTAAAACCGGTAAGTTTTTTTCTTGCTCAAACTGGTAAGATGCAAATCACAGCAGCCTTCATCAACAAGAAAAATCTGGTAAGGTAAAAAAAGGCAGCAGCAGCTTATCATTGCCTTTATATAAAAGAGGGAATATGAGTTCACTGTTCATTTTTCTGCCTTCGTGTTCACACTACTGTAGCTAACTGGTGTTTTACTATTCATCCTAGACAAATTAAATTAATGTAGCCGATTATGTTGAATACAAAATATCCTAGCCACTGTTTTTGACTAAATTGGCATGAGGCTGTGGTCACTAATGTCTCATGCAAAAAGATAATTATAAATGAAAAAAAAGTGAGGCGGTGATAGCAGTAGGAATATAACAAATCTTCATTTCTCTTCTTCATTCATTCAACTTCTTTAGAGAGACAGAGAAATCTTCAAAAGGTTTGATTTTTTTTTCCCTAAAGTTCCTGTTATTCTTTTTTTCTAAAGTTTTTTTTTTCTTTAAATTTACTGAGAAATCTTCATTTCATAAGTTACTGTAAATAGGAGAAGCCATGCAAATGTTTTTTCTTTCAGCAAAGTTGTAGAACAATAAGCGTAAAATTTATTTATTTCCATGTTAGAAAATATGCTCTGTAATGAATTATGCTGTAGAAGGAGGAAGACGAAAAAAAATCACAGCGTTTTTTTCGAAGACACGGGCGATGTCTCCGAATAATTCGGAGACAGCACTGGTGTCTCCGAATTATTCGGAGACAGAGTGTGTCTGTCTCCGAATTATTCGGAGACACCGTGCCCAGTGTATCCGAATTATTTGGAGACACCGTGTTCGCGGTGTCTCCGAATAATTCGGAGACACCGTGTGTCTTTCTCCTAATAATTCGGAGACAGACACACTCTGTCTCCGAATAATTTGGAGACACCAGTGATTTTTGATTTATTCTTTAAGTCGACAAACGACTTTATTCTATGGTTGGGGTAGAAAATAAGGAGGATATATGGTTCTTGAGTTTACTTTGTCCATACTATTTTTTTTTTCATTTTAAAGTATATTTTTAGTCATTGGTCACAAATTTTGATATTTTAAACTTTAGTTTCATTCTATGTATGTTTTAATTAATATTATTTCTTTCTAAACCTTTTATTGTTTACAGCTACCATTGAGGTTCAACTATTCTACAAAAATTGTTAGTGTTGTGATGGATATTTTTGTACCATCTGTTGATGGAGATGCTGATTTAACTAACATTCAAGCTACCTCTCAAATTACCAATGAATCATATAATGCCTTTATTCGTCAACAACACAATCAAAGAGAAAAGGATCGGTACAATCGATTGGTAATTGAGCACACTGATCTTCGAAAGAGGATTAATAACCGTATTTCATATGGAGAGAATAGCTTACGTCGTATTGAAATGTGTGAATCTACCATACATCATGATTCTGAAGCTTCAACGTCAAACCAAACAGTTGATGGGTTTAATTCCGAATTAGAAGAAAGTTCAAACCTATTGAATGTACCAAATGCTTCATATGTATTACCAACATGTATTGATTGTAAATATTGTGGTGCACGAAAATTTTTTAAGGAAAGCAAAGGCTTTTGTTGTTCCGAAGGAAAAGTTAAGCTTTTTATACCTGAATCACCAACTGAACTATATGTCTTGTTTACTTCTAAAGAATCTATATGTATGGAATTTAAAAAAATCGCAAGAGGATATAATAACCACTTTGCATTCACTTCATTTGGTGTAAAATATGATAAAGAACTTTTTAAAACATACAGAGGTATTTACACATTTAGGGTGCAGGGACAAGTGTATCATTATATAAATCAACTTATGCCAGAGAATAATATACCTTCTTATATGCAGTTATATTTTTATGATACAGATAATGAGCTTCAAAATCGTATGAGAATTTCAGAGAATTTTGTTGAATCTACTTTGATTCTTCTAATGCAAATTCTAAACGTAAATCCATATAGTAGATTCTTTAGATCTTTAAGTAATATACCTAACTTGCAACACCATCGGATACAAATAAGATGTGATCCAAGAGTTGATCAAAGAGTTTTTAATACTCCTACAACTTCTCAAGTAGCTGCTGTATGGGTCGAAGATGATGACAATGCAAATATTCGTCATCGTGATATTACTATATATGGTCACTCTGGTGAATCGCATAAAGTTCACTATTACTATGGTTGTTATGATCCTTTGCAATATCCTTTAATCTTTCCATATGGAGAATCTGGTTGGCATGAAGGTATTGAGAGATATAAAAACACACGTGTTTCGCCTGCGCATTTACCTGATCCTATCGCTCTTCCTACCACAATGACTTCTGCAGCTGAACTTCTTGAAAAAGAAGATGTGGGTTAGTAGATGGATTTTATACTAAATTTATTGATTATTTACAATTTACTGGTTAAAATGAATATGAATACTCAGATTATGTTATTGTTATGTGATGCAGTACTTAATGGAATGAAGAAACGGTCTCAAGTCTCTTGCCGAGAATACTATTCATACAAATTACAAATCAGGTCTTCCGGTAAGTTTGTATTACTTCATACTGGTAGACTATTTCAACAATATGTTGTAGATATGTATGTTAAGATTGAAACTACTAGATTAGATTATTTTCGTAATAACCAGAAAAAGATACGTGCTGAACTTTATCAAGGCATTGTAGATAGTGTTGAAAATGGAGAGACAAGAGGGTACAAAATAGGAAGGAAATTTGTTTTACCACAATCTTTTACATGTGGTCCTAGAGATTTGTTAAGGAGATATATGGATGCCATGTCTATTGTACAACGTTATGGAAAACCAGATGTATTTTTAACTGTCACGTGCAATCCCAATTGGCCAGAAATTAAGCAAGAACTAAGACATAATGATGATGTTCAAAATCGACCGGATGTAATTGTACGTATCTTTCGAGCAAAATTAGAGGAGTTAAAAAATGATTTATATAAGAAAAATGTACTAGGCCCTGTTATTGCTCATATATATGTGATTGAGTTCCAAAAAAGAGGGCTTCCTCATGCACATCTATTGTTGATTTTTAACTGTGGCCACAAAATTTGTTGTGCCGAAGAGGTTGATAAGATAGTTTCTTGTGAAATTCCTGACAAAGAGAAATATTCTTATCTTCATTCTGTTATTGTTAAACATAATATGCATGGCCCTTGTGGAAAGCTAAATCCTAAGAATGTATGCATGGAGCCAAATAAAGGTTGTAAAAATAAATATCCGAAGGATTATTGTGATAATACTATATTCGGTGATAACTCATACCCATTATATAGGCGGCGTAATAATGGTATTTTTGTTAAAGTTAGAGGTCAAATGTTAGACAATCGTTGGGTTGTACCATACAATCCATATTTAAGTGCTAAATTTGATTGTCATATTAATGTTGAAGTATGTTCTTCTATTAAGACTGTTAAATATCTCTACAAGTATGTGTACAAAGGTCATGATCGTATTAATTTTCATGTTGATACCAATGAAGCAAATAAAGAAATTGATGAAATTTCAGCTTATCAATCTGCTAGATGGATATCTCCACCTGAAGCTATGTGGAGGATTTTCTCTTTCAATTTATCCGATATGTATCCATCTGTTTGCTCTTTACAACTTCATATTGAGGATCATCAACAAGTAACATACGCTGATGATGATGATTTATTGATTGTTATTCAAAAGGAGAATATAAGAAGAACTATGCTAACTGAATTTTTCCGAATAAATGAAACAAATGAATTTGCTCGTACATTATTGTATCGAGATTTTCCAAAACATTTTGTTTGGAATGCAAATAACAAAGTTTGGACTCCTAGAAAAAAACATGTTGTCATAGGACGAATTGTCACAGCTCACCCATCTGAAGGAGAACGATATTTTCTTCGTATTCTTCTTAATCACATTAGAGGACCAATATCTTTCAATCATTTAAGAACTTTGAATGGTGTAACTGCTTCTACATATCGTGATGCAGCACTTCTACATGGTTTATTAAGTGGAGACAATCATTGTGAAGAATGTATATCTGAAGCTATTTTGTACGAGATGCCTATTGCTTTAAGACGTCTTTTTGCTACACTTCTTATACTTTGTAATCCTAATCATCCAAAGCTCTTGTGGGATAAGTTTAAAGTTTATATGATTGATGATTATGTACATGAAAATATATCTGTAAGAGTTGCTGAATTACGAGCTTTACAAGACATCAATTCTATTTTGGAATCAATAGGTAAGAACATAAATGATTACGCAATAGTGCCATTCAATGTAAATATAGATGAAACTGAAAGATTGAGAAGAATGATTGAAGAAGAGACAACTAATTTTGATACTCAAGGGGGGCTTATTTGTGCAGCAACATTAAATAAAGAACAACAATTTGCATACGATACAATCATGAAAAAAGTTAAATTAGAATCACAAGGAGCTTTCTTCATAGATGGTCCAGGTGGAACGGGTAAAACTTTTTTATATAAAGCACTCCTAAGTGGTGTAAGGTCGCAAAATTTAATTGCTTTGGCAACAGCATCATCCGGAGTATCTGCATCACTTTTACCTGGAGGTCGAACAGCTCATTCAAGATTCAAAATTCCTTTGGAAACTTTTGGTGAAGTAAGTTGTTCTGTTAGCAAGCAATCAGCTTTAGGAACTTTGTTGAAAATGTCTAGATTAATCATTTGGGATGAAGCACCTATGGTTAATCGTTGTGCTGTAGAGGCTGTAGATAAAATGCTTAGAGATATTACTGATTGTGATTTGCTCTTTGGTGGGAAAATAGTAGTTCTTGGAGGAGATTTTCGACAAATTTTACCAGTTGTGCGAAAAGGGAAAAAATACGATATAATGAAAGCTAGCTTAGTATTCTCAGACTTATGGCCTTCCTTTTTGCATCTACCATTAATTGAAAATATGAGGGCTAAATTGGATCCCACCTTCTGTAGTTACTTGCTGAGAATTGGAGATGGAATAGAGGAAGAACATACTTGTAAATGCATTAAACTTCCAGAGAATATATTTTTACCATTTGTAGATGAAATCACATCCTTAAAAAACTTGATACATCATGTTTTCCCGGATACAGATATAGAAACATATGCTGATAATCTTCACGTGATGGCAAGCCGAGTTATTCTTACACCTACAAATGAATGCGTTGATCATATTAACAGAATTTTACTTGAACAAATTCCTGGTGAAATGTATACATACTATAGTTTTGATGAAGCACTTGATAAATCAGAACACAGCCTGCAAGAAGATTTTTTGAATAGTATAACCTCAAATGGTATTCCACCCCATGAATTGATGCTTAAGATAAACTGTCCTGTGATATTATTACGAAATATCAATCCTTCAGAAGGGTTATGCAATGGGACACGCCTTACTTGTCGAAAGTTTGAAAAGAATGTAATTCTGGCGGAAATCACAACTGGTGAATATTGTGGAAAATATGTTTTCTTACCGAGGATCCCTTTTATACCTCTAAAAAGCGATCAAAATTCAATTCAATTCAAAAGAACTCAATTTCCAATTAGGCCATGCTTCGCAATGACGATAAACAAAGCACAAGGTCAAACACTTGATTTTGTTGGTTTGTATCTTCCCCAACCAGTTTTTTGTCATGGTCAACTCTATGTAGCATTATCAAGAGCGAAAACAAGCAAGTCTATCAAAGTCCTACTTAAACCCATAAATGTTGACCATTTACACGAAAGATGTACCGCAAATGTTGTCTACAAGGAAATCCTTTCATTAATACACAGGTAAAACAAAGCAACTATACAGAAGGGGAATGAGGTGAAAATGAAGTTTTTTTTAGTATACTTGTATGAGCTCAAACAGGAAATGGAAGAAGATATTTGGCTATAATGTAGAGCCAAGTTCAAGAAGAGAAATCGGAAAGGACACACGGTTGCTGTAAATAATTCAAAACCAGAGGTTTTAGTTTTTCTCCCTTTGTTTTTAAAATTTCCTGACATTATAATGTAATTCATTATAGTAATTATTCTGTAATTGATGTATGCAATTTTTTTACTTCTTTCGAAAAAACTTCATGAATTTTCGACATCTGAATTGTGGGAAAATAGATCAAATTTTAGTGATTTTAATCATTTCATCAATATTTTAGGCAGCAACTTCAATATCTATTACTAATGCATTCAATTTTACAATCTCATTACTTGAATTTAAATTTATGCATTTTATAAATGTCACTAGAGTTTTATGACTTTTATTCATCAATTTTATTTCACATCATACTAAAGTTAGTATTATAATTATTTGTTAGTTGTTTAACTAATAAAATATTTTCTATTTCATTCAGATCAATTATATTATCGGATGGACTTTCTGGAAAGATTTTGCAATGAAGAGCTTGGTTTTATTAATGCATTCTTATTCTGAGACTCAGCTAACAATTGTTGTGGCCATGGGTACAACACAGACTCAATGACAATGGGAACCCGTACAGAAATGTGGAAACTTCTTGTGGTCATCAGACATGTGATGATGCTGATACCAGGAAACTTTTTGAAAGGCGTGGTAACTATGGCCGATCTTGTAGTCCTTATAGTGGTGGTTGCCAAGGTAGTTCCAGCAATGGAAAAGTGGAGAAAAGTGTATGCTGCAATTTTTTGGCTAATATTTCTTATGTTTTTGTATCTTTGTAGTCCTTTAACATTAAAACTTAGCTGGATCGATAAAATATTTGCTTTCAAGAATTTATATTTTACTTATGACTCTTTTCTGTTTATTATATTCTTATGGAAGGAAAAAATATAGTTAGCTTGTGTGTAAAGATTTCTGTATTCTCAACTTACAGTTATGTTTACTAGGTGTGTATATCTTCATAACATAATAAGAACTTTAAATTTTCTGAGAATTTGTTTATGCGGTTTATCCTTCTTTGCCCTTATTACTGAAGTTCAATATTCGTTTGGCTTGCAGAAATTTTGCGGCACAAACGGGACACGAGCTCAACGCGGACGCCGAATTCTTCGGTCATGTGGAGCTCGTGTCCTGAATTCTACAGCGATGAATTTCACAGGATTTTTTTTCTTTCTGCAGTCCTTTAAGATAAATATATATTGGAATTTTGTACAACTTCCAACTTGTGGAAAATTTGGTTGAGTGCCTTCTTATATAAAGATAAAACATTTTGTAGAATCTCATGAATATTGTAACTGAAATATAATTTTTGTGGAAATGATGAAGTTGATGTATTTAAAGTTCATGTGTGTCTCTATTTTAAAGTAGTAAATTTTGGCATGTAATGTTTTTTTTTTATATATGTAATGGTATTTAATATTCATCTACATTTGCAATCTACGTTAAAACGTAAAAATAAAATATGCACCTTTAATATTGTCGATCAGTGGCTCCACATTCTAAAGATTAAAGGTGCGAAACACTAGCATCAAAGAAGTCGGACAACATGACCTAAGCAATCGGACCACATGGTCGAAGAATTCGGGATGCCAGCACCGAAGAATTCGGATCACACGGCAAAATAATTCGATCCCCATGACCGAAGAATTCGGCCCATATGGCCAAAGCATTCGGACCACATGGTCGAAGAATTCGAGATGACAGCACCGGAGAATTCGGACCACATGGTCGAATAATTCGGTCCACATGACCGAAGAATTCGGACCATATGGCCGAAGAATCCGGGACACCAACACCGAATAATTTGGACCACATGACCGAATTCTACGGATACCAATTCCAGAAACATACGGCCCTTCAGTGCCGAAGAATTCGGCATATGCTCCCTATGTGCTCCGAATTCTACGGCCTTCAATACGGCCTTCAGCGTCGAAGAATTCGGCACACGCTCCCTATGTGCTCCGAATTATGCGGCCCTTCAATATGGCACTCCAGTGCCGAATAATTCGGCGCACGCTCCTTATGTAGTCCGAATTCTACGGTCCTCAATAGGCATTCCAGTACCGAAGAATTCAGCGCAAGAGTACCGAAGAATTGGGCACACGCTCCCTATGTGCTCCGAATCCTGCGGCCCCTCAATACGGCACTCCAATGTCGAAAAATTCGGCATAGGCTCCATATGTGGTCCGAATTCTACGGTCCTTTAATTCCACAAGTGGCATCTGGATATACAGCGCACCAACTGCACCACCTATTCCTAACAATTCGTAGCACACTCCTTATATACTTCGAACTATATGTTACACACCCCACATAAAATGCAAAGTACCACTATGCATAAGTATATAGTCCGTATAATACCAGTGTTATAAAAATCATAATACAATTGTTTTAAAAAACATGTCTCCACTTAATAGAATGCTAAAACGACAAGTCAAATGATTGACATAGTCAAATTAAAATTATGTTTCATATAAAATTATTTTTAATCAAATAAATATTTACATTTTGCACATTACAAAATTCAGCCCACCCTCTTTATGTTATATATCCATCCGCCAGAACCTTTTTGATATGTATATTCGGTTATTTGAACGCACATTGGCGTTATGTAGCGCCAAAACACCGAGTCAAATGGATTAGCATCTTATTTAGTGATGAAAAATATTTTCTACCACTAATGTACAACTAAGCGCAATTCTATGCGCTTTGGCGCACATTTGTAACATTTTGTTTTTATTATTTTTCACAATTCTTTGAGATTAAAAAATTTGAAATCCAAATTTCTTCAGTTTGCTGTAATTTAAAAATTGATTTCTCTTGAAAACTTCAAAAAAAAATATATATAAAACTTCTATAAATCTGTTTTAAATATTTAATACGCATTCTTTTTAATCCATCAGAAGAATTCGGCATACGCTTCCTATGTGGTCCGAATTCTGTGGCCCTTTAATTCCGCAAATGGCATCCGGACATACAGCGCACGAACTGCACCACCTATTCCGAACAATTCGTAGCACGCTCCTTATATACTTCGAATTATACGGTGCACACACCACATAAAATGCACGGTACCAATACACACAAGTATATAGTCCGCATAATACCAGTGTTATAAAAAGCATAATACAATTGTTTTAAAAAGAACGCCTTTCCATAATAGAATGCTAAAATGACAAGCCAAATGATTGACATCGTTAAATTAAAATTATTTTTAATCAAATAAATATTTACATTTTGCACATTACAAAATTCAGTCCACCCTCTTTAGTACATTTCTTTCATATTATATAGCCATCCGCCAGAGCCTTTTTGATATGTATGTTCGATTATTTGAACGTACCTTGGCGTTATGTAGCGCCAAAACACCAAGCCAAATTCATATTTACGATAAAATTGAAATTCGATGTTTGAGTAAAATCAAATCATGCCCTACATCAAGGGAGTACCTAAGATATGAGATCGACACCATCCAAATTTACGTAAATGAAGTTTTAATAATATTGACATTAAAACATAATTGAAATTCAACATAATACTAATGATTCAATTTGGATGATTTCAATGACTCATATCTAACATTCAAAATGTAATTCACGATAATTTAACATAACTTTACATATTTAACACGTTAACATTACCTTCAAAATAACACAGCCCGTGCATCGCACGGGCAAAAACTAGTTTCAACAAAAAACTTAAGATTTTTGATGGTTTCCAACAAAGCTTCATGGGGGAGTGTTGAAGTTGTGTGACACTTTGTTGCCAACTAAACTAAGTTACATATTTTAGTTGAAGTGTAACTAGTGAAATGATGTAATAGTAAGCTAGATTGTGAGCTACTACTAGTATAGTACAAGTCTACAAAAGTAGTGTGGGCTATCATATGTGTAAAAGTGCGATAGTTGATAGATTAGTTGGTAGAAAGTCTTTGAAATTGTACCCATGTTTTGGCTATAAACATATCCGTGTATTACCAGAAAAGTGTGGAGAGAAATATATCAAAATGTAGTCCCTTGAGCCTCCTCTTCTCATCTGGTTTCTTACCAAAAACCAGTGTATATATGTGTGTTTATGTTTATATTTTGATCTCCTTCACATCTTCCAAATCCATAGAAATCTATTCAAGTAGAAGAGCTCTTTTCATAGAGCTTTAGATACTTAAAAAGCCAACATAACAAAATAGCGAGCAGATATGAAGAAAAAAACTCTCTTAGCTCAAGCCAACTATGAAAATTACACACACGTGAAATAATGGAGAAGATCCTATAATTATCAATATTTCTATAGGCATGAATGGAGAATTTTTTATTTTTTTAAACTAAGCCCTAAGCCTAGGCTTCCATTCCTGAAAACAACTCTTCTATTGTGGCAAGCTTTATCAACTAAGCCTCAATTTCAAGATTTTAAACTGCAAAAAGAAGAAGCCAAAAAGATACTATCAGCATTTACTTTGAAGTGTATTTTTCTAAATCCACACTAAATAAATAGAAAAAAAAAAAACCCCGGTTAAAAATTGAAGGAGCTAATATCAAACATACCGGATCCATTTTCGAGTGAGAACATCATAGGAATGAACTGAATTAGTAACTCCAGCTAACCCTGTAAATCCAATTTAAAGAAAAAAGTTAACTTTCAATAACTCGCAAAATAAAAAAGAATAGAATTCGATAGGAACAGTACTGATGTCGGGGGCACCATTGTTACCTCCCTCAATGGCGGTGGCGCCACCAAAGAGAATGAGGCAGGGGCCATGGGTCTTGTGGCAGCAACGGTAGTGAGAGTGTGACCGCAGCGAGGCCCAGACACGTCCTCATCGCCGTCCCAATAGGTCTCTAACAGATGATAGGTCAAAACCGGATACAGCCACTGTTTCGAACATGCCCAGTTCTACTAAACTTTTCACAATGTTCAAAAATGTTGCACGTTGCAAAAAGTTTCGTAGAACTGTTGGGCATGTTCGTAGCGTTTTCAAAAACGTTGCCAACAGTGAACTTTTCATAACGTTCAAAAAATGTTGCAAAAAATTAAATTTTTCCCAACAATTGAAAAGCGTTGCAAAAAGTAATCTTTTCACAACAGTTGTAAAAATCTTTATATTGAGAGTTTCAACAACATGCCCAGAACATTGCTATAGAACCAAATAATCAACAACGTTCAAAAAACGTTGCAAAAACTTAAACTTTTGCAACATTTATAAGACGTTGCAAAATACAACATTGGCAACATTTATTTAAAAAATATTGCAAAAGCTCAATTATTTTAGACAATAGCAACATTCATTTGCTAAAATGTTGCGATAGCCTTTTTAGGTTCAGTATTGTAATTGACAATTTTGTGAATAAAAGGATTTAATTGAAGTGCAATTTGTATAGTTAAGTTAGGTAGTATAGGGTTTGAGTTGGAGTTTGGAAACAAGGAAGAAGCGGCGCCAGAATTTCGCTAGCCTCACGCTTGGCCATAGCTCGAGCAACAGAAACGGAACCATTGTCTCTCGCTTATCCCTCAGGCATCGCTCGAGTGACAGACCCTTAGCTCTAGCGACAAGTCTCCTCGCTCGAGTGGCAGTGTTATGCGACTAAACCTAGCTTGCGATTTTGGAAAGTTTTACATGGTCCATGCTATTCATACACCGCCACTATAAATACAAATGCTCTTATACGAAAAGTGGTGGTTGTCTTATTGTACCTTATTATTATAACATATTCTTATCATATTTTGAGAGATTGAGGAACATAATTCATTGGTGGAATCATTCATGTTATTCTTGAGATTCCGCAACCAAGGTTTGGGAATACGTTGAGGTTCGTGAATCTAAAACACCTGACTTCCTAACACTTTGAGAAAGATACTCTCTCGGTTGGGCATTGGGAGATGTAGACTGGAAGCACAAGAAAAGCACAAGAATTGGAGACTCTTGCAACTCCACTTGGAAGAGATAATTAAAAAAGATCGGGAAGTTGGAAGGAGACAACAAATCTTGGAAGCTATTAGGAGTAGATTGGAAAGTCTAGTGGAGTTGGCTAGACAACATCTAACTGTAGAAGATATGGAAGCTATTGGATACAGTAGATCTTAGATATTACAGGAATTATAACAGCAGAAACTAGTAGAATTTGTTAGGCTGAAAATGGATTGTAATCTATATTGTCTATAGTGGAGATAATGTTGACCTATGATTAGTTCCATTTGTTTTGATTATAACAAACAATATTCTTATGGTTCTAGTATATCTAGTTTTCTTGAGTTTTTCATAATCCTACCCACTCAAAGGCTCAAATCATTGTCAATTGGAGAGCGTACATATCAATAAAGACTCGAAGAGCAGGAATCTTGAAGACTAGTATCTAGAAGTAATTTATCGAAACTTTGCTTACATGTAAAGGTATACTCATCAATTCTTAGCAAAGAATATAAAGCTCGAACCACATTTTATAACTCATCATTTGCATAAAAACGTTTTAGAAATAAGAGCAATTTTGGAAAAATGAATATCTTGATATAAAATTTAATAATGATCATGAACTCCTAATCAAAGAAAATATTTCCCCAAAAGAAAAGGTCATTGATTTAACCAACATTGTGCACAAATTGACACAAGGAAAGAAAAACTTTGATTTAATGCTTGGGAAACAAAAATATATCTTTGATAAAAGTGGCATTGGATACAAACATTCTCTAAAACAAAAATCTCTTGAAAACATGTTTGTCAAAGCTTTTAACACCACGTGCAGTTTTTGTAACAAAATTGGGCATATAGCTTTTAATTGCTCAATAAAAAAGAAACTACATTTTCAAAGAAATAAGTGGGTTCAATGGTCTACTAGTACATACTATTAAGGACCCAAAGTTATATGGGTAACAAGATCAAAATTTGAATCAATTCTTGTAGGTGCCTTCAAAGATAAAGATCAATTGGTTCTTAGATAGTGGTTGCTCAAAACACATGATCGGAGACAAAACATTATTGTCAAGCTTCAAAAGGAGAGATGGAGGTCATGTCACATTTGGAGATAATGCCAAAGGAAAAATCGTGGGCATTGGAAATATTGGTAATCATTTATCTCCATCTATTGAAAATGCTTTGTTAGTATATAATTTCAAACATAACTTGCTAAGTATTAGTCAATTATGTGATAAACGTTATCATATCAAATTTGATTCTTCGAGATGCCTTATTAAGAATGCTACATCGAAAGAGGTGTTGTTCATGGGTAGCCGATGTAAAGATGTTTATGTCATCAACATTGAATTTGAAAGGAATTAAAATGTTTGTTAAGTTTTGAAGATGATACTTGGTTATGGCATAGAAGATTAGGTCATGTTAGTTTGGACCTAATTTCAAAAATCTCAAAAAATTGTTTTGTTAAAGGTCTACCAAACTTGAAATTTGAAAAGGACAAAATTTGTGATGCTTGTTAATTTGGAAAATAAACTAAAATCTCTTTCAAAACCAAGAAATTCTCTTCAACTACAAAAATGTTACAACTTCTACAGATGGATCTTTTTGGACCTTCTAAAACTGCAAGCTTGAGTGGCAAGCACTATGCATTTGTCATCGTTGATGACTTCTCAAGATTCACTTGGGTCTTGTTCTTGAACTTGAAAAATGAAGCTTTAAAAATATTTAAACACTTTTGTAAAAATGTTCAAAATGAAAGGGGATATTCTATCACTACCATTAGAAGTGACCATGGTGGAGAATTTGATAATATTGTTTTTGATGATTTTTGTAAAGAAAATGGATATGAACATCACTTTTCGGCTCCTAGAACTCCTCAACAAAATGGTGTAGTAGAACGAAAGAATCGTACATTGCAAGAAATGGCTAGGACCATGCTAAATAAAAACAATTTACCCAAATATTTTTGGGCCGAAGCCGTTAACACCCTTGCTACATTATGAATACAGTTTTGGTAACTTGAAAGAACACCAAAACTCCATATGAGCTTTGGAAAAATAGAGTTCCCAACATTAGCTATTTTAAAGCTTTTGGTTGCAAATGTTTTATACTTAACACAAAATAAAATTTGAAAAAATTTGATTCAAAATCCGATGTTGGAATCTTCCTTGGATATTCACCTACTAGCAAAGCTTTTAGAGTTTTTAACAAAAGAACTTTAACAGGGGAAGAATTCGTGCATGTTACTTTTGATGAAACTAATTCTCTTGATCAAGAGAAATATATTAATGTAGGTTTGGAAACCTCTTTTGAGCAAATGAACATTCAAGATCAAAACAAGGAAGATCCTAAAGAAGTTGAAGACAATGATTTGGAAGAAAAAGAAACTTCCAAAAATCAAGATAATCAAACACTCTGTATTGAATGGAAGTTTGTTCGATCACATCCAAATGAGCTCATCATTGGTGATCCTTCCAAATGTGTAAGTACTAGAAATTCTACCAAAATATTTTTCAATAATTGTGCTTTCATTTCTCAAATTGAATCAAAGAATTTTAAAGAAGCGGAATTTGATGAGTTTTGGATTCTTGCAATGCAAGAAGAATTAAATCAATTTGAGAGGAATCATGTTTGAGATTTGGTTGATAGACCAAATAATCAAACCATTATTATTACAAAATGGGTTTTTCGAAATAAACGAGATGAAAATAGCATAGTTGTGCATAACAAGGCTAGATTAGTGGCACAAGGTTACAATCAAGAAGAAGGTTTTGCACCGATTGCTAGATTAGAGTCTATTCGCATGCTTCTCACTTTTGCTTGTTATAAATGTTTTATTCTCTATCAAATGGATGTGAAGAGTGTATTTTAAAATGGGTTCATTCAAGAAGAGGTTTATGTTGAACAACCTCTCGATTTCAAAAATCACAAATTTCTGAAAAAAAGTGTTTAAACTTAGAAAAGCTTTATATGGTTTGAAACAAACCCCTAGAGCTTGGTATGAAAGATTGAATAAATTTCTCATCTCAAATGGTTTTCAAATGGGAAATGCGGATACTACACTCTTTATCAAAACTAAAAATGATGACGTGATTGTTGTACAAACTTATGTTGATGATATTATTTTTGGTGCTACTAATGTTTCCCTTTGTGAAGAGTTTGCAAAATGTACGAGCAAGGAATTTGAAATGAGCATGATTGGAGAACTAAAGTTTTTCTTTGGACTCCAAATCAAACAAACTAATGAAGACATCTTCATTAGTCAAACAAAATACATCATAGGCATGCTCAAGAAGTTCGATTTTGAAGACTTGAAACCAATGAATACTCCAATGAGTACATCACTCAAATTGGATAAAGATGAAAACGACACTTCAATTGATGTAACAAAATATTGAGATATGATCAGATCTCTTCTTTACTTAACCGCTAGTAGACCCGATATCATGTTTGGTGTTTACTTATGTGCTAGATTTCAATCCAATCCTAAAGAATCACATCTAAGTGCATTAAAACGGATCTTTAGATATTTATGTGGCATTAGGTCATTATGCCTTTGGTATCCAAAAGGCACTCACATTGACCTCATTAGCTTTTCAAATGCCGATTGGGCGGGTTGCACTATTGATTGAAAAATCACTAGCGGAACTTGTTACTTTCTAGGCTTTGCCCTTGTGTCATGGTTTAGCAAGAAACAAAATCCTGTCGCCCTATCAACAGCCGAAGTCGAATACATATCGGCCGCTAGTTGTTGTGCTCAAATTTTATGGATGAAACAAACTCTTAGCGATTATCACTTGACTTTTGAAAATACACCTATTATGTGTGATAACACTAGCGCTATAAATTTGTCAAAAAATCCCACCTTGCACTTTGCACAAAGCATATCGAAATTAGACATCATTTTCTCAGATATTATGTGCAAAAAGGTGATATTTGTTTGGAATTTGTTAGCACCAATAAACAATTGGTCGACATTCTTATTAAACCTTTTGCTCTTAAGAGATTTTCCTATATTTCAAGAGGCATAGGTATCATTGATGAAATCGAAATTTGTGGCTAAATCTCTACATGATTAATTTGTAATTACATGTAATTTGTTGGTACATAAAAATCTTTCGGTCGACCCATGGATCAAGCGAAACTTTCTGCAGCTTCTTAAAAATTTCTTCTGCAACACTTCGGTCAATCGAAGTTCCTATCGATCATTCGAAACTGTCAGATCTCATCGGGTTTTAAAATCTAATTTCAACCCCAAATTTACCACTTTAAACCCTAAATCGTGAATTCTTCATCTCATCTCTTCAAATTTCGTTCTTTTCATAAAAAATTGCTCCAACCTTTCGATAAATCCATCACATTCATTAAATTTTCTCATCACATCTCATGATTCCACCTCATTTTCGTCAAGAAATTTCATAAATTTAGGTTTTCGGTTCCACACTCGAAATTTCTCAATTCTTCCTCAAAACTCTCTCCAAATCTTGTTAAAGCTTAACCCCATTTCAAAAATCAGCACTCCATCCATTTCCTACTCATTTCCCATCAAATATTTGAAAAACTAAAAATTTCACTCACCGTTTATTCAAAAAATTCCGTTCAACCATGCCTTCGAAAAACAAATCAAAGAAAGGAGAAACGAGCTCATCGATCGTCGAGGTTGACACACCATTGCCCGATAGTTTCTCTAATTGTCCCATTTTAACCGGTAAGTCTATTGATGTTTTTGAATTCTATCTTCATGCCCATTCGTTCTAAATAGAGGAATACTTTGAGGGCATAGGATGGAAAAATGTTATTTCTATTTCCGTGACTGCCTATCCTAGGTTAATTCGTAATTTTTATTGTAATCTCTCCTTTTATCCACCACATGCTACTTGCACTATCAAAGGAAAACGCATCACTCTAGATAGAGCTACTCTTTGCACTATACTTAAGTTAGAAGATGTGATAATTTAGCTTACGTCCAAAAATTTTCGATTAGGTTTGATGGTTACAATGAACTTGAGGCTTACTGTCGGGTTACCGATCGACCGTTGACTACCAAACTGGCCTTAAACCTAAGCCACCTCATATCCCTTGCAAGATCTTTCATCGTGCAATTGCACATATCATGATCCCTAGGAGTGGTCATTTTGAAGAAGTTCATCATCTCGATCTATTTATTCTTGACTCACTCCTTGTTGGTCGTAAATTTGATTTCATCATCTCGATTGTTGTTAAGGATAGGTGCTCCTTGTTGTAAGTCACATAAGGATAAATGCTCCTTGTTGTAAGTCACTTAAGGATAAGTGCTCCTTGTTGTAAGTCACTTAAGGATAAGTGTTCATCGTTGTAAGTCACTTAAGGATAAGTGCTTCTTGTTTGTAAGTCACTTAAGGATTGGTACTTCTTGTTTGTAAGTTACCATTATAGTGCATTTGGCCTTGCTCGTGACGTAGAGCTTGGTAACGGAGACGTAGAACACATTGTGTATCAAACCCCATTAAATCGGTTTATTATCTTTACATTATCGCAATTTACTTTACATTTCAATTTATATTGTGCTATATTTATACTTGAATTGAGTTATCAAACTTGTATATTAAATTTTCATATCATATTTTACATTTATATCTTGTGTATCAAATAGATTTGAGACTAAGTGTCGAAAAAGTTTGAATAACCAATTCATCTCCCTTTGGTTAGTTATTCTTGGGTTATCAGATAATTGGCTTGGTCCCAGAGTTTTTACCTAGTTGGGTTTCTCCATCATCAATTGGTGTTATTTACTATTTTCTTATTACAAACTGCAGTAATTCAATTTAGGATAATTGAGTTGTTTGTTTAACCATCTGAAAACAATTAAAAGTGACTTGTTGCTTGTTAATTGTATAATTCCGCACGTAAGGTCAAACTTAGTAAACTTCATATTTTCAATTAGTATTAGAGCCTAAATTCGAATCCTAAATCTATAGATGATTAATTCATTATCAAAAAAAAAAAATTTTTGGATTTTTGTTTTGTGATTGTGTTTTTGATTGATTTTTTTGAATTATCAATAGAAAAAAAAAAATTGTTTTTTTTGTTTGTTGTTGTTTGTTGATGTTTTTGTTTTTTTTTGAATGTTTGTTTTGTTTGTTTTTGTGTGATGTTGTTGATTGTTTGTTTTGTCTTTGTTGTTTTGTTGTGTTTTGTGTTTTGGATTTTTTTGTTTGATTTTTTTGTTTTTTGATTTTTTGTTTTTGATGTTGTTTTTTTTTTTTGTGTGTTTTTTTTGTTTTGTGATTGATTTTCCCTGATTTTTTTTTTTTTTGTGATTGTTGTTGATTTGTTTGATGTTTTTTTTGTTAAAAAAAAATTGTGTGATTTTTTTTTTGTTTGTTTTGTTTTTGTGGATTTTTTTTTTTTAAATTAAATTGTTGATTGATGTTGTTGTTGTTTTTGATTTTTTGTTGTGATGATGATGTGTTGTTTGTGATGATTGATTTTTTTTTTTTTTTTATTGAAATTTTTGTGGTTTTGATTGGTTTTTTGTGATTGTTTTGTTGATTTTGATTTTAAAAAAATTGTGTTTTTTTTTTTTTTTTGTTGTTGATTTTTGTGTTTTGTGTTTTGTTTGTTGATTTTTTTTGATTTTGTGTTGTTTTTTGTGCTTGGTTTTGATTGTTCTTGTTTGATGTTTGTGATTTTTTGATTTTTTGATTGATGAATTTTGTGTTTTGATTTTGATTGTTTTTTTTTTTTTGTGATGATTTTGTTGTGTTTTTTGATTTTGATTTGAATTTTGAATTTGATGTTTTGTGTTGATTTTGTTGATTTGGTTGTTGTGTTGCTTGATGTTTTTTTGTTGATCTGATTTGTTGTAGACTGTTTTGGTGATGTTTTTTTTTTGTTCGTGTGTTTTTTGATGTGTGTTGTTTGTTTTGCTTTTGGTGATGTGTTTTTTTTTTGATTTTTTTTTTTTTTGATTGTCTCTTGTGATTTTGATTTTGATTTGATTGAGTTGTTTTGTGATTTGATTTTTTTGATTTTGATTGAATAGAAAAAAAAAAAAAATTTTTGTTGTTTTGTTGTGATTGTTTGATGATTTTGTGTGATGATGTTGATTGTTTATTTTTGGATGTGATTGTTTTTGTAGATTTTTGTTTTTTTTTGTTGATGTGGTTGTTGTTTGTTGTTGTTTTTGTTTTTTTTTTGTTGTGGATGATTTGTTTTTGTTGTTTTTTTGTTTTTGTTTTTTGATTTTTTTTTTGAATTTTTTGATGATTTTTTGTTTTTGATGTTGATTTTTTTGTTGTGGTTTGATTTGTTTGTTTTTTTTGATTTTTTGTGTTTTTTGATGTGATTGTGATGTGATTGTTGTTTTTGTTTGTTTTGTTTTTGTTTGTTTTTTGATGTTTTTTTTTTTTTTGTATTTTGAGATTTGGTTTGATTTTCTTGTTTTTTTTTTGGTTGAAGTTGTTTGATTTCTTGATGATTGTTTTTGTTTTTTGTAATTGTTTTTGAATTGTTTTTTGTGATTTTATGATCTATATTTTAATCCAATTAAAAAAAAAAATTTCGTTTTGTTTTTTTTGATTAAAAAAAAATTGTTGTGTTTTTTTTTGATTTTTTTGTGTGTGTTTTGTTGATGTTTTTTTTGAATTGTTTTGTTATATTTTAAAAAAAAAAAAATTTTGATTTGATGTTTTTTTTTGTTGTTGATTGATTGATTTTTGTTGATTTTGTTGTTGTTTTTGATTTGTTTGTTTTTTTGTGTGTGGTGTTGTTTTTGCTTGATTTTTTTTTTGATTGTTCTTTTTGTTTTTTTGTTTTTTTTTGTTTTTTTGATTTGTGTTGTGTGTGTGTTATTTATGTTGATTTGTTTTTTATTGTTGTTTGTGGATGTGAATGATTTAGTTGATGTGATTTGGTGTTGTTGTTGATTTTTGTGTTTGATTTGTTTTTTTGTGAATTTGGATTTGATGATTCTGTTTGTTCTTTGTTGTTTTTGATGTGTAGTGATTTTTTGTGTTTTTGATTTTTTGATTTTTGTTGTTGAAATGGTTTGTTGTTTTGTTTGTGGTTTTTTAAAAAAAAATTTTTTTGTTGAATTATTTTTTGATTTTTTTGTTGTTTTTTTGTTTGTGTTGTTTGATTGGATTTTGTTTTTTTGTTTTTTTGTTGTTTTTTGTTTTGTGTTGGCTTGTTATTGTTGTGAATTTAGATTGTTTTGTGTTTTTGTTTTTTTGATGGTTGATTTTGTTTTTTTTGTGTTTTTGTGTTGTTAAAATGTGTAAAAAATTTTTTTTGTGATTTGTTGATGTTTTTTGTGAATTGGTTGGATTGATTGCTGTTTTGTTTTTGTGATTTTTGTGTTTTTGTTTTGATTGATTTGATTTTTTGTTTGTGTTGTGATGATTTTGATTTGTGATGATGATGTTTTGATGTCTTTTTTCTTGTTGATTTTGATGTGTTTTGTGATGTGTTGATTTGTTGATTTTTTGCTTTTTTGTGATTTTGTGTTGTTTTGATTGTTTTTTTTTTTTTTTTTTTTGTGAATTTGTTTTGTTTGATTTTGAAAATTTGTGATGTTTTTTGATTGTGTTTTTTTTTGTTTGTGTTTTGATTTTTTTGTTTTTTTTGATTTGTGTTTTTTTGTTTGTTTTTTTTTTTTTTGATGTGAATGAATTTTGTTGTTGATTTTTGTGTTTTTGTTTTTGTGATTGTGTTTGATGTTGTTGTGTTTTGACTTGTTGGTTTGATGTAGTTGATTTGACCGTTTGATTTTTTGTTGTTTGATGAATTTGTTGATTTTTTGTTTGTGTGTTGTTTTTTTTTTTTGTGATTTTGTTGTTTTCAAATTACAAAATAAAAATTTTTTGATTTGTGTTTTGTTTTTTTTTGTGTGATCGGATTTGATTTTTGTTGATTGTGTGTTTGTGCCCCCCCCTCCTCCCCTTGTTGTTTTGTTGTTGATTTTGTTTTTTTGAAAAAAAAAATTTTGTGATTTTTTGTTTTTGTTTTTTTGATTTTGATTTGTTTTGTTTTGTTTTTTTGGATTTTGAATTTTTTGTTTGATTTTTGTGGTTTGATTTTTTTGATTTTTTTGAAATGAATTTGAATTTTTGCTTGTGTGATTTTTTTATTTTTGTGTTGTGTTGTTAGGTGATGTCTTTTTTTTTTTTGTTGTGTGTTTTTTTTTGAATTGAATTGATTGATGTTTACCTGTTGTTTGTTTGTTTGATTTTTTTGTTTGTTTTTGTTGTTTGTTGTTCTTTTTTGTGTTTGTTTTGTTTGTGATTTGTTGTGTTTGTGTTTTTTTGTTTTTGATGTTGTGTTTTTGTGTTGTTTGATTGTTTTTTTGATGATTTTTTTTGTGTGTTTTGATGGATTTTGTGTTGTTGTTTGTTTTTGAATTTTTGTTTTTGTTGTTTGTTGATTGATTTATGTTGAGTGTGTTTTTTTTTGATTTTGATTTGTGATTTTTTGTTGATTTGATTTTTTTTTTTTGATTGTTTTGTGTTTTGATGTGTTTTTTGTTTTTTGTTTTTGTGTGTTTTTTTTGTGATTTGTTGTTTTTTTTTGTTTTGTTTGATTTTTTTTTTGATGTTTTGTGATGTTTTGTGTTTTGTTTTTTTTTTTTATGTGATTTGATTTCTTTGTTTTTGTTTGTGTTTTGTTTTTGGTGCTTTTTTTTTTGAATTTTTTTGATTGTTTGGTTTGATTGATTGAATGTGTTGATTTTTTTTTGTTTTTTTTTTTTTTTGTGTGTGTTTTGTGATTTTTATTTAAAAAATTTTTTTGTTTATGTGTTTGTTTTTTTTGTTTTTTGTTGGTGTTTGATTTTTTTGTGATGATAAAATAAAAATTAAATTGATTTTTTTGATTTTGACTGTTTGTTTTTTGTGTGTTGTGTTTGATTTTTTTTTTGTTGAATGATTTTTGATTTTTTGTTTTTGGTTTTGTGTGTGATTTGTATTGATTTTTGATTTGGTTTGTTTGCTTTGTTTTGATGTTGTTTTTTTTTCTTTGATTGTTTTTGTTTTGATTGTGTGAATTTTTGATGTTTTGTTGAATTTTTGTTTTGATTTTTTTTGAATTTGATTGTTTGTTTTTTTGAATTTTTTTGGTTGAAAAAAAAATTTTTTGGTGTTGTTTTTGATTCTGCGTGTGTGTTTTTAATGTGGTTGTTTTGTTTGATTTGTTTTGTGATTGATGTTTTTTTTTTTTGTTTTTTGTTTGGTTGATGAATTTTTTGGTTTTTGTTTTGTGTATAAATTAAAAAAAAATGTTTGTTTTTTGTTTTTTTTGTTGTGATTTTGTTAGTTTTTCTTTTTTTTTGTTTTGTTTTTGTTTGTGATGTTGTGTGTGATTGATTTTTTTGTTTGACTTGATTGTTATTTTTTGATAGATTGTGATTTTTTTTTTTTGTTTTTGTTTTTTTTTTTTTTGATGTTTTCTCGTTGATTTTTTTTTTGATTTTTGATGTGTTGTGGATGATTTTTTGGAAATTGTGATGTGTGTGGTTTTTTGTGTTTGATGTTTTGTTGTGCTGATTTTTGTTTGTTGGGTGTGATTTTTTTGTGTGTTTTGATTTGATTGAATGTTTTTTGATGATTTGTTTTGTGATTTTTTTGTGATGTTTTTGTGTTTTTTTTGTTTTTTGTTGTTTGTGATTTGATTTAAAAAAAAAATTGTTTTGTTTTTTGTTTGTGTTTTGTTGTGTTTTGATTTTTTGATTTTTTTTGTTTGATTTTTTTTGATTTTTTTGATTGATGTTGATGTGTTTTTTTGATTGTTTTTGTTTTTCTTGTTGTTGTTTTTTTTGTTTTTTGTGATGTGATTGTTTTTTGTGTTTGTGTTTGTTTTTTTTTTTTTTTTTTGATTTTTGATTTGTTTTTTTTTTTTTTTTTTTTGATGTGTTTTGGATGTTTTTTTTTTTTTTTTTTTTTTTTTTTTTGTTATTTTGATTTTTGGTGTTTGTTTGTTTTGTGTTTTTGTTCGATTTTTTTTTTTGATTTTGATTTGTGATTTTGTGTTTTGTTTTTGTTGATTGTTTGCATTTGTGATTTGATTTTGATTTAAAAAAAAAAAAAAATTTTTGATTTTTGTTTTTGGTTTTTTTTTGATGATGATTTTGATTTTTGATGATTGTTTGATTTTTTGTTTGATGATTTTGTGGACTGTGTTTTGATTTTGATTTTTGATTTAAAAAAAATGTTTTTTTTTGTTTTTTTTGTTGATCTTTTGTTTAACTTTTTTGTTTTTTTTTTTGATTGTGTGGGTTTTTGGATTTTGTTTTTTTTTTTTTTGTGTGTGTGATTTTTGTGTTTTTGTTTTTTGTTTTGTTTTTTATTTTTGTGTTTCTTTTTTGGTTTTTGTGTTTGATGTTGATGTTTTTGAATTTTTTGGGGGGGGGTTTTTTTTTTTTGGTGATGTTTGAGGTTGTGTTTTGTTTTTTTTGATTTTGGTGTGTATTGATGTTTGTTTTGTTGATTTTTATATAAAAAAAAAATTTGATGAAAATGTTGATTTAAAAAAAATTTGATTTGATTTTTTTTTTTTTTTTTTTGTTTGGATTGTGTTTGTTGGTTTGATTTGATGTTGTGTTTTTTTTGAATTGTGATGTGTTTTTTTTTTTTTTGTTGTTTTTTTTTGTTGTGTTTTTTTTTGTTGTTTTTTTTGTTTTGTGTTTTTGATTGTGTTATGTGATGTTGATTTTTTGATTTGTTAAAAAAAAAATTTTGATTTTGTTGTGTTTTTTGATTTTTTGTGTTTTTTGTGATTTTTTTGATTTTTTTTTTTTTTGTTTTTATTGTTAGTGTTTATGGATTTTGGAAATGACATTCGTTGATGTTTGATGGTTTTTGTTGTTGGATTTTTGATTTGTTGTTTATGATTTTTTTTGTAAAAAAATTTTTTGTTTGATTTTTTTTGATTTTTTGTTTGTTGTTTTGATTTGTGTTTAATATCTTATTTCAAAATTCATATAAATTTTTTTGAATTTGATTGTTTGTTTTTGTGATTGATGTTTGTTTTGATTTTTTTTGATGGATGTTTGTGTTTTTTTTTTTCGTGAATTTTGGTTGTCTGATTTTTGGTGAATTGTTGATTGTGTTTTTTTGATTTTTGTTGTTGTTTTTTGTTTTTTATTTTGTTTTGTGTGATTTGGTTTTTAAAAAAAAAAAAATTGTTTTGGTTTTGTTTTGATTTTTTTTTGTTTTTGATTGTTTTGATTGTTTTTTTTTTTTTGCTTGTTGTTTCTTTTTGTTTTGTTGTTTTTTTGTTTTGTTTGTGATTTTGTTTTTTTGATTTTTTGTTTGTGTGAATGTTGGATGTTTTAGATTTTTTGATTGTGTGTTTGATGTTTTGTTTTCTGATTTTGATTTTTGTTGATTTGTTTGTGATTTTGATTTGTGTGATTTGTTTTGATGTGTATTTTTTGTGTGTTCTAAGTGTTTTAATGCCAATATGATTAAAATCTCATTTAAATTGATTTTTGTTTTGTTTGTTTGTGATTTTTTGATTTTTTTTTTTGGATTTTTTTTGATTTTTTTTTTTTTGTTTTTGTGTTTGATGTTGTGATTGGATGTTGAAATTTGATTGTTTTTTGATTTTTTGTTTGTGTTTTGTTTGTGTTTGTTTTTTGATTTTGATGTTTTTTTTTCCCTCTGATTGTGTTTGTTTGGAATGTTTTGTTGTGTTTGTGTTTGATGTGATTGTTTTGTTTTTTTTTGTTGTTTTTTTTTTGATTTTTTTGATGTTTGATTTTGATTTTTGTGTTTTGATTTTGGATGATGTTTTGTTCTTTGCTTGTGATTTGTTTTTGTGATGATTTTTTTGTTGTTTGTTGATTTGATGATTTTGTTTGATTTTGATTTTTTTTTTTGATGAATGATTGTGTTTGTGTTATTGATGTTTTTTGGGTGTTTGGTTTTTTTGATTTTTGTGTGTTGATGATTTTGATTTTTTTGATTTTTGTTTTGGGATTGTGTGTTGACTTGAATTTTTTTTTTTGAAAATTTTTGTTGAATTTTTTTAAATAAATTTGATGTTTTGTTTGTTGTTTTTTTGTTGTGTGTGTATGTGTTTGTGTTGTTTGTGGTTTCTTTGTTTTTTGATTTTTGATTTTTTTTGATTTTTTCTTTCTTGATGATTGTATGAGAGTTGTTTGTGTGATGTTTGTTGTTTTGTTTGATGTTTTGATTGTTGTTTGTTTTTGAATTTTAAAAAAAAAAAATAAGATGATTTTTTTTGTTGTTTTGGTTTTTTTTGATTTTTTTATGTAAAAAAAAAAAAAAAAAGTGATGAAAATTTTTTGTTTTAAAAAAAATTGTTTGTTTTTTTTTTTTGTGTGTTTTTGAAATGTTGTTTTTTGTTTTTTGTTTGTGTTTGTGTTTGTGTTTTTTGTGATGTTGATTTTGTGATTGTTTTTTTGTTTTGTTTTGTGGTTGTTTTTTTTGTTTTTTTTGTTTTTTTTTTGATTTTTGTTGTCTTGATTTTGTGTGGATGTTTTGATTTTGATTTTGGGTTGATTTTTGATTGATGATTTTTTGTCATCGGATACAAATAAGATGTGATCCAAGAGTTGATCAAAGAGTTTTTAATACTCCTACAACTTCTCAAGTAGCTGCTGTATGGGTCGAAGATGATGACAATGCAAATATTCGTCATCGTGATATTACTATATATGGTCACTCTGGTGAATCGCATAAAGTTCACTATTACTATGGTTGTTATGATCCTTTGCAATATCCTTTAATCTTTCCATATGGAGAATCTGGTTGGCATGAAGGTATTGAGAGATATAAAAACACACGTGTTTCGCCTGCGCATTTACCTGATCATATTGCTCTTCCTACCACAATGACTTCTGCAGCTGAACTTCTTGAAAAAGAAGATGTGGGTTAGTAGATGGATTTTATACTAAATTTATTGATTATTTACAATTTACTGGTTAAAATGAATATGAATACTCAGATTATGTTATTGTTATGTGATGCAGTACTTAATGGAATGAAGAAACGGTCTCAAGTCTCTTGCCGAGAATACTATTCATACAAATTACAAATCAGGTCTTCCGGTAAGTTTGTATTACTTCATACTGGTAGACTATTTCAACAATATGTTGTAGATATGTATGTTAAGATTGAAACTACTAGATTAGATTATTTTCGTAATAACCAGAAAAAGATACGTGCTGAACTTTATCAAGGCATTGTAGATAGTGTTGAAAATGGAGAGACAAGAGGGTACAAAATAGGAAGGAAATTTGTTTTACCACAATCTTTTACATGTGGTCCTAGAGATTTGTTAAGGAGATATATGGATGCCATGTCTATTGTACAACGTTATGGAAAACCAGATGTATTTTTAACTGTCACGTGCAATCCCAATTGGCCAGAAATTAAGCAAGAACTAAGACATAATGATGATGTTCAAAATCGACCGGATGTAATTGTACGTATCTTTCGAGCAAAATTAGAGGAGTTAAAAAATGATTTATATAAGAAAAATGTACTAGGCCCTGTTATTGCTCATATATATGTGATTGAGTTCCAAAAAAGAGGGCTTCCTCATGCACATCTATTGTTGATTTTTAACTGTGGCCACAAAATTTGTTGTGCCGAAGAGGTTGATAAGATAGTTTCTTGTGAAATTCCTGACAAAGAGAAATATTCTTATCTTCATTCTGTTATTGTTAAACATAATATGCATGGCCCTTGTGGAAAGCTAAATCCTAAGAATGTATGCATGGAGCCAAATAAAGGTTGTAAAAATAAATATCCGAAGGATTATTGTGATAATACTATATTCGGTGATAACTCATACCCATTATATAGGCGGCGTAATAATGGTATTTTTGTTAAAGTTAGAGGTCAAATGTTAGACAATCGTTGGGTTGTACCATACAATCCATATTTAAGTGCTAAATTTGATTGTCATATTAATGTTGAAGTATGTTCTTCTATTAAGACTGTTAAATATCTCTACAAGTATGTGTACAAAGGTCATGATCGTATTAATTTTCATGTTGATACCAATGAAGCAAATAAAGAAATTGATGAAATTTCAGCTTATCAATCTGCTAGATGGATATCTCCACCTGAAGCTATGTGGAGGATTTTCTCTTTCAATTTATCCGATATGTATCCATCTGTTTGCTCTTTACAACTTCATATTGAGGATCATCAACAAGTAACATACGCTGATGATGATGATTTATTGATTGTTATTCAAAAGGAGAATATAAGAAGAACTATGCTAACTGAATTTTTCCGAATAAATGAAACAAATGAATTTGCTCGTACATTATTGTATCGAGATTTTCCAAAACATTTTGTTTGGAATGCAAATAACAAAGTTTGGACTCCTAGAAAAAAACATGTTGTCATAGGACGAATTGTCACAGCTCACCCATCTGAAGGAGAACGATATTTTCTTCGTATTCTTCTTAATCACATTAGAGGACCAATATCTTTCAATCATTTAAGAACTTTGAATGGTGTAACTGCTTCTACATATCGTGATGCAGCACTTCTACATGGTTTATTAAGTGGAGACAATCATTGTGAAGAATGTATATCTGAAGCTATTTTGTACGAGATGCATATTGCTTTAAGACGTCTTTTTGCTACACTTCTTATACTTTGTAATCTTAATCATCCAAAGCTCTTGTGGGATAAGTTTAAAGTTTATATGATTGATGATTATGTACATGAAAATATATCTGTAAGAGTTGCTGAATTACGAGCTTTACAAGACATCAATTCTATTTTGGAATCAATAGGTAAGAACATAAATGATTATGCAATAGTGCCATTCAATGTAAATATAGATGAAACTGAAAGATTGAGAAGAATGATTGAAGAGGAGACAACTAATTTTGATACTCAAGGGGGGCTTACTTGTGCAACAACATTAAATAAAGAACAACAATTTGCATACGATACAATCATGAAAAAAGTTAAATTAGAATCACAAGGAGCTTTCTTCATAGATGGTCCAGGTGGAACGGGTAAAACTTTTTTATATAAAGCACTCCTAAGTGGTGTAAGGTCGCAAAATTTAATTGCTTTGGCAACAACATCATCCGGAGTATCTGCATCTCTTTTACCTGGAGGTCGAACAGCTCATTCAAGATTCAAAATTCCTTTGGAAACTTTTGGTGAAGTAAGTTGTTCTGTTAGCAAGCAATCAGCTTTAGGAACTTTGTTGAAAATGTCTAGATTAATCATTTGGGATGAAGCACCTATGGTTAATCGTTGTGCTGTAGAGGCTGTAGATAAAATGCTTAGAGATATTACTGATTGTGATTTGCTCTTTGGTGGGAAAATAGTAGTTCTTGGAGGAGATTTTCGACAAATTTTACCAGTTGTGCGAAAAGGGAAAAAATACGATATAATGAAAGCTAGCTTAGTATTCTCAGACTTATGGCCTTCCTTTTTGCATCTACCATTAATTGAAAATATGAGGGCTAAATTGGATCCCACCTTCTGTAGTTACTTGCTGAGAATTGGAGATGGAATAGAGGAAGAACATACTTGTAAATGCATTAAACTTCCAGAGAATATATTTTTACCATTTGTAGATGAAATCACATCCTTAAAAAACTTGATACATCATGTTTTCCCGGATACAGATATAGAAACATATGCTGATAATCTTCACGTGATGGCAAGCCGAGTTATTCTTACACCTACAAATGAATGCGTTGATCATATTAACAGAATTTTACTTGAACAAATTCCTGGTGAAATGTATACATACTATAGTTTTGATGAAGCACTTGATAAATCAGAACACAACCTGCAAGAAGATTTTTTGAATAGTATAACCTCAAATGGTATTCCACCTCATGAATTGATGCTTAAGATAAATTGTCCTGTGATATTATTACGAAATATCAATCCTTCAGAAGGGTTATGCAATGGGACACGCCTTACTTGTCGAAAGTTTGAAAAGAATGTAATTCTGGCGGAAATCACAACTGGTGAATATTGTGGAAAATATGTTTTCTTACCGAGGATCCCTTTTATACCTCTAAAAAGCGATCAAAATTCAATTCAATTCAAAAGAACTCAATTTCCAATTAGGCCATGCTTCGCAATGACGATAAACAAAGCACAAGGTCAAACACTTGATTTTGTTGGTTTGTATCTTCCCCAACCAGTTTTTTGTCATGGTCAACTCTATGTAGCATTATCAAGAGCGAAAACAAGCAAGTCTATCAAAGTCCTACTTAAACCCATAAATGTTGACCATTTACACGAAAGATGTACCGCAAATGTTGTCTACAAGGAAATCCTTTCATTAATACACAGGTAAAACAAAGCAACTATACAGAAGGGGAATGAGGTGAAAATGAAGTTTTTTTTAGTATACTTGTATGAGCTCAAACAGGAAATGGAAGAAGATATTTGGCTATAATGTAGAGCCAAGTTCAAGAAGAAAAATCGGAAAGGACACACGGTTGCTGTAAATAATTCAAAACCAGAGGTTTTAGTTTTTCTCCCTTTGTTTTTAAAATTTCCTGACATTATAATGTAATTCATTATAGTAATTATTCTGTAATTGATGTATGCAATTTTTTTACTTCTTTCGAAAAAACTTCATGAATTTTCGACATCTGAATTGTGGGAAAATAGATCAAATTTTAGTGATTTTAATCATTTCATCAATATTTTAGGCAGCAACTTCAATATCTATTACTAATGCATTCAATTTTACAATCTCATTACTTGAATTTAAATTTATGCATTTTATAAATGTCACTAGAGTTTTATGACTTTTATTCATCAATTTTATTTCACATCATACTAAAGTTAGTATTATAATTATTTGTTAGTTGTTTAGCTAATAAAATATTTTCTATTTCATTCAGATCAATTATATTATCGGATGGACTTTCTGGAAAGATTTTGCAATGAAGAGCTTGGTTTTATTAATGCATTCTTATTCTGAGACTCAGCTAACAATTGTTGTGGCCATGGGTACAACACAGACTCAATGACAATGGGAACCCGTACAGAAATGTGGAAACTTCTTGTGGTCATCAGACATGTGATGATGCTGATACCAGGAAACTTTTTGAAAGGCGTGGTAACTATGGCCGATCTTGTAGTCCTTATAGTGGTGGTTGCCAAGGTAGTTCCAGCAATGGAAAAGTGGAGAAAAGTGTATGCTGCAATTTTTTGGCTAATATTTCTTATGTTTTTGTATCTTTGTAGTCCTTTAACATTAAAACTTAGCTGGATCGATAAAATATTTGCTTTCAAGAATTTATATTTTACTTATGACTCTTTTCTGTTTATTATATTCTTATGGAAGGAAAAAATATAGTTAGCTTGTGTGTAAAGATTTCTGTATTCTCAACTTACAGTTATGTTTACTAGGTGTGTATATCTTCATAACATAATAAGAACTTTAAATTTTCTGAGAATTTGTTTATGCGGTTTATCCTTCTTTGCCCTTATTACTGAAGTTCAATATTCGTTTGGCTTGCAGAAATTTTGCGGCACAAACGGGACACGAGCTCAACGCGGACGCCGAATTCTTCGGTCATGTGGAGCTCGTGTCCTGAATTCTACAGCGATGAATTTCACAGGATTTTTTTTCTTTCTGCAGTCCTTTAAGATAAATATATATTGGAATTTTGTACAACTTCCAACTTGTGGAAAATTTGGTTGAGTGCCTTCTTATATAAAGATAAAACATTTTGTAGAATCTCATGAATATTGTAACTGAAATATAATTTTTGTGGAAATGATGAAGTTGATGTATTTAAAGTTCATGTGTGTCTCTATTTTAAAGTAGTAAATTTTGGCATGTAATGTTTTTTTTTTATATATGTAATGGTATTTAATATTCATCTACATTTGCAATCTACGTTAAAACGTAAAAATAAAATATGCACCTTTAATATTGTCGATCAGTGGCTCCACATTCTAAAGATTAAAGGTGCGAAACACTAGCATCAAAGAAGTCGGACAACATGACCTAAGCAATCAGACCACATGGTCGAAGAATTCGGGATGCCAGCACCGAAGAATTCGGATCACACGGCAAAATAATTCGATCCCCATGACCGAAGAATTCGGCCCATATGGCCAAAGCATTCGGACCACATGGTCGAAGAATTCGAGATGACAGCACCGGAGAATTCGGACCACATGGTCGAATAATTCGGTCCACATGACCGAAGAATTCGGACCATATGGCCGAAGAATCCGGGACACCAGCACCGAATAATTTGGACCACATGACCGAATTCTACGGATACCAATTCCAGAAACATACGGCCCTTCAGTGCCGAAGAATTCGGCATATGCTCCCTATGTGCTCCGAATTCTACGGCCTTCAATACGGCACTTCAGCGTCGAAGAATTCGGCACACGCTCCCTATGTGCTCCGAATTATGCGGCCCTTCAATATGGCACTCCAGTGCCGAATAATTCGGCGCACGCTCCTTATGTAGTCCGAATTCTACGGTCCTCAATACGGCATTCCAGTACCGAAGAATTCAGCGCAAGAGTACCGAAGAATTGGCCACACGCTCCCTATGTGCTCCGAATCCTGCGGCCCCTCAATACGGCACTCCAATGTCCAAAAATTCGGCATAGGCTCCCTATGTGGTCCGAATTCTACGGTCCTTTAATTCCACAAGTGGCATCTGGATATACAGCGCACCAACTGCACCACCTATTCCGAACAATTCGTAGCACACTCCTTATATACTTCGAACTATATGTTACACACCCCACATAAAATGCAAAGTACCACTATGCATAAGTATATAGTCCGTATAATACCAGTGTTATAAAAATCATAATACAATTGTTTTAAAAAACATGTCTCCACTTAATAAAATGCTAAAACGATAAGTCAAATGATTGACATAGTCAAATTAAAATTATGTTTCATATAAAATTATTTTTAATCAAATAAATATTTACATTTTGCACATTACAAAATTCAACCTACCATCTTTGGTACATCTCATTCATGTTATATAGCTATCCGCCGAACTTTTTTGATATGTATATTTGGTTATTTGAACGCACATTGGCGTTATGTAGCGCCAAAACACCGAGTCAAATGGATTAGCATCTTATTTAGTGATGAAAAATATTTTCTACCACTAATGTACAACTAGGCGCAATTCTATGCGCTTTGGCACACATTTGTAACATTTTGTTTTTATTATTTTTCACAATTCTTTGAGATTAAAAAATTTGAAATCCAAATTTCTTCAGTTTGCTGTAATTTAAAAATTGATTTCTCTTGAAAACTTCAAAAAAGAAAAATATATATATATATATAAAACTTCTATAAATCTGTTGTAAATATTTAATACGCATTCTTTTTAATCCATCAGAAGAATTCGGCATACGCTTCCTATGTGGTCCGAATTCTGTGGCCCTTTAATTCCGCAAGTGGCATCCGGACATACAGCGCACGAACTGCACCACCTATTCCGAACAATTCGTAGCACGCTCCTTATATACTTCGAATTATACGGTGCACACACCACATAAAATGCACGGTACCAATACACACAAGTATATAGTCCGCATAATACCAGTGTTATAAAAAGCATAATACAATTGTTTTAAAAAGAACGCATTTCCATAATAGAATGCTAAAATGACAAGCCAAATGATTGACATCGTTAAATTAAAATTATTTTTAATCAAATAAATATTTACATTTTGCACATTACAAAATTCAGTCCACCCTCTTTAGTACATTTCTTTCATATTATATAGCCATCCGCCAGAGCCTTTTTGATATGTATGTTCGATTATTTGAACGTACCTTGGCGTTATGTAGCGCCAAAACACCAAGCCAAATTCATATTTACGATAAAATTGAAATTCGATGTTTGAGTAAAATCAAATCATGCCCTACATCAAGGGAGTACCTAAGATATGAGATCGACACCATCCAAATTTACGTAAATGAAGTTTTAATAATATTGACATTAAAACATAATTGAAATTCAACATAATACTAATGATTCAATTTGGATGATTTCAATGACTCATATCTAACATTCAAAATGTAATTCACGATAATTTAACATAACTTTACATATTTAACACGTTAACATTACCTTCAAAATAACACAGCCCGTGCATCGCACGGGCAAAAACTAGTTTTGAGAAAAGAATGGAAAAAAAAAAAAAAGGATATCAACTATATCGACTTAATAAAGATATAAAAATAGAAGTTCAGTAACAACTGATTTGTCTCGAGAATAATGCTATATGATTATAATACAAATGTGAACTAATGTGATTATGACATAATTATAAAATAAAATAAGTCAGTAACTACTGTTTTGTTATGGAACGACTTCTTTTTCCCATTAAAATTTGTTTATGCCATAATAAATATCATTAAAAAAAAACACACAAAAGAAAGACATCAATTTGTCCTTGTTTGAGTCTCGTGGAAAATAGATTTTATAAAAAGTATTTTTTTTTTAATTGTGTAGTTAAAAAGTGGAAAATTTTGAATTTATGTACAAAATTATTTTAATAAAATAATGTGTAATTGAAAATGATTTTGAGAAAAAACGAGTTCTAAAAATGGGGTCGGAAAAATGAGTCCAAATAAAAATCAATAACTTATAATGTTGACTATTGATTGGATATTGATAGTGAGATCATAAGAAACTTAAAAAAAAAAATGATTTTGTTTGATTCCTAATGTCTGTATTACAAATTATTCAATTCCCTCTTGTTGTCATTTGTGTTTGAGCCACATTATTGTGGAAAAATGTATTCTCGAATAATAGATTGATGGAGAATGTGTGGTTGAAAAAGAAGTAAAAGTTATTGATGTGATGAGAAATATTATTTTATTGAAAAATATGTTGTTGAAAATGAGTAGAAAAATGAGTTTTAGGACGTGTTAGGTAGAGATTAAATTCAATTAAAATTGAAAATATAGTTGTTATTGGATCTCACTCGTCAAATAAAAGTCAACAATAACTGCTAATTTTTTAATTTTAATTCGATTTTAATATCTACCAAACACACTCTTAATGTGTACCAAACTGGAACTTACTTTTTATTGGTGGATCTTACAAGATAGTATACTCGATAGCTTCATGATGCATATAACATTATATTTAATTAAAATTGAATAGTTTGAAGTCTTTTTATCATCATATTCAATTTAGCATGCGGGGATCATATATCTCGAATTGATTGAGTATTTTACTATTTTATAAAGAAAAATATATTTATATTTATGGAGAGAGGGAGGATTAAATAATTGTTTTCAATTAAAATTTAGAGTTTGAGATGTATGACACATTGCAAGAACTTTAAAAAATCCAACTTGAGCAGATTATTCTCATATTTGCAACTTATTAAACATGTAATTTATTTGAGCAGATTATTAATCATTGATTTGAAGTATAATCTCTTTTAGAGACATCAAATGATGACTTACATATTTATAATTTATAATATTACTATTAATAATGTTAATTAAATTAAATATTTATTTAAGTTTACTCGGTCTGTCTTTAATAAAATTCACGGTAGCTTTGTAATACATGTAACACGCTACATTAATTAAGATTAAACGTAATTACAAAATAGAATTGCGTAAAATCTTTGTTCATTGACTTCAATTTAACATATCAGCCATATATTTCGAATTGACGAGTATTTTATGAAGAAAAATATATACAAATTAATCATGTATACGTAGAGAGGGAAAGAGGATTAAAAAAAAATTCTTTGTTCATCGACTTCAATTTAACATACCAGTCATATATTTCGAATTGACGAGTATTTTATGAAGAACAATATATGCAAATTAATTGTGTGTGTGTGTGTGTGCGTGTGCGTGTGTGTGTATAGAGAGAGAGAGAGAGAGGATTAAAAAAATCTTTGTTCATCGGCTTCAATTTAACATACCAATCATACATTTCAAATTGACGAGTATTTTATGAAAAACAATTATACAAATTAATCATGTATGCTCTGAGAGAAAAAAAAAAATCCAACTAAAGCTAATATACGAGTATTTTTTTCATGAAGATTGTGGCTTGATCTTCTCTAGAAAGACACATATGAGATCGTCAATATTTGGGGTTGGTATTTGGGATTTTTGATACTTGGTTAACAGAGAGAGAGAGAGAGAGAGAGAGAGAGAGAGAGAGAGAGAGAGAGAGAGAGAGAGAGAGAGAGAGAGAGAGAGAGAGAGAGAGAGAGAGAGAGAGAGAGAGAGAGAGAGAGAGATTTTCAATTAAAGGTGTGAAATGTAATACAATTTGACAACACTTTCAAAATCCAACTAAAGCAAATTATCAACCTATTTGCAACTTATTAAACATTTATTTAGTTGGTTAAAATTTGATCTAAGTCAATTTTAATAAATGATTTAAAGTATTACCCTTTTTAGAGAGTGATATGATTTGTCTATTTATTTTTTATCTTGTTACGATTAGTAGATGTTAATTAGATTCGAAATTTATAAAGTTTGTTTCGAATTACTGCGCAGTCAAAAAATATTAATCGAGCAAAGATCAAAGTCGACCTCTTTTTAATACGTGCAAGTCCAGTATTCAGGTTTCGAATCTTGGCAAATCAACTAATTAAATATAACGGTGCTTAAAGAACAACAATACATTTGATACGTTGAATTGGATACAAGAATTGACAAATTTTGTAGCATTGTGTCTTTTCTAATAAAAAAAAAAAAAAAACGGTAGGAAATACTATGTGTAAATTTGATATATAAGTCAAATCATAAATTAATTATCCTTTACTTTCAGGTGCATATAAGCACTATTCTGTTCTTGCTGCTAATGGAAAGAATCACAAACAAATGTAAAAAGGGAGATGTTGGCCACCCCACCCCCACAAAAAAAAAAAAAAAAAAAAAAGTAAAAGAAGGAATAAAGGGGGTGGAATGAAGTTGTAAAGATTTTGATAGAAAAAGGGCTTCTTTGTTTATATTCTTTTCTTGGGTGTGTTACATGATCATTGTGATTTGTTTTCCCTTTTAGTCGTAACTAAAGCTTTAATAATCGATCTAGGAAATAAAAATCAACTTAAAAGGGTCAAAATTGAACTCAAGTTCAATCGATAGTAGAAAAACTTGAGGTGAAATGATCGGTTCTTAATTTATTTTCATTGTTTCTAACGTTTCGGTGTTATCAAATTGATTCGTGATTATTCCAATCAAATTGATTAGTCTGGTTTGGTTTTGACAACATTGATTAGAGCTCTATTCTCAAGGGATTCGACACTTCTAAACAAGTTATGTTACACGTACCTAATTGTTTACCTCAGGGGTCGTCACTTGTCAATTCGGTAATCCATTAGGTAAAAAATTAGGTACAAGTAGAATTTTCCCTTCTGAACTAACATTGGTTAGCAGTTGTGACGGTCAAACTTGGCTAATAGGTCAATTTCCTTTGGTTAGTCTTTGTGAATATAGTTATATCAAAATAATGTTTGATGATGAAACCTATTTATTACCTCAATAAGTAACTATACTTAATTTTTATTTTAAATATCTTAGATATGAATACATATCTTTATTTTAAGCAATTTGGCGTGTTTCTATAAACTCATGGACTTACATATTTAATTCGAATTTATTAAACCAGCAATTCAGAACAACTCTACAATGGAAACCTTTTATTCAAAACTCAAATAAAGAAATTGTAGAATTAGTTGTCAAAATGATGGAAATCGTCAAATTTTTTGTCCGATCAAACACATAATAGCGTTCACACATCCAACTTTATAAAGTCGAATTTTGTCTCTCAATTTCGCTCGCACCCAAAATTTAAATACACGTTTTCATAAGAAATGTGATAATTTAACGAAAATTTGAACAATTAATTATATAACTACAAAAATCTTTTACTCCTTTTAATAATTAAAAACTAATAATCACTTAAAATCATCGAGTTAGAGATTATTAATATTTTATAGTCAATCATCCCCTTGTTTTATTTATAGCTCAAAATTGGTAGGTAATTTTGTGACATTCTAGAGATCAACTATCATGTATTTGTCAAATTATGCTTTATGAGTGTTATTTTATTTTATTTTTTTAATTCAATTTTCTATAGGTCAACTATCTTATATTTTTCTAACTATGCTTTTTATTTATTATTTTTCAATTCTCAATAGGAGCAGTTGGCTAAAGACAATCGGATTAACTAGACAAAAAGGGAAGCATCATCATTATCAATATTATTTGATTGGATAATAAACAAATATAAATTGTGTCTTTTTATAATTATGTTGTAGTCTTATCCATTCTATTATAATAAACACAATCTAAATGTCAATCACTAGTTATAATAATTGCAACATTACCCTTTGTCTATGCATAGTAAGTTAAGTACAACACTAGAGTCTCGGCCTCGAAAATCATTTAGAAGGTCGACGATTAATTTCAGACATGTAAAACATTGTAAATGCGCTTGGTGTCGAAATTTTAAAAAGATAGTTTTGAAATTAAAATGTAAAATATCATGATTTTATTTTTTATTTTTTATTTTTTTATCAATAGTTGGAATTCATAAGTACGAACTTTTATATTAAAGGCAATCTATTGTAGTATTGGAGCAATACATAACTAGGGCATGCAATTTATTGTAGTATCCTATTCCAATGTAAAACGCTTTGTTTACCATAGAAAATGATTAATTTGTGTAAATTTATGAAAAGTTGTCCATTCGATTTTAACAGTAGAAATAAGAATAAAAGGCAAAGTAAAAGATAATATGTGCCTAGCACATTATTTGATCAGGTCCACTCTTGAAATTGTTAATCAAAATCAATCGATAAAATAATTTAGGCTATGTTTGATAGCATATATTTTTTAGGGAAGTTGGCAAGTTTTTTCCATTTTCCACAAGATGCATTGTTTGTTAGCACATATTTTCCACGTAAATTCCTTCCTCCTTCCTCCACGTGATTTCCTTGAATTGTGGGAAAATGTTTTCCTTTTGTTTTTGTGGGAAATGATTTTCCAGGTTCTTTTTTTTTTTTTTTTTTTGCAATGGAAACAAATTCTTGACGCGATGGTATAAAACATTATCACTTTTATTGACAATTTGCATGCAAAACAAAGTCAAATGAAAGGTATTCGGTATGGTAATTTTTTAAAAAAAAATTAAAAAGAATTTTTGGCAAGTGGAACAAATTCTAAACCCAATAGTAAAAAAAATGATCACTTTAATAGACAATTTCCATGAAAAATGAAGTCAAACACAATTAATTAAAATTCTCAGTAAAACAATTTCTGGACAATTCAATTCCCTGAAATTCATATTCTTTTCACATATTTTCCACATTTACAATCAAATGGACCTTACAGAATAGGTCCATATCAGCATCAGTTTTCCAACAGCACTTGATTTCTCGTTGACAATTTCGTCCAATATGTCCATCAAATAATATTTGTGCAACACAAGCAACACATGTTCCCAAAAATAAAGTGGTAGTTTTGAAAAGCAGAATGAAACAAAGAAATTTAGCCCTCCTTTGATTTTGATTCAATGATAATCACTTCCCCTCCACGCACATTTTCGAACACGCATTTTTTAAATAATCATTTTCCACATTTTTTTTATTGTTTTTCCTACTTTTTAATCATACATACACAAAATAAAATTCAAAGAATTACTGTTGCTAGAATTTTGGTGTGACTCGAATTCTTTGTTGAAGATAATTGAGAGTTTTAATTAAAGTGTACATTAAGAAAAATTCTATTTGAAATGCTTTGAAATCATATTCAAGTTTACTTTGTGAATTTTAATTAAAATTCTTCTTGGAAACTTATCGGGAGTAGGAATTTGTATTGGATTTGAAAAAGATTTTGAAATGAAGAAAAACATTTATGAAATTTAAAGGCTGTGATGCCAGCCCAGCCCAATAGGCAATGATGATATGGCCTTCGGCCATTCCTTATTACCCATTATTCTGCTAAAGTAAGCCCAGTGAAGCCCAAGCCCAATACCCGATCCAGTAAGGGAAAACTTGTTTAGCTGATGCAACTTTAGTCGGTTTTTCCATTGTTGAAAATGTTAGTTTCTCTGGGTCGTTAGATGAGCTACTACCAATCTTGATGCCTTGATTTTTGAGAGTATTCGAATGGTTTTCTAATTGACTCATTCTTTTCTCTCTATGTTCACTCGAGAGTTTTCTAGAGACTTCTGTGTTCACTCTTTTCATCTTCTTCTGCTGTGAAGAAATCTTGAATCTATTTCTAAAGTGTGATTTCTGTGTGAAATTAGGTGAAATATAAGGTGGTGTTGTTGATAGCGTTAAGCCCTTTCTGGTCCACAGAAGAAGCTTCGCGTTTATTATGTATCGTGAGGATTCTTGGGTGAATCTGGGTTTTACAGTGTTGAATCTTAAGGGCGCCTTATTCTAAGCCTTCGGTCTGGGAAACCTTGGTGTTCAGTGGTATTGTTGAAATAATTATTTGTAATATGGTTTTTCGAGTTTCTTATATCTATAATATTCAGTTAGAGTTTTGTATAACATTGGTATCATAGCCTCTATTGGCTGATTTTGAGTCTTCAATCGAGTTTTGGAGGCTGAAAAATTAATTTTCAAACTTCGATCTTTGATCGCCTGAAAATCTGGAAACCCTAGTTCTAAGTTTTCTTTCGATTTTGATCTGGAGTCTTGGATTTGGGTGCGGTGACGATGGGCTCAGATTGTCCGTGTGGTGGCGGTGGCATGTGAGATCTACAAGCGAAGCAGGTATGTGGTATGTTTTGGTCGGGAGGTAGTGAATCTGGAGGCGACGGCTACGGTGGTGGTGTTGAGGCAGTGGTGAGGTAGTGTCATAAATATTGGTGGTGGTCACAGATTATTTAATCGTTTGTGACTATTAAATTCATTAATTTGTGACCAATAATTAATATGTAACCAACGAAAAATACAAATTGTGAACAAAAAATAATTTGTGATCTTAAAAATTGTTAATTTGTGATCGATAATTTAACAATTTGTGACTCTGTCTTTTAAGTTGTGACTTATAATGTTTGTGATTTGTGACCGATGAATAAGTTGTGACATTTCAATTTTTTTATTTGTGAACGATGAACAAATTGTGACTTATAAAATTTTTGAATTGTGACATATAAAATTATTTTTGATTTGTGACCGATGAACAAATTGTGGCGTACAAATTTTTTGAATTGTGATCGTAAAATAATTTGTGACATTTTAATTTTTTCTTTGTGGTCGATGAACAAATTGTGACCTATAAAATTTTTGAATTGTGACATGTAAAATTCGTGATTTGTAACCAATTATACAGAATTTGTGATCAAATTATATAGAATTATGACCTTAATATATTAAATTAATAAAATATATGTTTAATTAATTAATTTATAAATAAGATTTAAAAATATCTGAAATTTGAAATTTTAAACCTTTAAAAATCTGAAATTTGAAATTTTAAACATTATCTCTTAAATTTGAAATGAGTGAAACGTAACCTCTCAATTATGAAATTTTTCCAAAAGAAAAATGTACTTTCACAAAAATGGAGCGGGCTAAAAGTGCTTCGTATCGTATGATACAATTCAATTTCAAAAAGGCCCATAATGGTAAGGATTGCGCAGAATTTGGGCCTCCATTATTTTCATCTTCACATGGTTCACGGATTCCGCTGAGTGCCATATTGCCCCAGGTCCAGTAAGAGGCAATCTTGTGGGGCTTTGGGACTGCACTTGGGATTAAGTGGAAATTTATATTGGAATTGTAAAGGGGAGAGTATTTTCTCAAGATGATATATCCACTTAGAACCCTTAAATTGAATTTTAGTCTCCTTTGTCTAGTTTTTGGTTTACTTTGGAAGACTTTACACGCAGGGGCGGAGAGAGGGGTTGGCTATAGCTCAACCCAGAAGCAAAATTTTATTAATATTTGGTTAATTGGATTTAAATATTTGGTTAATTGTTTATCGTTTCAGTTTTAGACTAGGGTTGGAAAGGCAATTTTGGGCTAAAATTAATATTTGGGTTGAACAAATTTTATTCTTTTTTAATTTTGAGGTAATTATCTAAAACCAGCTGTTTAATTTTACATTTCTAAAAATCAGGTTTTAACATTATTTAATCAAAAATCAGGTTTTAATTTCACAATTAATATTCAAAATAATATTTTAAATTAAATTAATCTATATACCCACCATACCACATAACCTACCATATTTCAATTCCATTTCCCAAACCCTAATAATTTTTCTTTTCCTCCCCTCTTTCTCTTCTGTCTCCTCCTCCCCACCGCCCCTCCCCCTCCCACTCCCACTCCCACTCCCCCTCAATAGGCAACGTCGACACCGCTGCTAGCGTCGACGCTGTGAGCAGCGCCGACGCCAACGTTGAGGCAACGTCAACGCTGCTGTTGGCGCTGCTCACAGCGTCTACACTGCCCTCTGCCAGCATCGACGCTGTAAGCAGCGTTGAGGCAGCGTTCAACGTTGACATTGCTCGTGAATTTCATCTTACTGGTAGTTTCCCCAACGTGCGTGAATGCTCCAGTTCTGTACAGCGAAACAGTGATGGGTTGGTTGTTTTTTTATTTTCGAATTGGTTTAAGGTTTTTGGATGGTGTTGGTGGTGGCGATTCTTAAATCCGACGGTGCGGTGGTGATGTGCATTGGTGTTTTTACGATTTTCAGATCGGTGATGCTTGTGATTTTCAGATTGGTGGCGGTTTGTGTTTTGTGATGTGTGGTGATGACAGTGGTTTGTTTGTGTTCGATTTTACGACCCGATCATTCTTTGCCATGGGGGTTGGGGAAGGGAAGTGTTGGTGTGATTTGGGCTCATCTGTGGTGATTTGTGTGGTGATTGTTGTTGGTGTTATTATTGGGGGATGGTTGTGTCGGTGGCGACAGGGATGCGACGAAGAATGTCTGTGACCAACTAGTTGGTCGATCTGTGACCTGTTATCAAGTATTGAGTCTGTGACCTTAAAATTTGTTAATATGTGACTGAAAATGTAACATGTGACCAATAAATATAGAATAATTTTTTAAATTGTGACTAATTAAAAATCTGTGACCTCCATGAAGAAATCTGTGACCTATAATTTTTTATCAGTGACCAATGAAGTCAATTATGAATGGCTCAATTTTTTGATCTGTGACCTCGAAATAATCTATGACCAATTAATTTAATAATTTGTGAATGAAAATTTAATTTTTACCTACTTAATAAGATATTCGTGACCTCGAAATTGGAGCAGTCGTCGAAATTAAGCGTCGACGAAACGGTCACTGGAGTAGTTGCCGGAATTAAGCGCAACCGAAAAATAGTTGCCGGAGCGGTGGGGTGGGTTAATTATGTTATATTACAATAAATATTTAATTTAATATAATAATTATAAAATATAATTAATTAATTCATGAAAACCCTAATTTTTGCAATTCTAAACCTTGAGGCCTGATTTTTGATTTTGGGATAGATAAAGCCTGAATTGTGAATTTTTCCCTTTAATTTTTCATCATGAATTTGCTTCTAGGCTGGGGAAATAATTTTTGGGCTGGGCTAATTTTATTCTTTTTAGTTTTTCACCATTAATTTGCTTCTGAAATGATGTTATTATCAAAATAAGTAATATGCTATATATTTAATTTTATTAGTTTAAAAATATATTTGTTAGAACTTTGATACGAGTATTCAAAAATATATTAGACCAATGTTTTAAAAATCGACCGGTCATCGACCCGGAAAAAGTGAATGGTCAAAATGTTCAATCGAGGTCAAAACGGGATCGAACCAAATGCAACAAATACATACAAAAATAATAAAATACTATGAAAACAATAATTTTTTTTAAATCTTCATATTAATAATTCAAAGTAAATCTATCTTTATTAATTAGATTCATTATCCTTTAATTAGCCTCGATAGTTCAAAAATTAAAAATCAATATGGTAAAATAGTTTATTTTGTTAAATTAAAATAGTTTAAACTTATTAAAAATAATATCTAACATTAATATACTAACAATCAAGTGCGATTTAAGTTAAATTTGAAAATTAAATAAATGAAAGGATGAATGTGAATATTACAATTTAATTAGTTGAGATTAACGGTGGCAATCGAGCCGAGCTGCTCGCCCGAGCAAGCCCACGAGCCTCGTGTTTTTTGCGAGCTTGTGGCTCGTACGAAAAAAATAGTTTCAAATTCAGCGATCGGAACGTTCCAGTCACTGAAGACCGAAACGGTTAATCTATTTTTTTTTCATTTCATTTTTCTTCCCCAATAAATACTCATCCATTACAATATTTTTCCACCAAACTTACTATCAAACTCTCGTTCTCTACTCTACTCTCTGCAATTTATTTACAAATCATTATCATCATTCTATAATCTATACTCTCCTACATTTTATTTTTACACTGTCGAGCTATAATCTTGATTTACAATTTATTTTCTACATTACTACATAATCTTCATTCACTTCTCAATTCTACTTCACATTCAATTTTAATTATTCACAAATGGATCCATGATCGTTTGTTGAAAATTTGTTTGGTATCGGAGGCGAAACATGTGTCCAAAGTCAATTTGAGAATGAATTCGCCGGTCTAAATGAATTACCCATTTCAAAAAATATTCGACGTTCATGAATGTAGTCATCCAATTGATTTGGATGACGTTGATGTTGATGCTAGTCATCCAATTGATTTGGAACAGGATGAAGAACATGCATTAGATATTCCCGATGCAAGAGGGAAGAGAAATGGGAAGTGGGAAGAAGCGGGCAAAATGTTTGGACAATTTTAAATTGGTTTAAACTGGTCGTGTAATCGATGGTGTTCCAAAAACCAAAACAGTATGTAAATACCAATATTTTGAAAATCGAGTCATCGACTCAAAAAAGGTGAAGAAGAGTCATGGGTCAAAAGGTTCAACCGATGTCGAACCGGATGCAATAAATACATAAAAGAAATACAATGAAAACAATATTATTATTTTTAATTTTCATATTAATAATTCAAAGTATATCTATCTTTATTAATTAGATTCATTATCCTACAATTAGTCTTGATACTTCAAAAAATAAAAATCGATATGTTAAAATAGTTTACTTTGTTAAATTAAAATACTTTAAACTTATAAAAAATGATATCTAATATTAATATATTAATAATAAAGTGCAATTTAAGTTAAATTTGAAAATTAAATAAATGAAAGAATGAAGGTGAATGTTACAATTTAATTAGTTGTGATTCAAAATCAAATTAGTCAACTAGACATATATTTGAAAATGATTTTGATGGGCATTTTAACATTTTTTTTGTTATGTCACCATTCCATATTGGAAGTTTATGAAACTATTGGAGTTAAGAGCATATATAAAAGACACAATCCCTCATTGAAAGTCTATGAAACCTTTGGAGAGAAGTGCATCTATAAAATGAGCAAGACATCCATTAATTCTACATGGACCTTTGAATTGTAAATTATAAAGCTCATTCATGAAGTCAAAAAATTTTAATCTAAAAATAAATTCGTGAAAACCGCTCAAAATCGCGACCAATTCACCAGGTTACGATTGAACCAGTCGTTTGGCGGGTTTTAAACGGTTTTGTCAAATAAATAATCGAACGTGATTTGACCTGATTTTTGGCCCAGTTCCCAATTTTACCAGTCGAACCGGCCGAGTCAGACCGATTTTGACAACATTGGTAAATACTGTTAACAACGATTGACATGGCAAAAAGGCATTGGAACCACACACTTCAACCATCACGACAAAACATGTGCAGCCAAACATGGACTTCTTCCAGTTGGTCAAACGCAACTACAGTTTGGTATTCCGGACGCCGGTGCTACTACTACGCCACTTTCTACGTGGATGTATTCGGAGAAGAAAGCTCGAAAGGGAATGGTGAAGTTCGTTGCTGCAACGGAGTTGGCTCTCGCAATAGCAGACAACCAACATTTCATTTCATACGTAAAACAATATCTTCAACCGATATAAATTTGGGCAAGTCGAAATACTCTTCGTTCTGATACAATTGAATATTTTCTTAATTTAAAAAAACTATTAATTGCAGATTTAGAAAAATATGGGGGTGTGATATCTTTAACTTCGAATATATAGGAAGGGATTAATAAAAGATATTACATAGCTACAACTACACACTATATAGACCCACTTTGGGTCTTGCATAAAAAATTTATTACTTTTAAGATTATTGAGTTCCCGCACAATGTTAACAATATATTTAATGTTATTATGAACATTATTAGAGAATATAAATGCGAGAGTAAAATTCGTTCATTTACGTTCAACAACACTAGCGTAAATAATCATGTTATCTATAGATTGCATATGGTACTTCAACCCAATTTTAGTGGTTATTTATTTCATATTCGATGTGTTTGCCATATTTTTAATTTAATAGTACTAGACGGTTTAAAACATGTTAGGGATGAAATTCAACGAATTAGGAATGCACTAGTCTATATCACGATTGCACCTAATAGAAAATAAGTATTTGAAGAATTTTGTTTTGAAGCTAGGGACAACATACAAAAATATTTATTAGTGACGTAGGGTATAAACGGAACTCCACATACTTATTATTAAAATCATGTGAATGTTTCAAACATTTAATTATTGAATTTTATAACAGTTGGCCTATGAGAGACGATGACGATACTATTTTAAATGAGCGCGATTGTCATTTAGTTTTTAGAATTTAAAAAAAAATTGACAAGTTTTTATGATTTTACAAATATTTTGTCTGATATTTATTATCCTACTAGTTGTATGGTCCTTGAACGTCTGTATATAATTGCTAGAGTTTTTTTATACATTTACCATAATTTCACATTATAGCTTGCAATTTTTACTTGTTAATTGATATTTGCTCTACTTCGAAGGCATGCTAATAACAATCTATTTCTACATTTAGAATCACTTAATTTCATATAGGAGGGGGGAGTGGTGCTCAAAGTGTTTCTTTGCACTTTTTCTTATCCTTAGTTATACCGTTGACTAAGGTCATCTCCAATGACAACCCAAAATATCAAATTTCACCAAAATTTGATGCAAAAATGCTCCAATGTGGCACTAAATAGTGATGCACTGCAAAGTCCAATTTGCCCATTGTTTTCATTTGCCAAAAGAACTGTTTGATGGTATTTGTGTCATTTGTGTTATATAATTTTTTAATATAATAATTACTATTTATAGTTAACACGAAATATATTACGACAACCGTATACCTACATTAATCTAGTTTTATTTAAAAAAACGATACATAAAAACAAGTGCATAGTTTAGTAATCTGGAAGATCGCTTCCAGATCCTCCAATATCCTCAAAATAATTTCCAAACAAATCAGATGAACTTTCAAATCATTTATCTTGTTGTTGAACTTTCTTTCGTAAAATTCTTGTTTGTTCGTTTTGAAAGAACAAACGTAGGTTTGGATCTGTTATCGAATTCAAATCTTTCAACAAAATTTTGTTCTCTTCACGATATTTTGTCATTGTCAATTTCTTTTTTGAATTTCGTAATTATGATGTCTTTCCTCACTTTTTTTTTTTTAGAATTTCAACGAGTTGTTGATTCTCTTCTTTAATGGATACAAGTAATTTTATACCATCTTCCTCATTTTTCCTTTTAGTTTTGCATTTTCACTCTATAGGTCATTTATATATTTATTAATGAATTTAATATTTTCCTTAATTTAACGTAATGATTTATTTAGTAATTTATGTATTTCTAAAATAAATATATATAAATAATATTTCGAATAAATAAATTACTAAGAACAAAAAAAGAGAAGAAAATGATTAAACACTGTTCATTTGGTGTAAGTTTTGGTGTAATGGTTGGAGTTAAATTTTAATTTGGTACAAGATTTGGTGCAAATTTTAGTGCAGCGCTAACGCTGAAGATGGACTAACAAAAATATTTTATAGGTACCCAATCCATTATTTGACCTCGCAGGAATAATGTGTTGCCAATTCAGGGTTCCTTTCTGGGAGTTTTATCTGACAACAATGATAGGGAAAGAAAGCAATCATCAAGACTCACATACAGTATATAAATTCCCAGTTAGCTTGAATTGGCTCAAGATTTGAGATAATTATGCTTAATTTTAACTAAACCTCAGTGAAACGGATGATAAACGATATTATTTGGCAGATGCTTTTCATTATTCCCATGTGCAACAATCAACTTCTTGATTGGGCTGAAAATGAATTAATTTTGGTGCTAAGCTTTGTACCTGGTTTCGACTCTATCCTACCCAAAATTGTTGCCAAGCTTCACTCCATGCAAGACAAGTACTTGGCTGCCAAACGTCATGTTCCTTCAATCGTCGAGGTACTCCCATTTCTCGCTTTCCCCTATAGCATTTTTTTTTTAATGTTTTGTTATTGAGTTTTCTTCACTTACGTGCTTCATCAGGCGAAGAAATGGGATTTCTTGCTTGCTTTCATTAATGGGAATACTGTGGTGTGGTTCATGCTAATGAACTTCTTTGTCAAGATTGTGAATGCAAATGCACAAAGGTATGCAAAAAAGCAGCAAGAAAAGGAATTACCTGCTTTGGAGAAGCAGTCCTAAAAGCATTCCTGTGACTGATTATTCAACTAGATGAACTTCTTGACCTTTTGTTTTTTTGGTTTAGAATTCGGGGAATTCTAAGTGATGGTTATATTAGTTGCCAATCGCCATTGATGTCCCCAAAAAGCACATTCATCCGTGAGTCCCCATGCGAAACTTGTACAGAGAATTTGCTATATCGTCGATTCTGTAATCCTAGAGTAGGGCGGCCGGCATAGTCACTGGAGGGGGATTTTACTGGTCATTGTTAACATAGAAAGCAAGATATGAAAACTTCAATAATAATCTCAGGCGCATTCGAATTTAAATATTTTGCTCATGCTCGTTGTGGTGATTATATACTCCCCCTTTCCTTGAAGTTCTGGTGAATGCTCTTCTGCATGTCAATGCATTCATATTTGACGGTAATTGTTTAAAAATCTTGGTGGATGTCCAATGCCGATCGGCTAAACACGACGAATCTATGTAACTACTGTCAAGTCTTCGCTCATAGAGGATTTGTTTTACTGGATTCACAAGCATATTGCGCATGACACCACTCTCCAAATTGGCTTTAAAATTGGTTGTATAGAAACACTCAATTAGACTAATAAATTGTCGTAGATGTTGGTTTAAAGAGGGGTGAATTGTAGCGACCATATCTAAGTACGACGAAAGTAGTTTTACGTTAACGTTACACATAAATACTGTATTGTGGCTTTATAAGAATACATGACACCACTCTCCAAATTGGCTTTAAAATTGAGTTCTACTCTGTCTAGTTGACTCATTCGGTATATGGATTAAACCAATTAGTTCATTATAATTTGACTCTAAACTCGTTTGATAAGACTTTTGAAAAATCAAAAGTTATTTCTGACACTAAGAAATTGTTTTTAAATCTATTTGGATAATCTTTTGAATTGTTTTAAAAGAAACTAACAATGTAGTTTTTTTGAAAAGTTGTTCTACAAAAATCAAAAGTAAGAGTACGCTCTAATCAATTGATTGACAAATTTAGTTGCTCGAGTCACTAGAATTTTTAGATCAACCAAGCTCAAGTCAATCCAAGTAGTACAACATGATTTTCTTGAAATTTGAAGTATAGTAAAACCTCGATAAATGAATATTCGATAAATTAACAATCTCGCTTAGATAATAAAATTCTTCGATCCCGACTTGGGTTAGTGTCCTAAATTAATAACCTCACCAAATGTATAAGATAATAATAAAAAAAAAAATTAGATAATTTAAGGCATAATGAATATATAAAATAATAACTGTTTAAACAAAGTTTTAATTTCACAACATTTTTTCTATTCACTTCTTTTTCAAAATATGCATCTAAAGTCTTACTTTTTCTTTGCACCCGAACCAAATTCAACTTTATCCCTAATTTTTTGCAATGTGCATACTACATACATTTGGCATATTTTTGTAATTTTGTACAAAGTAATTATTTTGTGTTACAATTACATGAAAAGGTTCTTTCGAAAAAAATAATTGGTAAAACACAATTATCAACTGGACCATGATCATCATTGATAAATTGAGTACTCCTTGAATAATATTTTCTTCAATCGGAGATTCCATCATTGCTCATTTTCAATATGATAGTTTAAAAGGTGTTTGCCATCCATTGTATTTCTATAGTATAGACAAGAATTACTCAACCAATTAATCTTCCAAGACATTAAATTTTGAAGTCGATACATGTACATTAATATTTCCTCTTTATTGTATGTGTGCTTACAATTTACAAATTAAATATTGAATTTCAACACGTTCAAATTTTATTTTATTGTTTGAATTTCCTACATGTATTATAGTAAAATATAATACAAGTTATAAAAATATAAAATACTCTATAAATTAATAAATATTGATTTATCGATAAATCAATAAATTATTCGATCGCAACATTATTATTTTATAGAGATTTTACTATAAATAATTTAAAATTTTGTTTGTTTATATAGAATATGCTATAATCACTTACGCAATGTGTAATTAATAATTATATTTCGTTGATCTCCAAGATTGCTTTGTCCTTTTTTTAAGAATAAAATAAAATATACTCAAGATGGAGAATCAATTTTGCATTTGTGCTACTACTTGAATCCATCATAATATATATATATATATATATATATATATATACTATTAAACATTGTGATTGACCTAATCTCAAAAGTTGTGCCACAGCTTTTTTTTTTTTTTTTTTTTAAAGCAGATTTGCTTTTATTTTTAAACTATAATGGATTCTAACTGTCAGCAGTATTTGAAGGACTGAAAAAATTGCACCAACGGTTCCAACTTATTGTCCTAGTACTAAGTTGGTCCTCAACTTCTAAAAGTATCAAGTTGATCTCAGATATTTTATTATAATTGCACAATGTCTAATAAATGTGACCTTGTAAAACATGTCCCACATCAAACTTTTTTTTTTTTTTTTTTTCACAACTAGTTCGAGTTGAGAAGCGGAGGAAGCTTCATAAATTAAGTTGGACGGTTTTTGAAGTTGATTTTACAATTATGATTAAACGTTGGAGATCAATTTACTTCTTATTAAAGATTGAGAACAAACTGATTACGAAAGCACTAGAATGGGGGACCAATAGAGCAATTCTCTCGATTATTGAGAGTAGTCTTGACAATTTATCTTTGGAAAAAAAAAAATTATGCGTTGAATATCGTGTCCACGTGGGATAGATTAACATTGGATTCCACTAATGACAAATTATTTTTAAACTAATGTCGATTATTAAATTGATGGATAATGTAAGAGTAAGAAAGTTGGACAAGAAAGCTTGTGAATATACTCTTTAGTTAATACAATTCTCAAGAATGGGTGGTTTCTATATATATTGTTTGTATGCAAGTTGATTATTTAATAATTAATCATGCTATTATGATTGTCAAATTTCTTAATATATACTATATTTATTGTAGAAATGCTTGACATAAAAAATGAAAAGAAATCTACTTTGAAATGTTAGCCTCCAAACCATTTTCCACTTTAGCTCCTGTTCGACATCCATTCTCTTCTCATTCTCATTTTTTTTCATTTTTTCATTTCAACCACACATTCTCTCAATAAAATAATATTACATAAAAATCTAAAATTTTTCATCACTTTTTCACCACGCATTCTCCCATCAATCACTATTCCAAAAATTTTATTCTTCAAAAAATGGGTGTCAAACACCCTCTTAATTTATTTACTAGAGAAATCTATCACAGCCCAAAACGAGTGTTATTCTGGTCTAGGGTTGCACCTTTGAACTATGGGTGTCAAACATATTGAGTTGTATAAGTTTGACCGAATATAACACAAATTGATAGATACGAAATATACTCGTACCATATATTCGTTAAGTACCAAAAAAGAGATGAACAACGTAATATAAAATATTAATTCTTTTTCTTTGATCTTTCGATGATATTAATAAATGCTGGTGGTCATAGTAGATTCCTATTTTAATTTTAGATAGGATAATAATATACCAATTTGATTTAACATTGTAGCTTATTCAATGTATAGATGCTTGTGGGATTATCAATCAAGAAAATAGTATTAAAATGTGGAATCTTCCTATAGAAAATTGGATGCTTCACTTTAATTATTAATAAATCAATTTCTTTTTGTATACTTCTAGAACAAGAGAAATTAAAATAAGATTATGCCCTTATGGGTTGATTTTACCACTTTTAATCTTATCAACTTTACATACAACTTATTATGCCAATACGTGGCCAAATGGCATTAAAACACTCATTAGTTATTTACATTTGTTGTTATTTGTTCATATTATATTGTATGTTTTTTCTAGAATTCACATATATCTGGTTGGAAAATCGTATTGTACTAAATGGAGACACGTGAGTAGGTAGAAAATACGTAGAAGCAAAAGATAACTCTCTTTTAAAGAAAATAAAATAGTCCCTATATTTGATGAAACCTTTTTCTATCAAAAGCCACACTCGATTCATAATTTGTTCTATTGAAATCGATATGAATTGTTGGCCGCTTTTGAGGTTAAAAAATGCTGCAACGTAAGTATCATAAATCTATACTTCATAATGGGGACATGCAAAAAGAAACGAATCGATCATAACGCTTCATTTTCAAGATCAACAATTATATTGTAGAGAGACACGAGTTAGAACGTGATTAGTAACAACTATCACTTTAACCACTCCCTTTATTAATCATTGATAATGGGATGAAAAACGAGAGATGAATAAATGATTAATAATTGTAGATACTATGAAATTGATTAAAATTAAAAATTGACTTTAACCTTTAAATTATAACACGAATATAATCAAATCCAAACAATCCCAAATTTTCATGAAAGTGCATCATTAAAAATCAATTGGTTATAACACTTGTAAAAAAATCATCATTAACTCTGATTGGCCAGTGGGAATTTAACACGAGCTCAAATTCTATCATGGGTTGTGGGCCCTTTGACATCAAAACCTTACAGAAACAGCCCACTAGTGTAGGCCATATCATTGAATAGGTGGGCGCGGCGCGGAGGTGCATTGAATAAAAGGCCCTTCATAAGCTTAAACCTGTCAGTCAGTATGAAAATTCAGACACAAACAAATACTCTTTTTTTTCTATATTTTATTCTGGGATAATTGAAGCAATAGTCTCAAATTTTTGAAACATTACCAAACTTTTCTTAAATCTTTGATTTGTTGCAATCTTTGCCCCTAACATTTTCAAACGTTGCAGATAAAACCTTTTTGAATAGTTTCCATCCACAATTCCAGTTAATCAAAAATTTAACTTTGACCATATTTTTAATATTTTAAAAAGGAACAAAAGAGTAACCTTATATTTATCACATTAAACTATTTAAATTTAAAAAATAAGAAATTTTAAAAAAAAAAAAAACACAATCGTTTGCCTACCTCAAACCCAAAATCAGCATCCAACGGCCACCATTCTCCCGTGCTTAGACAAAATCGGCCAAAAAATTGCTGGCTAGAAAATGCTGAAAAAATACAACTATAAACAGAGCTAAAAATACAAAATACACAGAGCCTTATTGCCCATAAATCAGAAGTAGAAACTAACCAAATACATATTCAAGAAACTCATTCATAGATGACTCATATTTACCAAGCTTTTCGCACTCTTGGATTTGTGAAGAAACATACCAATTTATCTGCCTAAAATGAAGGGTTCTAAGATAATTGCCTCTCTTAGAATCAGTGTTCTAAAAAGGGCGCATAGGCTCGAAGCGTGATGAAAACGTTATTGTTGATCGCTTAATGCTCGCATAGGCGTGTCTAGACGCGCCTAGCCTAAGCGGAAATTAAGCGATCAACGTTGTCGTTGACCGCTTAATGCTCGCCTATGCGTGTCTAGGCGCGCCTACGCGAGCTTCAGGCCTAGATTTTAATGATGCTTAATTTTTTCCTTTTAAAAAAAAAAAAAAAAACCTACCGTCCAGACTCAGTAGCCCATTATCCCTTTAAACTTCAAAAACTAAACATTTTTTTATGCCTAAACTTCGTCTAGGCTTGTAAAGCTTAAAACTTAGCTTCCACACCTAGTCACGCTTTACGCTTTTTAGAACACTGCTTAGAATTAAAGAGAGAGATTGAGAGTGAAAAGAGTAAAAAAGTTCAAGATCCAAATTGTTAGTATGTGTTTAAATGCACGATATATACTCTCTTTTTTCCTTTTAGCTGTTGGAGACTAATTTGATACCACTTCTCTTGAGCAAGCTGGGTGATTCAAGGATTATTGATTCATATTGAAGATTGGGTGAGTTGGGTGGATTTGGGAGGAAGAAGGTATAGTTTTTCCATTTCTTTTTTTTTTTTTTTTTTGTGTTATTTAATGTGATAAATATAAAAGTACCATTTTACTCTAATTGAAATTGATTATAATATGGTCAAAGTTAAATTTTTGATCAACCGATGGAATTGTGGATGGAAACTATCCAGAAAGGTTTCATCTATAACGTTTGGAAAGGTTAGGGTGATGATTGTAACAAATCAAAAGTTTGAGAAAAGTTTGATAGTGTTTCAAATGCTTGGAGTTTTTTCTTCAATTATCCCTTTTATTCTTAACAAAATGTGGAATATTGGGTCTCAAACTGACAGCAAAGCAGAGTCATATGTGGAACCCACCACTTTATCTGGTTCCTATCAGACAGCGTTTATAGCATTTGACAGTGGGGAAATCTAGTTGAGGGAAAAACAAGGTTTGGTGTTTAGATTAATGTATAGTTTTCTTTTTAAAAATTCCGACTTGACTTGGGAAAGTGCTGGCAAGAACCGTGCTTTCAGGGAAGTGGCTGTACGAAAATTATATCATGATATTTGAAATTACAGTTTCACTGTCAAAAAATGTGGGTACTTTTTCACTTGAGTTCTCTATTTCAGCACTGGGACTTGGCCAAACAAAGGGTCGTGATCCAGCAGTGATGAAAATAAGCTTTTACGATTCATGGTTCGGGTTTTAAGGCAATCCCTTCACTATTCTGAAGAGTTTTTTTTTTCCCTGGAATGCAAAACATGCATGTAAGCAAGATTCATTAAGTTTTAAGCTGATGGAATTCTGTAGTTGTCCACTCAACGCATGGCTTAGAAGGGATCCCAAAATTCAAGAAGCCAAATTTTATGGTGAAATTATGCATTTATTTGCTTTTGTTTTTGGATTATATGTTCTTGTACTGGAAAACTTTCTTAATTCTTCTGATTAAGTGATCTCTGAGAGCTATTTAGTGAGATTTGTTGTGTTCTGGCAAAAATACGGATCAATTTTTACTGTCAAAGTGATTTGCTGTGTGAAATTCATGAAATCCCCACTCAAGTATTTGGTTGTGCTTAAAAGTAGGGTAAACTTACTTTTAAGTACTTATTTTCTGTTCAAGATCACTTTTTTAATTAGAAGCAAAAGTTACTATCTATGACCCTAAGCTTTTAAGCACGGCCAAAGGACGTGGTCGTTAATTTTTACAGGAAGATTTCTCATAGGAATTGTGTGATTTCTTGTTAATATGGAGAATTGAACATTTATTTGTGTTTTTTTAAGTATTTGCACTTGAATTTTTATCCATACTATTATAATTTTGCTTCTTCTGTTTTATGCTTTTTGTTTCGGAATATTGACGTCCATTTTACGTACTACTAGAAAGAGGGTATAATAAAATAAAAGTATCAAAAAATCGAATCAGAGAGATAAAATAAGAAAAACATCGAATCATTTGACCCAGAAAAGGAGAAGAAGATGCAAATTAAGGTCGTCGATAATTTTGTTGGTAGAAGATTTAGGGTTTATAATAAATTGCCAAGTTGCTGCAGCTGCTATTCAAAATTTAATTTAGCAATTATTATAAAATGGTTTTATGAGCAATTAGATTGGACAAAGACATGACACTAAATCAGTTGATACATTCTAAGAGATGTTAAATCTCACCAAATTGATTTTAGATCATGACTAGGTTGGCTTAAGTGCAACATGTTTCCTATCAACTAACAACCCAAAATTTATCGATCTAACAAAGTCAATTTATAAATTGCATAAAATTTATTTGATATATTGGACTCGATGGTACATAACAAAATTAAAGAAAAATATAAACTTAAAAACCTTCTATGTAAAAATAAAGAATAGTATTTTGTAGCAAACCAGTTGTTTAATACCAAACTCACTGCCTCATTGTTCGATGAATGAAAATACATCTCAATTTCATTGGATAACATTATACCTGCATTATTATGACAAAGACTGATGTTAGCACGACTTGTACTGGATAGCATCACTAAAAAATAAATTCACTATTTTTCCCCGTCTAATTGAACATTTTGGACGTGTTTATTCCTACTACAACATAGACGAGTGCTAACACGACTTTAGCATGATAACTTTACATTCGGACATCTCATTTTGCTCCGCCGAGTATAGTCGATGGTGGTGTCATGGCAGAGGCAAGTTTATTATTTCTAGTTTTGGGTTGAGGGGTTATGATGGGAGAAGAAGATTCGTTTCCCCCTCTCTCTCTCTCTCTCTCTCTCTCTTGTTTTTTTTTCTTTGTTTTTTTTCTGATTTCTTATTTAAGTTTTTTAATTATTTTATGTGAAAAATATAAAATTATCATTTTATCCTTTTAAAATGTGATCAAAATCAATTATAGGCTTATAGCTGCAACGTTTGAAAGGTTTAGGGTGGCGATTGTAACAAATGAAAGGTTATGAAAAAATCTACAATGTATTGAAAGGTTTAGAGGCGTAGCTGCAATTATCCCTTAAAATTAACTACATGTCTAATAGTTAATTTTAATTAGAAGCCACCCCAAACAAGCTGAAGTCTTCCACTTTTATCAAAACTAAATGAGGCAAATTTGAATACATGTCACTAGACAATAATATTGCATGTTACTATTAGAAGCAATGTTACCCCATTCACAATAAGGCCTTGTTTGATAAGGCAAGATTTCAATAGAAGAAATGTTTTTGCCATTTTCCAATTTTTAGAGTGTTTGAAAGGAAACATTTTCCAATTAATTGGTTTGCCACATTTTCTTATTTTTTGAGGTAAATCAACTCCCACCAAAGTGGTGGGAATTAATTTTCTAGGCAACTTTTTCAGTTTATTATTTTTTTTGGCAATGAAAACAAATTTTATCTCTAATTGTAACAAATTATATCCATTTAATGGATAATTTTCATAAAAAAAATAAAACAAAACGAACACCAAAAGATCCAAAATTTCAATATTTTTCAAGTGGAAAATTATACCAATCGAACACAATTAATTGACAATTCTCAGTAAAACAAGTTCTAGGCAATTCAATTCCGTAGAATTCATTGTCTTACCACCAAAATTTCATTCTTGCAATCAAACGTACTCTAAGGGTTTTACCACTTTGATAGAAAATTTTAACAGACGTTTTGACATAATTTGAAATGGTACAAGATGATATAATAGGAAAGCTGATTATATTTTATCAACAGAAATTATATATTTTTAAAATGTAGATTGTTATTTAGAAACAAAAAAATATCTTCAAAAAATCACGTAATTTAAGTACGGTTAAGAAGGAATGCACATGTGCAAGAGGTGCCATGTGGCCTCAAAGAAGATATCAGCCACCCATATAAATTAAGAGATGCTATGTGTACAGCACTTCTGACAACCCCCTCACAATAGGGGTCTCACGATTATTATTTTTAAAATCGTGGGCCCCTCTATTGTGAGGGGATGTGAACAATGATGTGAAATAATACTGTACAAATAGCATTTCGTATAAATTAATTTACCCTTAATAGAAATAAAATAATCCAAACTTTCATTTAGACAAGATATGTGGCCACATCCGCCAATCGCCACCGCTGACTTTCTGGTTGCCACCAACTCCAGAACACCCTATGGCCCAAAAATCAAATGCCCTCTTGCCAATTTAATCTGGGTCCCACAGCAAAGTAGGGGTGGGCGCGGGTCGGTTCGGTTCGGTTCGGTTCGGTTTTTTCGGTTCCAGAAATTTTCGGGTATTTAGTAAATGGAACCGTCGGTTCCAGATATAATTCTGGAACCGTTCGGGTTCGGGTTCGGTTCGGTTCGGTTCGGTTCGGTTCCATTCGGTTCTGTTCGGTTCCTACTATAATTAATTTTTTTAACATTTATAATAACACTATATAAATATATTTAGAAAACTTTGTCAGTGCGTCTTGAATAATTAATCCATAATATATTAGAAAGTTTTCACAAAATGCTAACACTTTAGTACTAGACAATATAGATCACAATTTTTTTTTTGTTCCTTCCCTCAAACAGTTACTACTCCACTGCTTACCTACCAAAAAGTAACATATAAAAGCATCTAACTATGTTCTCCATTTTGAGAAGTGGTACCAAAATCATTCCTATTTTCTGAAAACATTGTGAGAAGTGAGGCAATCCCAACGTGCTCAGTACTTTCACCGAGTGAATCTGCGTGTGAATATTGACCGGGTTCAATCTTAGCTTTTACAAATGAACGTAATATTTTAAAGTATTAAAAATACTTACCAACTATGTAATGTAATCATCGATTGCTTGACTTGCCATGTACCATTAAAATGTTAACAATTTCTTGAGCTGGAAATCTCTGTGCAAAGCTCTTGGAAGACTTAAAAAATTTGTCATTGTAAACACGATAAAAGAACGAAAGCACTGTTAGCGTTAAGAGGGTAAAATCTCACGTCTCTTAAATATGAAAAGAATAATTACGAGAGTACTCCAACTTAGTGTGGGAACTAGAAGGAGGAGGACTTCTTCAAGTTGAGAGAAAATGACTAATGACTGAACGAGAAACATGTACAGCAGGAATGGACTGGAGAGAGAAGAAGAAGAGAAGACCGAAAATTCTAGGGCTCTTTCCCTTTTATATTTAGTGGTTTTTTTTGCAATTTTTTTTTATGTTGGTCGGTTTGGGTTATATTCAATATACTTAAAGCCCAAATGCTCAATTGTAAAAAAAAAAAAAAAAATTCGGTTCTTATTCGGTTCTTGGTCTAGAACCGAGAACCGAACCAAACCCGTCGGTTCTCGATTCGGATACCCGTTCGGGTTTTTAATTTAAGAAAACCCGTTCGGTTCGGTTCGGTTCAGTTCGGTTCCGGTTCGGTTCGGTTCGGACATTTTGCCCAGCCCTACAGCAAAGTCCAGTAGGCATATTTGAAAATGAAATATATAAAATAATCCAATAAAGAGAGCATAAGATATTATTAAAATATCCTCATAATTTACATTATTTAATTATAAAGAATAGATAAAGCAGTGTGATATCTGTGAAGTAGACATGGGTAACGTGTAAAGATAGTGAATAAATGAGTACAAAAATCTGCCTTTGTCAAAACCCAATCTTTATTCAACAAATCTGGCCTTGTGTTATTGTACTTTCAGTCTTATTTGCATAACGACAAAAGAGCAATGGAGAGAATGGACCACCTCACTACACTACACGAATTCTCCCTGTATTTTTTCTATATTTAATCTTTCCAGTCGAACCGAACCTAGCCAACTTGAGTTTTTTGCTAGCCGGTACATACTGTTAGTTTCAATTATTTTCGAATCTGGGACAGCCCGGTTCGAGGTCACCATCCCCTCCACTGCATTCCCTTTTGGAACCAGCCAAAGGAAAGAATGGCATCAGCACCGCAGCATTTGCACCAATAATATAAACCCTGGCCTCTACGGGGACCAAGTCCAGGGCTCAAACAAACAAAAAGTAAAAGAAACGTGTATCATACAATACAACTAATAGTAGGCCAAATTTTCATAAAAAGAATTGAGAGGGCTACTGATCTTATATGCGCCACAGACATACACATATGCCCTTCATTACATACATATATGTCCAAAAAGGTAGTGTTTTTTTCACAATCCTCTTTCAGGAAATAATTTTCCCAACAAAAGATACATGTAAATAAAAGAACATCCACTACTACCTAACACCAAAACAGACTCAGAATATTTTCTAAACTACTTTGCCTTTCCCTCGAGTCTTATAATAAACTTACACATACAAAACATTCATCAGCATTTCCTTCCATAGCCAGTCTTTTGCAATCAATTATTAAGTTTACCAATCAAAGATCAGCTCCTTCAGTTTGTCAATGAAGGATGTTGAATCTATTCACATTCATTCCCGAGGGATGGAATATCGATTTCAAGAAAACTTTGAAGAGCACCATCCCTTCGCTCACCTTGTGCTTCTTCCAAAATTGTGGTTTGCTCATTTGATGGATGTTTCCCACGAAGAGTTTCCTGTGGTGATGCAAAATTGATGGCAACATCTTTCATTTCTTCTCAGGCTGCCATGGGTGCAAATTATCATTTCCTGGTCAAGAAATCGTGATGGACTTCATGAATTTACAGACCCAATTATTATTTCTATATCTTTAGAAACGCTTAATCCTTTTTCACCTACAATGGGGCTGCAATAACGTAAGGCATAAATTCGGTTAAAAAAGAGATGTTAACACTAACCGGCGGGTTGTTTCTGCTCCGCAGGTTTCACTGGAACAGCAGCAGGAACAGTGTGAACATAAGAGAAGCCTGGTAAAAGATTTCCTGCTGAATGTGCAGCAAATTGAGCAGCATGTATAAGGCCTTGGGCTGGTAACCCACCGCCTTTCACATTGCAAGTGGCTGCAGCGATTGCTTTAGCAGGGTCATTAGTGCTTGTACTAGCCAGAGTAACCGGCTGGCACAAAGACAGCATTGCAGTCGAAGATGTTGCTGCAGCGCCTGGTTGATGCTGGGTCGGCTGCTGGTGTTGCTGTTGTCGCCTTCTCTGCATATAATACCCGCTAGCGCCTGAAGTGGTGGAACTTGTACTAGTGGAGTGTGGAGGTTGGGCTTGGGAATATGGATGTGAAAAGAAAAATTGGGTTTGCTGCATATGCTTGGGTAACTGCTGTTGTTGGGACTGTTGTTGTATTTGAGGTTTTGTTCCACTGTTCGAAGAGGAAATTACATGCGGGTTTCCAAGAATTGATGGAGACTTCTGGCTCGCAACTGCTTGCGAGTTTTTGGCCGATTGGGTTGACAATGAAGAAGCCTGTCCTGTTTTGCTGCTTGTGGAAGCACCCGTATTTCTTGGGCTTCCACTTGGTCCTTTGGAGATGGCCGACGTTGTAGGTGAGCCAACCATCATGGGAGAAGACGGTGCTTGATTACTACTACTTGGAGGGGGTTGCACTTGTGAAGCAGCAGATGGTTTCTGATTTCCCCCAAAAGATATCTGTGTGTGCATTTGTTGAGATCGGGACTGCGGCTGAGAAAGGTTTTTCGTTGATGATGCTGTAGATGATGCCAAAGATGATGGAGCTTGTGAGGTTGATGTTCTTACAGAACTCTTCCACTGGGAAGACTGAGCAGGACTGCTGACGTTGCTGTTTTGAACAAGGTTCTGTGGGTACCCGGATAGTGTATTAGGAAACTTGGCAACTGTGGATGAAGCTGAATTTAAGTGCTCAGAATAAATGTTCCCACTACTGGTTGTTGGTGCTTTACTCCGAGCACCCAAAGTTGCCAATTGCTGCTGTTTGAGTTGCAGCATCTGCATCTGCTGCTGCTTCTGCTGCTGCTGGTAAATTTGAGCTTGTAAGTGAGCATTCTGATTGATGGCACTCAAATTGTTGCTAGTTGCAGGGCGTGAGGTCCGGGACGAAACAGATGCATCGGCTACATCTGTTCTCGTAAACACAATTGACTGCCCAACACCTGCTTCACTCTTACCAGCGGGACCTTTCCTCTCATGGTCGGTCGTAGTAGAGGAATCACCACCTCGACCATCCTCAGAAATTCGGAAATTCTTCTTCGCTGCCATCATCTGGATGTTTTGCCGAGTGGCTTCCGGGAAACTCTGAAAGATAGCGTGAGTTTGTGATATGGACGTCATATCAATAACCGAACCAGTGGTAGTACCATTTATCAGACCAAATGACATCGGAAAAGTCTGGGGTGGCTGTGAATCTGCTCCGCTCTTTAGACCCTGCTGCTGTGGTTGTTGCTGCTTCTCACTCTGGTTCCCACTTCCGCCGGCAGCGGTGCCAGTCAAAGCAGCCGGAGGAGTCATCAAAGCAAAATTTGGCACAGAAAAATTCGGACCATAAATATTCACTGATGCTCGAGCGCCTCGGCTGTCAGCAGTTGATGGACTATCTTCACCACACAACTCGTTCTCAAGGTGGAGTGCCCGAGGCGGGTTTATATGGTGATTCTGTGATTGTTGTGGTATCTGAGAAGGCTGGGACCTTTGTGTCTGAAAGTTTTGCAAGTTCTCACTCCCATTCCCGCCATTTGCACTGCCGCTTTGTGGCCTCGAATGCTGGTTATGTAAATGCTTCTGGGAAGATGAGGAACTGCTTGCATTTTGATGAGCTTGCATTTGATGAGCCAGAGAGGCCGGTGGTTGTTGGAGCTGAATTTGTGATGGATGGATCATCTGAGAAGAGTAGAAAGAACTATTAAACAAAGGCATTGCTTGAGAAGGAGGTCCTCGATAATTTGTTGGGGCCCCCATGGCTGGTATCGGAAAAGGGTATGCGTTGTTCTGCAAGATAGCCAAGTATTGGGTTTCACTAGGGGGCATGTTCGGGTAGTTGAAGCTCATAGCAGTAGGTGCTCCACCAGCCGTGGCAGAGGGACTACCAGCTGCAGAATTGGAGATGTTAGGTGAAGCTACACTGCCCATTGTGGTTGGAGGCTTTGCAGTAGCGGGTCGAGCAGAGGCAACCGCCGCAGCTGCCTGTTGCTGATTCAGCGGAAAGATAAAAGCCGGTCCCTGAACAAGAAATTGAATTCAACAAAATATTCCCCGAATTCCAGAAAACAAGAAATGTAAATGGCAACGAAATCGGGAGGAGAGCACCATACAAGTATATTATTAGGTGCCACAGGGGGTAATGCTTGCTGTAGCAAAATCTGCTGCTTTCTCTGAGCAGAATCCGAAGTACTAGGAGGTTGAGAACCTTTCTCCTTCCCAATATGACTGGGGATATTAGTAAGACCCTGCCTCTTATCAGGTGCATTATTTACACCTCTAATGGCCATGTTTCCGAGCAGATCAGCAGAAGGCACAACATTAAGATTGCAAGGTTTTGATCCAAACAACGAGGCAGAGCCAGGCCAGAAGGGATTTATCTTCGCAAATTGCTGGAGGTCGTGTATATTCTGAGCAATGTAGCGATGAGTTGCACACCTTTTTGGCCGGGGCTGAGAGAATAATGGCTGAGAAATTCACATTAACAAGGTCAAAAAAGGGGTGAACTCAAATAGATCCACCTTGACAAAAGAAGAGAAGCACAATTAACAAATAGAAAATTGATGAACTGTATTACCTGAATTGGTGCTGGTGTAACAGCATTTCCATCCATTGATACAATTCCTTGCAACGGGGCAATGTATCCGCTGGAGAAAATAGGAGTTATTTAGGCAACAATTCAGTACTTAAACCATAGATCTCATACTTGAACATGAAATTGATGAGCAATATAAAGCATTGATCAATCCTGTCGTACCCCATTTGAGGAAGCTCACCGGGCCAACCAGCCATGGATACCGGCAAAGGCAATGAACTCATTGATTGACCTAAAACAAAAATAAAGAATCCCTCAAAATCAGGGGGGAAACACGAACCCAATAATGCTTTCAGATCACATAATCGAAAAAACATAATCAACTTACCGGATTTTTCAGAATGTGGTTCTTCTCTGGTAGCTTTAGTTGGTAATTGCTGCTGCAATTTGTTAACTGTTACAGCATTCCCATCTCTTTCAGGCTTTTCCAGATCAAGCTGAAGAGCAATAGTCCTTCCCTTAATCTCAATAGCCTTATCTTCTCCAGCAGATCCTTTACCTTTCTTATCTTCTAATCCCACATTAGTAGAATCATCTTTTTGATCCTTCACTTTCTCATCTTCCTTTTCGACCAGCTTCGTATCCTGCCCCCATTAAAATACGAAATTCATCTTAGCCACCCCCACAAAAGTCAAAACATCCCAAAAAATGAGAATCAACGCAATACTCACTGCATCAACTCTTGACAGCACTGACTTCTGATCCACCCTTAATTCGATCTTGGCATCGCTTTCTGACGATGACTTTACTTGTGGTGGAGGAGCCTGAAATGGGTTCAGAAGAACTACATGGGAAATTCAATTCAAGTGAATGGAGAAGTGAATCAATCATCAGCATAAAATTCGATCTCCCCGGATCCTCATTCTTACCATTAGATCTATTTCGAACTTTGATTCCCTAGGATTTTCTGCACCAGACAGCATCGAAGTCCTGGATTCACAATACCACAACACGAACAATTATCAACATAAATTTGTAAGTTCCTCGTTCAAAAAACAATTTTTTTGGGTACTTACAATTTAATCCCTGGAGAAGAAACTGAAGCTGTCGCTGTCAAATCCTCAGGATTATTACCCTCTAACCTCACAACAGGATATTCCTTCTTCTCTGGTGAACTCACCTCCTTCTTAGCTGAATCTCTGCTCTCCCTTAATTCTTCAGCCACCGGTTTAGATTCCGATCCCATCTTCACGGAATCTGTCAGTACAGGCTCCGGTGGCTGCGCCACTACTACTTGAGAATTGACCAAATTGCCCATATCATACCCATTATCAGCCGCAGATCCCAGGATTTTCTCCAGATTAGGAGAGGCAGTCTCGCTCTTCGGCTTCTGATCTGTAGAACTGGGGCTGCTACGAGAACCATAGTTCAGATTCTCCAATACTTGTCTAGGTTTCTTTCTCTTTGGAGCTGGAAAAACATGAAAACACAATTTCAGCAATTAAACTCATTTATACATGGACAGATAAACTCGATCGGAAAACTTACCAACAACTGAAAGGGGGCTAGAAGTCGGTGGTAAAATCGGATTGTTAGCCATTGTAGAATTGGAGATCGGAGAAGAAACGTGCAATTTACCATCTATGCTTGATCTATTAACTTCCCTGGAATCCTCTTTCTTGGAAGAAGGGCCTTGTGGTTGGGTCTTCAACCCAGATAACACCTCAGCAATTTCAATCTCCAGCTCCTCGGGATTCAAAGAACTGGATTTTGATGATGCCTGCGGCGGCTTTAGCTTCTGCCCGTTACTGTTACCAAGTTTCTGCACAGCAAAACGTACAAAACGACCATTTGTCTGTCATTAACAAAGAATTTATTGAAAAAGAACAAGAACATAGTTCAAATACTAACTAGCTTTTTTCTAATCGAAACATTGGACGATGAAGGAGACATTGGCGCTGCTGCCGATGGCGCTGAGGTTGAAGCGATCCCTTGTCTCGCTGGAGAAGTCGAAGCCTGCCGGAGAATCTGCTCTCCTCCGGCAACCCCACCGTTGTTATTGCTGCTGCTTGAAACCCAATCGTGAGACCTCTTTGTAGACGCTGCAAAAAATCCAAAAAGGGCAGAAAACCCCATCAAAATCGGATCTTTAACAAAAAAAATCAACACGCACAAATCAAGAAGTAAAAAAATACCAGAACGAGCTTTTCTGGGAACGGAAACGCCAATCATTTCATCACCGGCCTTCCAAACAGGTGCTCCTCTGAAAACCTTTGAAGAAGATGAAGAAGCAGCAGCAGGAGGAAAGCTTTTTCTATGCTGAAGATGGTGATTATTACTAATATTGTTGTTACTGCTAGTATTATGCTGCTGACTGTTACTATGATGTTGGTTGCTAAGGTGGCTATGGTGGTGGTGGTTGGAAACGAAACTAGACACCTGCGGCGGCGGCGGTCTCACACCACCGCCGATGGTGGTGGTGGAGGGGATATTTTCTTCGTCTTCATAGACTTCATCGTCATCCATGCTTTCTTCTGAAGTGTCATCTCCTCCGTCTTCTCTATTATTCATCAATCTCTCGGCTCTTCTTCTCTTGCTCCTACTGGACCGTTCCCTTTCTCTTTCTCTCTCCCTCTCCCTCTCACGATCTCGATCTTTCTTTACTCTATCTCTTAATCTGACAGATTCTTGAAACTCTAATCCACCATCTTCATCTGCAACAAAACAGCTCAAATCTTTAACAAATTCAATATCTAAAACAAGGAAAAAAAAAAGATCAAATCTTTGTGAGAAACTGAATCAGATCTGTGTAAAAACGGGTACCAGGGGAGTCTCTGTGACTGTTTGTCCTGGGTCTCCTTCTGTTGAAGCCATTAGAGCCCACAATACTAGCTCTACGGCCCTCTCTGTTTCTGTCCATCAGTGACTTGTCTATGCTCTGTAATCACAAATTTAGCTACAAATCTGAAAATCTCCCCAGGTTTTAGTTACAGCAAAATTCACCAATAAAAAATGAAATAAAACTCGCCGGAAAATTAAGATTCACTCCACCCTCCGGAGAAACCATAGATAAAAAACAAACAAAAAAAATACCAATTTTTTCCAAGATCTCCTGTCAAATGGATTCTTTTAACTAATCCCCCCTCACTTTATCTCTCTCTACCTCTGTCTCTCTCTCTCTCAATCTTATCATATGTCCATCTCTTAAGGCTATTTCACACTCTCCAAATCCTCGTGGAAGGCTCAGATCCATTTCTGTTCTCACCCAACTCAATCTCGACCCTTCATTTTCTACTCCATCAACGACCATAATCCCCTCTTGCCAACGTGTCTTTTCTCTCAGCCGTGCGATAAATTCAACATTTACCGACACGTTTAATTCTTTTTTCCTTCAACCACAAGCTTCCACATTGTCACTAAAATAAGGCACTGTTTGAATATTATAGTATAATAATCCCATTTAGTAAGGGCCACTTAAAAGTATTTAATAAAATAAACAAACAGGCCCCTATATGACTGGTGTGGGGTCACCGGTAATAGCCGGTAGAAACAGTGAACCTTGGTAAAAGCAACATGACGATCACAAGGAATCTAGGTGACCGCATAATTTGTCGGCCCGGCCACCGGTCAAAATTCATTAATTTTCGGTTTCACATTTTTTTAACCATTTGAAATTTATAAAGTATATGTAATTTTTAACCATTTTTTTAATATTAGAAATCTAGAATTTTAAGTAAAATATTTATTTTTTTTGTAATCAATCTCAAATAACAGAGAAAATAAGAAAGAATGGTATTAGGTTAGAATATTAACCCTTGTCTACATTTTCTTTTTCGATTCTAATTTTGAAAAAGAAAATACATATCTCGTGTGCATGACGACCACGTGGCACAAGTGAAACTCAATCGAGAAGAATAATCATACCCACGCAATTTAACAATAGTTTACATGAGGCGAGATATCGCCATGTATCAAAATTGAGTTGACATCATCTACTAACAAAGAAGATGGTGGGCCCATCTTAGTAAAATGCTCCTCGACTTAATAAAAAAATTACATTAGGTTAGAGATAGTATAACGGTAACTCTAGTTCACATTGTTTTCTTTTTCGATTCTAAAATTAGAGAAGAAAAGTATTTCTCGTGTGCATGATGATCACGTGGCACAAGTAGAATCAATCGAGAACATGTTTGCTTTTCTAATTGTATTTTTGAAAAGAAAAGTATTTCTCGTGTGCATGATGATTACGTGGCACAAATAGAACTCAATTGGGAAGAATAGTCATTGTGCCGCACGCAACTTAACAGTAGTTCATACTGAGGTGAGATATCAATTGAGATATAGGATAGAGAAATAATTTTACCAATAAACGTCATGCATTGGGTTTTACATCATTTACTAACAGGAAAAATGGTAGGGTTATCTTCATAAAATGCTTATCAACTTAATCAAGGTATGACGTCATCCATTGTAGGTTGAGCTAAGGGTCGACTAGACTAACTCCCGTGCCACTTTTCAACCGGTTTTATCGACTTGTCGTGAAGTACGAATACAAAGCACATTGTTTAAAGAGCTTTAAAAAAAAAAAAAAGACCTGCAAGATGTATAGTTTTTTATCTGTCTTACACGTTTTTCATTTAGTTTAGTGACTTTGACATGTGACGACGGAAATGACTAAACGAGGCGTCGCACCAAAATATGTAGGTGATCCCCATTTGCCTCTCTTCCAAATTTGCCTCAGTCTACAATATCGTCTAACGAAATAGAAAAAGAGATTGCTATAATTAAATCTCCAATTTATTACCATAATAATTTATATATATAGTAGATTAGGGGAAATGTAATAAATAAAATAATGGTCTTATTGATTAGTGGTGCAGAGCATTTAGTAGGGACTAGTAGTCTCTTTTTCTAAACATGTGGGTCCACAAGGGACGGCTAGACTTGAATTACAGATGAACCTGTGTCGTGAGATTAGAAAATGACGTGGCAGGTCTTGGATACCAAACCGAATAAAAAGTCCTACGTGGCAACGAAAACAGACAGGTTTTTGGTGGGGAGAATGGAGAATTGGGACAAAAATCAGCCGCTGATCTCGATGATCGGACGGCTCAGAAAGGGAGAGGAGAAGCGGATTTCTGGGGGGAAACTAAAGTCACCGTCACGGACACTAAACATAATTATTATGTAATTAGTAAATAGACCGTAGGCCTAATTGTCAAAATCGAAAAGCTCAAGTATCGTGGACCCTATTGGGATTACGTTTTGTTGAATGGGCCCACCAAAAGCAAATTCATAAGAGTAATGCTACACGAACATAGGGGATGACTGAACACACACACATCGCGGATCGAACATTATTTTATTCACACGGGACCCACGCACAACGTGAGGATCGGTCATCCGAAGTGTCAACCATTTTGCTCAATCCATAAATAGAAAATTAATTAAGGGGTTATTTGGTATACAACAATGTAGATAATTAATACACCAAAATTATTTTTTCTTTTACTCTAATTTATTTTACCAAACAAGTCATTAAGCAACATATTTATTGAATTGAAAAGATGCAATGGAAATATTAGGTAATAGATGAGTTTATTTATGAGGTATTGAAATATAATTATTTGAATTTTCAAAAAAATAATTTTGTTAATGTGATTTAAAAGCAATATAGTCAATAGTCATAAGCTGTGATTGGGTATATTAGTCATCCTCTTGACGTAATTGAGTGGACCAAATGAACCCTTAGAAATTCTTATGAAAGAAGGTAGATAGAAGTATGACAAGAGAAATCTTCTCATCTATTAACGAAAAGTGGATGTGTGATGGCTATCAGTATTTGACATTAATTGCTTGTTCAAAAATAAGAAGACTTGGACACGTGCTCACTCTCAATTCTTGCAGTGATGTGCTCCTTTTCAATTGTTCTTTCTAGTAATTAAGCAATCGTTTTAAAGTTTGAGAAGTGATTTTGTAAAAAAGTAATTTTTTTTTTTTTTTGCTTTCTTAAGTGTGTGGTTTAAAAGTAAGAAAATGTTAAGAAATAATGAGGAAAATTAAGGGGATGCTTTTCAAAAGCGGACAAAGTAATGAGTCAGCAATTTGGGCGCAGAAGTGTAATTGGTATCAAAATTCAAGTTAAGCCCCTGTTTGAGCCACCTTTTTTGAAAATGAGAATGAAAAATATAGTCGTTATTGGGGCCCACACAAGAGATAGAGAATTTAAATTTAAATGTTGATGTGATGGATAACGGTCATATTTTTCATTTTAGTTTGGAAAAAATATGGCTCAAACGGGGCCTAAATATCTTACAAGGTAGAGATGTTGAGTTTGAATTCTAGGAGATGCGATAGAAAGCTGGAATAAGTAAGAGGGCAGACCTTCTCTCAAAGCGGACAATATGTGACGAGTTAATGGTTTGGACATACATGTTGAGTTATTACAGATTCTCGACCTCATTATTAATGTGTTTAAAAACTTTTAAAATCTCGTCTTTACTCTTTAATAAATAGACAATCAGTATCTTATGCAATCATCTATATAAAAAAAATTAAGTACTTTTTACCACTTCTAGTTTACACAAACTTCAAGTAATAGATATCATAGTGAATTAACTATACATTATTTATGTTCCTTTCAGTCTAATAAGACGATGTTTTGGATAACTTAGACTCTATACACATTTTACACTTACGATTATGATACGTAGAAAAGGCAAACAATAAATATAAACTTACTAACTTTCACAAAATATTAAAATTAACATGGCATAATTTAACATGCCATAGATTGGAAGAGTCAACAAAGTAAACAAAATATTTATTTTTAGAGATAATTACAGCAAAAGCATCAAACCTTTGAAACACTAGCAAAATATCCAAACATTTGATTTGTTGCATCCGTCACCCATAATCTTTCCAAATATTGTAGGTGAAGCTCTTTGAGCAATTTCCATCCACAATTCTCTCAATTGATTTAAAAAAAAAAAAAATTAACTTTGACAACATTTTTTAATATTTTTAAAAGGGACAAAAGAATAACTTTCTATTTATCATATTAAATAATTAAACTAATTAAATTTTTTAAAAAATAAGAAATTTAAAAAATCGTATTCTTCCTCTCACCCTCCACGCCCACCCTAACATCAAACCCAAATTTGTCGCCCAACCACCGCCATCGCCACTGCCACCTCCTACCGACCACCTCTGCAATGTTGCTAATTTTAACGAAAAAGATGTGACGTAGAAACGTGGTGTCATAAATTATCAATTAGCACATGTTTCTTACTCATGTAATTGTTTACCGTTTGGAAAGAGTGTTTCAAATTTTATATCTCAAGCAGCTCTAATGCACCAAAAAATTTCAAGCTAAAATACTAGTGCTCATTTTTTATCTGCTTTTCAAAAAAAAAAAAATGGTTAGTTTTTCACTTTTAGTGTGTCCATTTGATAATGGGGTTGAATATGGAAATTGAATTGAAAGGAAGATGCTCAAGGATGAAGTTAAGATGGAGAAATCACTTAAGTGATTCATTTACAGATTGACTGCTTTATGGTTCTTTATTGGATAAAGTACCGAACAATTTTAGAACAAAAATTTTCTTTTTGCACTGTGTTAAAAGTGCAAAACAATTTTAGAGTTCAGATACAGATCCCAGCGAGAGGTGAAGATGGCGGTGGTCGGGTGACTAATTTTGGGTTTAAGGTGGACGTGGAGGTGTGGTGTGGGAAGAAGAAGACGCTTGTTTTCTTTTTCTTATTTTTTTAAATTTAATTAGTTTAATGTGATAAATAGAAAATTACTCTTTTGTCCCTTTTTAAAATATTAAAAATGTGGTCAAAGATAAGTTTTTAGTCAACTAACGAAAATTGTTGGATAGAAAGTTTGCTAATGTTTCAAAAATTTGTAACTTTTGCAGCAATTATCACTTATTTTTATTATTAACAAAATCATGAAGTATAAGCATTAAGTACCCTTTGTCTACTTACATTCTATTTTCTCTATACAAAATTTTCTAACTCAAATTCTAGCCTAAACCAATTATTGCTTAGAGGACTATAAACCAAATTATAGTGAATATCTAGTACATGTAGCATGTCAATGAGGGTTATTTTCTGGTCCGATGTCATTTTGAGTACGACTTTGCCCAAATTAGTGAATTTTGAAGTTACAGAGTTTTCATGAGAGGGCAGAGTACGACTTTGCCCAAATTAGTGAATTTTGAAGTTACAGAGTTTTCATGAGAGTTGCCCGTTAATCGCGTATAGGATAAAAACATTTTCATATTCTTTCCTCTCTTTTTTGGGTGTGGTGGATGGTTGTCTTCCACACGATTGGGTGGGCGGACGTTAGTCTGGTTCTATGTAGGAGTTGGAGGTGGGGTAGCTAGTAGAGGAGGAAGAAGAAGAACAATTTTTCAGATTTTTTCCTTTTTTTGATTTAACTATTTTAATTCTTTAATATGAAAAATTTTAAATTGCCTTTTTATTCTTAAAAAATTAGTTAGAATTTGGTCAAAATATTGGCTCTTGGTCAACTAATGGATGAACTAATGATTTCCATCAATTTGGAGTCCGGGAGTGAATTTTTGAAAGATTTGATATCGTAAATGATACAAATGAAAGATTTGATCGAGTATACAATAAAATGAAATGCTCGATGCTGTGATTACAATTCGTCCTAAAATAAATAATATCACCCGCACGTGCAATCAAAATGAGCAAATTGAATTTCTAAAATAATGAAATATTTGGAGTTTTAAATTATCCGAACCATTGAAAAAATAACATTTCACGAAAAAGAAAAAAATTCTCCAAAAGAAGAACACTGAAAATGGATTCTAGCTACAAATACAATTTATTTTTTTAGATTTTGCTGTTTGTACACACTCCTGATGATAGTCCCTCGCAAAAGAGGGGCTCGCACTAAATAAAAAAATCGCGGTCACTTCTCTTGTGAGAGGCTATCATCCGAGGTATCAATATGGGATGTACACCGCGAAAACTCTTTTTTCTTTCTTTTTTTCCATTGGCTAAAGGGGCAAATTTAACGAACCAGTCAATTTCTTCCACGCGGAAGTGTCATTTTCCTTGCGTGTCCGCTCATTTTGTGGACATGTGGTATGCACAGAGGAAAAAGATAATTTGTTTGCTTTTTATCTGTTATGCACCTGCATAAGATATCTATTGGTTGCCTAAGAGCCACTTTCCCTTGCTCCCACTTGCCACTATCACATAAAATATCACTATAATTATAAGTGAAAAAATGATTATTTTTAAAATAAGTAATAATTATCAAGTTGTTTATTGAGCTCCACATACACGCTGGAATGGCTCACACTAGTTCCCTCTTATGAATGGAGCACTCTCCCCTGCACAATGGTGCAAGTGGCGAATGCTATTTCGTTTTCATTTTGAGAAATGTTCACTATAGAAACTTTGATACGGATTAACTGTTTTATTTTGTCACTTATTCGAGTAAACGCTGAAGAAAATCTTTTGATCACTTACAATCGGTCTAATTTTGATAGATGTGGGGATCTAACGGATAACTTATCACGTTGATCAATCTTATGTGTATAGTAGATCTTCGTATAGTGGTTTGATTTTCTCACTGAAAAAAAAAAAATTAGAGTATGTTTGATTGTCAATATTTTTCATAGAAAATATTTTTTTCCACTCACATTCTTATTTTTGTTTTGTTTGATTGATATTTTTTTATGAAAAATATTTTTCTACTTTTGGTCATATGACTATATTTTCCTCTCTCATCTTCCCCTTATCTCTTATTTATCTATCGATAAAAGATAAACAAATATAATATTTTTTAAATTGAAAATTAAACTAATCAAACACATTAAATTAATAATTACATGCAAATAAGTTCGAGGCAATTCAATTACCTAAAATTTATTTTTCTTTCATCTAAATTTCATGCTTACAATCAAACTCATCCTTAATTGTAAGAACGAGAAATCTCTAACACAGTAACACTGTCCCTTTTAGCAACAACTTCTAATCCTTTGTTGTGGGCTCCGTCTTTTCTTCACACAATTAGAATATTAGGGGTATGTTCTCTTTACTGTTTTCATGCTATTTTCAGTTTTCAGTTTTCGAAAATATTGAAAATATGTTTACTTTCCTATTTTCTGAAACGAATTTCTAAAAACGAGTAAAATTTATAAAGAAAACAGAAAAGGCCAAAAAAGTCGTTCGGCCGTTTTTAGTTAAAACAAAGCCAAAACTTCATTTTTTATTTATTTTTGAAAACAATTTTTTAAAATGACAAAAAAAATGTGTTCTCGACAATCTCAAAATAAACATTTAAAACACAAAAATCAAAATGAATTCAAAACTCAAAACTAAAAATTAAAACACGAAAAGAACAACCCCTTAAATTTTAAATTCTCAAAAAATTCTTGATCCCACACATTGTGAAATAGGAGATTTAGCATAAATCTTACCTTATTATCAATAGGTATAAATCCAAATGAAAATATAAACATTTAATACTAATTCCTTGTGAAAAAAAAAATGATATGTTGAGATGGAAAAAATATATCAATTTTTTATAAATTTTAAATATATTGGTTAACACAAGGCAATAAAATATGAAAGAATATGCCATCTTGGAATATTAAATACTCTTGCTGGTCTCTCTCTTATTTCTTGCTTTAGTTAATTAAATAATGCTAAAGTTGGTGCATTATTTAATTTATTAAATAATATAATATGCCACAAATGTTTTTTTATATTGGGAGAAACAATCTAGAGAACAAGAGAGGATGCTTCCTTTGGTGCATGTAATATTTAAATATGGCTGGCAAGCAAGATGTGGGGTTTGTATATATTTGTGTTTAATTAATTTGATAGTCTACATTAGTTTAACCAATGATTATATTAGATTATTAATTAATGCAAGAGCCCACATTGTGGAGTATATTAAGCTAAAACTTGAGATCTTTTGAATATATAAACAATTTGCATGTAAATTCTTGTGTTAGGTTGACGTTTTAAGTCGAAACTCAATACTTCTATGCATCTCAAGTTTTGATTTTAAGTTTTGTCGATTATATTGTAGACTATCATTTTTAAGAATAATGTAATATCAAACGAACATTTTAATAAATAAAAGAACATACCAAAATAGAAAGGATAATGCTACACTTACAAAATGAGGCGGCCCCCCACCAATAGGGGGCCGCCACTGGCGATTATGTAAAAAATTAGGTAACTCATTTTGTACAACAAGATTTATCCAAATAGAAATATGCTGTCGTGGTTAAGAATTCAATCTCATTACATCTACTTGAAATTGTAATTAATTGAATCGAACATAATCGAACGATGATAAAAGAATTCACATAATTAATTGGAAAATTATTGAGAACAAGCCCTACTCGATTATTATCAAAATCAGTCTAAAAATGATTTTCATTTTATTCAAAAATTACATAAACGAGAGTAAATTGTCATTTTAACTTATCGTAGATCCAATGACGTCGTTAAATAGGAAAAGAAACTGACCAATAAACAACTATTACAAATACAATTACAAAAGTTGTCCATCAAAATCAAAAAAGTTATTCCCAAAGGAGAAATAAAGAAAAAAAAATTTATAAGTAGGGTTAACTCTTATTTTCTTTAGCACAAGATAGAACAGTACAAGATTCCCTTTTTGTCCCTCCAACAAATTGAAAAGTGCAATACGAAAGGTCCACCAAGTGCGACAAAGCGTGTGTAGTATACAGCGACTTTAACTATTCAATCAAACTTTTAGATTTGATAGCGTTTTTAGTTTAATATTTAATTGCCAACTTTACTATAAACTCGCGATCTTATCTATATGCCACTTAGTGTAGGATCCATCTTTGCTTTCACTTGGGGAATGCATAAAATAATTTTTAATAAAAATAAAAAAATATTTTCCATACAATTTAATATTAAATATTTTAAACTATTATTATATATTATTGAAACTTGTACCATTTTGACCTAACATAACTATAATTAATAAATTTTTACTGGTTTAAAATTATTTAATTTTGGTAGTGGAACACGACAATTTGGCCCCATGCTATATTATATAATAATTAAAATTATCAATGAAAGATAATTATTTTATATTAAAGTCATTACATCCCAAGCTTACGTAAAGATGACTATACCAATTAAATTTATTTTTATCTTTGTGGGATTATTTATGTGGCCAGGTGGATATGTATTTTTGAATATTTAAAATCATTTATTGGAAATGGGGTGACGTGTCTAAAATTAATTTATGCTCTACTTCACATTTAGAGCATGTTCCACTAAAAGTATGAAAATAAGTAAAATTATTTTTGAAATAAACTCAACTTCAAATTTATTGAATATATATACTTAATTTAATTTTTAGCAATGAAAATAACTATTTACTAGCAAAATACTCTCTCTTTTTAACTAATAAGTAAACTTTTTAAGCTTTGCAAAACGTCCTAATACTAAGGACGACAAAATAGCTCGGGAGGCTCGGGTTCAGTCCGGAAAAAGTCCAAGTGGGATTGGCTCGTGGCTTGGTGGGGTCGAGTCGAGGCTCGGGCCGGACCCTATTATGGGGCGTTGGCTTGAGCCAGCCCGTGTGGCTAAAAAAAACTTGTTTGCCACTTTTTTTTTATTTTTAATTTTTAGTTGTAATTTTTTATATGTTAATATTTAATTATTATTTATAATACATATAAATTGAACAAATTTTAAATTATTTATAAAAAAAATCTAGATTTGTCACTAATTTAAAAAAAGAACCCCAGCTCGGCTTGCTAAGATACTTTTTTTACAATTTTTTCAAGTTAAAATTTAAAAGTTGATTTACATTTGAAACTTATCTTTTTGTTGGAAACTTTTGAAAAAATATATAAAATTTCTATAAATCTGTTTTAGATGTTTGATATGTACTATTTTTAATTATTAAATAATTTATTGATTAATTAAAAATTTAAATAATATTAAAATAAGAAAACGCATCTTTACGCATCTTTATGCATATACCTCACCTAACCTCGTCTAGTCCATATGTTGGCCTCCACACATCGTCACGTAGTATGACTTTTAGAACACTAACGCTTAGTATTTGTTTGTTATTTCGTACCAAGACTATATTTTATTTCTCTATAGAACAATTCTGAAATGTTGAACTTATTAAAGCTCTAAAGCGTTAGTTTAGATCGTGATCAATCTTAACGGGCTTGGGTTGTGTCAATTTTGTGGTAGTGCATGTTTACTAGGTCGTGTTCGAACACTTCATTATATTTTTTCTTAAAAAAATAATAATAATTTGCAATATGTTTACTTGTTGGTGGTGTTTGTAAGTGTCAACTCAGATTGTGAAATGTTACTCATACCCTCGTCAACAAGGCATGACCTACGAAAATCTTATCCCCTGTTAGGTTTTCGGATTCTGGGCCAAATTTGAGTCGTGGGAAGCTCAGTGGGCCTGTCAACGACCCAATCTACAAGTTTCCTTTTGTGGAAATTACACCACATAACTATTATTTTATTTTATTTCAAATATTACTTGTTAACATTATTTTTTCAATAAATACTGTAAAATAATAGTAAAAATTAAAATGCAAAAGTTAAACTAAATCATACTAGCAATAATTTCGGTTGCCAATATTACTCCCCCAAACACGCCTTTAACGCAATCGACTAAAATCTCAATCCCCTAAATTTTGCCTTTCTACGGTTACAGTGCAAATCGTCACCTAATTTGGTATGTCATAATTCAAATAAATGAAATTATCCACACCGATGGAAACCATGAAAATAGCAGAAATACATTCTATTGTTTCGTTACAAAATGCATTATATGAATATATATTTCATGTAATCATCTTCTCAGTTGTATATAGATTTCCAATGAAAAATCGAATACACTTGGCGCAAGTTAGAATTCGAAATCCAAACACGGCTGCAAAGAAATTTGTTGTAGGTTGTATTTTTGGAAGGTAGTATATTTAAAAATAATTAACATTGTAATTAGTATTTTTTGAAAACATTACCACTACACTGTAAATCGAAAATTAATTTTTTGTGGTGAGGCATATATGAATTTTTCCCCTTAACTTTTGGATTAGGGAACTGTCCCTATTTGTAGGTTTTCATGGTCCAATAGAGGGGCCCGTTTAGGAGTACTTCAGTACATATAAAGAAGGGAAATTTTCATATTTAAGAGATTAAGACCTGTTTGGTGCACATTATTTTCAAAAAGAATGTACTTTTTTGATTGATGCGATGTGAAATATGTGATTGAAAAAGAAGGAAAAGTTATTAATGTGATGAAAAATGTGTGGTTGAAAATGAGTAGAAGAATAAAAATGAAAAAAATAATGTGGATCAAACATGAGTATTACTCATTTCATAATTAAGAAATAAAGTTTAAAATTTCAAAAATCAGATATTAACTAAATCTTATTTATAAAATAATTAATTAAAAATATAATTTATATTAAGGTCACAATGTTATACAAATCACAAATTTTATAAGTCACAACTCAAATTTTTAAATCACATATTATTTATTGATCACAAATATCTAATTTATTAGTCACAATCTCAAATAACTAGTCACATATTATTTAGTAGACACAAATCAACCAAACAATTGGTCACAAACACCTCCACCCCATGCCATCCCACCATTGCCGCCACCAACCACGACTACCATTACCATCACCACTACATGACATCGCCGATCCACCACCAAAGCTAGCACCACCAACAAAATCTACCCCCAAACCCCAACAACAAATATGGAAAACCATCGCCAAATCTCACCACCATCACTAGCTGTACCACCATCACGCAACCAACCATTGCACTAGCAGCGAGCAAAAAGGTCTCTCCACTGCCAAGTTCCCTAGCTTCACTCTACCAATGTCTCCTCCAAGTGCTATGAATTATTGAATTGCACATTGAGCCCCTACCACAACCTCGAGATCCACCACCCCTCCAGTTCCTCCACCTACACCACCAATAAAAATCACCGCAAACCCTCCCAACAACACCAAAATATGAAAATCACCACCACCACAACAACCAAAGCCAAAACCACTTCATTGTCGTCGCCAGAACACCACTGTAACGCCCTCAAAATCTATTTTTTTATATTATTTTTTTATTTTTAATCAAAAAAATAGACATGAAGTGTTACAAAAAAAATCTTCTTTATCTAATTTAAGCGGAAATTCACTTATTCAAATCTTGTGATTTGATCGATGAATCGACAATGTTAACAATTTACATACTACGATTTCAAACCATAAATTTTAAAATTTAACATAAAATGTCAAATGCTTGAACACTAAAAAAATACTAAGATAATGTGCACAAATCTTAACATAAAGATGTTTTTTCAAATAAAAGTTTGGAATTATTATTTCTAGAAATTTTATTTGGCGATCCCATAAGTATCACTCGATCAATCTTCCACGCGTCCACACGACCTATTCTAATTTGAAAAGTTATTGTAAAAGTGAGTATTTTTAAAATACTAAGTAAAAATACGTGCATATTCTTACTTAACATGATATAAATATAAAACAACACAATATACCGGCTTTCTTAGATTTAGAGCCAACGGTTGTGATATCCAATAGATCCAGGAGTTTCTTAAGAATTCCTATATCCCGTAGGATTTTCATATTTGACCAAACGGTCAATCCCGAAGGATTTAACATAGAAATTGACCAGAAGGCCTTATAGTATTTCATGTCAAATTTTATATAAATATCAAGAAAATAAGAATTTACCACTTTTGCACTATGTATTTTTACCTCAATTGATACCAAATAAATCTGAATTAGATGCTACACGTAACCCCAATCAACCAAAATGGCATTTCAATTTAAACATTTAAATTCCAAATGCATTTGAGGTTAATGGAATAATTTATGAAATTAGCTGAATTAATTATTATCAAAATTAATGAATTTATTATGCTTAATATATTAAATTATATATCTTTTCAAATTCCAATGTAACCAACTTAATTGAAATTAAAGTTTCACTTTATTATTTTTATGAATTAAATTTAAGATTTATTAGGGTATATGTTGAGTTCATTTTTTGGGGTTAACAATTCTAGTAATCTATTTTCTCACATTTATAATTCTTTAATTACTTTAATAATTTCAACAAATAAATTCGGATCACACCCAAATTCCAACACAAATCAATGGCTAGACTAATTTTCAACTCATCCAATATCAACGAAGTTGTCAACGAAACTGTACATATTGCAAGACTGAACAATTAAAAGTAAGCTCAATTCTTCAAATATTTGGGCTTGAATTTTTACTCAGATTTATTTGGGCTTGAATAGAAGAACATGTTTGTATTTGCTTTTGGCTTCAAAAAGATGAAGGTAGCATTTCGACATCTTTTCATATGTACAATTGCAGACTGCTAAGGTAGAAATTGTAACATGTTTAATTTTTTAATCGTTATATATTGTACTTATTTTATTTGCTTATTTTAAAAAAATATACACGAAATATTCATTCGTGTACAACTTTAACTCCATTTATAATTGTAGTCAGTCCCAAACCTAGCAAAGAAGGTGGATTTTTACAAATTTATAATTTTTTATGTTTATATTTCTTTATGAATTTACATATTCGTTATACTTTGAGAAGTGGAAGCACAATTTTTGACAAAAAAATAAAAAATAAAAAAGGCGAGCCACAAGTCCACTCGATTCATCTACCAAGGAGCGAGCAACTTTTTGGAGGCGAATCGGCTCGCCACATGAGCAGCATTTAACTTATTAATTGACAATAAACAATATAATTCTTAATAAAATTTATATTACATTAATACGTTTTGGCTCCTCTTCCCGATTCAATAACTTTAATATAATTTATGAGTTTCAAATTAGAATTCAGAATTTAACTTGTTTTCACTTTCGAGTACTTATTTTTGAACCGATTACATACCAAGTCTGAGCAACTAACATTCACTTATGTTTTTGCGCTTTTATGTGTCCTTTGAATATACGGGATTATTTGGTCTTAACCTTGAGAAGAATCAAGTAGCACAATGCATTTAACAAGCGATCCGACATAGTTCATGCACATTGACGACTTTGCTCTTGAAGTGTGCATCCAAGCTCGATCGTGATGGATGAAAGTCGATAGAAGGAATCTCAAACCTTTTCCGAGACCCATAATTCGAATTTTGAAAGATAAATAGAAAGACGAAGATATACACATGCACACACATACTCGCACGGGTGAGTGTGACATATATATATATGCATCTTTCTAATTAATGCCTAATCGTGATATTTGAAAACTCAATATAATTAGCCTTTTACAATTGCAAACTACTCGTGATTTAATCCATCATTCACACTCTAACATATTCTAGTGGGGTCGCATTAAAATGTTGATGATATAAATGACGTGTCTTTAATTTTAATCGTGCTAACCGAAGATTGAAGCACGTAATTAAAGAAGAAAAAAAAATTAAAATCTTCCTATTGAAAAGGAATTCACTTGTACGACATCAGTAGATAAATCAGTCCCAAGTGGTCTTAAAGCTACTGGCACATAATAACTAGCTCAAGCCATAACCTATACAGTGGCTCTACAAAGATAATTCAATTCTCTAACCCTAGAATTTTTTTTTTTTTGAAGATAATTTTGTAACACATTTCGTACCCATTATTACAAGCTTTCAAAGAAAGTCACATACCATGTTGAAATAAAGGGAATCAACCCGAAATTCCCACCCGTGAGAAACAAAAAAATTGGAAAAAACACTCGCCAAAGAAAAAACAATGACGCACAAGACAATATTTATGTGGTTCGGCCAATTTGTCTAGGTCCACGAAGTTGCAGGGATTTCACTATTATCAGGGAAAAATTCAAAAATAGTACAACTGTCTAGTTTTTTCTCTCAATGTATAAAAGAACCGTAATCAACAAAAATGCGTTTTCTATATCCTGCGCACAGGATTCATAATGGGCTACAAAACGGACCAATTTTTTTTTTTTTTTTTTTTTTTTTTTTTTTTTTTTTCCGGGAGGCGTTGCCCCTAGACACCAAGGGGCTTGTCCATGAGTACTCCTGTTTGGGCGGGTCCGCTTCATGGACTAAGCCTCAAAAAATCACCAATTAAAAAAACTACGCAACATTATTCGGATCGGGTTGTCAACCGGATCAAACAAAATTAGGCTCTACAAAAGCCCAACAGAGAAATGATCTCCTAAAGAACGGAGTTTAGTTGCTAAGTACTGGTGATATGACACACAAATTTAGATACAAATTTTGGATTCGCCATTGCAGGTAACATATATAGACCAGTAGCTATTTAATCTATAGATATTGGTGTATATGCATGATAATACTTGGGTCTCAGGAAATATATGTGTAGATAACAAATGGATAATTATTGTGAATGCATGATTAAAAATTAATATTTGACTTTGACTTATAATTATAACGATGATATAACAATGTTATCCAAACAAACACAAAATACCGAATGATTAAGCATATTTAATTTGAAACAAGAACAAAAGTAATTTGGACACAAAGTTATATTATATTTTCGAAATGGAGACTTGAATTACTCCTTTGGTAATTATTATGTTGTGACTGTTTTGGATTGGTATCTATCTTTTTAACAACCTATGTCCAAAATTAATTTTAATATTAATTTGTGTATGCAAGTTATTACATGACATCTGCCTAACAAAAATCGGATTTACAATAGGCATCAAATGTCTCTTCACTAGAACATTAAGGAAAAGGATAATGTTCTTATCGACCTACTTCGTCAAAATGTGTGTGTGTGTGTATATATATATATATATATATATATATATATATATATATATATATATATATATATATATACGTGCAAGCAACGTGCAATGCACGTTTGCTTAGTTTATATTTAATAGTTTTGTTTAAAAATTAATTTGTATTAATAAAGATGTAATTTTTTTGGTTAATTAAATAATTAATGATGTAATGTTTATGTAATTGATAAATAATTAAATAAAGTGCTTCTCTCTGTCATCTCCAACCCAAAATCACAAACAAAAAACTCAAGGTATGTTAAGGGGTAAAAAGATGAGTTTACTTAAGCTCCGTTTGATTCTCATTAATGTAGAATGAAAATGAAAAATATAACCGTTATTGGACCCCACACAAGAGATATAAATTCAAAATTGATAGATTGATGTGATGGATAACGGTCATATTTTTTATTTTTATGGGTTTTTAATGAGAAACAAACGGATGCTTAAACTTTTTGCATGGTTTAAGTCTTTACTCTTTTTTAAGTAATAATGCAATTCATTTTATTGTTAAAGTATGATATGTATTACGATAATATATGTATATCATGTGTTAGACTTAGTATTGGTAAGTGACGGGTAAATTTTCGAGAACGAAAATATTTTAAGGGGGTGAGAATGTAATACCCCGAAAATTTTCATAAAATATAATTCAATTTTTATATACTATATTTTAATATTTTGAAAGTTAGGGACTAAATGATACATTTATCAAATTTTATTTTATTTGTGTCAAATATTTAGATATTGATGGAGTTATCGTAAATATATGAATATTGGTCTCGTTGGATAAATCGTAATTAGATACATAAATCAGATTCGAGAAAAAGTCGATTCGGATAAATTAGCTCCAAGATATTTTAGTTTGAAGGAATTATCAAAAGCTAATTTTTTATTATTATTATTATTATTATTATTATTATTATTTAATTATAATTTTGAAAGTAAGGGGGTGGTGAAAAAAGATATTCCGTTAAAACAAGAAATTCCGTTAGTTTTTCCGTTAAATCAAGAAATTCCGTTAGTTTTTCCGTTAAACCAACAAATTCCGTTTAATAGCCACTTTTTATATATAGAAAGATATTACTATTCGTTCTTTCGTCATATCTTTCGTCATAATTTTTTTTTTTAGAAATTGTTTTAATGAGAATTGTAATTAATTGTATTTGATTGGTATAATTTTTAATGAAAAATGTTAAAAGTTTGGAGTCCGTTTGATTTCGTTTTTTATGAAAATTGTCCATTAAAATAATAATACTTTCTATTATTAGTCTAGAATTTATTTCAATTGCCAAAAATAAAAAATAAAAAAATTGAAAAAAAATAATCATATCGAATATTATTCGTTTGACTTTGTTTTGCATGAAAATTGTCCATAAAAGTGAAAATCTTTTTTCTATTGTATCTAGAATTTCCAAAAAAAAAAAAAAACTGGAAAATATTTTCTCACCAAAATATCAAGAATTTATTTTCCTCGAAAATGTGGAAAATTTAGGCAGGTGGAAAATATTTTCCTGGAAAAATTTCGCTAATCAAACAGGACAAAAGTTGGAAAATGAAAAATATTTTTCATTTTCCATGAAAAATTCGACCTATCAAACGGAGTCTTAATTCTACAAATTTGGTATAATGACCATTGAAAATTATTTGTCTACATCAGACTGATTGTCATTATTTTTCCTCATTGCAAGACAAAAAGAAGTGGACTTGCATTCCCATTCTGTTTTTGCTGTCCAAATAATATAATTATGAGGTTTTAAAGGACATTTTATCATTTCCATTTTGAAAAGTGTATTGCTTGTCAATTCATATGATGAATATTCCGAGGACTACAAGTTTGAATTTTGGAATTTGGATGGATAAATAATTAATAAACAAGTTGGAAAGAGATGTTTCTATAAAAGAAAATGCAAAAATATGTGTACATTAGGTCCAATACTAAAGTTGGGTACGTGTAAGGAAAAATATGGCTTTTTAAAAATAATTCGAACGACGAGGTGGCTGTCCATTCCAAACATCTCCCCCTTTGACATGACCTATTTTCCGATTCAGTCGGAGATTGGTACCCCATTGATCACATATGAGAGTGAGGATAGGGCGCAAAAGTCGATATTGATCAAAGCGAAGATGAAATTGATGATAGTGATACTGATGTTGTACCCGAAGGTGAAGATGACATTGAGACCTAGAGTTCTACATACACTTCACCGCATGAGATAATTCGTCGGTAGTTTCAACATGAGTTTCTATTGTCTATAATGGAGAAACCTTTGGCTTCTTTGCACTTTGGTTTCTGGAACCCTAGAGAGCCAATACTAAGGCACATATCGTATAAAGATCACTTAATTTGATTTCACGATGTCGTTTAATTTAACTAAAGAAAAAAAGAACGACTTTTTATTTTCACCGATAAAAAAGGATTCAAAAATGCTATTCATTCCCACTGGGGTTATAACCACAGTATAGGTGACTTTAAATGATAGGTTAAATGAAATGTTTAGTTAATTTCACCTATCATTTAATTCCACATTTACGTCACCTAAACTGTAATTGTAATCGCAGTGAGGATAAATAGCATCGCTCAAAAGAATTTCCATCAACTTCCCCTATAATCAATTCAGTACGAACATGGACGGACCCACATGGGGTCATGTGGGGTCAAATGACCCCACAATTTTTTTTAATTTTTTTTTTTAAATAACACTTACCACTTACCCAAGAACAGTCCAATCCATAACTCACAAACCCAAGTCCACTTACACTCTACGCCAACCCATTAATCCATAATTCATTGATTGACACAACCCAACTAATATACTATGACTCATAAGGCAGTGACTTTGATATCCCCCATTCAAAAATCTGAAATCCCTAATTTTCCCATATACACGCTACCTACGCGGCTAAGCACGGTGAATTTGTCTCGTCTTCAATCAATTTTTCAATTAATTTAGGTATTGAATTTTCAATTGAATTGAAACTAATTCGAGCATATTAGCTACTGATTCTTCTAATTTCTAAAATGTATTTGAAATTTTGTAGTTGATAATTCACTAGTTTGGATTTGAGAAATTGGAAAATATTATAGTGAAGTAGTAAAGTAACTCAGTCTCAAAATAATGGATTTGTCAATTTGTCTAACTTGGTAATTTAAAATAGAATTATTTGTGAAAGTAATTGTTGTTTATTATGAGTTTAATGTTAATTTTTTTTTTCGATGAAAAATGAATATGGTATTTAATTGTTTATTTATGTATTGAATTTGTTTTTTAACATGCATGGAAAAATATTTTAAACAAAAATTCGTATGTTCGAGTGTGGTTGATAACGATATAATTATACGACGTTTTCAAAGTATGAAAAAGCGTAGGTTACAATTGTAATAGCATATTGACTTAATGTAGTTATAAATATTTTTGAATTCTCATTTTTGATCCCACAAGATAAATGATCTGGGTCCGTACCAAACAACTCATACATTTCGATTCTCGGACTATGCTTCTAATCAACTAAGGTTAAATGAATGTTATTGAAACAATTTCTTTATCCAAGGGCGTCTTTGGACTTATCCATCATCAGAACAACCCACGCAATGCACGTGGAAGATGACACGAGAAAAAAATCTACGTCCTATTCAATAATTGCTCTTGAGCAAAATCAGCTTTTCAGCAAAATAACAAATGGGGACCCAAACTTTTCCATTGTTTAATTCCTTCAGAGACTCAAATATTTAGATATTTATAATAATCCATACCCATATCTTTCATACCTAACACATGGAAAACTAATGTCCATGTGAGCTGACTCAGCAGTTATTATGCATCCTCAAAACCTTCAAACCCAAGTGCTAGACATGGAGGCCACATAGAGATGTTAATAGTCGGCAGAGCCGGCTCAGTCCATTTTCGAGAGGAACTGAGTTAAACCGAGTACCGATGGACATCTGAAAAATTAAAACCATTTGGTTCCATATCCAGGTTTGGAATTGAACCAAAACCGTTCGATTCTACTTCAGGAATTCGGTCCCCTCAATTGAAGTTCTCAAATTTTTACTAACAGACGCAAATGACAAGTCTAACTATAAAAATTCTTAAACTATTTTGTATAAGAATTAAAATTCTCAATAATCTCTTCACTAAAATGTGATGCTATTGATTCACATTTTTCAAGTCTATATCAACTTGTTAACTATTTGTTGGAATGAGTTCTTGGAAAGAATAATGTTATTCATCCACACTGAGGTTGAGCCCTAATCTATGTGGCAATTACACGGTATTAAATGATAAACTCAATTAAATGAATCATGTGGCTTTGTATTTAAATGAATCTATCATTTAATGTCATGTTATTGCCACATAGATTGGAGCTCAACTTCAGTGGGGATGAATATCATTTTTGAGGAGCTGAAAATGCTAACGTGGAATGAATGAAAATAACCTAATGCCTCTCATCAATCCAAAATGACGTCTATTAAATTTAAAGTATCTAGTCTAAGTTTATAACACCATAATGAATTGAGTATGACTCAACGCGCTATGGTGAAAAATAAGTTAAATGGTTTATCCATAGCATAAGTTTACAATTGAGGACCGAACCAAAACCAATAGGTTCTCAATTTCAATACTCATAACTGGTTATAACTTGAGTAATACCAAACGAACAAGCTCGTTCCGGTATGGTTCTGGTTCGGTCCAACCGTTCCAGTAACTGTTAGAATTTGGGCGTGACTCGAATTCCTTATTGAAATAATTGAAGTGCAAGTCAAAATGAATTCAGTTTGGAATGCTATTGGAGTCTTATTCAAGTTGAACTTCTATTTGGAAGCTTGATTGAGAGTTGAAATTTGTATTGGAGTTGAAGAAGTTGAAATTATGAATTTGGAAGAAAAGTCGTCCCATTTTCGCTAGCTTAACTACCACAGGCACTAGCTGGCTGCTCGAGCAACACTTGAAGATTTTCTCCCTAGACTTGGTCGCTCACCTGTTGCCCATCGGCGCTCGAGCGAAATACATGTCGCTAGCTTATCGCTTGAGCGATAAGGTTATCTGGTCCAGACCCTTTTCGCATTTTAACACGTTTTTGATATTCTACTTCGACTATAACTCATCTATTAGAGTTTGGATGTCACCCTACATAGTTGCTTATATATACTTTGCTATTCTCTACAATTTGGTGAGAGAATGGTGTGAGAAAAGTGATTACTAGCTTTTATAATCATTTTAATATTTCTCAATCTTCATTATTTGTGGTACAATAAAATTTCATAATTCCTCTACCATATTTTCTTATCTTTTTTTTTTTATTTTTATTTTTGCTTATGATCAAATACTTCATTATTGTGCCATATAATTTCAATATCTCAATTCGATGGTTAGTTTCATATCAAGTGGTATCGAGCAATACGCGATCTTTGAATTCTAAACAATTGGTATTCAAAGATTTTGTGCATAATTAATACAATAATAACTTTCGTCCATCCCTAACCACACGAGTTGGCTCATGCTTGTTTCGGGACGAGCTGAGCACAATCCAACTCATTTGAAATTTTTAGGCTAGGTTCAACCACGTTTTCCACACTTTTTTTTTTCTTATTTTAAAAATTCAAATTTTCATTTTTATTTTTGCTTTCCGGCTCCCGGACGAGCCAATGCAAGCCGACGAGTTGCCCCGATGAGCTCAGCTCATGTCCATGACTTGCCTTTGGAACGAGCTAAACTGACAAATTGACGCGTAGACCACTTCTTATCCTATCACATTTTGAGTTCATGTAAAATCAGAGTCAAATATAAAATTCATTAACTAGCCAAACCTTTTCCTTGTGACGCATCCAGACTCTAATAGCTACGATGTGGTTATTCATGACCAAGGCGAGACCTCGCTTACCAACCTCACCTCCTATGAATGTAAGTTCTAATCATAACACGAAAGTGTTAATATTTTCATACTTAGCTCAAACTCCGTCTAACTTATGTTCCATTAACGGTTGGACACCATCTCGTTGAAGGATTGGATTATTTTATTTTGACCACTGCATCTCTCATCTTTTGAGTAGACGAGTAGTCTGACCCATGTATTTTTATTTTTATTTTTTATTTTTTGTAGATTGATTGTTGTTCTTCGCTCTAGGCATCAATGAGTGGCGATAAGAGAATTCCAGGTCAACTTATATGAATATTATCAATATTCATGAACTATTACAATTAAAATAGTTTAATTCTTATTAATTATTGTCAATAACTTTGATATCAATTACATTGACATTTTTTCCTTCTCCCTTCTTCTCATTGACTTCGGAATCAAATTAAAACACTACGATTTTAATTTAGAATTCAAAACTTAATTTGTTTTGACTTTTAAATACATATAAATGAGTTCTTTCTCGACTAACCAAGTCGTGGAACTTGAGCCATTGATATTTGAACGATGGAATCTAAACCCTTTATATAACCCCGAGGTAGATTGCAACTAATCTAGAAAAAAATTGGGTACAAGTCCAAGACAACCAAACATAATTTGATTCTAGTATTTTCTGCAACAAAAATTACACAATCACAAGTCATCGATAAAAATTGGCTGCATGGTTGCCTAAATGTCACATACAGATATTGTATTCCGTATGTAGGGGCCGACGCAGAAGATAAAAGTTAGGGGGCACACTCGAACTTGCAAAGAAGTTGGGATAAATTTTACACTCGAAAATTTACGTAAAAAAAATAATCATATCCCATGTAATTTTCCATCCGAAAATTTACATGGGATATGACTTTTTCGGATGTAAAATTTCGAAATTTTTTGATGTCATATTCCATATAAAGTTTCCTAATAAAATGATAAAAATTACATTGAGGTGTATCGCAAAAATAATAAATGTTAATGAAATAATTAATTTTTTTTTTGAAAAAATGCGAGTTAGACGTTTTTCTTTAAGACTCACGTTTAACGTATTTTTAATTATTTTCGATATCTATTTGGACTATTCGATATACCCATAATGTAGTTATCAAAATAAACTTTGAGATTACATAAGCAATTTGTAGATTTGATTAGCGTACAATCGTCGGTTAATTTTTAAAGTTACCATGCTATTGAAATTCAAATTTATTGTGATTTTGCTCATGTTTAGTGGAAATTAAAATCAAATTTGTAGTAAATTTTGATAAAAGTTAAAACAGTTATGGATTCTATGAAATATATTATTAAAATTTTTTGTTAATTTTGATTTAGATTTCAATCAATACCAAACACGAAAAAAAAAAAAAAAGTTTGGGGGACACGTGCCCCCCAGGACCCCCCTGTGTCTGCCACTGTCCGTATGTTTGTCCTTCAAAAAAAAAATAAATAAAAAAAAATAAATAAAAATGATACATACCACACATATATAAATATCTTTTCAGTTAAATTTTACAATCGATTGTATCATTTGAATGATTGTGTTAGTTTTTATTTACCCTTCACTCTCTAAAAGTTTTAGTGGGATCGAACTAAAATGAAGATATAAATTACTTGCGTGTTGGATTTATCATTGCCGACGAAAAATTGGAATATACACAATTGAATTCTTTCCACTGATTACGTTCATTTCTACCACACAAGTAGATAAGTTAAATCAGTCCAAAGTGGTCCTAAATCTACTATCTTACACCCAATTGATTCATACGACAAAATATTAATAATTAGAACAAGCCATAACCTCTGTGTGAGAGGTAGGGCTCGACAAAATTGTCTAATCGTATCCGAATCAAATCAAATCGAATGGTTATTTTTTAAGTTCAATACCTGAACGACTATTTGAATTGAGAACAGATAGATTTGGTTTGATTTTCTATTCTAGACCAAGTACCGAATAATTGAATAAAAATCGAATCTTTTTAATTCTTTATATTTAAAAAGCCAAATTATTTTAATTTTTCTAAATAAATTTGCCATCTAATTAATTGAGCCCAAAATATCGTTCTTTTTCATTTGCCAACTAATCAATTTAGCTCTAACTCAAAATATGACTTTTTTAGATTTGAAGGCTTAAAGCAAATCAATGAATCTTATTAGTCAATTTGTTATTAATATAATTTTAAATTAGGCTACGTTATTTTGTAAGAGTTAAAATTAAATATGTTATTAGTTGAATTAATGTACTGTTGTTGTAAATATTTTAAAAGTTTAATTATAATACGGAACCGAATGAAATCGAAAATTCGAATTCGATTCGGTTATCTTTATAATCGAACCAAACTATACCAATTCTAGCCCTCGTGACAGGGGCTGGGGTGGGGTTTAAAGAAAGATATTTAAATAATTACATTTTACCACTCTTTCCTAGTAGGTACTTGTAAATGAATTTGTTAATCGAAGCTTGACAAAACTCTCTACTTATGAAAACTTATACAGTTATAACACTTTTGATCAAAATAAAATACGATCTTAATGGACTCGCTGAATACGAAATCGAAATAATTGCAAATGCCCTTTCGACGGTTTGTTAGATAAGTTTATTTTTTTATCAAAAGAGAGGCCAGTTAGTTAACGGAAATAGAGACAGCCATAGTTGACTACAAGGACGTACGTGTAAAGATGGTGGTGGTGCTCGTAGCAGATAGCCCCACCCCCACTAGACACTATATCCAATTCATTATTTTTGGTCTATATATACCTAAGAAGCCTTTTCCTAACAAATACATTCTCATTCTTGTTTATGTTGTCCTAACAAGCTTTCAAAGGAGAAAAAAAGAAAAAAAGAAAAAGTATCTACTGGTTATACACAGGCTTTAGCAATGGCAGGAGGAGGTTTAGCTACCTCGGCCGGAGGCACGCATTTCGAGGCCAAGATTACTCCTATTGTTATCATATCGTGTATCATGGCTGCCACCGGAGGTCTCATGTTTGGCTATGATGTCGGCGTTTCAGGTTCATTCGTTAACTTCATTTTGTTTGCATACTCGACTTCACCATTTTAGACTTTTAGACATAGGAAAGTGCATTTTCCAACTTCTTTAATTTCCAACTGAATACTTTTAATTTACAGGTGGTGTAACATCAATGGATGATTTTTTGAAAAAATTCTTCCCGGTTGTATACCGGAAGACGAAGGATCCCGGAATAAACAGTAACTACTGCAAATATGATAATGAAGGGCTGCAATTATTTACATCATCATTATATCTTGCTGGTTTAACATCAACATTTTTTGCTTCATACACAACCAGAAGATTAGGCAGGAGATTAACTATGTTAATTGCTGGGGTTTTCTTCATAATTGGAGTGGTTTTTAATGCTGCAGCTCAAGATCTTGCTATGCTAATTATTGGCAGAATTATGCTTGGATGTGGTGTGGGTTTTGCTAATCAGGTTGGCTATTTTTTATAATTAGGAATTATTAATGCTTAATTTTTGCTTATTTATTTTGTGCTAACACAAATTTAGACTTGGATAATTATTTATTTATTATTTTTCTTTTGCTGGAATATGGGATAATTAGATGCAATAATAAATAGAAGAGTGATGAGGTGAAATCCATGGATCCCATTTATAAAAAAGCATTGTCAAAAAGTCACCAGAATACTCGCAATGTCGAACCCCACCTTGTTTTTTTAAAAAAAAAAACATATGCGGGCCTCACCGTGCTTGTCTTCTCTGTTGGCTTTCTATGGCTTCTGCTTCTGTACACGAAGCAGAGTTCTTATAAACCTAATAACGATTAGTTTATTATTGTAACTTAAATGCAGTTCTAATATTTTTACAAATTTGGTCATATAACTTTCTTCCTTAAATGTGTCAAGTCGAATATTATTTAAGGAATAGAATAGACAAAACTGATTATAATTCAATAAGGGAAGATGTATGAAATGTTGTTCTCTTTTGTTATGTCCCGCGTAGTTGACTAAACATGTCTTGTATACGACGAAGATGCGATAAATAAAATGTGGTATTGATAAACACAAAGTCATGGTCACGCTCAAGTTTTGTCCCACAACTTTTTCTTGGTTAAAATGTATTCGAAAATTGACTAGTTTAAAGTGGATTAAGACACTTTTTGGAACCAAACAAAGCGTGACATTAAAGACATCGACCTTTTTAGCTTTGGAAACTTTCCATGGGAAAATTCAAAATTCCATTTTTTGACTGTTTTACTGATGGAAATAATGCCTAGGGCTATGAATATACCTTATGATGGCCCACTTTGATATTTTAAATCATTGCTTTTCAAAATGAAAAAGTGAATCACTTTTTATATATTATTTCTGTCCTTTTATTTTTATCTAATTCAAAGATATGACAGACTCGTGTAAATTTGAAACATTGATTTACACTTCACAAGAAATTGCAGTTTTTTTTTTTTTTTAATTTCGATAATATTAATCTTACTTCACAATTTTACGCTTCGTCTCACCCCATCTTTCGGTTCCCATTGAGATTGAATCTAAATTTGTGCTCGAGAGATAGTTGTCTATATATCGATAAGTGATGTACTTCAGAGATTCCTATATGAAAATTCAGTATTTTCTCACGAATGAATGAATTAGACTTGGAGGTCTGGAGAAAGCTGCAATCAAGAGGATTTTCCTAGTCCTCCCTTCCCGAAAGGAAGAGCGTGACCATATCCTTACTCTCACTTTTTTTGGCTCATGTCACGCAGTCAGATTTAAGAATTAAAGCCTTAAATTTTTGAAGTTTGATTTATCAGGAACTTATGTGTACATGTTGCATGAATTTTCAGGCAGTTCCCTTGTTCTTATCAGAGATTGCACCCACAAGAATACGTGGAGGGCTTAACATACTATTCCAATTAAATGTCACGATCGGCATTCTTTTTGCAAACCTTGTCAATTACGGCACTGCCAAGTAAGTTTCTTTTTTTATTTTTATGTTTGGATTACGTACGTGTTTTTTTGTGCACGGTGGCGGTCTATAAGAAGTGAATTTGGACTTGGATTTGGCATCCTATTATAAAAATATGTTTTTATATTTTGTTGTGCACCTACCCTTTTGAGTGTTAAAAATAACTTATATTCTCTTAAAAAATGATGATAAATATATTATTTTTGTTTGATGAAAAACTTCAATTTAAAATTAATTTTAAGCAGGACGGGATTATGTTTTCCGTACCCGTTTTGGGACGATGACCTTCGTCCCCGTTTACCTGGTTAGACTGGTAATTATCGCCTCATTAGGGACGGCGCTCTTCGGATATCGGGTTGAACGAATTTTTTTGCCTTCCCTAAGTAACAATGGATTTCTAGTGCAAGTTGTTTGTTGGCTCGGGAGCCAGCCTCGTGAACCGGGAGAGATAACATAATTTTCAATAAATAAATAGACTATTCAATGAAGTTGGAATGCATTTTTAGACATTGAACTACGTGTCAGGGACCCCAATGTCAACCGATGATCACAGATTCTAGATGAAAATCATTATTTGATTTAAAATGCCGACTATATTAACACCAAACTAATTTTTTTTTTTTTAAGAAAATTTACCGTTGATTAATGAAATTTTTTTATTCTTATGTTCAATCAAACACTGTTTATTAGAAAATTCAACCTTGATGCTATTTGAAAATTTGGTGTTTTTGAGGTACTTTGCTGTTCCCATGACCTGAAAAATGGCTGTGGATGTTTGCAATTGCACGTTTGATGCCCAAGTCCGCACAGTTAAATGTAAAATTATGATGGGAGAGAATTACGGGTAATAAGTAAAAGGGTTTTGATGCTTGTGCACCATGATTTACACCATGTCTATACTTCTTGACATAGTTTGTATGCTGTTAAAGATATGCGCGCCTTTGTTCAATAACGTGACCTCAGGTGTCTAGTCACATTAAAGCCTTGTCACCTGGCAATTTTGATTCTTGCAGTGTCAAGAATTTGCTAAAAAATGTTTTGCCCTGCATATTATTTTCTAATTTTATTCATGATTCATACAAATGTCTGTTGATCACCAGAATCAAAGGAGGATGGGGTTGGAGGGTATCATTGGGACTGGCCGGAATTCCTGCCGGCCTCCTTACAATAGGTGCCCTAATGGTGGTGGACACCCCAAACAGCCTCATCGAGCGAGGTCGCCTGGACGAGGGAAAAGCTGTGCTACGAAAAATCCGAGGCACTGATAATATCGAACCCGAATTCTTGGAGCTTGTGGAGGCAAGCAGAGTTGCCAAACAAGTTAAACACCCTTTCAGAAATCTTCTCATGCGCAGAAATAGGCCTCAGTTGGTAATTGCTGTGGCCTTACAGGTACGTCATATACCCCATGATTGAAGAAAATCTAGGATTCTGATGCCTTTTCCAGGATATGATTATAGCTCAATTTGGTCTCTAAATTTTAGTTTGTTTCACGATACTTTGTTACATTTTGGTCACTCTCTATAGTAAAAGATGACACGGCAGTTTGGTTATTTGATAGCTAGGTTAACAAGGTTAGTACCCTAAGTCAAATTAATGAAAATAGATGAAACGATCAAAGATTAGCATGATATTTGGGTAAAAGTTCAATGCCAAATAGTGTTTTTAACCCGTTGATTTTCCTTAACCAACTTGTACCCGGCTCTCTAAAAAACCACTTAATATCGACAAATGTAGAGTTCCAGATATAATGGCCATTTTTACGTGTAGTGAAACTACAACAGGCAATATTAGCCTTGTCATTATCGAACTTTTCTGTGAGTACTCATTAAGTGTTTTATATTCTTTTCTTATTGAAGCCAAACTTTCTTCTTATACCTTACCTAGACTTGTGGAAAATCTAATTCAAATTGAAATGTACATGATTTCCGAAGCAAGTTCGCCACTAACCATAGCAGCACCGATATGTGGAATTTCTTTTTCATGGATACCACAAAATCTTCCGTCTTTGCCTTCAGTTACGTCTAAAAATGTCTTGAAATAAATACATATCTTTCATTTCATTTGATTTGGCTTCCAAACTAGAGCAAACATAGTATTTATTTAATATTGTTCAGTATTACTGCGTCCACCTTAGAAAACAAGCCGAATATGTTATTCAAATGCTATGCTGCAGATTTTCCAGCAATTCACAGGAATCAACGCGATCATGTTCTACGCACCGGTCTTGTTCGCTACAGTTGGATTCGGGAGTGATGCCGCGCTATATTCAGCGGTCATTACTGGAGCTGTCAATGTAGTCTCCACCATCGTCTCCATCTACTCAGTTGACAAAGCAGGGCGGCGCCTCCTCTTGCTGGAGGCCGGCGTCCAAATGTTTCTCTCTCAATTCGCAGTAGCCATAATCCTCGGTATCAAAGTCAAAGACCACTCGGACAGCCTTAGCCATGGCTTTGCAATCTTCGTCGTAATCCTGGTTTGCACATTTGTGTCCGCCTTCGCATGGTCTTGGGGTCCTCTCGGATGGCTAATTCCAAGTGAAATATTCCCTCTGGAAACCCGTTCTGCGGGCCAAAGTGTTACAGTTTGTGTGAACCTTTTGTTCACATTTGTGATTGCACAAGCTTTTCTGTCTATGCTGTGCCATTTCAAGTACGGGATTTTCTTCTTTTTTTCTGGTTGGGTTCTGATTATGTCTATTTTTGTGCTGTTTTTGGTGCCTGAGACAAAGAATGTGCCTATAGAGGAAATAACAGAGAAAGTTTGGAAGCAGCATTGGCTGTGGAAAAGGTTTATGGATGAAGAAACTGAAACTGGAATTGATAATGAGGCCAAGAAAAATGGATTTGATCCTAATTCCCAGTTGTAAAATATACAGGGAGAGGCTTTGTATTTTTAGGGTATCAGTTATAAATAAATTGTAAGCCAAGTGCTTTGTTTTGAAAACAAATTTAGGTTCTATGTTAATTATATGTGTTTTGAAGACAAAAGTTTTTGTATTTTTAGGATATTTGTTTTGAAAACAAATTAGACATGTCCTAATAATTTTAGTCGTCATTTTTATATTTATGGCATGTTTGGGCCTGATTTTAATCTAAGTCAAAGTCAAACAATCAATATTAACCATATTTTTCATAGGTCCACATCTTTTCAACCCCACATTTCAAAAATTTCTATCACAATCCACTTGAAATATGATTTTAATCTACACCAAACACCATCTTAATATTAATTGGTGATGCATCTACTTCTGGTAAATATTTGCTGTTACTATGCTCGTAGGATAAATCCATTTCTCTTACTCACAAAATATATGGACTGTGTTTCATTTGTGCCTTTACTATCCAATTATTGGTGCTGTGGTATTGGCTTAGTACTATGTTAATTTTGATGAAATGAATCACATTGTAACTGTACTAATTTAAGATGATAAAAGAACTGTGTAATATTAGGAGAGGAAGAGGCAAAGCACTCGAACTTAACGAAGATATGAATAGTTTATGTTCTTTATTCTAATCAAACCCCCTGAATTAGAAGTTTTGAAAGGTGATAGCTCTTCGAGATTGATGCATTTTGATCTAAATGTTCCGTCTGTTGGGCCGGAGTCTATTTCTCATACTACATAAAGAAGTCTATTTCTCGAGTTTGTTTGAGTCCCATTTTTTGGGAACATAGATTTTGTAATGTGATTTTTGGAAGAACGTCTCGTTAAAAAATAGGGAAAATTTTTATGTTTATGTGTAAAATCATTTCATTAGTAAAATGTGTGGTTGAAAATGAGTTTGGAGGAAAATGGGGCTCAAACATGGACTTCATACTACAAAATGACGAGAATGTTCATGTACACCAAATGAAAGGTCAACTAGATGTACTAGTCAGGTCTATTTCACAAACACTTGAATTATGGAATTGAGCGAAACAAACACATTCAAGTTTAAATGGGTTTCCTTCCCGAAGTATGATTAGAATGGAGTGACATTAGCATTGAAGATGCAAGAATCCAAGCCGTTGAAAGCTGAAACAACTCAAGCATTAAGCCGAGTAATAAGCTTGAACAAGTCGACGAATGAAATAGATCATAAGCACATTTTCACTCAGATCTTTTATACCAAAAACTTAACCATTCTGGCCATTAAAAAGGAAATGTTGCCAATTTTTGAATTGAGCATGCTTTTTCTCTTGTATGGTGGCAGCTTGAGTGCAATAAAAAAACATGTCTCCCCTGTATAGAAAGCAATAATACAACTAAATGCCATTATTATACTCTTCTTCACGAGCACATTTTTGTATTAAGGATCCAACCACCTTTAACCCCACCATTCTTTCCTTTCAAGTATTTCAACCATTGGTTGGATGTTAGTTTATAACAATATACAAAAACCTGCTAACAGCTCAGATGTGAGAATTTTACCTCAATATTTTATACCATCTGTATTTTTACTTCAATTAAGTAAATAGGATTTTGTAGTGTTTGCATTTTAAGAATTAAATGTGCGGAAAAAATATACGCCTATTCGCGTGTAGGTTAGGGTTATGAAAAATTTATCTATACAATTTCAAGGAGGTTCGTCGTACATATTACATAACAACAATATTTTACTCCAAATAAATACATAAAAATTGAACATTAATTTTTTTTTATTTTTTTATTTTTTATCACAACAAATTAATCTTCATAGTGGAGTGCAATTGGTCATTTTCATCAGACAAAAGTCAAGAATTAGAAGGAGTTTGTTGAATGGAGGGAGCCCACTTTCATTAAAGCCCCTAAAGAGGGGCTAGCCATTATCATGACAAGAAGGGTCCATTCTGAAAAGCACCAAATTAACCTCCAAAAGTCCAAAAACTTTATAAACTGAGCTAAAACTGAAAATCAGAAAACTGTCTCTTGAGTTTCTCCATAACGGATCAGACTTTTTCTCAGAAGTTCGACAGTATTTGAAAAAAAACCATGGCCCTTGTTCTTAAAAACACAATTTTGGCAGTTTTGTTTTTCATCTTAACTTCAGTGCAGGTTTCAACTGGAGAGGTTCACAAGGTGGGAGATTCTGCAGGCTGGACAACCATTGGAAATGTTGATTACAAGCAGTGGTCAGCTACAAAGAATTTCCAAATTGGTGATGTCATTGGTATGTCTTTCCTTTTCTCAATCCTTGAATGTGGTTGTACGGCTTCCGGGTTTCACAAGGGCTTGCATTGGTTTATAAGTACGTTGGACACAAGGGGAGGGTGCCTGTGGTGCTTATAAGTCGAGTAAAGTGAGACTCTGAAGTAGCATTTAATTTTTTGAGTATCATGGGTAAAAATTGAACATAATGGTATATTTCTTGAGAAGTCCTTTGTGAGATATGTAATCGGTTTGTCTACCTGACATGAGTCGAACACCTAGTAGTCGAGATTCAAGAGCACCAACCATTAGGTCGCATCAAATGGACAATGAGGTGACCCGTGTGTGATTTTATCAAATCACAAAATTTCCAAATTTTCTAATCCTCAAAAACATGCCAGTCCAACCCACTCTTCAAATTGCACGCCTTATAATGATACCATTATTCTCACATTGCAAAGCAAACCACTCATTGTGCTAAGCATTACAGCAAACATTAGTATCATTCTACATAGGAGATAGGACAAAAAAAGAGGTTTTTGTCTATTAACTTTAATAAAGTAAAAAAAAATAAAAAAAAATTCCATATTAAACGTGAAGGAATTGCAGTCAGACCGGCCTTAAAGCATTGATTCAGTTTCTTTAATTCAATTGAAAGTATTAAGCTTATCAAGGTAACCATTTTGTGATTTTTACAGTTTTTGAGTACAACCCTCAGTTTCACAATGTGATGCAAGTTACACATGCTGAGTACAAGTCATGCAATGCATCTTCTCCTATTTCTACTCACACTACTGGAAATGACTCCATAACCATCAATACTCATGGTCACCACTTCTTCATGTGTGCCGTCCCCGGTCACTGCCAGGCTGGACAGAAAGTCGATATCAACGTTCTTCGATCTCCTTCAGTTGCCCCTTCGCCTTCTTCAGTATCCTCTCCTATTCATATGGCACCTGCACCTTCTCCCAATGCAGCACGATTCTCGGCTTTAAATAAGCCATTTGAGAAGCTTGGATGGCTATTGCTGGTTTTGCAGCTTTTATTTGTGGTTTCTTAAATGCCATCATTTTCATTTGAATTTATGAGTTACATGGATTATCAGCTCATTGGTGAAAACATTTTGGCATTTTACTAGGTGTTATTAATGTACTCAGTATAAGATTCATAATAAATTTCATTCCAGTCAGTTCTTGTTTTCTATGTACTGCAGTTGTAATTTTTTTTGTATAGTTGAGTACATTTTCACAAGAGAACTTTACCGGCAAATGAACTTTCCATCTTTTTCTTTCTCCAAAATGGTATATATTTCACAATTCTAGAGTTCTTCAATCCACACCATGCAGTTCTCAATCAAGAGAAGCAAAATGAAAAATAGATAAAATCTTACACGTTTAGTATTGTATTGTGTACTAACTACTAAGCATTGCTCATGGCATGTTCAGTTTGAGAAACTCGATGCGCTATTCTTAAATAACTTGGAGCAGGACCTTCTTTCACAGTATTACTGATTCAAAGATAATGCTCGAAGTCGTTCACGTATCTTTTCTATACTTTTCCTTCCGTCAACCGTATTTATGGCTTTGACCAATTCAAGGCGAAAAATGGGGTTGATGAAAGCTAAAAAGGTGAGGAAAAGGGGGAGCATTGGGGTACGCTCACTTCATTCTTGTTGGCAGGGAAGATTAGATAGTATTATGAAATATAAGTTAAATAAATTATTGTTCATTATACTCTACGTCCTCAAAATATTGGGTACCAAACATGCATTTATCGCATCAATTTGAATTATAAACTCCTACAGAGCTAAATGTTCTTTCTATCACAAGATAATTGGAAAAGGAAATATTACGTCTCAAAGAAACTCATTAAAATTGAATTTAATGCCACTGCCTAGTGCATATATCTTAAAGACTTAAAATCTGCACCCATTCGAACAAAACTTAGACAGAGTTCAGTCCTTGTTTGTCTACACTTCTGCTTATTGGAATGGGAAAAATTAAGTGGAAAAAAGGGGTGAAAGAATATAACTTCACCTCTTCATCCCTGATACAGTTTTAGGTCATCTCATAGTTCTTGACAACTTCTTTACCCATAAACTTCCTCCAAACTGAATGCTTTTTCCAGACCTTCTCTGTCATGGAATCAATCGGGACGCCCTTTGTCTCGGGTAATAGGAACACGACAAACAGTCCCATGATCAATATCCATACGGCGAAGAATAAGAAAATATATGCGCGCATGTTACACAACATAGACAAAGGCCTGAGCTATGATGAAAGTGGAGCATGTTGGCACTAACGGCAAATGAGAATCCTGCAGTTCTTGTCTCCAATGGGAACGTTTCGCTTGGTATTAGCCAACCCATTGGACCCCATGACCATGCGAAAGACATAACAAATAAACACACAAGAACCACCACAACTGCAGCAAGTCCTTTATCAAGTGAACCAGTAGGCTTCAAATGAATAAGCAGAATTGATCCAACTGCCACCTGCATTCAATCAGAATAACAGATTTAGTTTGTCGTATAGATGTCTAGATGACTTCAACCTACGAATGCAAACACATAAATTTGAAGCAAATAAGATAGCATTTGTGCATATATTTGTAGATAAGATGGCAAATATGATCACCATGCTTATGAACATTTGCACACAAGCTTGAAGAAGCAATTTCCTCCTCCCAACCCTATCAACAACAACAATTGAGACAATAGTGCTCAAGACATTTACAACTCCCGTGATAATGGCAGACAGCAGAGAACCATCGCTCTTAAATCCAACCGTTTGGAACAGAACCGGTGCATAAAACATGATGGCATTAATTCCTGTGAACTGCTGATAAACTTGCACCGAGATACCAATGATCAATGGAGGCACGCTGACACGCTTGACGAGTTTCCTGTAAGGATGCTTTACTTGCCTTCCTATCTCACACGCCAGTTTGATCATTTCGAGTTCAGATTCCACAGCATCCACAGTCCACACCCCGGATCTTCCTTAGCGCTTCTTTCCCTTCAAACTCTTTTCCATGTTCAATGAGGCTCGAAGGTGTCTCAGTAATGATAAGGGAACCAATAAAAAGGAAGATGGCTGGAACCCCGGCTAGACCTAGCGCAATCCTTCATCCATTCTGATGAATTGATGAAACAGCATAATTCACAAGATTCGCTAAAAGAATCCCTATTGTTACGAAGAGTTGAAACAGAATATTGACAGCCCCGCGGTGTTGCATTGGTGCAACCTCTGATAAAAAACAGAGGAACTGACTGCATTTTCAGATACAATTTCAATCAGAACAGAGAAAAAATTATAAATTTTGATCACCAATGTACAAAAAACTGTACGAGAAAGACAATAACAATGACACTTATTTACCTCATTGCCAAATCCAACTCCAATTCCAAAAAGAATTCTTCCAATGATTAACAGGGCTTTGTTTGGAGCTATTCCACTTACTATAGCTCCAAGAATGAAAAGTATCGATGCCAAACCGATTGTAGGTTTCCTAACAAGCACGTTGCAGGCCTTTGAGGCTCCAAAGCTTGCAACAAGGCAAGCAAGGTACAAAGAAGATGTGAAAAGCTGAAGCAATTGATCATCATATTTGCAATAATTGTTTTCCTTGGCATGCAATTTCCTCTCGTATAACTGGAAAGAACTTCTTCAAGAAGTCATCCATTGAAGTTACTCCACCTAAAACCACCCCAAAGAAATGATCCCAATTATGATATCAATAATAAGTAAAATGAAATAAATGTAAGAGCTACGTTCGCTTGATGCTGTAGATTTTTCCTTATAACCAAGAAGAAAATATGAAGTTTTCTCACTCCTCTTGTCACCAAAAAAAAAAAGGGGGTTTATCTGCAGTCGATGAAAGAACTACAATACGATTGAGCTCTACAGAGTCCAACAAAGCAATCTTGTCCTAAACTATTTTAGTATAATGAAGAAATACAAGGTGGAGCCACTCCATTGATGGATCGATCCAAAAATGTTCTTTATACTAGATCATATCGATCACGTCACAAAACTCAATTTTTTCCAACAATTTAATGGCATTGGCATCTCTCGTAAAAGGCTAAAATATTGTTTATTGCACCGTCCATAACTGTACCATAAGCAAAACAAGCACTAAAAGCCTGAAACTATGAGCAGTATGCATATAGCAGAAATCCCAATATCACAGCCTAACATAAGCCCACCAAAGGCAGCAAATATCCAACATGCTACAACATAAACAGTCATTTTCGATCTGTAAGGCTGCCCAGAACCGGGTGGCTCAGCGCTCGTCATCTTTTCCTCTACTAAATTTCGCTCAAACCTAAATTTTCAAACAAAACAATGGGAGAGTATCCGTGTGTTTATCTGATTCTTGGGATGTAAATATATATTCACACCACATTTTTTAATAACTAAACCACATTTTAATTACATGACAGGGTCATTATACCTTTATACATGATCACGTTTATGCCTCAAATATTTTTTCCATTGCATTATTATTTTCTAATTAACATAAATTGTTCTTGATTAGGGTTTCTCTCCAAATTTTTCTTCAATGTAGTGTAAAAAGACTTATTTTTTTTTCATTTTATTTTTAAATAAGTAAAACAAATAATAACGCAAAAAAATGCAATTAAATATTTGACCCTCACTATTAAGCATGTTAACAGTGGACGAAAATCATGATCAAGGACAAAAATTTCTGATCAACGACATGTTAAAAAATAAGCATGTGATGAAGAAAAATTAAGGATATAAGTATGATAATGAATAAAGATTAAAGACATTTAATATAATTAAAATATGGTATATTTATAATAATAAAAAAATGGTGTGAATAGAACCACCCTTTTAACTTTTCTTTTTTAAAAATCAGTAGAGTCAACCAATATGCCTTTAAAAAATATTAGAACAAATAATTTGTGAAAGGTAAAGAAGAAAATTATCATCTTTTTATTCCCTTTGAAGTTGGGCTTGTTTCTTTTATAAATTATTAGTCCGCTCAATTTGAACCATTTATTGATAAGTTCAGATTACTATGTGAAATGCACAGATTTTATATATTTGTGTGTGGGAGGTTAATAATGTTCTATATTTTCTCTGAATTGATTTTGAGAAAATTTTGTCCAGTGAAATTTAAATTATTGAGTATTTAAGATATTTTTCATTTATTTATAAACCCTAATATGAATGTAAGTGCCACTTCCACCAACGCAAACTATCCATTCTTGTTTGCATACCCTATTTTCTCTATGATGTAGGATAACTAGTTTTGGAGTTTGAGGAAGTGCTGTACAAAAAATTGGCAAAGAAAAATCGCGTCAAGGGTAATTTTGTCATTTGTCGCGACGGTGTCGGAATGTGCTGAAATTTGGCAGGTTGATTGGAAACGGCCCGAAAAGTTGGACTCGGGGATCTCGTGATTTTAGCCAAATTCACTTGTTTAGGGTCCCGAATGATCAATTTTCGTATTTCCCGTTTTAGATTTTCGCTATTTTTGGAACGATTTCATTTTCTATATTTTTAGGATTTCTTGTAATGCCTATTTAAAAGCTTTTGGGCGTTTTTCCGTCATTATTGATTTGAATAAAATTTCGTTCTTGGAGAATTTCAGTTTTCTTGTTTTCAAGATTTACGCTAGTAAATCTTGTTACTTCCGTTCTGCGTCACTCTAACACTTATCTCTTTCTGATGATGATTTAATAAACTCTAATGATGGCTACCTATTTATTAAAAAAAAAAAAAAAGGGCCAAATTGAAATTAGAAGTATGAAATCTCTAAACTATCTTGAATGAAATTTTGGTTAATGTAGAGGTAATAATTAGATTTCACAATTTAGCATTCTTGCCCGAAATTTGACGCTGGAAAACTGGTAGGGATTAGTTCGACCGGATCCTTCAACTTACTTCTTGTAGCATACTTGTAAAGTTCGCCCAAAACTTTTTTTTTTTTGTTAAAATAAATTGAGTGGTATACATTTATGGGCAATGTTGTGGCCGTGTTTTATTGTTGGTGGAATGTGTCTGTGCTGGAAATCGGAATCCCATTGCGTTGGACCAATGCTATGCGTTTTGACAGGAAATAATGCATCCATTTCTCTGTGTAGTTTGTGGGGTTACACAAGTCTGTATATGAATTTGAGCTTATAACTGTTTGTTGTTTATTGTATTTTCGACAGTTTGGGTACTCTGTGGAATCAGGTGGTCGAACTGCACTTGAAATCTCTTGATGGTGTAAATATCAGTCGATATTCAAAATTATCGTGCTCGGAATAAAATTGTTAAATTGATTGTATGATTTTTGAGACGAGAAAATTTCGAAATTAAATTTAAATTGGTGAGTTTTATAGTCGAGCTGTATTTAAAATGTTGAAATGTATGGATAATTGTCGAGATTTGCGAGTAGATACAACGTAATACAAATTGTCGATCTGAATTATAGTTGTTGAATTATATCTATAATCATGGATGACTGGTGACATAATGCCGAGTTGTACCTAATGTGGAATGATGTAATGAAATAAATCATGCCGAGGGTAAGGGGGGCAAAAAAGCTCGTGGGCTCGCACAGCTCGGGCTCGGCTCGGAAAAAGCCCGAGCCAAGCTCGGCTCGGGCTCGGGCTCGGGCTCGGTGGCACCGAGCCAAAGCTCGAGCCGAGCCACATTTAGTTGCCATGGCCTGAGCCCGGGCCGGCCCGTGAAATTAAAAAATAAAAAAATAAATTTTTAAAAAAAAAAAAAAATCTGCCTGCTACCTAGCTGCCTGTAGCAGGCAGCTAGAATCTGCCTGTAGCCGGGCAGATTCTGCCGGCTATAGGCAGATCAATGCAGAGTCACGGACTATCACTATGAGACTATTAAATAAACCATGTGTTGAAGAATCAAATCACAAATAGTCTGTGTACCAAATACCAATGACAGTTAGACGTTAGCGTGCACGCAAAATTTTTTTTTTTTAAAATTTTAAAAATTGAATATATTTTTTTTATCTATAAATACGAGAAAATTTTTATAATTTCATATCACTCTTCAATCGCTTAACTCTTTGTGCAATATTCAATATTCTACTCTTCAATTATTTAACTATTATTTTCAATTTACTCATTTTACTATATTCTTTACTACAATATTCTGTATTCTCCTCTTCTATTTTTTTTTACACATTTGACTATATTCTTCACTACAATTTTCCTCTATTATAATACTTACACATGAATTTTACCAGTGATGAAATTAATCAGTTTAAAGATAGTTCGAGTACTCCATCGGGGAACGATGCATCTCAAAATATTCCAATTAATTTGGAAGATATCGAAGAGGAGGAAGTAGTCGAGGTTAAAAGGTTGAAAAAAGAGTCTGCTGATTGTTGGCAACATATGACTCGTAAAAAAGTTGGGGTTCAAAATTGAGTTGATATTTGGAAAGCATGTTGCAATTATTGTGGTAAAAAACTTAGTTGGAAGCCCAGTTCGAGTACATCGCATTTAAATATACACATTTTACGAAGTTGCAAAGCGAAACCAGTCGGTCTTGACCCGAAACAGACCGAACTAACATTTACCGGTTCCGGTTCCACTCTATCCACTTTTGTGTATTCACAGGAAAGATTTCGTGAAGGAATGGCCGCATACGTCGCTGCAGCAGAGATGCCGCTAATGATGATCGAGTCGGAACACTTTACTCGTCTTGTGTAGAAATATCTCCAGTCCAGGTATAATTCTTATTGTAGAAATACTCTTCGTTCGGATGCTATAAAATTATATAACAGAAGAAAACAAACTGCTATTGAAAGTCTAAAAACTTTTGATTGTGTTATATCATTTACCTCTGATTTATGGATCGATATTAATAAAAAAGGATATCTTGCTGCTACAGCTCATTACATTGATCACCTATGGATTACGCATAAAAAAATAATTGCATTCAGATGTGTAGAATATCCTCATAATGCGACTAATATATACATGGTTTTAAAAGATATTATACAAGAATATGGTATGCAAGAAATGGTTCGAAGTTTTACTTTTGATAATGCTAGTGAAAAATTTATTGATGATTTGAACCCTAAATTTGGAGGTTTATTTTTTCATCAACGTTGTGTATGTCACATTATTAATTTGATTGTAAAAGATGGATTGGAATATATAAAATCACCTTTAGATAAAATTAGGCAATCAATTAATTTTATAACTATATCAATGTATTATAATGGTAGACATACATATGGACCCGAACATAATTTAGAAGATTGGGAATGGTCTCTTGCATTTCAAGTGAAAAATTTCTTAAAACATTTTTTCGATGCCACGAAAGAGTGTAGCGGTGTTTATTATCATACATCTTCAATTGTTTTACAACATTTTTTCTATATTGCACAAGCATTTAAAAAACATAGGAGTTTGACAATTTTTGTTAACGTAATTTATTCTATGGAGGCAAAATTTCGTAAATATTGGGAAGAGATACCATCTTTATTTTTATTAGCTTCAGTGATGGACCCTTGACTTAATTTAACTGGCACAAAAGCTACTATAAAAGGGGATTTCAAATTTCATGAATATAGAATTATCACATGTGCATATAGAATCTATGTTATGTGAAATGTATAACTATTACGCTGAAAAAAATGGTTAGTGTAGTTCTACTACTCAAAGTTCTTTTTCAAAAAATACATCAACAAATGCAGAAAAATTTTGGAATTTTTTAGAGACCAATACTAGTGTTCCCTCATTTAATTCTAGTTCGTCAATATCTAGAGCAATAGATGTCAGTGGTACAGATCTTGAAATTCCCTCTGAATTAGCTAGGTATATGTGCGTGGACGTTCGTAGTATGTTACAACCAGAACAATTAAAGGAATTTAATCTTTTATCATGGTGGAGGCGTAACGAAAGGCAATATCCAATTGTATCAAAAATTGTTCGCGATCTACTAACACCTCCGGTGTCTACGGTAGCATCGGAGGCTGCATTTAGTTTAGGTGGTCGAGTTTTATGTGACGAAAGATCAAGACTAAAAGAAGATATATTGGAGGCTTTAATATGTTTGAAGGATTGGGAATGTGCGGAATTACGCCTTCAAGAACAAGTTGATAGCATAATGGCCGAAGAGTTACAGCAAATTCAAGCATCTATGATATTGTAAGTTTTTAAATTGATTAGTTTAAAATAAATGTAATTTTTAAATTTTTTTTGTATCAAGAAAAATTGTACACGAAAGTCGAAATATTTTATTCGTGTACATTTTTAACTCCGGCTACGATAATTGTAGCCGGTCCCAAGCCCGGATAAAGGAGGAGGGCTTACAATGTAAACTTTACATTTTAAAAATTTATTTAATTTATAACACGTAAAAAAAAAACCTGAGCCGGCTCGGCCCGCCAAGGCTCGGGACGAAAGCTCGGGCCGAGCCTCATTTTTTTTGCTCGGGCTCGGCTCGAGCCTAAAAAAGCTCGGTCCAAAAAAGCTCGGGCTCGGTACGAGCTTTTTTTTTTTGCTCGGGTTCGGCTCGGCTCATTGTCACCCCTAGCCGAGGGGAATATAAAATGAGTAATGTTTTGTAGCCCCATTGAGGTTACAACCTCAGTCTAGATGACCCTAAATGATAGGTAAAATTGAATAACATATAATTTAATGTCATATTAACGCCACCTAAATTGAGGTTGTAACCTCAGTGGGATTAAATAACATTTTTATATAAAATAGATAGATGCTTATCGTGTTTTGGAGTACGGGAGTGCACTATTAAAATCGAGGTGAAGTCCTACGATGTGATATAAATTATGAGATTGTAACAAATAATGGGGAAGCAAAGAATCCAAAGACATTGCAACAACGGCAAAGGCATATTTGTTTCTGAAATGCTTGGGAAGTTTAATAGCTGTAAGAGTCGTAGGCATGAGTACAAGCTGGGGTTGGTTGTGATTAAAAAGGACGTTGGCGTATTTAGAGCTCTCGAAAGGATAAATTGTATCTAATAGATTTTTAGCGTTGATAATTCTGTGGACAAAATGACTAATTTGTAACGTGTTGTAAGAGTTAATGATCTAGGGTGCAATTTGTACAAATTAGGAAATTGGGTCTAGAGTTCGAGCATAAAAAGAGGAGAAATACGGCGCCGCATTTTCACTAGCTTCTCACCCAGTTGGTGCTCGAGTGACAAAAAAAGAATGCATGTCACCCGCCTGTCGTCGAGCTATCGCTCGAGCAACAGTGCGTCGTTCACCTATCAGTGAGCCAGGTCGATCCGAAAAACCTTATTTTGCTATTTTGAAGTATTTTTTCCGGCTCATTCAACCTAATTACCCTCTCCTATAAATACCCAAGCCTATGCACAAAAATTGGCGTGGTTGTTCATTATGCCTATTCTCTAAACATATTTACATGATTCTTTGAAGATCCAAGAGCATATTCATACATTGATTCCATCTTTTCTTCTTGAGATCATACGACCACATATTTGAAAAAATATCAAACTTATTGAATCCGAAACACCACATACTTCCTATTGGTCATAGGAATGTACTCTCTTAGTTGAATCTCAGAAGTTTCTTGAAGTTGAGATGTTGGACTACAAGTGCAGAAAGAGCACAAGACCTTGGAGCGGGTTCTTGAGATTTCACTGTGAAGAGACAATTGTAGAAGACTTTGAGCAAACCTTGGAGTTAGCAGGAAATAGATCGGGAAGTCTAATGGAGTTGGTTAGATAGCAACATCTGACTGTAACTCACTCCATATTATCTATAGTAGAGGTAACTTGCTAGGTCCAAAAGTTTTTATCTAGTTGGGTTTTTCTATCATCAATATTAGGTTATTTGCTGCTTTCTTTATTATTGCGGCAATTCAGCATAGGATAATTGAATTTATGTACTTAATCATTTAGAAATAATTAAAAGTGACTTGTTGCTTTTAATTGATTAATTCCGCACGTAAGGTAAAAACTAAAAACAGATAAGTAATTATCATTCGATAACTTAAAAGCCATTAAATTGGTAATCCATGAACTGTTAAGTGATATCCAGTGCGATACCCGATTTTTCAATACACAATGGTAGATAGTTTAGATGTTTTCTACGAGTACCCATGGGGATAAATATACTAAGATACTCTTAAAAGGCAAATTAAGGGTAAACCTTCTTGCAAATTCTAACATTTTTCAATCGAAGGACAATTTTTGACTAAAATAAATGTAGCAAACTGTCTTTCTTCTCTTTACGAACCCTTTGTGGGGCAAATTACATAAAAAAACTAAAAAAAATTGAAATTCTATATTTCGCATGGGAGCAACAGCTAGCTATGTCAACGAGTCGAGCTGAGCTGAAAAAAAAGCTCGAGCCGAGCTCGAGCTTTTTTGGTTCGAGTTTTTTTGGGTTCGAGCCGAGCGGAACTTAGTAAAAAAAAATGAGACTCGACCCGAGCTTTTGACCAGGGCCTTAGCAAGCCGAGCCGGCTCCATTTTTTTTCCTTTTTTATATATATAAAAAAATATACATTGGCTACATTTGCAGGCAACTAAAATAGCTGCCTACAAAGGCAGCCAATTTTTAAAAAAAATTAAATTTTTTTTCAATGGGGCAGGTAGCCCTGGTGTCACGGGCTGCAGTTTTGCTTAAGCCCCGTGTTGTAAATATTTATTTAATTCGTAAAATAGCTAGAAAATAGAAAAGAAAAAGTATGATTCTAGAGCCAAATGATGTCTACTCCCGTCATTTGGATTTTTGTTTCGAAATCTATTATAGGGGGTATTGGTCTTTCAAATATTTTCAAGCTTACTAGTGTTTTCCCCTACACTAGCTATTGTAATTTCCTGGTTTCGTCTATTGTAATGTTCAATTTTTTAGCAATCAATGATCAAGTTATTTCCAATGCATTTCAACTTCATGTTACAAGCTTTCTTTAAATTGTGATCAAATTTTACTTTCGTCCCGACACGACCGAGAGAATGCGGAGCAGACTACCCGTAAAAGTTGGTATGAGAGCTGCGACTCAAGATCTCGTTAAGAAAGCTATGGAAACCGATTCAAATTCCTCGAACACCATGGAGGTGGTAGATGTTCAAAAGAGGAATACCAGACAGCGTTTGGAGGCGCTTGAGGTGACAACACTAGGTTGTGTTTTGCCATGGAGAACCTCGGGGATAAGGCCGAGGCGGCACAGACGAAAAATCGGAAATTACGCATCCAACTGGATGAATGCCAAAAGGCATGCGTAGCTATGACTAAAGCTATTGCTATCATACCTGAGTTGCAGGATGAGATGGGAGCGTTGAGAACTCAGTTACTAGTTCTTCAACGCGCGATTGGCAACGGACAAGCCATCGCACATGAGCTGGTGCATAAGCTCAGAATTCCAGAACAGTGTACCTACGGAGGTGCACGCAATGCTAAAGAAGTTGAGAACTTCTTGTTCGATATGGAAAAATACTTTCTTGCGGCTTCGATCAAGGACAAAGCGAGAAAGGTCACAACAGCTACCATGTATCTAGGTGGAGATGCAAAGCTATGGTGGCGAACGAAGTACGTGGATATTCAGGCCAACAGGGTCCGAATTGATTCTTGGGATCTTCTCAAGGAAGCTATCAGATCTCAGTTTTTCCCAGAGAATGTGGAATACGAGGCACGTCGGGCCTTACGAGAACTGAAACACACAAGCTCCGTTAGGGAGTATGTGAAGGCCTTCTCGGGGCATATGCTGAATATCAGAGATATGTCAGAGAAGGATAAACTATTCACCTTCATGGAAGGGTTAAAACCGTGGATGCGCATGGAACTTCAGAGACAGAAGGTCACTGATTTAAGCTTGGCTATGAGAGCTGCCGAATGTGCAAGTGACTATCAACCCGAGTCGAGAGAGGATCGACCTTCGGGAAATAGTCAATCTGTTGAAGGTGGAAGGAGACCTTACAGACCCAACTCGAACTCAAATGGGGGAGAGTGTTACTCTCAGAATAGGGGAGGACCTTATCAAGGCAACCGCCAGAATAACTCACAGGGAAACTATCAAAATAGCCGTCAAGGAAACTATAACGGCAGTTCTAGTAATGACTGGAATCATGGAAAGACGAAGGATGGTAGATCTGATGTCGCTCTTAGATTAAAATGCTTTCTATATGAAGGACCTCACCGGGTGGCGGAGTATCCTCAGAAACGGATGGTGAATGCATACTGTCAACTAGCAACTGGGGGCTCAAATTCGAAGCAAAATACCCCACAAGCTAGCGTCGAGGTGACACTGACTCCGAAGGGGACGAGGATGTAATTGGTGCATTCTCGCACCGAACTACTAAAATGGATAGAGTTCCCTTGAAAAAGTCGAAGATCGAAGAATCGAAGGCTCGCACTTGTAAGGCTAAATGCCTAATGTACATTGATGTGAGGATCAATGGAAAGCCAATCAGGGCTATGGTGGACACCGGTGCCACGCACAACTACCTCGCAAGTTCCAAAGTAGAGCGGCTCGGACTTGTTCTGGAGAGAGGTAAGGGGAAAGTCAAAGCGATCAACTCCGCTACTCAACCAATAGCGGGAATAGCACAATCCGTGCTGATCAAGGTAGGTCCATTCGAAGGAAGGACAAATTTGTCGGTAGTTCAGATGGATGATTTCAAGCTGATTCTCGGATTGGATTATCTTCGGGATATAAAGACAGCAGTGTTGCCGCATTCTGACTCATTAATAATGATGGGGAGCAAACCATTCATTATTCCCACAGGTTGGGAAAAATGGCGAGAAAAGCGTCTCGACCATGCAATATAGTATGGGTTTCAAGAGGAATGAACCCTCATTTTTGTGCTCTCTTCAAGTAGAGGATATCGAAGAAACAATTGGCTATATTCCAACTCCTATCACAAGGCCTAAGGAAGTTGAAGACATCATGCCAGATGAGTTACCGAGAAAATTGCTAACGAAGAGGGCAATTGATTGCGAGATTGCACTTGTTCTGGGTGCCAAACCTCTCACCAAGGTAACATGCCGTATGGCTCAGCCGGAGCTTGAAGAGCTTCGGAAGCAAGAGGGAAAAGTGTTGGGAAGTGGGACTATCGTGGAGTACACTTTCGCACTACTACAACATGCTTACTACTGGCCTTAAAAGGGGGACGACATTGCAAGTTATGAGAAAACTTCTTTTGTTCGTCAGCTAGATGTGGCAGACCAACAGAAGAAGGCAGGCTTACTGGAGCCTCCTTCCATCTCGAATAGGTCAGTCGAGAGTGGATCGATGGACTACATTGGTAGATTGTCAAGAGTTGGAGACTTTGGCACTATCATCATCGGGATAGACCGATTATCTAAAGATGCATCTTTCACCACAGCGCCCAAGTATGTATCAGCCGAAGAGACAGCTCAACTCTTTTTCAATCATATTGTCAAATACTGGGGATCGCCTACCGTCAATGATCGAGATTCTTGATTTATTAGCATATTTTAGACCGAGTTGTTCAAACTTCTTGGTCCAACTTTGAGCATGAATTCTAGTATTCACCGAAGATCAGACGGACAGACAGAGCAGTTCAATTATATACTGGAAGACTATTTTTAGCACTTGATCTCTGCTTCGCATGAAATTTGGGTGAAACTTCCGAATGTGGCTCAGATGTGTTTCAATGTTCAAAAGAGCTCTTTCCCCAATGAGAGTCCTTTTGAAATTACTACTAGCCAGCAACTGTTACTCCTCCATACTGCAGATACCGATCAGAAACAGAACAAGAAGTCTGCAGATTTGAAGCAACCAGTTCTTAAAGTGAAACAATCAGAAATGAAAGTTGCTGAAAAGATTATTGGCTATCAAATTACTCGAGCTTCTAGGAAACATCTTCAAGAGTACTTGGTCAAATGGAGTGGATGCAACAGCGAGAAGAATACTCAATGGCTCCGAGGATATCGCCAAAACAAATGGGGGAGAATGTCACGGGCTGCAGCTTTGCTTAAGCCCCGTGTTGTAAATATTTATTTAATTCGTAAAATAGCTAGAAAATAGAAAAGAAAAAGTATGATTCTAGAGCCAAATGATGTCTACTCCCGTCATTTGGATTTTTGTTCCGAAGTCTATTATAGGGGGTATTGGTCTTTCAAATTTTCAAGCTTACTAATGTTTTCCCCCTGCACTAGCCATTGTAATTTCCTGCTTTCGTCTATTGTAATGTTCAGCTTTTTAGCAATCAATGATCAAGTTATTTCCAATGCATTTCAATTTCATGTTGCAAGCTTTCTTTAAATTGTGATCAAATTTTACTTTCGTCCCGACGCGACCGAGAGAAGGCGGAAGGTAGTCTAGCGGAGCAGACTACTGTCGTACGATATCCCCTTTCTGTGCTAAGAAAAGGTTACCCGTGAAACCGGCCATGAGCCAGCTCGGGCTCGAGCTTTTTACGGGCCGAGTCCGAGCCTGAGCCTATGAGTCGCCGAACTTTTTTGACATCCTTAGCAGCAGCCCCGCTGACGCCACTATAAATCCTAGGGTTGGACAAAACTATCGAACCGAATCGAACCAATCAATTCTTCATAAGTTAAATATTCGAACGGCTATCTGAATCAAGAACCGATGTGTTTGAGTCGGTTCTCGCCCAAGAACCGAATAAAAATCGAAACTAAATAATTTTATTTTTATTTTTATTTTTTATATTGAATTAATTAAAGTTTTTTAATTTTTTCTAAATAAATTAGCAAATTAATCTAACAAACCAGTCAAGTCCGGCCAAATTAATTTTTTGTTAGCCCAACATTTAGGCCTTATCATTCCAATTTCATTTGGTAAGTAATAAGCACACTCCCATATAAACTCAAATCATTTGATAATTTTAAAATCTACACAGTACATCCTCATTCCCAAATCAATTTTGAAACTCCTTCATTTCATCGGCGGCAGAATTGTTGATATTGATCATCGATATTTTAATATTAGTATCTACTTTTTGGTATTTGTATACATTGAATTAATCTTATTGGGGCTTGTTATTTATATGTTTTTAAATTGAGCTACGTTAATTTGTAAAAATTACGAATGAATATGTCATTAGTTGTATTTATGTAGTGTTACTATAAATGTTAATAAAAAATTAATTATAGTACGGAACTGAACATAATGGAACGGAACCGAACCAACCCGAATGGTTCAATAATTATATTTGGACCTGACGGTTCCATTTATTACATATTCGAAAATTTTGCGTCGGTTCGATTCTCTTCAAAATCGAATCGAACCGACCCATGTTCAGCTCTAGTAAATCCGTCATTGCTTTGGCTCCTAAGCTTGCCAAAAAAAAAAAAACCTAAAATGGGGCAAAATTCTGTCAAACATCAATTAATAAAATCGACAGTTAGGACTCGGTTTGTGTTTCGATTTTCTATTTTAAGTCTTGAATTTATTTTTTGTTTTTTAATTTCTAGGGTCTGTTTTAAGATTTCTAAAAACACGTTTGATTTGTTATTTTGAAAAATTATTTCTCAAAATAAAAGAAAAAACTAAAAAATAAATTTGATTTTAAATTTTGAAAAATTGTTTTATTATATTACATTCCATTAAATTTGATTATTCAATAAAAAAGAACAGTTTTACGTTAATATATTATCAAGTATTATATACATTTTAAAGTTAGTGAATCTTATAATATTTTTTCTTACTAAAAATTTTAAACAATAAATTCATTTAAAAATATAGAAAATAAAAATAAATACTAACACATGGACTTAAAATATTTTTGCCGTGTTCATTTAATTTTTTTTATGTAAATAATCATTAAAGAGCTAGAACTATTTTTATTTTTTATTTTTATAGAGATTTTTATAATCTTTATTTTTTCAGAATTTTAATTTTAATTTTTCAAATTTATATATTTTTTTATAATTTTTATAATTTTTAATGGATTTAATATTTTTTTTAAATCTTATTTAAATAAATTTTTATTGAAACGCTTGTTTTCTATGTTTGAAGTGTTTTCAAGATTTTCACTGAAAATGTTCAAAATATCAAAAATACATTTTGAGTTTTATGTTATAAATTTATTATTATTTTCGCAAATGCATTATCAAGAATAACAGACTAAATTTTTGAGGTCAAGAATACCAATTGGCCAAATCAACCAAACTATTAATGCTTTGTGGATATCATTTTTAGTACTACTAATCTATTGTCCGTGCAATGCACGGGCAATGTGATTACTGAGGCAAGATTAACGTTTTAAAAATATATATTTTTGTCCCTTTTTTTTAGCATTTTCTTAAGTATTAAATGCATAATATAATTTTTTTGATACTTAACAATTAATTATTTGGATGAGATGTAGTAAAATTATGTGATAAAAAAATAAAAGCTCAAGTTTCAAGTATATGTTATTTTAAAAAGGAAATAAAATAATAAGACTGAATAAGATATAACATTGAATTTTACAATACAAAAAAATGGCAAAATTGTAGTTCAAACAAAGAATGTTTTCTGATGAAGCTTAAAACTTTAAGCAACTCCACATTTTGGGGGTATTATATATGGCTTAAAATAGTAAATGAACTTCTCTATTTATTTTCCGCGTACTCTACGGAGACACTATTTGTGTAAAATGCCATATGATAATATTAAAATATTTTGACAGATTACAAATTGTAAGAATACAATAATCATGGATGCCTTCGAGAAGATGGAACTCTTGCTAATAACAGAAAATATGTGTTCAATCATATAACAAAATGTCAATGAATATATTCGACTAAAATAATGGAAAATATTATTAACAAGCTAATTCATACCTGTGAAATATACAGACGCAGTAGAGAATTGATTTGAACTTTTCAATAACATGAATAGAATTTTCAATAACCTGTATATATAAAATAAAAAATACTATTTTATATATATATTATACAAAATAAATTATGAAAATAGTGAATGGCAGAAAATTTTAATAATGTTTCAAATATCATAAAATATACCTGTGAGAAGTTTGTTCTATAAATGTATGAAGGAAAGAATTTCCTTATAGACAACATTTTCAGTACATGAGTTGTGCGAAGTATCTGTGGTTGATGGTTTCAGTAAAACTTTTAGAGATTTGCTTGTTTTTACTCTTGATAACGCTACATATAACTGACCATGGCAGAAAACTGGTTCTAGAAGATACAAACGGCAAAATCAAGTGTTTGACCTTGGGCTTTATTTATTGTCATTGCAAAACATGGCCTAATTGGAAATTGAGTCCTTTTAAATGGAATTGTGGTTCGATCAGATTTAAGGGGTATAAAAGGGATTCTCGGTAAGAAAACATGTTTTCCACAATATTCGCCGGTAGTGATTTCAGCAAGAATAACATTTCTCTCAAATTTTCGACAAGTAAGACGTATTCCATTGCATAATCTTTCAGAAGGATTAATATTCCGTAATAACATTACGGGACAATTTACTTTAAGGTTCAATTCATGAGGTGGAATACCATTTGGTGTCAAAGTATTCAAGAAATCTTCTTGCACGCTCTATTCTGATTTCTCAATTGTTTTATCAAAACTATAGTATGTGAAAATTTGACCAGGAATTTGTTCAAGCATGAGTTTGTTAATATAATCAACATATTCATTTGTAGGCGTAAGAATAACACGGTTTACCATGGTATATAAATGATCAACATACGCTTCTATATTTGGAAAAACACAGTGTATCAAGGTTTTCAAAGACGTGATTTCAACTTCGAATGGTAAAATTATAATATTTGGAAGCTTAATACACTTACAAGTATGTTCTTGTTCTGTTCCATTTTCAATTCTAAGTAAGTAATTGCAGAACGTGGAATCGAATTTTGCTTTCATATTTTCAACTAATGGTAGATGTACATATAAAGGCCATAAATATGAGAAAACCAAGCTAACTTTCATTATGTCTTCCTTTTTTCCTTTCGGTATAACTGGTAAAACCTATCGAAAATCTCCTCCAAGAACGATTACTTTTCCACCAAAAGGCAAGTTACAATCAGTAATATCTCTAAGCATTTTATCTATAGCTTCAATAGCACAACGATTTACCATATGTGCTTCATTCCAAATTATTAGCCTAGACATTTTCAACAAAGTTCCCAAAGCCGATTGTTTGCTAATAGAGCAGTGACTTCTCCTACTGTTTTCAAAGGAATTTTAAATCTTGAATGTGTTGTTCGACCTCCAGGTAATAAAGAAGCAACTACTCCAGATGTTGCTGTTGCCAAAGCAATTAAATTTCGACATCTTACATCAGCTAATAATGCTTTATATAAAAAAGTTTTACCTGTTCCTCCTGGACCATCGATGAAAAAAGCACCGCTTGATTCATATTCTACTTTTTCCATAATTGTATCATATGCAAATTGTTGTTCTTTATTTAAAGTTGCAGTACAAGTAGAACTTCCTTGAATATCCAAAATAGTTGTTTCATCTGCAACCATTCTTGTTAGTCTTTCATCTTCATCTATATTTACATTAAACGACACGATTCCATAATTATTTATATTTTTACCCAAGGATTCTAAAATAGAACTTATATCCTCCAGAGCTCGTATTTCAGCAACTTCAACAGGTATATTTTGATGTACATAATCATCCATCATATAAGATTTAAATTTATCCCACAGTAATTTTGGATTATTAGGATTGCACAGTATAAGAAGTGTATCAAGAAGCCGTATTAAAGAACAAGGCATTTCGTAAATAATAGCTTCGGATAGACATTCTTCACAACGATTGTCTTCACTTAATAAACCATGTAAAAGTGCTGCTTCTCGAAATGTATTAACAATTGTTCCATTGAAACTTCTTATATTGTCAAATGATGTTGGTCATCTAATATGGTTAAAAAGAATGCGAAGGAAATATCGTTCTCCTTCAGATGGATTCGCTGAGACAATTCGTCCTATAACAATCTGTTTCTTTCTAGGAGTCCAAATTTTTTTATTTGTATTCCATACAAAATATGTTGGGATGTCTCGATACAAAAGCGTTTGAGCAAATTCGTTTGCTTTATTTAATCGAAAAAATTCAGTTAACATTGTTTGTTTTTTTTTTGTATTTTCATTCTCAATAATAGTAGATAAATTATCCGTATTTTTGTATGTAACTTGTTGATGATCTTCGATATGAAATTGTAAAGAATAAACAATTGGATAGATTTCTGACAAATTGAATGAAAAAATCCTCCACATAGCCTCAGGTGGAGATATCCATCTAGCATATTGATAAGCTGATATTTCATCAATATCTTTTTCTTTTTCATTTTTGCTAACGAAAAAATTAATACGATCATGTCCTTTCTATACATATTTGTACAAATATTTTACATCTTTAATAGAAAAACATATTTCAACGTTGATATGACAGTCAATTTTTGCACTTAAATAAGAATTATATGGTACAACCCATTGATTGTCTAACATTTGACCTCTAACTTTAATATTAATACCATTATTACGTCGTCTATACAATGGGTATGAACTATCTCCAAATATAGTACTATTACAATAATCTCTCGGATATTTATTCTTATAACCACTATTTGTCACCATGCATACATTTTTGGGATTAAGATTTTCACAAGGGCCATGCATATTATGCTTTACAATAACTGAATAAAGATGAGGGTACTTATTTTTATCAGGAATTTTACAAGAGACTATCCTATCAACTTGTTGAGCAGAAGAAATCTAATGACCACGGTTAAAAATCATTAATAGATGTGCGTGAGGAAGCCCTTTTTTTAGAAATTCAATCATATATATATGAGCAACAACATGACCAAAAATATTGTTTTTGTACAAATCATTTTTAAGCTCTTCCAATTTTACTCTAAATACACGTACAATTAAATCCGGTCGATTTTGAATCTCATCATTATGTTTCAATTCTAGCTTAATTTCTTGCCAATTCTGATTACATGTTATAGTTAAGAATATATCTGATTTTCCATAACGTTGAACAAGATCCATAACATCTAAGTATCTCCTCAGCATATCTCTAGATCCACAAGTAAAGGATTGTGGTAAAATAAATTTCTTTCCAATTTTGTACCCTCTTGTTTCTCCGCATTCGATGCTATCTACAATACCTTGATAAAGTTCAGCACGAATTTGTTTTTGGTTATTACGAAAGTAATCTAATCTGGTTGTTTCAATTTTAACATACATGTCTACAACATATTGCTGAAAAAGTCTACCAGTGTGAAGCAACACGAACTTACCAGTAGGCTTAATTTGTAGCTTGTATGCATAATATTCATGACATGAAACTTGAGACCGTTTCTTCATTTTATGAAGCACTGCATGAGGAAAACTGAAACAATTTTTATTTGTAACTAAAACATCTATATTTGTAAAATTAGAAAACATATGAGAAAATATATGAGCAAACATTCAGCTTCTTTTTCAATCATTTGAGCTGCAGAATCTATTGTTTTAGGAACAGTAACATGGTCAACCAAATTCTCAGGTTGAGAAGATGTGGGTTTATATCTTCGAATGCCCTCATGCCAGCCAGATTCACCAAATGGAAAAAGTAAAGGATATTGTAAAGGATTATAACAACCATAATAATAATGAATCCTATGCGAATCACCAGAATGACCATATATAGTAATATCAAGAATATGATTATTTGCATTCTCATCATCATCAACCCATACATCAGCTACTTGAGACGTTGAAGGAGTATTGAAAACTCTTTGATCGAGTCCGGGGTGACATCTTATTTGTATTCGATGGTCAGACAAATTCGTTATATTACTTAAAGACCTAAATCTACTATATGAATTTTCTTTTAAGATCTCACTGAGACGAATTAAAGTAGATTCTTCTAAATTTGCAGAAATTTTGATACGATTAGGTATTTCATTATCTGTATCATAAAAATATAATTACATATAATTTGGCACATTATTTTCTGGCATAAGTTGATTTATATAATGATATATCTGTCACTGAACTCTGAATGTGTAAATACCTCGGTATGCTTTAAAGAGCTCCTTGTCGTACTTCACGCCAAATGAAGTGAATGCGAAGTGGTTATTATATCCGCGTGAAAGTTTTTTGAATTCCATACATATAGGTTCTTTAGAAATAAAGAAATCGTACAATTCTTTTGGTGAATCATGTGTACAAAGTTTTACTTTTTCATCACAACAACAAAAACCTTTTATTTCTTTATGAAGTTTTTGTACGCCGCAATACTTACAATAGTTGCATGTTGGTAACACATATGCAGTAGTTGGTATATTCAAAAGGTTAAAATTTCCACATAATTCATAATCAAAAACATTAGTTGATTCTTCATTCGAAGTGGAACCCTCAGAATAAGAATGTATTATAGATTCATGCACATAAGCAACACTAAAATTATTATTTTGAGATAACATAGGATCATTTATCCTTTTACAATGATCAATACTTATGGTTTGAACTCGATTCCTCCTATCCGCTTGCCTTCGATTTTGTTGTTGGTGAATGAAAGCATTATATGATTTACATGTGCTTTCGGAAATACTTTCAAGATTAGTAAACTTAGGCTCTTCATTACCAGTTTGTAGAGAATTCATGAGAACAATAAATATACCACCTATCTGAATAATAAAATAGAAAATATTTTATTAGTCAAACAACTAACAAATAATAATAATAATACTAACTGTAGCACAATGCGAAATAAAATTGATGAATAAAAGTCATAAAACTCTAGTATATAATATTTATAAAATGCATAAATTTAAAGTCAAGTAACGAAATTGTAAGATTTAATTCAATAGTAATTAATATTGAAGTCCCTGACTCAAATATTAATGAAATGAAATCTGAAGAAAATGAAAAATATTTTTTATATGCTATTATTAACAAGTAAAGACTAATTAAACATTATCGAATAAAACTAAATTTCTAGAAGAGAAGAAATTATTACATTTTTACCCGAGCAAAATGAAGAGAAGAAAATTCGAGAGATGGATAGCAGTCAGACCTTGCACAATTTTAACGAACAAAAATAAGATTAAAGTAAAAATATGTACAAAAAGTTGGAGCCAATTTTTTGTCTACTAATGAGAATAGTAAAGTCTATCTCACTACCTCAGGAACAATAAGAAATTAAGTGTGTGAATTTAATTAAAGTTGAAAATTTTAATATTTTTAATTTGACAACGATATCTTACAACCTAAAAAAATTTGGAAACAATTCAATATTGATAGAATCATAAATGACTAAAAATATGACAAGTAAAGAAAATTATAATAAATAAAAATAAATAATCGAAATATATGAAGTAAATTGAATAAGTTACATATTTATTGATTGAATTGACAAGCAGCGCCTCTCGTGGTGGTCGAGGGGGCAGCGCCCCTCGTGGGGGATCGGGGACAACGTCCCCGAAACGAATTTTGATTTTTATGTATGTATGGAATTGAATATTTTCAAATAATTTTGAATTAAATTATTTATAAATGAAATTGTATATAAAGTTTATGCAAAATGTAAATTAATAGATCTATTTTTGCAAAAAAATGAAAATTTTGAATTTATTATATGTATATGTATGGAATGAAGCAAAAAAATATAAAAAGAAAAGAAAGAATTGAAGGTAAAAAAAAATATTGTATGTTATAAATTTATTGTATATATGTATTTAAATAATATTTTAATTAATTGAATTGCATTGATGTAATAAAAAAAAAAGAAAAAAAAAATATAGGACTCCCCGTGCTCGCACGGGGAGTTAGAATTTTTTTTTTTTTTTTTTAAATAACACAAAGGTGGTAAAAAATATTTTTTTCCTTAATAATCCCTCTTCTACTAAAAGAGGCAATCCGCAGTTTACTATTCATTCTTGACGTATTTTTTTTCCTAATTTATCCTCCCTCTTATAAGAAATTCCCTGAAAAAGGCGGAAAAAGGAGATTCTTCCAAAAAGTAGGCGGAGGGAGGTCAGGCCTCCATTGTTGACTTTGACGTTCATATGACAAAAGAAAAAAACAGAAAATTATTAACTGTAGGCGGTGAAACAAAAATTTGGGGACTTTTGCCTATCACAGGTGGTAAAAAATGTAGGCGCCTTTTGTATAGTTTCAATAACTTTTGATATTTTTGTAGTCGGTTAATTTTTGTAGTCGGCCAAAGAGATTAGTCTATTTATATGGGAGAACTAATGAAGAAAAATTTATTCCATCATCGAGAATTTTTTAACCTTTATTGTTGTTTACTATAAGTCTATCGAAAAATTTATTTTAGTTTCTATTATTATATTAGATATATATTTTGCATGTTTAGTATTTTATTAAATAAAAATACAATTGTGTTCCATGTTTAAGATTTTTGTAAGTAGTTAGGTATAGTTAATTTTGTTTTTTTTTTGTATGTTTAGTATGTAAATACCATTATGTTGATCTATAAATCTTGAAAATATTTATTTTACTCTATTATGTTTTTCAGCTTGTACGACTAAATTTTGAAGCTTTGATATTGCAGCAGAACATAAACTTTTACTGTAAGTATTTATATATGTAAAAGTTATTTTTGTTTATATTATTATTACTTTTGCATATTTAGTATTTCTTTAAATAAATATAATTGTGTTCCATGTCTAAGATTTTTGTAAGTAGTTAGATATAGTTAATATTGTTTGGGTAGATTTAGTATTTCTCTATGTTTCACAATAAATTTTGAAGCATATTAGGTTAACTTAATAAGTTGTCAACATATCATTTTAGTATTATTAGTATTATAACTGGGGTGGGTATCTTCCATTACAGTTGAAGAGTTGTGCGGAAATATTAAATTTTTACTAATTAAAAATTACAATAATTAATAATACTTACATAAAATTATACCTGAATTTATGTAGATAAAAAAAATCGTTGAAAAACTGACCAGGAAAGACTAATAAAAAAAATAAAAATAAAAAAATTATATATATTACTCCCCGTGCGCGCACGGGGAGTATAAATTTTTTTTTTTAAATTATAGAAGAGGGATATCAAATGTAATTGAAAATATTAATTAAACCCGTGCCTTTTTTTTCTAACAGTTCAACTTAATTACATTTTACACAAATTATAAATATAAATTCATTTATTAATAATTTAACTCAAAATAATTAGAAAATATTCGATGTCATACATACATAAATTACAAAATTCCTCTGCTCCCCAACCCCCGCGACCTGACCGGGCAGGTCGATCCCCGTCGGGGGCGTTGCCCCCGAATCCCCACGAGGGGCGCTGCCCCCTCGACCCCCGCGACCTGACCGGGCAGGTCGATCCCCGTCGAGGGCGTTGTCCTTAAACCTCTAAATGGGGCATCTCGTCCATTCGGTCAAAAAATATGTAACTTATTTCATATACTTCGATTTTTAACTTTTATTATGATTATGATTTTCTTTTGCTTGTTATATTTTTAGTCATTCCTAATTCTTTCTATATTAAATTTGTTTTCAATCTTTTTTTCAGTTGCAAGATATCATTCTCAAAGTAAAAATATCATAATTTTTAACATCAATTGAATTGTGCTATCTTTAGGTACAATATTTTTTTTTTTTTAATTTTATAGATTTTGTAAACTTCAATTTGCAGTTAACCTTTGTATTTTTTCCTCTACATTTTTTATTATAGTATTTACCATTTAACTATTATTAACAAATTGTCCACTCTAATTAACATTTATTGTTCTCTTCTATACAGTGTCCAATTATTTTTTCTGGTGGTTATAGTTTGCTACAGTAGTGCACTCTATCTTAGGTAAGTTTCTCTAACTGAACTATTTAGATTTTTGTTCATAATATTATAGATTTATATAATATTGTGGTTATTTATTTATTTATAGTAACTTATAAATTGTAATAAATTGCTGGTTCTCGAGTTTTCTTTATGAATACTAATTTTTTTCTTTTTAAAGTATATTTTCAGTCATTGTTCACAAATTTTCATATTTTAAATTTTAGTTTTACCTTATGTATGTATATATTATAACATATGTAAGATTATCTTTTTGTACAGTTATAGTTCAAGTTCAATTATTCTACAAAAATTGTTAGTATTGTAATAGACATTTTTGTACCATCTGATGATGGAGAAGTTGATTCAACTATTCTACAACTTTATTTTATTTCAAAGTATAAAAATGTTAATAACATTCTTTAATTCTTTTAGTTCATGTTGGTTACTTTGGACTCCAACTATTTGATATGGATACTTCGAGTGGTTTTGAAACAATGTCTCATCGCCAACAAGAAAATCAAAGGAATAGGTATCGACGAAAACGACTTCGAAGTGGTTGCAATGATCGTCGTAGGAGAATAGGTAATCCTCTATCATCTGAACATAATAATTCGAATGATGTACAAATGCAACAACCTATAATGAATCATGATTTTGAGGCTTCTACTTCAAACCAAGATATACCTCATATTTCCAATTTGACATTACCAAGTGGTTTTAATGTATTGAACATACCAACGACTGCATACATATTACCGACATGCAATAGTTGTAAATATTGTGGTGCGAGAAAAATTTATAGAGAAAGTAAAGGGTTTTGTTGTTCTGATGGGAAAGTACATATCTCTATGCCTGATCCACCCACTGAATTGTACAACTTGTTTACTTCTAAAGAATCTAAATATATGGCATTTAAAAAAATTGCACGAGGATATAATAACCACTTTGCTTTCACTTCAATTGGTGTCAAATACGATAAAGAGCTCTTTAAAGCATATCGATGTATTTACACATTTAGAGTTCAAGGACAAGTATATCATTACGTAAACGAACTTATCCCACAGAACAATAAGCCTTCTTATATGCAGTTATATTTTTATGATACAAATAATGAGATTCAAAATCGTATGAAGATTTCAGAGAACTTTGATGAATGTACTTTAACTATTCTAATTGAAATCTTGAAAGTAAATCCATATAGTAGATTTTTCCGGTCTTTAAGTAATATGACTAACTTACGAGATCATCAAATACATATAAGATGCGATCCAGGACTTGATCAAAGAGTATTTAATACTCCTACCTCATCTGAAGTTGCTGCTATATGGGTCGAAAACGATGAAAATACTAATATTCGCTTTCGTGACATTACCATATACGGTCATTCTGGTGATTCACATAGAGTTCATTATTACTATGGTTGCTATGATCCTTTGCAATATCCTCTACTTTTTCCATACGGAGAATCCGGTTGGCATGAAGGCATTGAGAGGTGTAGAAGGACTGAACATTTCTCTGAATTTGTTCAATTTCCTAATACAGTTACCTCTGCAGCTGAATTTATTGAAAAGGAAAATCAAGGTTTGTAAATTTATGTTATTGTACATTCACCTAATTTTGCATCGTCAATGTTCTAATTGAATGATAACTTCTTTTCTGCAGTGCTTAATGGAATGAAGAAACGATCACAGGTTTCTTGTCGAGAATATTATTCATATAAATTGCAAATTAGGCCTTCCGGTAAGTCTATTTTACTTCACAGTGGTAGATTGTTCCAGCAATATGTTGTAGATATGTATGTGAAGATCGAAACTGCACGGTTAGACTATTTTCGTAACAACCAAAGTCAAATTCGAGCTGAACTTTATCAAGGTATTGTAGATAGCGTTCAAAATGGAGAGACAAGAGGGTACAAAATTGGAAGAAAAATTATTTTACCTCAGTCTTTTACATGTGGACCTAGAGATATGTTAAGGAGATATATGGATGCAATGGCTATTGTACAGCGTTATGGAAAACCGGACATCTTCTTGACTATAACATGCAATCCAAATTGGCTGGAGATTAAACAAGAGCTAAAACACAATGATGAGATTCAAAATCGACCTGATCTAATTGTGCGTATATTTAGAGCAAAACTAGAAGAGTTGAAAAATGATTTATACAAAAAAAAAATATCCTAGGCCCAGTTGTTGCGCATATATATGTTATTGAATTTCAAAAAAGGGGACTTCCTCATGCACATCTATTGTTAATTTTTAAATACGGCTACAAAATTTGTTCTGCTCTAGATGTTGATAAGATAATTTGCTGTGAAATTCCTAATGAAAATGAATATCTTTATCTTCATTCTGTTATTGTTAAGCATAATATGCATGGCCCTTGTGGGACATCTTAATCCAAAAAACGTATGTATGGAAGGAAACAATAGTTGTAAAAATAAATATCCTAGAGATTATTGTAATTCTACTATATTCGGTGATAACTCATATCCTTTGTATAAACGTCGTGATAATGGTATTTCTATTAAAGTTAGAGGTCAAATGTTAGACAATCGATGGGTTGTACCGTATAATCCTTATTTGAGCGCAAAATTTGACTGCAACATTAATGTTGAAGTATGTTCTTCTATTAAAGCTGTAAAGTATTTGTACAAATACGTGTATAAATGACATGATCGTATTCATTTTTCAGTTTCCACAAATGAAACAGGAAAAGAAACCGACGAAATCTCATCTTATCAATCTGCTAGATGGATATCTCCACCTGAAGCTATGTGGAGGATTTTCTCGTTTAATTTGGCGGAAATTTATCCAACTGTTTATTCTTTACAGCTTCATATCGAAAATCATCAACAAGTAAGATATGACAACGAAAATGATTTGTCTACTATTATTGACAATGAAAATACGAAAAGAACAATGTTGACAGAGTTTTTTGAGGTAAATAAAGCAAATGAATTTGCGCGTACATTGTTGTATCGAGATTTTCCAACCCATTTTGTTTGGAACTCAACTAAGAAGATTTGGACTCCCAGAAAAAAATACGTTGTTATAGGACGAATTGTCGCAGCGAATCCATCTGAAGGAGAACGATATTTCCTACGCGTTCTTCTCAATCATATTCGAGGTCCAACATCATTTCATGATTTACGAACTTTGAACGGAGTAACTGTTAATACGTATCGAGAAGGAGCACTTTTACACAGTTTGTTAGGCGGAGACAATCATTGTGAAGAATGTCTGTCTGAAGCTATTATTTATAAAATGCCTACTTCTTTAAGACGTCTTTTTGCTACACTTCTTATGCTTTGCAACCCTGATCATCCAAAATTACTGTGGGATAAATTTAAAGTTTATATGATCGATGATTATGTATATGAAAATATACATTCAAGGGATGCTGAACTACGAGCTTTAGAAGACATCAATTCTATTTTAGAATCATCGGGTAAAAGCATAAATGACTATGAAATAGTATCATTCAGTGTACATATAGGTGAAAATGAAAGGTTGAGAAGAATGGTTGCAGATGAGACAACAAATTTGAATATAGAAGGAGGCTATGTCTATACATCAAGCTTAAATAATGAACAACAATTTGCGTATGATACAATTATGGAAAAAGTAAATTCCAAATCAAGTGGGATCTATTTCATCGATGGTCCAGGAGGAACGGGCAAAACTTTTTTATATAAAGCTCTACTAGCAGGTGTAAGGTCTCAAAATTTAATTGCTTTAGCTACAGCATCTTCTGGAGTATCTGCGTCTCTTTTACCTGGAGGTCGAACAGCTCATTCAAGATTTAAAATTCCTCTGGAAACAGTTGGTGAAGTTATCTGTTCTGTTAGTAAACAATCGGCTCTAGGGACTTTGTTAAAAATGTCTACATTAATACTTTGGGATGAAGCACCTATGGTGAATCGTTGTGCCGTTGAAGCCGTTGATAAAATGCTCAGAGATATTACTGATTGTAATTTGCCTTTCGGTGGAAAAGTGGTCGTTCTAGGAGGAGATTTCAGACAAGTTTTACCAGTGATACCGAGAGGAAAAAAAGAAGACATAATGAAAGCTAGCTTAGTCTTCTCTAACTTATGGCCTTCGTATTCACATCTACCGTTGGTTGAGAACATGCGAGCAAAATTGGATCCCACGTTTTCTGATTATTTGCTTAGAGTTGGAAATGGAACAGAGGAAGAACACAGTTGTAACTGCATTCAGCTTCCGAGCAATATAATTGTACCATTTGAGGATGAAATTACATCTCTGAAAATTTTGATAAATCATGTTTTTCCAAATATAGAAGCATATGTTGATAATTTACATACGATGGGAAATCGAGTAATTCTTACGCCTAGAAATGAATGTGTTGATCATATTAACAGAATTTTACTTGATCAGATTCCTGGTACAATTTTCACATATTATAGCTTCGATGAAACAATTGACAAATCAGAACATAGCCTACAGGAAGATTTCTTGAACACTTTGACTCCAAATGGTATTCCGCCTCATGAATTGAAGCTTAAGATAAACTGTCCTGTGATGTTATTGCGGAATATCAATCCTTCTGAAGGCTTATGCAATGGAACACGCCTTACTTGTAGAAAATTTGATAAGAATGTAATTCTTGCTGAAATTACAACTGGTGAATATTGTGGAAAACATGTTTTCTTACCAAGAATTCCTTTTATACCTATGAAAAATGATCAAACTTCAATTCATTTTAAAAGAACTCAATTCCCGATTAGACCATGTTTTGCAATGACGATAAATAAAGCACAAGGTCAAACACTTGATTACGTTGGTTTGTATCTTCCTGAACCAGTTTTCTGTCATGGTCAACTTTATGTAGCATTGTCAAGAGCTAAAACAAGCAAATCTTTAAAGGTTTTACTAAAACCATCAAGCGCTGACAATTTACACATTACATGTACGAAGAATGTTGTCTACAGAGAAATTCTCTCATTCATTCATTTGTAGAAATATAACTTCTTCGTAAGTATTTGTCGCATATTTTAGTCGCTCATTGTTATAATTATATTACTGATTTTAGTTATTTCTTATTTCTATAATAACTAATTTCCATTTGGAATATTTCAGGCTTTATGATATTTGTGTATATTTTTCACACGTACTTGGATTTATGACAACACGGTACTCTAAAGTTACAACCATGATGGAAGTAACTATAGCTAAGAAAACTTCAAAAACTCTCATGCATATACTCTTGATAACAGGTTAGTTATTATTACTTTTTTGTCTAATCGTTATTAATGCATGGTATAAATTTTCCCATTAACCATAATTCGTTTTAATTTCAGCCATTTCCATTTTGTCTGTGAGCTTCTAATCATATTTATGGACTCTACATTTTTTTATTTCAAGATATTATCTGATTTTCCTGGTAAGCTCTCTGAATATTCAGGATCAATTTATGATGATATCTGAACAAATTTAGTTATAATCCGTATGCATTTTGTTAAAACTAATGGTGTTACCATCATTTTGCTGAGTTTGTTAGAATGAATCTATTCCTCACCTTTTATATTTTTGCTGCCACTCTATCAAATACCATATTTATGTATGTTTCTGAATTCAGAGTGAATCTTTTAAGGGCTATAATAATAAGAGTAGGGCTATAATAATAAGAGTAGAATAAACCCCATACCATGATGGTCTCTTTTCCTTCGACATCTTCTTTCCTGGAAGCTATCCCAATATTCCACTTGTATGTTTTAGATATTTTTGTGTCCAACCCATTTTACACTTTCGAATATGTCAATACATTGTCTTCCATTAATACTAACTTACTTTTTGTTGCAGCAAGTCCATTACCACTCTGGTGGACTTCGCATCAATCAAAACTTGTACAATTGTGGCAAAGAATGCCTAAGCCTTCTCAACACTTAAAGTGGTAGTCAAAAGTAGAAGTTGATCCATGATATATCAACTATGCTACATGTTACAAGGTCTACTTTTAAATGCTAAGCCCTATTTTAATAAGTCTAGACGTGCAAATATGAGTGGTTCAGCGACAGGAGAAAAGTGTTTAATGGCATACAATGAGAATATTTTTATTCATTCTCTCTAAACAATAGTGTACAGTATGAGGCGGCCACCGAAGGTAAGATGAAATTGAGATCCTTCTATGTACTACTGTTATTATTAGACATTTCAATCCTTACATATTTTGGTAATTAATTTCAATTTATTATTTCCTTTTGGGTAACGATTTCATTGTATACTGATTTAAGTTTTGTGTTGTGTTGCTCATAGCATTTCGAGGACTTTGTGATATGACATTCCTACAAGCATTCTCGTGATATTCTGATAGCATGTAAAGCCTATGTAGAAAGCACTCAATCGAGATGTCTTGTCAAAGGGATTGTTGAAGATGTTGACGAAAGTGATAAGAGCTGCTCACATGATTTGAAGGCCAATTTAGTATAGTTCATCACTACGTTAGTAAATACATTTTTTTTTCAAATTAACACAAAAAACTGTCAAGAGTTCTTTTATTTAGCTCACATTCGTACCTGCTGGTAGGATATAAAATAAATTTTACATCATGTCCCATGCGAAGAGAGGATAGGAGGAAGAATGTGCTTTTATTACTTATGATTTTTGTCATCTAAGATTACAACTTTTTTGCAATTTGTCAATGTTATTGGGTTCCATTCGTCATTCAATTAATATTATGTTCTTTCATTATTAATTCCTATTTTCATAACGTTTGATAATAAAGTTCAGTATCTATAATTCTTAACTCTGGAAAAACAAGTGCATGAAAAAATGTTACATTATGCATTAAATTCTTAAGAAAAATCCATCAAAAAAGGAGATAAATATATTTTTTTTGAAACGCTAATATTACCTTCGAAATAACATTGCCCGTGCATTGCACGGGCAATAGACTAGTAATAATAAAAAGACTCATTTCTTTTGAATTACATTTTGATGTATTTAAAAAAAAAAAAAGATAGGACTCCCCGTGCACGCACGGGAAGATCGCATCTCCCCGTGCGCGCATGGGGAGTTATAATTTTTTTTTATAACACAATTATGGTAAAAAATATTATTTTCCTTAATAATAAAAAAAATCATTTCTTTTATAGATATATATGATCCCGTGCAGGTACGGGGAGACATGATCTCCCCGGACCTGCACGAGGGGAAGCAATTGTATTTAAAGTTTATGCAAAGTGTAAATTAATAGAACTATTTTTTGCAAAAAAATGAAAATTTTGAATTTATTATATGTATATGTATGGAATGAAGCAAAAAATATAAAAAGAAAAGAAAGAATTGAAGGTAAAAAAAAATATTGTATGTAATAAATTTATTGTATATATGTATTTAAATAATATTTTGATTAATTGAATTGCATTGATGTAATAAAAAAAAAAGAAAAAAAAAATATAGGACTTCCCGTGCGTGAATTTTTTTTTTTTTTTTTTTTGTAACACAAAGGTGGTAAAAAAATATTCTTTTCCTTAACAATAATAAAAAAAAAAACTCATTTCTTTTGAATTACATTTTGATGTATTTAAAAACAAAAAAAGGTAGGACTCCCCGTGCACGAACGGGGAGATCGCATCTTCTCGTGCGCGCATGGGGAGTTATAATTTTTTTTTTTTATAACACAATGGTGGTAAAAAATATTCTTTTCCTTAATAATAAAAAAAAACTCTTTCTTTTATAGATATATATGATCCTGTGCAGGTACGGGGAGACATGATCTCTCCGGACCTGTACGAGGGGAAGCAATTCTCCCCTCCGCCCCCCCCCCCTCTCCTTTTTTTTTCTTTTTTAACACAGCCATTCACACAAGCTCTCTCTCTTCACAGTCATTTTCACGTGCGCTTCTTCTTCCTTTCTCCTTTTTTACCATGTCAAAACTCTCTCATCTCGACCACCCCATAAACAACTAAACAGAAAATGATGAAAAAAAAAAACTAAACAAAAATGACAAAACCTAAAGCATGTTGCAAAAAAAAAAAAAAAAATTTAATTTACCGGTTCATTCTAATGAAACATAATCACAATAGAAATAATGAACTAAACAAAAAAGGACGAAAAATATAATAAAACTAAACAATAACGAACAAACATAAAGCATGTTGCAGGAAAAAAAATATTGAAATGAAAAAGCAAAAATATAACAATGAATAAAAATTTACCTTCAATGAATTGTTCTGCCAATTCACAACGCGAACTGCTAATTGAGAATATTTGTTGTTTGAAATCAAAATATTTTTCTTTTGTATTTTAAATAAGAGAAACATGAAATTGTGTAGTTGGAAATGTGTTTAGTGCATATATATATATATATATATATATATATATATATATATATATATATATATATATATATATAACAAGAAGCGGCAAGATACATACAGTGAAGAAGTCGGTTTGCAGATATATATTCATACGAAGTCGACAAAAATTTATTATTATTTTTTATTTTCTGTGTTTGATTCTCATTGGAAACACATTTACTGTATTTTCATGTATATCACTATATCTTAATATAGTAGATTCGGCGTGCAGATATATATATATATATTTTTGGAGTCATCCGTATTTTTTATTGACTATATATAACTGTGTTAATGACTAAAATAAATAATAAGAATAATGAATAGTACAAAACCAGTTTGAAACCAATTCCCGTGTGAAAATAGCTGTGTCAAAATGAAACAGCTATCCTTGGATTCTTTCTTTTAAGAAAAGGAGTGAAAATGGTAAATATAATAAATTTTAAATTTTTTTTTGTCAAATTTGATTCCAAGTCAACAAAAATAGCTTTCTGTAGAAAAATTAACGTTGTGTTTCTCTCTATTAGACTCAGTGGCTTTGCAGCTCACTTGCCAGCACATGAGCTCCAATACCTCACTCAGTGGCTTTGCAGCTCACCTGCCAGCACATGAGCTCCAACACCTCAACTCAGCTTCAACTAATTATGGGCGCCAAAATTAGTTAATAACAGCTGTCAATTAGTTAGCATTTAGGCGGCAAAGTCAGATAGATATTTTCTGTAATTCACCTATTTAAACATTTTGATATTGCTATTGTTTTTAGTTGGTTCAGATCAATAAAATTTCTCTTCTCCATTTTTCTCATTTTCTTCAATATGGTATCAGAGCAAATATTTGATAAGTTCGATTGATTTCTTCTGATCAACTCTTCATATCTCGACCTGTATCTTCAATTTGATAATGGAGCATGAGGCACCCAATAAATCTATATCATCCACAAGTAATTCGAATGCTGATGATGCATCTAACCCATACTTTTTACACCATTCTGATAATCCCGGTTTGATTCTGGTTTCGCAGTCATTAACTGGGGATAACTATGCTTCCTGGAGTAGATCTATGCTAATTGCCCTGTCAGTGAAGAACAAATTGGGGTTTATTGATGGAACCATTTCTCGACCTGAAGACAATTAGGATCAAATCAATTCGTGGATCCGTAACAATAATATTGTTACCTCATGGATCCTTAACTCTGTGTCCAAGGAGATATCTGCCAGTGTGTTATATTCAGAATCAGCTTATGAAATATGGATTGATCTGAGAGAGCGATACCAGCAAAGGAATGCTCCCCGTATTTTTCAGCTGAAACGAGAATTGATGAGCCTTACGCAAGGGGATTCTTCTGTCAGCACTTATTTCACCAAATTGAAGACAATTTGGGAAGAACTCATCAATTACAAACATGTTTGCTCTTGCAGCAAATGTATTTGTGGAGGAAATAAGAAGTTAATTGATCATCATCATATGGAGTATGTGATGTCCTTTTTAATGGGGCTACATGAGTCGTTTGGACAGACTAGGGGACAAATTTTATTGATGGATCATATTCCTTCTATCAACAAGGTCTTTGCATTGGTGGCTCAGGAAGAGAATCAAAGAAAAATTAATATGGCTAATGAGATGCCTGCTAGCACAATGGCCTTTTATGCTCAGAATAATTCCAACAAGTTGAACCAAGGAGATACTAGAAAAGCTGTAGGACAGCAGCATTATAATAAATTTCAAAGGAAGGATAAGCCAATATGCACTTACTGTGGAGGCATTGGTCATGCTGTCGATAGGTGTTATAAGCTACATGGCTATCCACCGGGGTATAAACCTAGACCAAGATATGGACATAATATGATGCCTGGTTCGAACAATCAAGCCATGGCTAATCAAGTTTCTGAACATGTTGCTGTTGTCGATCAGAAACAAGACAATGATGTAAGTGTTGGAAATTTCATGCAAACTCTTAATCCTAATCAGTATCAACATCTGATGAGCATGCTGAATACTCATCTCAAATGTGCTAAATTGGATTCAGAAATAGGGGCCAGTTCAGGTAAGGAATCAGGTACCTGCTTCTCCATATCTATTGATCTAGCTTTTAATTTATCTAAGCATTGGGTGATAGATTCAGGGGCTACCAGTCATATATGTTCTGATCATTCAGCCTTTTATACTATGAGGCCAATTAAAAATGCATATGTCACATTGCCAAATCATGTGCAAATTCCTCTGAGATCGATTGGTAATGTCAAAATCACATCAGATTTGATACTTGGTGATGTCTTATATGTCCCTCAGTTCAGATTCAACCTGTTATCAGTGAGTGCCTTAACAAGGAATACTTCATTATGTGTCAAGTTTCTTATTAATTCTTGCGTGATCCAGGACTTGAACACATTGAAGATGATTGGCAAGGGTGAGAGGAAGGCAGATCTCTATGTCATAGACTCCAGTTCATCAATTCATAATGAAGTTTGTTCATCAGTTCGTAGTGATGTTTGTAAACCTTTTTTTCTGTATCCAATAATGTAACTAGTCAGATATGGCATGACAGACTTGGGCATTTGTCCTATCAGAAGTTAGTTTTGTTAAAGGGCTTGTTACAGATTGATGATAGTTGCCATAAACGCGATTTTAAAGCTCCTTGTTTTGTTTGTCCTTTGGCAAAACAAAGGAAGCTTTCGTTTGTATCCAATAATCATCTATCAAGTAATGCCTTTGATTTAGTGCATTGCGATGTCTGGGGTCCATACAATGTTCCCACTTATGCTGGGCACAAGTTTTTCCTTACCTTAGTGGATGATTGTACTAGGTTTACGTGAGTTTATCTGATGAAACATAAATCAGATGTGAAGTTTATTATACCTAAGTTTTTGGCCCTCATAGAGAATCAGTTTCACAAAGTCATTAAGTGTTTCAGATCTGATAATGCTCAAGAGTTGAGATTTACTGAATTATTTGAAACTAAGGGGATTATCCATCAATTTTCATGTGTTGAGCGGCCTGAGCAGAATTCTGTGGTTGAAAGGAAGCACCAGCACTTGCTCAATGTGGCTCGTGCATTATATTTTCAGTCAAGAGTCCCTATTCAATTCTGGGGTGACTGTGTCATCACAGCCACCTTTCTAATCAATAGGACTCCTTCTCCCATCCTGAAAAATATGACACCATTTTCCTTGCTGTATGAAGATGTTTTTGATTACAATTTCCTTCGTGTCTTTGGGAGTCTTTGTTTTGCATCAACTCTGATTTCCCAAAGAAACAAATTTTCACCTAGAGCTCGAGCTTGTGTTTTCCTTGGTTATCCCCCAGGTATCAAAGGTTATAAACTCTATGATATATCATCAAAGTCTTTCCTCATTTCTAGAGATGTTATTTTTCACGAAAAACACTTCCCTTTTCAGTCTATTATTTCTATTTCAGAGGTAACAGATCCTTTCCATGACATTGTGTTACCTAAAGTCACATCTGATCATCCTGATCATGTTTCTAATTCACCTATATTCCCTCACGCCAGCAATGAAACTCCCACTGAGAACAATGAAACATCATTTATTGAGCCTTCTTCAACCCAACACTCCTATGATTATGTTCCAAGTCCTCAAAGCCTTGGTCACATTCAGCAATCTCATCCTGTTACCAGGAGATCAGCTAGGGTAAGTAGGACTCCCTCCTATCTTCAGGAGTTTCACTGTAATCTTCTTGCTAACCAGGTGCCTAGTGAACCCAATTCCAGTTATTCCTTGACTAAATGCCTCTCATATGACTCATTTTCTTCCTTACATAAAACCTTTCTTCTTAATGTTTCCTCAAATATAGAACCATAGTTTTATCACCAGGATGTCATATCTGATCACTGGAGGAAGGCTATGGCAGATGAGTTATCAGCTATGGAGTCTAATAAAACATGGACTGTGGTCAATTTGCCTCAAGGAAAACATTCAATTGGCTGTCGATGGGTTTACAAAATTAAATATGGGCCTGATGGACATGAGGACAGGTATAAGGCGCGTTTAGTTGCTAAGGGGTATACTCAACAAGAAGGGTTGGATTTTCTTGACACCTTTTCTCCAGTTGCCAAGTTAGTTACTGTCAAAACACTGCTTGCAATTGCAGCTATCAATAGCTGGTCCCTTGTCCAATTAGACGTGAATAATGCATTTTTAAATGGGGATCTTTTTGAGGAAATTTACATGGATTTACCTTTGGGTTTTTCTACTATCCCTGCCAATGTAGTGGCAGGAAGTAAACCTGTATGCAAACTTCACAAATCAATTTATGGGCTTCGCCAAGCTTCTCGATAGTGGTTTTCTAAGTTTTCTCATACTCTCATTGCTTATGGATTCCATCAATCCAAAGCTGATTACTCTTTGTTTACTAAGGGTTCAGGATCTTCTTTTGTTGCTTTGCTCGTTTATGTCGATGATATCATTATTATAGGATCTGATCAGAATGCTATTGCATCATTGAAAATATTTTTGCATAGTCAGTTTAAACTCAAAGATTTGGGGAAGTTGAGGTATTTTCTTGGGCTTGAAATAGCCAGATCATACAAAGGCATATGTTTATCTCAGAGAAATTACACTTTGCAGTTACTAGAAGACACTGGACTTTTAGCGTGCAAGCCAGCCAAATTGCCTATGGATCCTAAGATTCGATTAAGTTCTGAAGATGGGGATTTGTTATCTGATGTAGATGCCTCTTCTTATCGAAGGTTGATTGGCCGCTTGCTTTACTTAACTATTTCTCGACCAGATGTTACCTTTGCAGTCCATAAGCTCAGTCAGTTTGTGTCCAAGCCTAGACAGACACACCTTGATGCAGCTCATCATCTTCTACGTTATCTCAAGTTAGCTCCAGGTCAAGGGTTATTCTTCTCGGCCAATTCTTCTATGCAGCTACGTACTTTTGCTGATGCAGATTGGGGTTCTTATACTGATTCCAGAAAATCTATTACCGATTTATGTGTTTTTCTTGGGGATTCTCTCATTTCCTGGAAATCCAAGAAGCAGCAAACCGTCTCCAGGTCTTCTGCAGAGGCAGAATATCGAGCCTTAGCAATAGCTGCCAGTGAATTAACTTGGATACATCAGTTATTGCTTGATTTGAAGGTTATCTCAACAGCTCCTACGGTGATTTTTTGCGACAATCAGGCTGCACTCCATATCGCCAGCAACCCCATTTTCCATGAACGAATGAAACATATTGAAATAGATTGTCATTTTGTTCGTGATAAGGTTGCTGATGGTTCGATCAAACTATTGCCTGTACGGACTCAGCATCAGTTGGCGAATTTGTTCACTAAAGCATTGCCAGCTTCGTCTTTCTTTCACTTACTTTCCAAGATGGCTATCATAAACTTGCATGATCAATCTTGAGGGGGGCTTATTAGACTCAGTGGCTTTGCAGCTCACTTGCGAGCACATGAGCTCCAACACCTCACTCAGTGGCTCTGCAGCTCACCTGCCAGCACATGAGCTCCAACACCTCAACTCAGCTTCAACTAATTATGGGCGCCAAAATTAGTTAATAACAACTGTCAATTAGTTAGCATTTAGGTGGCAAAGTCAGATAAATATTTTCTGTAATTCACCTATTTAAACATTTTGATATTGCTATTGTTTTTAGTTGGTTCAGATCAATAAAATTTCTCTTCTCCATTTTTCTCATTTTCTTCAATACCCTCTTAATTATTTTTGTTGCCGATCATTCCACATCCATCGCAATATCCACAAAATTATCCGAATTTACAGCACCTAAATATAGTAAAATATTTACTTTATATGGGGCCGTTTTAGCATGGATTTAAACACCAAGTTAACATCTTCATCTTCATCTCATCCCCAGGAACAGAGAGATTCAAGAGCAAAGAATTTTACGTTCAATTTAGCTCTTGTTTCTCCCTCTCTACTGCACATATATTAAATAACTTTGTAAATAATAAAGTTTCTTTTTCTCTTTCTTTGTCTGTCGGAGATATATCAAGCGAATATCGGCATTTTCTAACATCTTCGGAATTCTCAGATAAGCAACAATGACGAATCAAGAACCAGAATTTTTCAAGTCTAAGATTACACTATATGTATTGGCATGTTGGATTCTTGCAGCCTTCGGTGGCCTGATGTTCGGTTATGACATCGGTATTTCAGGTAATGTAAATAAGGCCTTTGGCTAATAAATCGTTGCATATCACAATTCATAACGGATTAGAGATTATGAACAATTCCATGAATCCTTCTTTGTCATTCTGGTCTCATTACAGCACATATTTATATATATATTTATTTACTTTGTTTGTTGTCGATTAGGCGGAGTTACTGGCATGGATGATTTCTTGATCAAATTTTTTCCGAAAGTTTATGAAAGAAAGCTTCATGCATCAGAAAATAACTACTGTAAATATGATGATCAAATGCTCCAACTCTTCACATCATCCTTGTACCTAGCTGCCCTTGTAGCAAGTTTTTTTGCATCAAAGGCGTGTAGAGTATTAGGGCGTAAGCCCACAATTCTTATGGCATCAACATTTTTCATTGTTGGTGCTGCCTTGAGTGCTGCTGCTCAGATGAAATGGATGCTTATTATAGGGAGAATTCTTTTTGGCATTGGGGTAGGATTTGGAAATGAGGTATGTATGTTGAAAAAAATCTCCTTTCTCCTTTTTTAAAGAAATTATTCGGAATTGCACTTCGACTTCGTTGTTTGTTTGTTGTAGGCTAAAAAATCAGCAAATTTTAGAGAATATAATTATATTAATAGTTCTTATCATCCTAATTACTATAAGATAATCTGTTTCTTTGTCTGGTTTGAAGTAAATTGATCTGAGAACTTGAAATGGTTTGAAGTAAATTGATCTGAGAACTTGAAATGAATATGTAACGACCCGGGCCTCGTGCTTAAGCCGTTAACTTATGTACCGTCCACTTTGAGAGAGAATCTTTCATCTCACCCTTCACGATTTTGTGTCGCATCCTTCAGGATTCAAACTCAAGACCTCTGCATATGATGGACTTAAGTTGAGTCTTAGGAATGCAATAAAAATCCATGAAGGGTAAGATGGGTTAGACTTCCCCATAGTAGATAGTACGTAAGTTAACGACTTGAATATAGAGGTCGTGTCGTTATAAAATACGTATGTGGTTATTTTAATATTAATTTATCGGTTCATTCTGAATAATTCTAAGTATACATCAATATTTAGTGTGACCATTTGTGATTAGTTTTAAATATTTCTTGAAATTATAGCACAATGTGATATGAAAAAATTCCCCTAATGTTGAGCGCATTGAAAATTGCAGGCAGTTCCCTTGTTTTTGACAGAAATTGCACCTGTACAGCATAGGGGTGCTGTCAACATTCTCTTCCAACTCTTCGTGACAATAGGGATTTTTATTGCTAACCTTGTAAATTATGGCACATTAATGGTGCATCCCTATGGCTGGAGACTATCTCTTGGCCTGGCAGCTGTTCCAGCAGTCGTATTACTCGTCGGTTCTTTGATCATCACAGAAACTCCATCGAGTCTCGTGGAACGAGGCAAAGAAGCCGAAGGCAAGGCAGCACTTCTGAAGATTAGGGGTGTTAATGATGTTGATGCTGAATTTCAACAGATATTGGCTGCCTGTGAACAAGCGCGCCAAGTTAAGAAACCGTTCAAGAAACTCATGAATCGTTCCAGCAGGCCACCTCTAATTATTGCCATTTTCCTCCAAATCTTCCAGCAATTCACAGGAATCAATGCGATCATGTTCTATGCACCGGTTCTATTCCAAACTTTGGGATTCAAGACCGATGCCTCTTTATTGTCCTCAGTTATCACCGGCCTCGTGAACGTTGGTAGCACTTTTGTGTCTATTTACGCCGTTGATAAGGTTGGAAGGAGGTTGTTGCTTCTCCAAGCATGTGTCCAAATGTTTATTTCCCAGGTACATTAACATGATTTCCTATGAAAAGGGCATTAAATGAGCTAATTCAAGTCAAGTAGTAAGTTGTTCAAAAATTCAACTTGATATTACGAAACTCCTCATAAATTATGAGCTGAACTTGAATAATCCATTACGAGTTGAGCTAGAATCAACTTTTGACAAATCAAACTATAGCGAAAGCTCGAATAGACATAAATGTAGCTGTTTTATCCCTTTATCTATTTCTTTATCCTTATCACATGCTTAACTACCGCCCAATGATCTAGTCCAGGGTTAGAACTAGACACGATAAAGAAGAAGAAGAAGTTAAAATCTTATCTATCAACTGTATTGTCAGAAACCTAACTTTGTTCGTTTCGTGTGTAGTTTGCTATTGGATTCATCCTACATTTCCACTTGAAAGAAACAGGTTCACTTGACAAGACTCTAGCAGCAGTTGTCGTGGTACTGGTATGCACATTTGTGATGTCCTTCGCATGGTCGTGGGGTCCCCTCGGTTGGTTAATTCCAAGTGAAACGTTCCCTCTTGAAACAAGAACTTCGGGATTTGCCTTTGCAGTTAGTTCAAATATGGTTTTCACTTTCCTAATTGCACAGGCTTTCCTGTCAATGCTTTGCCATTTACAAGCCTACATTTTCTTCTTCTTCTCTGCTTGGATTTTCGTAATGGGGCTTTTCGTTGTCTTCCTTCTACCGGAGACGAAAGGGGTCCCAATCGATTTGATGACGGAGAGGGTATGGAAACAACATCCAGTGTGGAAAAAATTCTTCGAGGATGAAGGGAATAGGAGTTATGAGCCATGACAACAAAGTATATGTTTGAGATGAAGTTGCTACCGTTCTGAAAAAGTTACTGCAACTAGTTATTTTCCAACAGTTGTAAAAAAAATTTCTTTTACTATTTTTGTTCATGCGTATATTTTAGAAAGTCTTTCTTCTGCACGTTTTATGATCTTTCCTTTTCCTTTTCCTTTTTCTTATTAATTTTAATAAATAAAAAACTACAAGCGTAAAATTGTTATAAAAGAGAGAAAAAAAGAAAAAAAATCAATAGACTTGTGTGTATTATAATGATAACCAAAGCCCTATATTTATAGGACAGCAATGAAGATACATATGGTAATAATATCTAGGGCAGCGGGGGTACAATTGTCATTTATCAATAACTTACCATTTACAACACTCCCCATTAAATAACATATTATACAATATCTGTCTCGTTAAAACCTTGTTTGATAAAAATTCAATAGAACAAAAAGAACAAACAAAGGAAAAAGATTGCTTCACGGATCTCCATGATATAGTTGTTCCTCCACCTGTAAACACGTATCCTGTTTGTGATTGAGCTTTATGTGGGTCAGATAGATAACATGTATCTGCATATCCTACTAAAGTAGATCTCGATTTTTGAGAATAAAATAATCTCAAATCAATAGTACCCTTTAGGTAATGAAAAATTTGTTTAACACCATTCCAATGTCTTTGTGTTGGTGTAGAGCTATATCTTGTAAGGAGATTTATAGAAAAAGCTATGTCGGGTCGAATATAATTTGCAAGATAAGTTAATGCTCCAATTGCACTAAGATATGATACTTCAGGACCAATAATCTTTTCTCCATTTTCAAGTGGACGAAAATGTTTATTTTTTACATCAAGTTAACAAATAACCATATGTGATGTCAATTGATGTGCATTATCCATATAAAATCGTTTTAAGGCTTTTTTTTTTTTTTTGTATATGTAGATTGATGAACAAACAATCATTCTGAAAAATGTTCAATTTATAACCCGAGACGGAATTTGGTTTTTCCCAAATCTTTCATCTCAAATTCATTTTTCAAGTAATCTGCAATTTTGTTGAGTTCTTCGGAAGTTCCAATTAAATTTAAATCATCAACATAAACTGCCACAATTGCAAATCCAATATTTGTTTTCTTAATGAAAACACATGGGCATATATCATCATTTTTTATAGCCTTCATTCAACAAATATTCATTAAGACGATTATATTACATACGTCTAAATTGTTTCAATCCATATAATGATCTTTACAATTTAATTGAGAATATGATTATCGGGCATGTATAATTTGTTTCTTTCACTTTAAGTCCTTCAGGGACTTTCATATATATATATATATATATATATATATATATATATATATATATATATATATCTATCTATCAAGTGAACCATACAAATAAGCAGTCATTACATCCATAAGGCCCATATCGAACTTTTGTGACACAATCAAACTAATTAAGAATCTAAAAGTGATGGTATCCATTACAGGATAATATGTTTCTTCATAATTAATTTCTGGTCTTTGTGAGAAATTTTGAACTACGAGTCGGGCGTTGTATCTTGTAATTTCATTGTTTTCATTTCTCTTTCGTACAAAAACTCATTTGTATCCAACATGAATTACATTTTCAGGTGTTCGAACTACATATCCAAACACATTTCGTTTCTCTAAGGAATTCAATTCCGCATGTATAGCTTCTTTCCACTTTAGCCAATCACTTCTATTTTGACAGCCTTTAACATACAGTGGTTCATGACCATCATCTTGCATAATATAAAGAACCACATTAAAGGTAAAAATATTGTCTATAACAACATTATTTCGCTCCCATAATTTATGAGATAACATATAATTTATTGAAACCTCATTGTTTTTGGACACTGGTAATTTTTTACCATATTTTCAATATTTGATTGATCAATTTTCTCTAATGTTACTTTTTCTAAAGTTTTTGGTTGGTTTTTTCTTGTACTTTTCTTTTTCGAAATACATAGTCTTTTGAACCAACTGGTCGACTACACCTTTGGCTATTTGAGATTCATTTGCTATAGCAAATTGTCCTGCGGGGACATAAATTTCTGCTGGAATATTTTCTGCTGGTATATATGACTTTGTCACTTTTTTTATGTCAACAAATGCATCTGGTAATTGATTTGCAACTATTTGCAAATGAATGATTTTTTCAACCTCTTGCTTACATTGATTGCTGCGGGAATCAAAATGAGATGGTGTTGTTTAATTCCAAGAAATGTTACATTGTTTATTAGAATGTAGTTTTTCCCTCCCAAAGTTGGGAAAGTCATTTCATCATAATGACAATATGCAAAACATGTAGTAAATAAATCACCCGGTAAAGGTTCAAGATATCTAATAATAGATGATGGATCAAAACTCACATAAATCTCAAGTTTTCGTTGGGGACCCATTTTAGTCCATTGTAAGGGGGGTGAAATAGGGACTTGGACAGCACGACCAAAAACTCGTAGGTGAGAAATATTAGGTTCATAACCAAATGTTAGTCGCAAAGGTGAATAATGATAATATACAGTTGGTCTGATACGAACCAATGACGCAACATGCAATATGTCATGACCCCAAACAGAACCTGAGAGTTTTGTTTTCATATGTAATGGTCTAGCAATAAGTTGTAGACGTTTAATAAATGTTTTCGCCAAACCATTTTGTGAATGGACATGCGCAACCGAATGTTCAACAACAATCCCAATTGACATGCAATAATCATAGAATGCTTGTGATCTAAATTCACCAGCATTGTCAAGACGAATAGTCTTGATTGAGTAATCGGGAAATTGCGCACGTAATTTTATAATTTGAGCAAATAGTCTAGCAAAAGTTACATTTCTAGTAGAAAGTAGGCAAACATGTGATCATCTAGTAGAAGAATCAATTAATACCTTAAAATAACGAAATGGTCCACATGGTGGGTATATTGGCCCATATATATATCTCCATGAATCATTTCCAAGAAAGTTGAAAATTCAATATTGACCTTTGTAGCAGAAGGTTTAATGACTAACTTGCCTTACGATTAAGCCACATATAGATAATCATTAGGTAAAAGAATCTTCTGGTTCTTTAAAGGATGTCCATGTGAATTACTTATTATTCGACGCATCATTATAGCTCTTGGATGTCTAAATTGATCATGCCGGAGTATAAATTTTTTTGGATCAACGAACTTCTAGTTCGTGATAATATTTGATTCAACTATTTTTACAAATGTATAATACACGCCGATGAGAGTGCATAAAGTTTTTCTGTTATCTAATTCTGGTCAGATACAAAAGAAGTTATGCAAAGATATTCAACATTATTTTCTTGTATCGTCTCGATGTGATATCCATTGCAACGAATATCTTTAAAACTAAGCAAATTTCTTCTGAATTTTCTTGAATAAAGTGCATCATCAATATATAATTTTGTATTATTTGGTAAAAAAAATACAAGCTCTTCCGGAGCCTTCAATTTTATTTTTATTTTTTTTGCGAAAATAAGGATATAATTTAAATTGAATTTCTAAAACGAAAGGAAATATTAGAAAGGAAACTAATTTATATTTTCCATTACACCACCCCCAATCAAATGGTCAATATTTCCATTAGAATCAGCAAAGAAATCAGAGACATCCAAATAAGTAATATCAATTGGATGATCATAATTAGCAAAATTTGTCTCTACTTTTTCCTTTCCTTTAATTGATTTTTGGTAGAGATCCACGAGGTGTTTTACCGTACGACTGGTACGTGCCTAATGCCATTTCATTCCACATCTAAAACAACTTTCTTTATACTCATTTTTGGATGTGCTACTTTCGTTTGCTTTGTGCCTTTTGAAATTATTGTCATGTTGCTGATAATTTTATTGATTATTTCGTCTATGATTTATTCCACTTGCACGTCCTTGTCTTGATATTGTATTTGCTTCAAACAATGCAGTATCATTTGCTTCAGGCAATGGTACGAAACCAATTGGACGTAACTCATGATTTTTCATCAACAATTCATTATTTTGTTCAGCCACAAGCAAGCAAGATATGAGTTCGGAGCACCATTTGAAACCATGCTCACAATATTGATGCTGCAGGAGCACATTTGATGCGTGAAATGTGGAAAAAGTTTTCTCCAACATATCATCATTAGTGATTTTTTCTCCACGCAATGTCAATTTTGAATATATTTTGAATATTTCAGAATTGTACTCACTAACAATTCTGAAATCTTGCAAACGAAGATGCATCCACTCATAGCGGGCTTTGGGGAGAACTATAGTCATTTGATGATCAAATCTTTCTGTTAATTTTTTTCCAAAGAACTTGTGGATCTTTTTCAATAAGATATTCAATTTTCAATCCATCGTGAAAATGATGACGAAGGAAGATGAGTGCTTTTGCACGATCCTACATGGATTCTTTGTTTCCTTCATTTATTGTCTCTCCCAAACCTTTTGAGACAATATATATATTAGCATCGAGTACCCATAGCAAATAGTTTTTGTCAGATATGTCAAGTGCAGCAAACTCAAGTTTTGTAATGTTTACCATTTGATTAACTACACAATAAAGTAAAAGAAATACAATTAGTTTCGAAGATTGTGATTAAACATCAAGTAATCAATATCAACATAATATAAGTGCGTGTTTTCCTTCAGGGATAAATACTAATTTAAAATAATATGTTCTTCGAAACATGTGCTCTTTCGGGAGCACATTGTATTTAACCATTACTTATTCAAGAACAATATGTCAATATTCTTCTGAAATATTGAAAATTATGATTCATGCTCTTCAAAAGCAAATAATATTATTCTGAAATATTAATTATAAAATTATTAATTCTTTAGGAGCAACAATATGAAACATTATTAATTTAAAATTTATATAAGAACATTTAAAAATATTTAATATGATTACAAATATTATTACCATATAAACAAGATATAAATTTATATATATAAATTAATTACTAAACGTAATGATTACGTCACAATTTTATACAAATTTCAGCACAATGTATAGAATGCAGAATTATGAAATTGTGTGTAAAGAAAGAAAAAAAAATACCCTTGTGCATTATAAAAATGGTAATCATTATCTACCATTAGGGTTGTAAATGGATCGGATCCGATCCGATAAGAAAATTATTCGATCCGATCCTATTCGATCCAATAATTTAATGAATATTTGATTGTTAAATTCATATCCGATTAGTTATGTTATTGGATATCCGATCCGATAATCCGATCTGAAATTAATAAAAAATAGGAAAAAAAATGATTTTATATTCTTTAAAAACCTTAAACTAACTTGAGGCCCACATGTTTTTACTAGCAAGCCCAATAGTGACTTCTACCATTATGAAATTCATTTTTAAAGGAAAGATCTTCTTCTAATTTTCTATTGACATTCGATGTGGGATAAGGTAAAATTGAATTTCAATTCTAAATATAAATATTTTATTTCATTATTTCCATTAACAAATCAAATTATTTGTTATATATTAATTATTAGTTTTTGAAATTGTAAAATAAATAACAATAATAAATTTAATTAAGAAAAATATAGATATTTATTTACTTTAAATTAGTAAACTAAAATTAAAAAAATCTATTGTTTTTATAATATTTTACATTTATGTATATAGTTATTTATTCAATTTGACAACCGGTTCGATATTGATTCGACCCTGGTCGATTTTAAAATATTGGTTGAAATCAATTTTTTTTTTTTTTTTTTCAAATCTTTCAATTATAAAATTTTCAACTTTTTTATGTTTTAAATTTGATTACTTTTTTTTTTCTAAATTTTTTTTATTTTATTTTAGTGACAAATAATATGCCATAAAAATATTTTTTACCGACTCAATTATTTATAACAAATCGGATCGGATTGACATATATTCATATTTGATCCATTTAGTTAACGGATTATTGGATTCGAATTTTGATCGGGTTATCGAACTGAGACCCTAAATTCATCTCTCATTAATTTCGTCGGATTCAGATCAAAATCCAATCCATTGACAGCTCTATCTACCATATACATTCTAACTTTGACTATAAACCATGAAATTATGTGTAAACTATTACACACTATTAATTTGGCAGACAAATAATCGGGTAGTTGGGTAGAATGATAAGTACAATTGATTTCGGCAAATCGAATATGATTGCATTACAAAGACAATTTGAATATGAATTGGCCGAAATATGAGAAGAATACGAATTAGAGGAAATTTCATAAAGTAATTTTAAACATCTTAGATTGAATGTAAAGTTCAACAGATTACGGCAGAAAATTCAAACACACAAATTAAAGTGCTATATGCATGTGTATAAAAAATAATCACGTGTCACCAAATTAATTTTGGTACACGTGATAGATAATTTATAAAAAAAAAATTACTACATTTTCTAAACTTTGAAGAATGAAGCTTTCTTGCTGATAATGGTGCGTAGTTTGCTATTGGATTCATCCTACATTTCCACTTGAAAGAAACAGGTTCACTTGACAAGACTCTAGCAGCAGTTGTCGTGGTACTGGTATGCACATTTGTGATGTCCTTCGCATGGTCGTGGGGTCCCCTCGGTTGGTTAATTCCAAGTGAAACGTTCCCTCTTGAAACAAGAACTTCGGGATTTGCCTTTGCAGTTAGTTCAAATATGGTTTTCACTTTCCTAATTGCACAGGCTTTCCTGTCAATGCTTTGCCATTTACAAGCCTACATTTTCTTCTTCTTCTCTGCTTGGATTTTCGTAATGGGGCTTTTCGTCGTCTTCCTTCTACCGGAGACGAAAGGGGTCCCAATCGATTTGATGACGGAGAGGGTATGGAAACAACATCCAGTGTGGAAAAAATTCTTCGAGGATGAAGGGAATAGGAGTTATGAGCCATGACAACAAAGTATATGTTTGAGATGAAGTTGCTACCGTTCTGAAAAAGTTACTGCAACTAGTTATTTTCCAACAGTTGTAAAAAAAATTTCTTTTACTATTTTTGTTCATGCGTATATTTTAGAAAGTCTTTCTTCTGCACGTTTTATGATCTTTCCTTTTCCTTTTCCTTTTTCTTATTAATTTTAATAAATTAAAAACTACAAGCGTAAAATTGTTATAAAGGAGAGAAAAGAAAAAAAAAAAATCAATAGACTTGTGTGTATTATAATGATAACCAAAATTCTATATTTATAGGACAGCAATAGGGATACATATGATAATAATATCTAGGGCAGCGGGGGTACAATTGTCATTCATCAATAACTTACCATTTACAACACTCCTCATTGAATAACATATTATACAATATCTGTCTCGTTAAAACTTTGTTTGATAAAAATTCAATGGAACAAAAAGAACAAACAAAGGAAAAAGATTGCTTCACAGATCTCCATGATATAGTTGTTCCTCCACCTGTAAACACGTATCCTGTTTGTGATTGAGCTTTATGTGGGTCAGAGAGATAACATGCATCTGCATATCCTACTAAAACAGATCTCGACTTTTGAGAATAAAATAATCTCAAATCAATAGTACCCTTTAGGTAACGAAAAATTTGTTTAACACCATTCCAATGTCTTTATGTTGGTGTAGAGCTATATCTTGTAAGGAGATTTATAGAAAAAACTATGCCGGGTCGAGTACAATTTGCAAGATAAGTTAATGCTCCAATTGCACTAAGATATGATACTTCAGGATCAAGAATCTTTTTTCCATCTTCGGGTGGACGAAAAGGATCATTTTTTTACATCAAGTGATCGAACAACCATAGGTGATGTCAATGGATGTACATTGTCCATAAAAAAATCGTTTTAAGACTTTTTCTGTATATGTAGATTGATGAACAAATAATCCTTCTGGGAAATGTTTAATTTGCAAACCGAGACAAAATTTGGTTTTTCCCAAATTTTTCATCTCAAATTCATTTTTCAAATAATCTGCAATTTTGTTAAGCTCTTCGAAAGTTCCAATTAAATTTAAGTTATCAACATAAATCGCCACAATTGCAAATCCAATATTCGTTTTCTTTATGAAAACACATGGGCAGACATCATCATTTTTATAGCCTTCCTTCAACAAATATTCGTTAAGGCGATTATACCACATGCGTCCAGATTGTTTTAATCATATAATGATCTTTACAATTTAATTGAGAATATGATTCTCGAGCATGTATAATTTGTTTCTTTCACTTTAAATCCTTCAGGGACTTTCATATATATATATCTATCAAATGAGCCATACAAATAGGTAGTCATTATATCCATAAGGCCCATATCGAGCTTTTGTGACACAATCAAACTAATTAAGAATCTAAAAGTGATGATATCCATTACAGGAGAATATGTTTCTTCATAATTAATTTCTGGTCTTTGTGAGAAATCTTGAACTACGAGTCGGGCGTTGTATCTTGTAATTTCATTGTTTTCATTTCTCTTTCGTACAAAAACTCATTTGTATCCAACATGAATTACATTTTCAGGTGTTCGAACTACATATCCAAACACATTTCGTTTCTCTAAGGAATTCAATTCCGCCTGTATAGCTTCTTTCCACTTTGGCCAATAACTTCTATTTTGACAGCCTTTAACATACAGTGGTTCATGACCATCATTTTGCATAATATCAGGAGCCACATTAAAGGCAAAAATATTGTCTATAACAACATTATTTCGCTCCCATAATTTATGAGATAACATATAATTTATTGAAATCTCATTGTTTTTGGACACTGGTAATTTTTTAGGAACCATATTTTCAATATTTGATTGATCAATTTTCTCTAATGTTACTTTTTCTAAAGTTTTTGGTTGGTTTTTTCTTGTACTTTTCTTTTTCGAAATACAGAGTCTCTTGAACCAACTGGTCGACTACGCTTTTGGCTATTTGAGATTCATTTGCTATAGCAAATTGTCCTGCGGGGACATCAATTTTTGTTGGAATATTTTCTGCTGGTATATATGACTTTGTCACTTTTTTTTATGTCAACAAATGCATCGGTAATTGATTTGCAACTCTTTGCAAATGAATGATTTTTTCAACCTCTTGCTCACATTGATTGCTGTAGGAATCAAAATGAGATGGTGTTGTTTAATTCCAAGAAATGTTACCTTGTTTATTATAATGTAGTTTTTCCCTCCCAAAGTTGGGAAAGTCATTTCATCATAATGACAATATGCAAAACATGCAGTAAATAAATCACCCGGTAAAAGTTCAAGATATCTAATAATAAATGATGGATCAAAACTCACATAAATCTCAAGTTTTCGTTGGAGACCTATTTTAGTCCATTGTAGGGGGGTGAAATAGGGACTTGGACAGCACAACCAAAAACTCGTAGGTGAGAAATATTAGGTTCATGACCAAATGTTAGTTGCAAATGTGAATAATGATAATATACAGTTGGTCTGATACAAACCAATGACGTAACATGCAATATGTCATGACCCCAAACAGAACCTGAGAGTTTTGTTTTCATAAGTAATGGTCTAGTAATAAGTTGTAGACGTTTAATAAATGTTTTCGCCAAACCATTTTGTGCATGGACATACGCAACCGAATGTTCAACAACAATCCCAATTGACATGCAATAATCATCGAATGCTTGTGATCTAAATTCAACAGCATTGTCAAGATGAATAGTCTTGATTGAGTAATCGGGAAATTGCGCGCGTAATTTTATAATTTGAGCAAATAGTCTAGCAAAAGTTACATTTCTAGTAGAAAGTAGGCAAACATGTGATCATCTAGTACAAGAATCAATTAATGCCTTAAAATAACGAAATGATCCACATGGTGGATATATTAGCCCATATATATCTCCATGAATCATTTCCAAGAAAGTTGAAAATTCAATATTGACCTTTGTAGCAGAAGGTTTAATGACTAATTTGCCTTACGAACAAGCCACATATAGATAATCACTAGGTAAAAGAATCTTCTGGTTCTTTAAAGGATGTCCATATGAATTACTTATTATTCGACGCATCATTATAGTTCCTGGATGTCTAAATTGATCATGCCGAAGTATAAATCTTTTTGGATCAACGAACTTCTAGTTCGTGATAATATTTGATTCAACCATTTTTACAAATGTATAATACATGCCGATGAGAGTGCATAAAGTTTTTCTTTTATCTACTTCTGGTCAGATACAAAAGAAGTTATGCAAAGATATTCAACATTATTTTCTTGTATCGTCTCGATGTGATATCCATTGCAACGAATATCTTTAAAACTAAGCAAATTTCTTCTGAATTTGCTTGAATAAAGTGCATCATCAATATATAATTTTGTATTATTTGGTAAAAAAAATACAAGCTCTTCCGGAGCCTTCAATTTTATTTTTATTTTTTTGCGAAAATAAGGATATAATTTAAATTGAATTTCTAAAATGAAAGGAAATACTAGAAAGTAAACTAATTTATATTTTCCATTACACTACCCCAATCAAATGGTCAATATTTCCATTAGAATCAGCAAAGAAATCAGAGACATTCAAATGAGTAATATCAATTGGATGATCATAATTAGCAAAATTTGTCTCTACTTTTTCCTTTCCTTTAATTGATTTTTGGTAGAGATCCACGAGGTGTTTTACCGTACGACGGTACGTGCCCAATGTCATTTCATTCCATATCTAAAACAACTTTCTTTATGCTCATTTTTGGATGTGCTACTTTCGTTTGCTTTGTGCCTTTTGAAATTATTGTCTTGTTGCTGATGGTTTTATTGATTATTTCATCCATGATTTATTCCACTTGCACGTCCTTGTCTTGATATTGTATTTGCTTCAAACAATGTAGTACCATTTGCTTCAGGCAATGGTACGAAACCAATTGGACGTAACTCATGATTTTTCATCAACAATTCATTATTTTGTTCAGCCATAAGCAAGCAAGATATGAGTTCGGAGCACCATTTGAAACCATGCTCACAATATTGATGCTGCAGGAGCACATTTGAGGCGTGAAAGGTGGAAAAAGTTTTCTCCAACATATCATCATTAGTGATTTTTTCTCCACGCAATGTCAATTTTGAATATATTCTGAATAGTTCAGAATTGTACTCACTAACAGTTTTGAAATCTTGCAAACGAAGATGCATCCACTCATAACGGGCTTTGAGGAGAACTATAGTCATTTGATGATCAAATCTTTCTGTTAATTTTTTTCCAAAGAACTTGTGGATCTTTTTCAATGAGATATTCAATTTTCAATCCATCGTGAAAATGATGACGAAGGAAGATGAGTGCTTTTGCACGATCCTACATGGATTCTTTGTTTCCTTCATTTATTGTCTCTCCCAAATCTTTTGAGACAATATAGATATTAGCATCGAGTACCCATAGCAAATAATTTTTGCCAGATATGTCAAGTGCAGCAAACTCAAGTTTTGTAATGTTTACCATTTGATTAACTACATAATAAAGTAAAAGAAATACAATTAGTTTGGAAGAATGTGATTAAACATCAATTAGTCAATATCAACATGACATAAGTGCGTGTTTTCCTTCAGGGATAAACAATAATTTAAAATAATATGTTCTTCGAAACATGTGTTCTTTCGGGAGCACATTGTATTTAACCATTACTTATTCAAGAACAATATGTCAATATTCTTCTGGAATATTGAAAATTATGATTCATGCTCTTCAAAAGCAAATAATATTATTCTGAAATATTAATTATAAAATTATTAATTCTTCAGGAGCAACAATATGAAAAATTATTAATTTAAAATTTATATAAGAACATTTAAAAATATTTAATATGATTACAAATATTATTACCATATAAACAAGATATAAATTTATATATATATATATAAATTAATTACTAAACGTAATGATTACGTCACAATTTTATACAAGTTTCAGCACAATGTATAGAATGCAGAATTATGAAATTGTGTGTAAAGAAAGAAAAAAAAAATACCCTTGTGCATTATAAAAATGGTAATCATTATTTACCATTAGGGTTGTAAATGGATCGGATCCGATCCGATAAGAAAATTATTCGATCCGATCCTATTCGATCCAATAATTTAATAAATATTTGATTGTTAAATTCATATCCGATTAGTTATGTTATTGGATATCCGATCTGAAATTAATAAAAAATAGGAAAAAAATGATTTTATACTCTTTAAAAACCTTAAACTAACTTGAAGCCCACACGTTTTTACTAGCAAGCCCAATAGTGACTTCTACCATTATGATATTCATTTTTAAAGGAAAGATCTTCTTCTAATTTTCTATTGACATTCGATGTGGGATAAGGTAAAATTGAATTTCAATTCTAAATATAAATATTTTATTTCATTATTTCCATTAACAAATCAATTTATTTGTTATATATTAATTATTAGTTTTTAAAATTGTAAAATAAATAACAATAATAAATTTAATTAAGAAAAATATAGATATTTATTTACTTTAAATTAGTAAACTAAAATTAAAAGAATCTATTGTTTTTATAATATTTTACATTTATGTATATAGTTATTTATTCAATTCGACAACCGGTTCGATATTGATTCGATCCTGGATCGATTTTTAAAATATTGGTTGAAATCAACTTTTTTTTTTCAAATCTTTCAATTCTTAAAATTATAAAATTTTCAACTTTTTTATGTTTTAAATTTGGTTACTTTTTTTTTTATTCTAAATTTTTTTATTTATTTATTTTAGTGACAAATAATATGCCATAAAAATATTTTTTACCGACTCAATTGTTTATAACAAATCGGATCGAATTGACATATATTCATATTTGATCCATTTAGTTAACGGATTATCGGATTCGAACCTTGATCGGGTTATCGAACTGAGACCCTAAATTCATCTTCCATTAATTTCGTCGGATTCGGATCGGATTCAGATCAAAATTCAATCCATTGACAGCCCTATCTACCATATACATTCTAACTTTGACTATAAACCATGAAATTATGTGGAAACTATTATACACCATTAATTTGGCAGACAAATAATCGGGTAGTTGGGTAGAATGATAAGTACAATTGATTTCGGCAAATCGAATATGATTGCATTACAAAGACAATTTGAATATGAATTGGCCGAAATATGAGAAGAATACGAATTAGAGGAAATTTCATAAAGTAATTTTAAACATCTTAGATTGAATGTAAAGTTCAACAGATTACGGCAGAAAATTCAAACACACAAATTAAAGTGCTATATGCATGTGTATAAAAAATAATCACGTGTCACCAAATTAATTTTGGTACACGTGATAGATAATTTATAAAAAAAAAATTACTACATTTTCTAAACTTTGAAGAATGAAGCTTTCTTGCTGATAATGTGTTATAAAAGAGAGAAAAGAGAAGAGGGATAAAAAAGTCAATAGACTGAAAATCAAAGCTCTATATTTATAGGACAGCAATATGGATACATATGGTGATAATATCTAGGGTTGCAGGGGTGCAATTATCATTCACCAATAACTTACCATTTACAACAAAAATATTTTTAATTATTGGTTTTAAATTATAAATAAAATAATTTTAAGTAGAAATTTGAGATTTTATCGAATTAGATCAATTGAGATAACAAATCAGACCCTATATTTTACCTTATGTAATGTTTTACAATTTTTTTTTTTAAATGATGCTTTTTTGTGTGAGATTTACAATATATAGTTTTTTTTCCCTCTAATCTCTAACTTCAAATTAATTAAATTTATTATGATAAGTTAATAAATCATTAAAAAAAAAAAAAAAAAATACTTCATTTGATTCTTCTGAATCAAATAAAAATTCTTAATTGTTATCTCCTAATTATATTTTTTTGTACTAATTTATTACAGTGATGTTAATTAGTAATTGAATTTTTAGAGAATAAAAAAATAGTTAAAATAATTAATGTGTAGCATAACGTAAATTAAATATTTTGATTTGTTATTTTAACCCATTTACATGTAATCTTTCTAGCAATCTACCTAAAGTTAAAAGCCTTTCTATCTTAGACATGAATTCAAATTAAAGAATTATAACACTGTCATCCGAGGTGTCAATTCCGAATTTACACAGCAAAACTCGGGAAGAAAAAAACCTGCAAAGTCAAATCAAAGTGCAAACAGTTTCATGTAATCTGAATTGTGATGAACAAATTTACTATTTAAGCACGTTATTAAATAAAATCAACCCTCCTGCTGTAATTCATTTTATCCTCACCTTACTACATTTTACACAACAGTAAATTCAGATCACTCTAACTTGATTCATCACTGGAACTGCAGTAGATGGTACAGAAAATTATCGAGGATAAAATTTTAAAACAAATTTGGTTGTAATTCACCATTTCACCACACACAATGGGAGTCTTTCACCTATACAAGAGTACACCTATTTGTAATCATTTTCTCTCTTAAAACCTAAACGTGCTTTGCTGATCAGCAAAAGGGTATAAATCAGTAAAAATAAAATGATATAATGTACACTCAAGGAGCCAATAGAAGCTGTCAACTTGAAATGTGCAGCGTTAATCCGAATTGATGATCTAGAAAAGTTCCATCAGTTGATGTGCAACATCTGCACCAGACAATCAAATGTTAAGATAGTAGCCATGGCTGATATATATGAGAGCATAACAGGAAAAATTCGACATGGAGGAAAAAGGAAATTCCATGCGCATGTATGCAAACTGTTGCCCATCTTCAAATGCATTAAATGATCCATTCACTAACTTAAAACTATCTCAAATTTTATTCTGATTTGGATTAAAACAAAATTATTTGCCGATTGATACAATAAAAGCTTTGAAAAACTTCATTTACATATATTTTTAAGAGTCAAGGGAACTAGTCTCTTCATCTGTGGCTTTCAACTTATATGTGCCAAAACTAAAATCAAACTATTTCACACCACATTGGCCTTTTTTTGTTTCAAGTAAATTCTCACAGCTTAACTACAAATTAAGTGTAGATTTCCCGCGGTAAATTTTTACGGAAGAGTTGAACCTAGGAAATGATCCGGAATACAAATAAGTAAACAAACATATTAAGATCATGAAATTACACTCAAATTTGAGAACCCACATTACCCCTCTTTTTAAAAGCTCCAGATATTCACCAAATGCAAGACAAAATAATGTGATATTCAGCAGGTAATTTATATTGCATACCTTTAAGTACAGATGGTGGCGTTTGGAACTCATGCCAGACATCGTTGCACGAAGCAAGATTCATATTCAAAAATTTCGCAGCAAGGTACGCAGCACCAGCAGCAATCTGGTGTGGTTTGAACTGAAGCCACAGCGAGCTTCTAAGCCTGTATAAAGAATTTTAGCTTTAGAAAAGCATCAATGGATGAAAAAAGCAATCATTATCGAATTGAGAAATGTAAATGGACATATAAAACAAACCATCTTGAGCAACTCCACAATTGGACTCACAAGTTCTCATGCTGATTATGAATAATCTCCCATAACAGCCATGAAAAGAACTTAATGCCGTTACAGGTTTCATACAACTAAACAGTAAACATTTCAAGTATGTAAAAGCAATAAGCAAACCAAAGCAATTTTCCCTTACCAACTAACAAAGCAGCAACCGAGTTGGGAAAAACCCAAGATTCTTCAGCAGAATGTTGAAAGAGTACCCAAATTATAGAAAACATGTTATACCGATCTAGAGAGATATCAAGTTCAAGTTCCATCTCAGCAGCAGTATACCAACTCCATGTCGATTTAAACAGACATACAAGAAACAGCAACGTGTTACAAGCACGTAACCTTGGTGAGCAAGGCCAACATCGCCAAATTTTGAATAAAGCAAGGCTTGCAACAAGCAAACCTATGCACTCAGACATATTGAAGAGTTTTTGCCACCCATAGAATGCCACCAAATCTTCCAGGCAGAGATGCAAAATATGGACTTTGCTAAGTTAATCAATTTGTGATATAAATTAGGATACCATCTGTAATATAAATATACATATAGCATATAAAATATAAATATGTATATAATACATTTATTAAAGGGAAACTCAGCGGATATATCCTAGAGAGGTCAGAAAGTGGACCAATGAGCTTCCGATATGGAAGATCATTGTCAATTCCGAGAACTCATTAGATTAACCATACAAATATTCAGATTTATGACAACAGAAAAAGAAGCCCACTAGGTTATTTATTTTTAGCAAAGATTGTCCTTAAGAAAAGCCAACACTAGAAGTCAAGAACGGGAATATAGCCTACAGGAATAAAATAATTATTGGATTCTAGCTAAGAACCACAAGGCTGTTAGAGCTCCATCCCAGATAATTACTTTGAATGAATAATGTCAAGGGAAACTCATCCACTTTGCTCCTCCCTGCACATTCCCGTCTGAATACTGAAGATCATCTCCTTTTTGTCATAAAAAGATAAGTAGACTCAAGGCAATCTTACATGCATCCCAAGGGTCCCTATAGAACTGGAGTTCTTCAATTTACACTGTCTAATCTAAAAATCTCTAAATAAATAATGTCTGCAAGAAAGAACATACTTATAATAGCTAGTACTGTTGATTAAATAATTATTACCAAAAATAATACATGTATTTAAAAAATTGAGGAATTCAGGTCATTCCATAATAAAATAGAGATCTCGATATGTGCAATTTTTACTTTTTATTTTTTGGATGGGGGTGAGGTATATCATTCCTCTTGAATAGGATCCAACTTGTAGGTAACAGGCTCAATCTCAGGGTATATGTGAGAGTTAAAAGTGTAAATAAAGCTGAAGTGAAACTGACATGAATGACAGAGAAACAAAAACCATAAGCATTGTAGGGAAGAAAGTATAATAGCCCTCCTTTGCATAATAACTAAACCTTAAGTATTTTGGAAGAAAAAATAGAGAATCAAATGTAGTAAACTGCTAATTTTTTATGCAAACAGTGGACAACTAACATATTTTAACAGAAAACTCGTGTTTGAAAATAGGTAGTACAACCTAGTAGGTTTTAAAAGAGTCCATTCATTAGATTGAATCACGATAAAATCTTTCGATACGAACTTTAAACAGAGAATACCAGAATGCTCAATCATGTCACCAGAAGCATTTCCCCATTACCTCCCCATCTTTCTGTCCTTTCCACGTGTGGGATATATCTTCCTGATTAAAATTTCTTATTTCAATTCTCCAAGTTCACTAACTGTCTCTCTCTCTCTAAGTTCTTCTTTGTCCCAAGATGTGGACGTGAAGGTGGATAGGTGGCTTTAAAGCTTCTTTTCTTGGTACATGACAGAGAGATCATATATCAATCTTGGAAGCATATAGCTGGCTGATATTTCAAACCAAAAATCTGCAATGTATGATTGCGATGTAAATAAAAATGAAGAAAGCAATTTCGAAATAGCGTCTAGAAGTCGAATACAAGTACTGGTCTGTGGAGTTTTATAATCACGTGACTTGGGTAACCCTGGGGCTCCTTGGGTAACCCTGGGGCTCCTTAGGCATCAGTTGAATGGCTGCTAACCAGTATTTGGAAATCAGGGTTTTTCTTTTCTGGAAGGGGGTAATAAATGAATGCTGTAGTTGGCAAAATTTTTAAAAACCAACATTTGTCAAAACCAAGAAAAGGAAACCAAATGCAGTCACCACGTGCAGCAGCTGGGTTGTTTATAAAATAGCTGATATGCTAGACAAAAATAACTCAGCAAAAGCCTTCACAAATTTTCTGCCCTACTCATCGGAATACCATATGGAGCCCAAGCGAACAAGCAAAGACACATCCAGCATATGTCTTTCCAAATAAACAAAAATCAGAAAGGGGAATCGAAAAATTAGTTCTGAAGCGTCTGTTACTATCTTCTATAGCCAATGAGCATGTCTTAAGGTGTCATCATGGAAAAGGCTTCCAAATGATATCGATAGTTCAACTTCAGAAGAAAAACAAAACATTTGATGAACAGCACATCAACCGCCAGCTAAAAATATCATACAGGTGTGCACGCTAATCCTTCTATAAGCCCTGCAATTATATGCCAATCCAAAACATCAATATCCAAGCCAGAATGATTGCTCTAACAGACAAGAAAGATATTAACACGGATAACAAGCAATTCCGAACCAAAAAGGAAGAAGCAATCTCAGACTTATGGTCCTCTAAAAACTGCAAAGATGACACCAGTTCGTAGATCAATTGTTATACAAATGCTTGATTGTCCAAAGCTCAATTAAAAAACAACAATCATAACAGAAGATGGTTCCCAAAATCCTACAAAAAATTCTATGCTGAAATACTATATTTTTATGTGTTGACGATATACAATGCACATACGTTAGAAAGTAGCACCCGCCAAGAACATGCTGGAACTTACCCTTCACTGACCAAATTCAGTGCCAGAACCACCAAAACTGATTGTGAAAATCCTAGTTTTTCAAGAGTGGATGTAAGAGAGTCATATGGATGCTGGACATTGAGCTCAAAATTCAAAGTTGTCAAAATCAATTGCTCTGCCTCAAATATTCTCGTGCGATATTGCTCAAACCAATCCTGTTCAGAAGTAGAACATTCAAAAAGAACGTCAAGATCTATACGACGAACGGTGTGCACATGCACGCATACACAAACCTGTGAAGGGTGTCGGGAGGGGGGCAGGGGAGGGAGAGAGAGAGAGAGAGACTAACAATAGGGAGCAAATATGAGAGAAGGGTGAAATCCTGCTTGTGCAGAAGTTCACACGATGCTTTCAGCACATCATTGAGAGGACGAGCTGTTTCCTCGGACTTTGCAGAAAGGAAAAGAGCAGCAGTAGCAATCAACTGTATCAATATCGAATTGAATAATTAGCTTTTAGTGATAGAGAAACAACACATTATCAACAAATACAGGATACTGCTTTACATCGAGGCCAGAAGTCAGCAATGCAATCATCTTTCAGAAAGAGTTGTACAACTCTTCTCTAAATATAATGTCTTCTTTGCATACATATAATAAAATACAGATTCTACAAAGTAATAACACATGGAATGTGATATTTTTAACATATAACAGTTATTTGTCAAATATGTACCAAATTATAGAAGCTCCGGAACCAAAATGCTATCTGTCGACTCATGAGCAACTGGTGATAAGATGCATTTTAAATACGAAGCATTAGAACTAGGAAACAGGTTCGAGCAATGAAACCATATTTAAATCAATAGCATACTCAAACATTGTTTGCATGTAATATGATTCTCCTCCAGCATTCACATTGCACAGTTTGAAAATTTTTCTGTTCTCTTTAAATCGGATGATTCAGTTTTACTTTCTAAGAAACAATTTCAAACTGAATTCCAAAAAAAAAAAAAAAAAAAAAACTGAAAACATAGATTTTTTTAAAAAATAAACTTACAAATCTATCGTGAGAGGCATGAGAGCGACGAAAGAAGAAACGATGGCAAAGAACCATGGCAGTTCCGATGGTGGTTTGTGGCCTGCAAGGACGGACTATTATCTCAAACAACTAATCTCGGAGAAAATATGGTGCAAATATTTTCACAACCACACTATCTAGCAGCTAAATAAAAAATAGAATTGCGGATAAATGCATCTTTCAGTAAACATTTTTATATATCAGTATACAATCGTATGTATCAAGTAAAAAATTGCAAGGTAACTTACAGATCAAGACGAACTCCAAGATTTTGAAGAAATGCACAGTATGAGTATCGCAAGTGAGTCTCTTGCAGCGAATCAATACCATCTTTCCTTGACGGTGAGCACCTCTCAATCTCATCTCTTGACAGAAAAACCACGATTTCATCGTTGTCGTTGTTCTCATATTTAGATCGGTTGCGTTTGGAGGTAGTAGGAGCATAGGCACCAGAAATATCAGGCCTGGTAGAAATTGTAACAGCGGAACTGATGTTAAACGTCAAAGGGGCACTATCTTGACCATTAGAGTATTTGGGAGGCACGCAATGGAACAGATTGGCATGGTTTAAAAGACCATTATAATATGTGTTTTGTTGTTGATGGGGTATCCCAGTATTTCCCCAAGATAAATCGGAAAACTTTCTCCTCTTTGAAGAAGGTTCAATATCAGGACAAACATAATTATCAAAATTGGAGTTCTCCCAAAAACGTCTAGAGAAATCCTGGGCATAATCATGATTTCTTGAATGGTCAAAACTTCCGTTATATTGGAGGTTATCATTGCTGTAGTCGTATTTAGTAGAAGTTGCTCTAGTGCCCATGTTATGGTTCCTACTATAAGACGACCTACAACCACCATGAAAGGGGCCACCTTGCGAACGATGAGGCCGTGCAAGAGACATGGTTCCTGTTCAATTCACCAAAGCAGGAAATAGCCGTTAGAATATTCAAAAACTGTAATGTGTAAGCAAAAAAAAGCTGTGTTCTGCAAGAACTTAGAGTTTACTGCACCATATAAACAGGACAGGATCAGTCTTTGAAAAATGTTGTCAGCTAGGCAATCAAAAACTAATTTAATTACCACGAGAGAGGTTACAGAGGATTCCAAGAAATAGTTTCAAACAAAAGTAAAAGAAAATAAAAAACAACTCTAGTAACAAATTATTCACAGGTATACAATTTTCCACATTATATTCCTTAAATCCTTACCCGATAAAGAAAAACTTTAAAAAAACACACTAAGTTGCGGTCGAAGAGAATTTACATTCTATTGTATTCAATGAAGTTTTGATTATAGCTACATGACGCAATTCATTAAACCAAATTTACTATATCAACTGCATTGGAATATGAAATAATTTTCAAAAATCATCAATACCACATTTACCTAAACTTCATATAAGTGAAATAATTGAAGATGTCGGAACAACTCCACACAAATAAATTAATAAATAGAATTAAATTAAATAGGCGCCTATGTCCATCACGGTAAAAGAAGAAAATAATTATCTTAGAATTGACACGCACCACAAAAAAAAAGGATAAATATTCAGAGACGAAAATTACTGCTTATCATGACAAAAACCTTTTGAAATTCATTAAACTAACAATAGACTACTATATAAGAATTTAATTACAAATTCATCTGCGTTTACTCATTAAAATAGGGGAAACGATTTACCAAACAATTCAATTACAAAATGATCTTAATTTTCAAAATAAAAAAGAGGAGAGCGATCAAATTTATCTAAATACATTAATAACAAATCGATCAGCATTTTCATGATAATAAAAAAACAATTTTTTTTTTTTATTAGATAGCAGACACAGCAGATCGAGCGGCACCGTTCTTGATCTAAAAGGATCGCTTGCAATTCGAAACAAACTTACAAATTTCCAATATAGGAAAAATTGGTTCTTGATCGCGGCTCTAGGGTTTCGTAATGGAAATAAAGAAAGGGGGGAATGCAGAGAGAAAAAGTAACGGTGGTGAGAATAAGAATATCCAAATTAAATGGGATAAAATCGGTATATATACAAATATTATGTCTAGTGGCAAGCTAGTTTTTAAATTTTCAAAAGAAAAAAAAAAGTAATTATTTTCAACTTTTCATTATAATTGTTCAACCAATCCTCGCGGATGGACACGGAGGAGAGGTGGTGACCCTCTCACCAATATTTTCAATTTTTTTTGAGTTTCGTCCAACCTCTTTGAGAAAATTTTGTCTTTGTCATCGTCAATTGCATAAACTTTCTCAATAAACTAATGTTTGTTTATCGTAAAAAGATATCACATTTCAAGTTGAAAATAAAATTTAACCAGTTCAAGTGAATAGACCATAATTTGGCGATTCTTGATTTTTGATTTCGATTCCTAATTTTTTTTTTCGAATTGAATAGGAACCTTTGATTCCAATTCGGAGGTTCAGTTCCATTAAAATGCCACCCCTACAATTGGGTTTCGTTTGATTTGAAAAATTAAATATAAAAATGTTCAAACCCCCTCTCCAAACTGCTTAATCCTGGATGTGCCATGATCGAGTTGTAAACAATTTCTACAATTGGATATTGGCTGAAAACTAATTCAAAGGTTAAGCACTAACTTACTGAAGAGGCAATAAATTAAAGACTACTTGTGCAATTATATTGTAAATTTGTAATTCGAGAAAGAAATTGGATTGAATTTGGATTGTTGGGTAAAGCCTCGTTATCCACGATTTGCATTTGTCAAGCAACTGCCTAGCCACATTTTTTGACCAACCCTGCAATTTCCTTGTCACCTTTAAAAAAATTTCTTTCTTTTGTCACTCCCACCAAAAACCATCTTGTTCTCTTTGTTACATGGGTTATTTATTTGAATGATCAAAGTTTGTTAAGTGTTACTATTTCATAATTAAATTTAAAAATGTATCTCCATAGTTACTAAACTTTGTCAAGTATTATTATTTCATAATCGAACTTAAAAATATATTTAAATGATCCGAACTATGCACCATGTTAACTATACATCACTCAAGTAAAAAATTAATTAGGTTTAACAAACGGCGTCGATTTGAGTGATGAATGAGTAACACAATGCATAGTTTAGTGACCATTGTGATATATTTTTAAATTTAGTTATTAAGCATTAGTACTTAACATAGTTCAATGATTATTGAGATACATTTTTACGTCCAACTATTAAGTAGTAGCATTTGACATAGTTCAGTGACCATTAAGATATATTTCTAAATTCAATTATTAAGTCCCTCAAATCGACCTTTGTAACAGAAGAAATCAAAAAATATGAAGGGAAAACAGATGAAATAAAAAATAGATAACCTATAAATCAAAGAAAAATGGAACTTTTGTTGATGTTTATTTTGAAATAAATGGATGACATTAGTCTTTAATTGAATATTTTGTTGCTCAAATGGTGGATATATGATGCTAGATTAGCTAAGAAGGATTTGCGGAGTCATTAAATCCCCTACTAGACCGCTTCATTAACTTGAGTTATCGGATTGTTAAGTTCATTGGTCATTTCTTGTTGCCATTTTTGGTGTTTTGTTGTTGTGCTTCTCTTATTTTTCTTTGTCTACGATGAGAAGTACATTCGATTTTCGAATCAACTGGTATCATTTCACAATATCTCAAACTTTGCATAAAAAACTTGAAAAAAGAGACAATATGAACATTGAAATAAATTTGTTATGTCCAATGTTGTAATTGACATGTTTGTTAACAAAATGGTCTTAATTGAACACTTGTAAAAAGTCAAGGACTTGGATATAATGTTGTATAGATAAGTTACGTTAGGGTTAGAGGTTGAAAACAAAGAAAACACACCGTTGAGATTTTGCTAGACTATCGACATGACTTGGATCGAGCAGCAGAAACATAAACATTATCGCCCGCCTTTCGCTTCGCTGTCACTCGAGCAACAGCTCCCTAGCTCCAATGACATATTTATGTAGCCAGACCTAATTTGTGATTTTGAAAAGTTTTACACGGTCCATAACACCTAAATGTCATCAACTATATATACAGATGTCTGAGACGAATTTCATTAGGTTGCTTCATTATACTACAATTGCAAAACACTTTCATATTATTGTTTGAGAGATCTAATAGGCAAATTCATTGATTGATTCATCCATACCATTCTCGTGATCCAGCAACCGAGTTTTAGGAAAACATCAAAGTTCATTAATCTAAAATACTGGCTTCCTTAACACTTTAAGGAAGAGATTCAAGTGCAAGAAGAAGAATATGAATAGGTGATTCCGGGGTATCCACTTGGAAGAGATGTGTGTAGAAGATTGTAAAACTGATACAACAAATCTTGGTAGAAGATTATGAGTCTGGAATTTACGGCGGATCTTGGAAGCTACAGGAGGTAGATCGGGAGATCTAGCATGTTGGCTAGATAGTATTTACGGTAGTAGATCGTGAGTATGGAAGGAACAACAAATCTTGGAGTTGCAGGGTTTACAACAGTTAGTGGAACTAATTTGGAATTGAACTGTAACCTACATTGTCTATAGTGGAGGTAACTAACTTGGTTCCAGAGTTTATACCCAGTTGGATTTCCAAATATTACAACTGCGGCAATTCCACTTGGGGAAATTGGATTGTATACTTAACCATCTAGAAACTAATTAAAAGTGACTTGTTGCTTTAATTAGCCTAACTCCGCACATAAATTCGAACTTAGTTAGTAAACTACGTTATTTTAATTGGTATAAGAGCCTAAATTCAAATCATAATCTTAGATTTCTAGTTAAGTAATTCATTATCCGTCCTGCCATATTTCGATGGCAATAATTATGCTTATTGGAAGGTTATAATGAGAGCTTTCCTAAATCTATGGATGAGCGGATTTGGTTGAGTGTGGTGAATGGTTGGAGTGCCCCTAATACTGTAGACAACGTAGTAACCACCACTCCCATCGCTAATTGGTCTAAAACTAACTTAGATGAGTGTAATCGGAATAGCAAAGCCTTACATGCCATATTTATGACAATGTCCCCTTTAGAGTTTAGAAGCATCTATTGTGTGAGGTTGTTAAAGAAGTTTAAGATATTCTACATACCACACACGAAGGAACTCAGACTGTTAAAAATTCTAAGTTGCAGATGTTGACCACTAGGTTTGAAGAGACTAGGATAAAAGAGGATGAGAGATTTGATGAATTCTATGTGAGCTTAAACGACATAATGAGTTCTAGTTTCAACTGAGGTGAGAGAATCTCGGAGCCTAAAATTGTTAGAAAAATCCTTAGATCCTTACCTGAGCAATTTAAGGCTAAAATCACTGTTATTGAGGAGAGTAAGGATATAGACTGTAGAGGAGTTAGTTGGATCCCTCCAGACGTATGAGCCGACCTTAGATAAACATGTTAAAGATAAATTTCTAACCTTGAAATCCGTGAGAAATATCAATCTTCTGATCTGATTCATCGGATAATGAGGAGTTGGTTTACCTAGCTAAAAAATTCCCAAAAATGTTTAGAAAGAAAAATAATCATCAAGAGAGACACAAAGGTGGCCCGAGTAAATCTAGGAGAAAATCTAAATCTGTGAGATGTTAATGGTCGAGATTTTGGTCACATTAGGAGTGAGTTCCCTAGTAGTATGAGAATTTTGGATAATGGTATGAATGCTACTCTCACTGATGATGAGTCTAACTCAAACAATCATAGTGAGAAATCCACTTGGGAGGAAAATGGAAAATATATTACCTTTACTACGAAAGTTAAGAAAGGATTTGACTAGGGAAGTCAAAGAGAAGAGGGCTTAGATAGTAAAGAGGATTCTGAAGAAGAGTCTAAGAGTGAGTAAGATATCTAAGAGGCTTATAATAAGATGTACGAGGAGAGTCTTAAAATTCTTACTAAAAACAAAGCATTGAGTGCGAAAAATAAGGAACTTGAATTGGAAAATGAAAAGTTAGTAGCACACATTAAGGAATCTACCTCGATCCTGAGTGAAGTGAAATCAACAAATGAGTCTTTAGATACCCAGGTTAGGAATCCACTAGTGAGTTTGAAAATACCTCTAAGAGAGCTAATGAGCTGACAGTTGAACAGGAAACCTTAGAAATCCAGCTTAAGAACTTTCTGAGCGACCTAGAATATTCTAAGTCTCAACTGCTTGCCTTCTCTAGTGCTTATGAAAAGTTAGATAACATTTTAAAAATGGGCAAGTCGGCTGGAAATAAAAGAGGTCTAGATTTTAAAGAGAAGAGTGCTAGTACGTCCAAGACTATATTTGTCCCTACCACTGCCCAGCCCAAACTTGTGCTTAATCCCGATCTTAAAAATAAGAGATTTGTTAGACAGAAGCCTACTAAATAGCGTAAGAACCATCGACCTAAGAATAGACGTCAACGTCTACGTGACATTGGTCCTAGGTTTATCCCTACATAGTTTAACTGTGGTGAGTTAGGACACATAAAGTCTAGATGTCATCATTTTCTGAACAGAAATAGAAACTGAAACTTAAACAGAAATAAGAGTTTGTTGGTCATATTGACTTTCTTACTAATCAAGTGAGTCAATTGACGAAATTAATGACACGGATGAATATGATTATTCATGTCACTAGGCAAGTTTGGGTAAAGAAAAGTGATTGCAAAAAATTGTGAAATAGATCATAGTGTGACATTGATTTATGCATGCATCATATTTGTTTATTTGTTTTCTAGGAAGAAAATTCATGCATATTTTTTTATTTATTTATTTTATGTTTATTTGTGTGTTTAATATTTTCTTGTGCATGGTGCATTCATGTTTTAAAAGAAAAACAAAAAATTGAAAATTAAAAAACTGATGAAATTTTTACTACAACATAATATATAACATTCTTAATCTTGCATGTTGATCATGTATGGACATAATTGATAAGCTGTAGCATAGTTTCCATTACTTGCTTAGGTTGATATGGAGTAATTAGTATATGCGTCTTCATGTACCATATGTACTGCACACACTATGTTTTTTAAATAAGACTTAATCGCATGTGTGAAATTTGGGATGACAAGTGTTAGTAAGTTAACTTTGAACATGAATTGACTACTTTTAGTAGACCTAAACCTAAGTATATTCCCTAATAAGCTCAATATATTAATGTTCATTTTCGAGGCTATTTGACTCGAACAATTAAGCATGCGGGGTGTCTCAAAACATGGTGCCAATGATCAACTGACTTGGGTTAACCGACATAAAGCTCATTAAAGGGGTCATCTTAGTTGCTCAATGAAGAAGAACATGCACTTAAGATGAAAAATTGATGAGCTTGAAGATATGAAAGATGTGAAAAATATGATGAGCTTGAAATATGTTAAAAGTTATATATGCACATATTTTAAAAAAAATGATACACTTATTGACAGTGATGTTTAGCATGTCACTTCTCACAAAATTAATATTTGGAGTCATGCTTGTATTGGATTAGCGATACTTTACACACATGAGTCACTTATACAATTTACTCAATTCTGACCTAACCTGGGTATGTGGTGAAGTTTACTAGTTAATTATGCTTGTGCATGCTATCAACTTGTTTGGACTGTTGTATATTCATGGTTAAAATTGAATTTTGATTAATGTTTCGGTTGGTGTTTTGATTGACATTAATGTCACGTTTCAAACTAACATGCTTATTTGTGTTCATGAATTTTTTTTTATTTCTTGTATCACGTGCTTTTACACTGGGTATTAAGTTTTTTATTTTAGGAAACAAAGATACCAAGGAATGCAATAAGTAGAAGAACTTGAATAACTTGTGTAGTATAGATTGGGGAGTTTAGTTTGATGCATTTTATTTCATTGACTTTATTTGTATGGTTTTGTCACAAAATGTCAAAGGGGGAGATTGTTAGGTCCAATATTGTAATTGACATGTTTGTGAACAAAATGGTCTTAATTGAACACTTGTAATAAGTCAAGGACTTGGATATAATTTTTTATAGATGAGTTATGTTAGGGTTAAAGGTTAAAAACAAGGAAAGCACAACACCGAATTTCGCTAGACTGTTGTCATGACTTGACTCGAGCGGCAAAAACAGAAATATTTTTGCCCGCCTTTCGCCTTGCTGTCACTCGAGCGAAAGATTCCTTCGCTCGAGCGACATATTTATGCGGTCTAGCCTAATTTGTGATTTTGAAGAGTTTTACATGGCCCATAACATCTAAATGTCCCTAACTATAAATACAGATGTTTATGACAAATTTCATTAGGTTGCTTCATTGTGCTACAATTGCAAAACACTTTCATATCATTGTTTGAGAGATTTAAGAGGCAAATTCATTGATTAATTCATCCACATCATTCTTATGATCAAACAACCAAGTTTTGGGAAAACATCAATGTTCATCAATCCAAAACACTCGGCTTCCTTAACACTTTAAGGAAGGGATTCAAGCGTAGGAAGAAGAACATGAATATATGATTTCTGAGTATCGACTTGGAAGAGACGTGTCAAAAAATTGTAAGACCGATACATCAAATCTTGGTAGAAGATTGTGAGTCTAAAATTTACAGCAGATCTTGGAAGCTACAGGAGGTGGATCGGGAGATCTAGCAGGTTGGTTAGATGGTATCTATTGTTAGCAGATCGTGAGTCTAGAAGGAACAACAGATCTTGGAGTTGCAGGTTTTACAACAACTAATGGAACTAGTTTGGAATTGAACTATAACCCACATTGTTTATAGTGGAGGTAAATGACTTGGTCCAAGAGTTTTTATCCAATGGGTTTAGGGCTGGGCAAAATGTCCGAATCGAACGGGTTTTCTTAAATTAAAAACCCGAATGGGTATCCGAATCGAGAACCGACGGGTTTGGTTCGGTTCTCGGTTCTAGACCAAGAACCGAAGAACCGAGTTTTTTTTTACAATTGGGCATTTGGGCTTCAAGTATATTGAATATAACCCAAACCGACCAATATAAAAAAATTGAAAAAAAAACTACTAAATATAAAAGGGACAAAGCCGTAGAATTTTCGGTATTCTCTTCTTCAAAACCGACTAACATAAAAAAAATTGCAAAAAAAAAAAGCCACTAAATATAAAAGGGAAAAAGCCCTAGAATTTTCGGTCTTCTCTTCTTCTTCTCTCTCCAGTCCATTCCCGCCGCACAACATGTTTCTCGTCCAGTCACGAGTCATTTTCTCTCAGCTTGAAGAAGTCCTCCTCCTTCTAGTTCCCACACTAGGCTGGAGTACTCTCGTATTTATTATTTTCATATTTAAGAGACGTGAGATTTTACCCTCTTAACGCTGACAGTGTTTTCGTTCTTTTATCGTGTTTACAATGACAAGTTTTTTAAGCCTTCCAGAGCTTTGCACATAGATTTCCGGCTCTAGTTACTGGATTCTTTTTCTTTACATGATACTCAAGAAATTGTTAACATTTTAATTGTACATGGAAAGTCAAGCAATCGATAATTACATTACATAGTTGGTAAGTATTTTTAATACTTTAAAATATTACGTTCATTTGTAAAAGCTAAGATTGAACTTGGTCAATATTCACACACAGATTCACTCGGTGAAAGTACTGAGCACGTTGAGATTGCCTCACTTCTCACAATGTTTTCAGAAAACATGAATGATTTTGGTACCACTTCTCAAAATGGAGAACATAGTTAGATACTTTTATATGTTACCCTTTGGTGAGTAAGTAGTGGAGCAGTAACTGTTTGAGGGAAGTAGCAAAAAAATTTGTGATCTATATTGTCTAGTACTAAAGTGTTAGAATTTTGTGAAAATTTTCTAATATGTTATGGATTAATTATTCAAGACGCACTGACAAAGTTTTCTAAATGTATTTATATAGTGTTATTATAAATGTTAAAAAAATTAATTATAGTAGGAACCGAACAGAACCGAACCGAACCGAACCTGAACGGTTCCAAAATTATATCTGGAACCGACGGTTCCATTTACTAAATACCCGAAAATTTCTGGAACCGAAAAAATCGAACCGAACCGACCCGCGCCCACCCCTAAATGGGTTTCTCCGTCGTCAAATTTTGTGTTATTTATTGCTTTATAAATATTACAACTGCGATAATTCAAATTAGGAAAATTGTATTGTATACTTATCCATCTAAAAACTAATTAAAAGTGATTTGGTGCTTTAATTACCCTAATTCTGCACGTAAGGTCGAACTTAATTAGTAAACCACGTTATTTCAAAATTGACAGAGAAAACTTAAATAAAAGTACAATTTTTTTTTTTGAATTAGTGACAAAATAACATAGGTCGATTTGAGATTCTTCTTTTTTTCCCTTCATGTTTCATAGAGATCGATTTGAGGGAAAAAAAATTATTACTACTTAATAATCGAATTTTAAAATGTATTTTAATAATCACCGAACTATGTCAAGTACTATTACTTATTAATCGAACTTAAAAATATATGTTAATGATTATTGAACTATGCACCGTGTTACTTATTCATCACTTAAGTTAATGTTGTTTGTTGAACCTAACGGATTTTCACACTTGAGTGATGGATGGATAATACATTACATATTGACTAGAGAGTGATGGATGACTAATATGATGCATATTTTAGTGACCATTGAGATATATTTTTAAGTTTGTTATGAAGTAGTAACACTTAACAAAGTTTAATAATTATTAAAATACATTTTTAAATTCAATTATTAAGTACTAACACATGACAAAGTTCAGTGACCATTCAAATAATTAACCCTTTGATACGTAGGACTAGGAGAATAGAAAAATCAAAACAAAAGTTCATCCATAAGATTATCCATGTATTTTCAATTTAGCCCCGCTATGGTACAACTAAAAAAGAGAATTAAAATTTATTTAAAAAGTTGATAATTAATTTTAATCATATATCATGAATTTCACAATTTTTCAACTATATATTTCATGATTTTTTTTATCAAAATTTATTAAAAGTCTAATTTTCATCCAAACCAAACCGGGACCATTTTTTTTTTTTTTTTTTGGACTGTGATTCGACACTTTTATGACACAACTTTATAATAGCTATGAATGACAATAAGAGTATGTTTAGCAACATTTTTTTTATAAAAATCTAGGTTAAAAAATACTTTTTTGTCAAACTATTTTTTATTCATACAATTTGTAGGATCCATAAGTACTATACACTTTTACACTACACATTTACTTATGTTTATAACATCTCATCAAATATGCGCTAAATTTATAATAGTAGTATGAAAGTGAAAGTAGAAAATTACAAGAAAATTAAACAATAACTCCAATAACAAAAAAAATTGAGAATGGGACATTTTCTCACTTGTCGTTACTTTGGGTTTGTTTGAACCCAGTTTTGGGATAATAGTGATTTTTTTGGAAAATATATGATTAAAAAAATAAAGATTTTTTTTGAATTTACATTTAAAATTATTTTATTAGGTGAATATATGGTTAAAAATGAATTTTTAAGTAACAAGACTCGATTAACAGCTTAACAAGGTAATTCCTCACATACAATCAAGTGAGTACTTGAAGAGGTTTACTAACACAGCACAAAGAGTGACTACTTGGCCTAGCATAGGAGATAGGGTAATTTTCGATCACACGTTACTTTAATCAACCTACACTTTCATCTTCATATTTTACTTTGATATATCATCAAAATTGTTGCCAAATATTGGTTGGCTTCTTAGGCTTGCCCAATTTTTCGAGAAAGAAATTAGGTTTGGGTATTTGTTGACTAATGTATCTTTGAGGTTGTTTAGGTTGTATAAGATGGAAATCTATTATTTAAAAAAGATAACACAAATAGAAGTATATGTCTGAGAAGGTTTTTGACAAAAAAAAAAAAAAAAAAAAACATGCTATGAGAGAACAAGAAGTTCAAAACAAACCTAACTAGCAACACAAGGCTGCTTCTTGGAGAGGGGAAACGATTTCAATTTTAACTCGAATCGGCAAACCTTCCACGAAATCTTGTTAAAAAAAAGAAGCGTATTATTCACCATTCTAAAAAGGTTGTAAAGAGACTATAGATAAAGTAAGGATGATTATATTCGCAACACATCGTTTTATAAATAGATTACATTTTAACTACATTAAAGGTTCATAACTTCTTTTATTGTCAATTCTCTTCTTTAACCTTTTTTTCATCGTATTCTTATCTTTTAACATTTCACAACTAGCAAATTTTATCATTAATCATGATTTTTGTTCAAAAATTCTGTTAGTGTGCTTTAAAATGAGAGCTAATTATTTAAGTAGTGTTTGAGCTATATTATTTTGGAAGAATGTATTCTTAAATAGTAGATTGACGGAAAATGTGTGGAAGAAAAAGAAGGAAAAATTATTGCTGTGATGAAAAATATTATTTTATTGAAGAATGTGTGATTAAAAATGAGTAGAATAATGTGAATGAAAATTTTAATGTGGATCAAACATGGGCTTAATCTTGATTTTATATTTGATTTTTTTATTTAAGGAAAAAATGCTACAATATTTGTAAGCAGGAGAAACTTGAATCACTTTTGTAAGTAAGAGAAGAAATAGAAAAGGTTGTTAAATCGCTTCATTTGTTGTGCTAGAATTGACTCCAATTATACAAGTTTTCACAACTACTACACACAAAGAAAAGTTTAATAGCACAAAACGTCCATACGTTTAATATTTCTTGTGGAAAATGTTCATATGTTTCATTTTTATTTTTTTTGCATTTTCGTCCTTATTTTAACGTTTCATTGCGAAAAACATTATTCTCACCATTTTAACGTAAAATGACTAATATACCCTTCTATTTAAAAAAACAAAAATAGAAGAAAAATAAAGAACAAATTGTGATTTTATTCCTAATTTTTTTAAAAAGTGTAAATGAGTCCAAATAAATTATTAAAATATTAAAAATAACCAAAAATAAAAATAAAAACGGTTTCTCTCCCCTCTTCTTCTCTTCTGATAGGAAGAAGATGAACATAAAAATGGATAGCCCAGATTCCCACCATTCTTTATCAAACACCGAGATTCACATTCAATTTCAGGTACAAATTCAACTTTTTAAGAAAAAGTATGTATAGATTCAAAACAAGTAGAAAAATTAGAACATCTCCATACAGCAATAAGTAGAAAAATGAACATAACATCCCTGTATTCTTATCCACTTCATCAGCAAATTGATTAAACTTATCCTCAACATCATACACAACCTAATCACCGCATCCCATACATTAAATTTCAGAAGGAAAAACAAGTTTAAATCTTCATATAAAACTATAAGTAGACTACAAAAATAAGTAGAAAATTGATACCTCCACTTGTTTTTTTGCCCGTTTTTGAATCAAAAGCCGTCGCTCTGATTCTTGAATATCATTACCCTCTTTCAAAACAAGATGCGTGTTGAAATTGATACGAAGAAGGTATCAAAAAACTAGCTTTCTTGAAAGAATTGAAGTGGGTTTTGCCATTGTAAGAACCGTAGATTTGGTGACTCCATATGAAATTGGAAGAAGCCATGGGATATTGTGTCAATCACAGAAGATGAACACGTTAACCGAAAATTTGCTTCACCAATTCAATTGGAGGAGGTCGAGGGAGGGGGAAGAGAAGAAGAGAGGGAGGGGGAGACAATTTTTATTTTTATTTTTTGTTATTTTTAATATTTTAATAATTTATTTAGACTCATTTGCACTTTTTAAAAAAGTTTAGAAGTAAGATTGCAATTTGTTTTTTATTTTTCTTCTCTTTTTTATTTTATTTAAATAGAAGGGCATATTGATTATTTTACGTTAAAAAATGATGAAAACGACGTTTTCCGCTATGAAACTTTGAAATAAGGACGAAAATGAAAAAAAAAAAAAAATTGGAACGTAGGGACATTTTTCGCAAGAAGTGTCAAACGTAGGGACGTTTTATGATATTAAGTCTGTAAAGAAACTGGATAATTAAAGACACTCATTGTGACCTTAGTTAAAAAGCCTGTTTGGGAGAAATATTTTTTTAAACTCATTTTCAATTACATATTTTTTTTTATAAAAAATCATTTTCCAAGTGGCCTAATAATTTTCCCTACGTTTTTTTATTATACATTCTTCAAACAAAAAATAAGAAAAGAAAAAAAAAAAATTTCACCCCATAAAAATTCCTCCAAAACAAATACTAAATCTTATCTCACTACATTGGAAGTCTAGCTCTTTCCTTATGCGATCCCAAACAAATCACATAATATGATTGATAAATTATAAATTTATCAATACAAAACAATAATAATAGAAACTCGAAATAGATACAACACCATGTCCATATCAATAACTATTGAAAAAAATGTTATTCATCTAAAATCTAGATTATAATCTATTTATATGACAGTTGGGTTACTCTCAAACTTTTCAATGTCTAAAAATGCATAAAAATACATTTAAAATTCACCGAGCAATATCATAAACACCCACTCCTACATAAACTGATGATCATTTAGAATCTAAGTGGTAAGTAACATATAACATAAGTAATTGCGAACACACGACATTTAAGGTTCAATTCGTGAATTTCCTTTGTTCGATTTTGAATTTTCTGTTTTAAAGTACAAGCAAATCACCATATTTTAAAGATGAACTTTTAATTAGTTTCATGAATAAAATCTGCGATCCTTCAATTTTCATCTCTTTCTCAAGCACTTGACCTAAATAATATAGGTTGATATGGAGATGGGCCTTAAGCGGGCCAATTCTGTTAACCGAAGGATTTGGACATGGTCCATGGATTGACATAGCCCGGTGTTACCTGGTGAACTTTAGCCCACAAATATATAAATAAACTCAGTCTACATATAAAATGACATGTTGAAGAGGAGATAAAAAAATAAAAAAATGTAACATTTTTCTAAATTCTTAAGTTTTTAGAAAAGTAGTTAATGAAATAATAAATTATACTAAGATCTACAAATTATTTAATTATTGAAAAAAAAAAAAAGGATTACTAAGCTTGTTTGGCTGAACTTTTAAGTGCTTTAAATCATGGGTCTTAAAGAGTGTTGATAAAAGTAGAGTTTTGATAATTTTATATGTAATTATAATTTTTGCCAAACATGCGCTAAGGTATCCTAACAAGGGAGGGGCCTAGGCCAACCAATTCAATGGCTAGTAATAATTTCGTTTTAAATTATGTGGTAGATACATTTGAATTATAGATGTTTATGTCTGTACTTTGTCACATAAGTTTGTAATTTTGTGTTTTGGTCCATCTAAATCACACCAACTTAGGAGTTCGTACATGGCCCACACAAACATATATTTTTCTAACTATTTTGAGTTGCGTATGCAATTTAGACAAATAAAATCAAGTTATAGTTGAATCACTATGTTCCATCATAATACTTTGAAAAAATTGAAAATTATGGTCCCATTTTTAATGTGATGGTTAGAAGACAAAAATGAAGAGAGTATTTTTTAGCTAAATAAAATCAATTGATATTTGGATATTGGAAAGACTACGTTCCATCATAATATTTTGAAAAATTGAACACTATGGTCCCATCTTTAACGTACGTGATGGCTAGAAGATAAAAATGAAGAGATTTTTTTTTAGTGAGCTCATTCCCTTTATGCATCTTCTTTATTTGTAGAGACGGTGATGTAGGCAAAAGCGTGTATCAAATTAAGAACACGATCAAAACTCCGTTGATTCTCGTTGAATATTGAGAATTTACTTGTTGATTCGCACATGAATATCAAGAAATGATTCTTGATCAATGAAATCGTTGATTCCAAAAAATACCTATATTTTGGATTGAAAAGAATTGAAAATATCCAACTTCTATAATTTTTCTCAATAATGTGGACTTCATTATTTGCACGTATGTTCAGGATGTTCAAAAGATGATCAACCAAATTAGAGACAATCCAATTTTCGAAACTAATTAAAATGCAATATACCCATGAGTCATCTTTGTTGGGTCGAGATCTCGAGATTTACAACTGCATCAGACTGGAGGAGAGGGGTTGGAGTTAGGGCTGTACATGGTCCTATTTGATTCGGCTCTAAAGAGAATCGAATTAAACCCAAATTTTCAGGTATTTAGTAAATAGAACACTCGGGTTCAAATTTAATTGTGGAACCGTTTTGATTCGATTCCATTCGGTTCAGTTTGATTCGATTCGGTTCCCAAGTTCCGTACAATGATTAATTTGTTTATATTACAATAACACTATATTAATTCGAATATGACATGTTCAATCTAAACTCTAACAAAATAACGTATTCTAATCTCGGATATCTTTTGCACATCTCTTTGTTGAGTTCTTCAAATTTGACTGTTAAAAATTACATGAAGAGGAAGATGGCGAGTTCACTATAATAGAACGACAGAACGACACTACGATATAATAAGAGATTTTGGTAAAATTCAGGTTAATTTGATTAAGTTGGGTTTGTTTGGAAATTAGAAATAGTAAAAATCATATTTTGAGTTTGGACTAAATTAATTACTTAGCAAATTTATTTTTAAAAAATAAAATAAATTTACTTAATTAAGATAAAAAATTACAAAAAACAAGGGAGATTCGATTCTTTTCGGTTCTTGGTCTAGAATCGAGAATCGAATCAAACCCGTCAGTTTTCTATTCAAATATCCGTTCGGGCATTTGACTTAAGAAAAATCGCCTGATTCAATTCAATTCGGGAGTTTTCTCCAGCCCTAGTTGGAGCTATATATAAAATATCAAGTTTTTGACATGTCTGCTATTTTTTTTTTTTTGCGATTGTTATATCATACAAAGTCTTGAACCTTATCGCATAATAAGTGATAGAGATATTCTCTATTGTCACTTTTTTCTATATCAAAAATAAAAACAAACCAATTTGACTACGCTTTGTGACATTTGGTGATTGAACTAGATATTTATAACATAAATAGACAATGAACAATTTTATATGTACACGATATGTCCGAATATTTATCTAACATTTTGATAAATCAGTATGACAACATGACATATGATACATACTACACATATGAAGATGCTTAAACTAAAATTTAAATTGTGGTCCCACATATATTTAGTTAAAAGTTAGTAATAAATTGTGAAACAACTAGATGTATAAATGCAAAGTGAATTTGACTATTCTAAAGGGGTTGTCAAATAGTTAAACCCGACTCAACTTATTTGTACTTTCGACGCGTGATGTCACGAGCAATCCAGTTTCAACAGAATTACGTATTTCGTAATTTTACAAGTATAAAACGGAAGTAGAGAAGTCGAACTAAAAACGTACTCATTCTTTGTCTCACACAGACAAGTAACAATATTCATAAATTAATGCATTGTTCATTTTGATAATTGCATTGTTTAATGTATGTATTGCACTGGTCATTAGGTTAAGGACTCAATTATTGGCAGCTAAGAGGGCGTGGGACCGTGGGATTTTCGCTTTGAAAAATCTACTTTTATTTACGTCTATAACTAACATGAATTGAAGTTGAAGTTGAAACGTAACAGCAAGGTGGAGCCCTTCAATAAATGAAACAATGGAAAAGATATTTTGTTCCGAATTTGTAAAATCTATGCACGATAAAAATAAAATACCTTGTAAAGGAAGACCTGGTATGATTCGATGAGAACTAAGGGTGTGTTTGATCCCCATTTTTTTTTTTTAAGAAAATAGATTTTGTAATAGTAATTTTGTGAAGATGTATGGTTAAAAATTTTAAAATAGTTTTGGGATTATATGTAAGATTATTTTATCGAAAGAATACATGGTTGACGGGGAGGTTTTTTTTTTTTTCCAAAAAAGTTGATAGAATTGAACTCAGACATGGGGCATAAAAGATCCCATCAGTTATCTTTCGGTCCAATTCAAGAGGTTTCATGAAGACATACCCACCCTAATGAATTGTTTGGCATATAAGTCAATTTAGCCGGTAATAATTTAAGAGGAATGCTACATTTACAAATACATACACTCTACATATACTCACAAGGTGGGTGGGTAATTTTTTTATTGCACGGGACCCACCTCATGTGAGACAGTGTAAGAATTCTGTAAATTAAATAGTTCTGTATAAATGGATTAATTCATAATTTAATTTAAAATTTGAGACTATCCTGTTCTTAAAGCTAAGGATGGAAATGGGTCGAACATGCCACCCTTGAGCTTGACTCGTCAAAGTGACGAGTTGAGCTCAAGCTCGTCCGAACACGAGCCGAGCCCGAGTGGCTCGTGTTTTTTTTTTTTTTCCAATTTTTTAAGTTTTTCTCACATTTTTATGAGCCCACGAGCCGCTCGTTCTAAAACGAGTTGAGCCAACCAGCTCGGCTCGGGCTCTTCAAAAGCGGCTCGATTGCCACCCCTTCTTAAAGCCTTCTATTTATTATCCCACCATTTCAAGTCCTTTTATTCAAGTCCCTTACCAATCTCTCTCTCTCTCTCTCTCTCTCTCTCTCTCTCTCACACACACACACACGACCAGCTAGGCTTTTCTTGACACCAATCCTCAAGAAAAAGGAAAAACTTTCAACTACCATAACAATGTCGAAGTCTATTTTTACCAAAAATAACTCCGTATTTGTCAAGTTGTATCCATAAAAGGATCGGAGAGTTTCTTTACCTCTCATGTATACAAATTATAGATGAGAAATTGGATGCATGATTTTATTAAGTGTGTACGTTAAGCGAATTTAATTACCGAACGATAGATCAAAATTGAACTTCACTTTTGATAAGATAAGAGTACATTTCTTAATTATATGAAGTAAAAAAAAAAAAAAAAAATCTGTCAAATGGCCAAAAAAAAAAAAAGAAAAAAAAAAGGAAGAAGCTATTAATCATTATTAGCACAAATGGTCCACAATTTGAAGCACATTGCTTGCTTCAGGGATCTTTCCCGGGTTTTAAGGTCTCATAATTTGTGCACATTATGGATTATGCAGTTATTTCACTTCTTTTGTTATTTCAAACTCATTTTTTTTTTTTACAGTTTTAAATTCTTATTTAAATTTTATCTTTTCAGTTGTCTGGTCTTTGCCGCAGTCTGCTTTAGTATCTTTATTTTGTGACCTCTCTTACAAAATCCCCCACTGATTTGCAAGTAAAAGTGAAGACATTGATGATTCATGTATGTAGTCCCTCCTAGTCTACCATCTTAATTTTTAGCACAAGTTAATGATTCTTGATAACCTTAGAAGTGAAACTTGTTTAAACATGCTATGCCTACTACTCTAAATGTATATTTCTTTTCAATGTTTGTAGATCACATTTATTTTTCATTAAATACTTGACGCGTGCACGGTATTCATAAATAATAAGACGTGGAACGATTTGAATACAAAAATATTGACTCGTTCTTATAGTATGCTTGTATAAATTTGATCTTCGATGCATTCTCTCAAGTACACATCGAGTTCATTTCTTAATCAAAATACATCGCACATGCATGATATTCTAAATGAGTGACAACAAGACTTGAATATGATACCGTGTGTCTTTAAATTTTTGTCTTCAAGGGTTCTTTGCATGCACGTTAAGCTCGTTTGTAGTCAATTACCTGACATTTTCACAATATTCGTAAACGAGCAATAAAATTTGGACGCTTCATCTTTATCACATTCGTTATCATGTTTATTTAAATATTGTTTTCGACATGCTAGTCGAAATCATTCTCTCATTCATAAACGAAATTCGAACGTTGAATCTTTACCAACTCTAATATATATATATATATATATATATATATATATATATATATATATATCAAACCTACGGAGAGAGTCACCTATTCTTTGTAATCTAGTGTGCTTAATTAATATTAATAATAATTATGACAGACTGACAGTACATACACAACATTCAAAAAGATTTACCCATTGTTGATTAGCTGTCTCTAATACGCATTAGCTCTCCAAATCTTAATCCAAGCTTTTCAAGAACTAGGCATGATTAACTACAACGTGTATTACACGATGACAAAAAACTCCTTACCCAAATTTCAAAAATAACACAATTTACCCACAAAAATCTGAACTCTCCAAAGGGTACTTGTGTAAACTCACAAATCCTATACATACATGTTCTTGATTTGGTTGGGAAATACAGTCTTATCACATGGCATGAAAATAGTTTCATGTGCTCACATGCTTAGGACTCCTTCCATGTTATTTTGATCTCTGTAATAAGGGGTCAGAACAAGAACAGCTTATCTCCCTTTGACTAATCCATGTCTAATAATTCATTTTGCCAATAATCAAGACAGAATTCTTTAATAAAAATTGTTGGTTTTCAAGAAATTTTGTCATCTCAAATGCCTGAGAAAGAATATAATGTCAATTTAAATTGCCTAATCGTAGGTTTGATGTGTATCCCTACTAGATTATTAAGAAAGACGCACAGATAAGCATGTAGAGCGATTTTGGAACTTTCAATAGATCTAACAATGAATTGAACAGAGTAGAACGACGTATAACGACTTTAGACCTTCTCATAGAAGAATAAAACTCACTTTAGGCTTTAGCCGACCTCAAATGTATTGAAACTGAAGAAATTTATCGCGACATGCAACACTGATGAGGACCCAAAAGCTGTCTCTTGTATCATAACTGTTGGTTCATTATGCAGCTCAAGAATTACAGCAGTTTATTGATCACTTAATAGCAGTAGAGACAGATAGGGTGGCCAATAATATAAAACCAAGGCTACATCACTTTATTGTCGTGCACGTCTTTAGATTACACTTATTGTGGGCAATTATTATTAATTTTTTTTAAATGCCTTAAAAGTCAGTTATATGATTTTTTTTTTTCTCTATTGTGTTACGTACGTTGTATGCAATACAAATAAATTGTTCAAAATCAAAACAAATTGTGTTAGATTTATTTACGGCTCTAATTTTTAACTTGTTTTTTTATTAAGATCACACTACTATTGTTAATGAAAGTTTATTTAGGTATCGAGTAAGTCACGTTCACATCGTGAATACGAAAAGTTCAAACGGGTAATTCGATCTTTCTAAAATTCAAATGAACATTCTACTTTAATATTGATTTTCTCAAAGAAAGCATCCATTTGCAGAACAAGTTAAAAGGGGTATGTTAAGGGTAAAGTAAGCCACCATGAATCCACAAATACAGTGAAATGGCATGGCTGAAAGGTTTTGTCTTTAACACGAAGGTGTCCATGTGCTGTTCCCATATTCTATAAACAACCTTTGATCACTGTTTCAGCTTCACCAGACCACTTACTTTTTATATTCTCACCTTCCAGATATTTACCAAGAAAAACTTTTGATCAAAACTATAATGTAAGAATAGAGAATCTCCAATTTCCCCTCCCTTTATAAAGCATAAAACCTCATGCAAATGTTTTAACACAAAAAACTCATAACCCAAAACTTCACTTAATCTTCTGGCTTTTCTTCTCTTCTTTCCATTCTAAAATGGTTTCCCTGGAAACTGTTCAGGGTAGCTCTAAATGCATTGAATCAAATTCGAGTCCCCGGATTTCGTTCTCTGCTGATTTTCTTGATGAAAATAACTTCATTTCTATATGTCCTAATCCTCAGGCAGAGAAAAAAGAAAGAGAGAGAGCATTTAACGCGGAATTTGAGTTTCTTTCGGGGAATTTAAAGAGCCAAAACATGATAACTGCAGATGAGCTTTTCTCCGAAGGCAAGTTGCTTCCTTTTTGGCAAATGCATCACTCTGAGAAACTCAACAAGATTAGCCTCAAAACGGAGAATTCTGAAGAGGTAACGGATGGAAAAGAGATGAATAACAAGGAAGAAACCAGAATAAATTGGTTTCTTGATGATGATCCCTCTCCTAGACCTCCTAAATGCACTGTTTTATGGAAGGAATTATTAAAGTTGAAAAAACAACGCGCTTCTACCTTGTCTCCATCTTCTTCTTCCTCCTCATCCTCTTCCAGAGGCTCACAGGTCGATGTGCCCCCAGTTGATGAAAGAAAAGAACGGGTTGGACCTCGGGACAAGACTGTAAAGAGAATTAAGAAAGGGCTGGACAGAGAAAGATCGACCAGTATGCGTATAAGACCAATGATCAATGTGCCTATTTGCACACAAGGAAAAAACAGTGCATTGCCTCCCCTTTTCTCCATAAGGAAAGGAAGACTAGAAAGGTAAGAACAAGAAGCCGGTAGCTATTTGTTGGGTGTTTTTTTAGAAATGTTATTATCCGCGCCCCCCCCCCCCCCCCCCCCCCTATCTCTCTCAAATCAGAATTGATTTCAAGTTCTTTCTTTAGATAAATTGTTATTTCAAGTAAGTTCTGTTATGATCTAAAATATAGATGCTGACTTTACTTTTGTAAGAATGTTTCTGCAACTAATTTCCATTGATTCTAATAAGATTGCCTTGAAGGAGAAGGGGTCTACCAAAACTAAGAGGGACTGTTGTTAGTTGCTTTAGATTTTCCCACACTAAATCTAGTAATAAATTGAACGGAGTGGCAAAAAAGAGCCGACTACAGATTTTCTTTGAACAAGACTTAATTATTTGTTTTAGCTTTTCTAGGAAGAAATGAGGAAACATGATCCAGAGAATATGGAACTTCTGATTCCAGCCAAACTCATCCAATACACAAAGGAATCTATTCAAAATTATTTTAGGACAGTGTAGGATTAAATTCTTAGTCCTACTATCACTTATTATATTGTGGCATCACATAAAAACTGGGGAAATTTTGATTAATAAAAATTTCAAAGAAAATGGCGATAATTTTCGACGCCTGACGGTATAGAAAGTACCAAAGTAATACGAAAGTATGTTCCATGTGTTCATGTTGGAGAAGTTTCTAAAAGATTGTATCCCTCATTGGAAATGTTTCAAATGCACAGTTCGCTGTGGTAACTCAGAATGGTCCGAGGGATTGAATTCCACGTTGAGAAAGACAACACTAACAAAATTTTAGAAGTACAAGAGTCCTACGTAGGAAAAAAGATAAGCCTATTGAGCATGGCAGGATGCGAGGACTTGTGCCTCGCACAGCTCTCATGCACATGTGGTGTGAGTAGTGAGGTTGTAGAGGCGCTCTAGTGGCGCAACTGCTATAACAACCAGGCAATCCAACTATGGAAATTAAACTGGTTGACCCAAAAGCCAGATTCGAATTAAATTCAATCTTCCAGCCACAATGAAGAGCTGTAACTCAATCTATGAGAATATGAACATGAAGTATCAAGCTTCTTCAATCATTTGTGTTCGGTTGTCTTCGTGAGTGCACACGAATACAATATCAAAGGCTAGATTAGATTCTGGGGGCGTATTTGCATTCTCAAGTTCGTCATTCGATTTGGCCGAACATCGTCAACAAAAAGACACAGTAACATGTGTGTCCTGAAGCCATATACAGGTTATGTGAAGTTTCCAAAGTCAACACCATGACCAGGCCAAAAAGAAAAAGAAAATAAAAAAAAATAACACATTTGTAAATGAATGTGGTAATGATACGTATATTAAGTAATAAGACGTAATAAATACTTATTGAAAGGATTAAAGCATCCAGTAAATAGGATTTTAGGCAGAAAACTTATATGATAATTACAAGATTAATCACTAGATATAGTAATACAACTAGTTAACTACACATAACATAAATTTAATTGAAATATGAATCATGTATATAAAACATAGATACATGTAAGTTATTTAGGGAAAAATTGTGACACTGAGACGATCATTCAAAAAATGACTGTATATAAATAACACGCTGCTGATATACAATTTACACACATTTTCATTTGTCAGTCAAAGAATATATGTTGACAACAATAAACAAGTGTTGGTTCTCAAAAGAAGCAGTATGAATGTGGTTAGAAGGACGAGCCAACGCCATAGTCTTACTTCCAAGATTTGGAGAATTTTGGTAATGCTCAGTAGACTCTTGTGTGGTTGTTAGTAACTAGTTTACATGATGTCGTCACGACTGTGGCAGTATCAAAAAGGGATTCCCAGGAGTAACCCTATAAAGAAAATAACTTAAATTCATTCATCATCTAAATTAGCAACCAAACGTCAGCTAACAGAAGATTACCTCAGGTCCAATCCAGGTTTTCCAGCAATGTTGCTTGGTACTTGGCCGGTCAGATTATTGTTATATACGAAACTGATAACGATGACCACAAATGAATATGTTAATATTTTTATTGAATATCAAACAATCTACCTCCTTAAACACGGAATTGATTTCATGCCAGAGCCAATAGCCAGCAAACGAACAAGAATACTATATTCATATCTATACACGTTTCCAAATTTGTAAACTAAAACAAAATAAAGATAACAGAAAATATCAGCTAATGCAACATTTCAATTATGAAAGATCATACACAAGTATTGACATAAAATACAATTGAACAAGAACAAGATTGAGAAAGAAAGAAGAGACGAGAAAGAGTAGAAGAGGGAAAGAATAGAGAGAATTTAAAGGAAGAAAATATCAATTTATTCAATATCAAAATCTAACTATCCATACTCTGTTTATGCCGCAGCAGATCAAAATCTATTAAATAAAATGCTAATTACGTTTCTTAAAATAAGTATAAAGCAAACAACTTAAAAAATACTAGAAAACCGAGTAAATAAAACCCTCATTAAGTTTCCTAAAATAAGTATCTAATTTGGAAAGTAAATTAAATAATATCTCTAATAGGATTCCCATGAAGTATTCTGCAAGATTGGCTGAATGGGGTGCAGCTACTTCCACTTCACACATTTGTGGAATAAACGGCAGTTAACTTAGAATTTGGTTGAATTTTTATTCGTTCGGGTAGACCATTGCCCAATCAGGGACCTCATAATTCATATAATCAGGATTGATTCATTGATTAGACACTGACTGTGGTTTTAGGACTATATCCCACGTGCAGGAAGAGGTATAAAAAGTTAAGGTTATGTATCTGGTATATTGGAGACCTAACAAAATATTCCACCAATTCCTATCAATCAAGACTGCTGCCAAGCAGCATGGGATTAAACTTAAGTTTATGGTGAGAAAACTGCTGAGAAAGTATTATGGATTGCAAACATAATGCACATGATGGATGAATGGAACACGAGAGTTTTCCTAGTGCGATTATGGATATCTGTATGAAACATAAATTTGAGCTACACAAAATGCTGGCAATAAAACTTACAGCTCATGCAAGTTTTTCAAGTTTCCCAGCAATGGGGGAATCTGTCCACCAAGCCGGTTGTCTTCCAAATGCCTGAAGTGAAAGACAATGTGTATTAGGGGAAGAAATTATGTTCGTAAATTGTCCAGAGAATACACGGATGCCAAAATAGTCAATATCTCGACACATTCTAGTCACTTTGCCATGCAAAAACATCTGGCTATTTACTGTCTTGTAAGAAATCACTCTCTATCCAATAAAGTAAATGAAGGAAACTGAAAAAAATAAAAAATAAAAAAGGCTCACAAAATTTCCAATCCCTTTAATGAACTGAGGTCGGGTATAGTTCCTGACAGACTATTGTTCCCGAGCAAGCTGTCAATGACAAGAGATTATTAACGAAAGAATCACGTGTATAAATACTTTATATATATACACACAGATATATTTATGTACATGGTTGTCAGTGCCGTCATCTTGGAAATATTTGGTGAGATCAATCCTGAAAGACCCATGCCCGTCAGGTTTCTGCAGACATGAGGAAAAAGATGAGAAGAATGCAATTTCACCTTCTTATGATGAAGAAAGTAGATGTTCAGGATGATATTATAATTTTTAATGTATATTTGTATAACAAGTTCCAACTCACAAGGTTACTATACGAATTCGGGGTCCTTCCGAGCAAGTAACTCCAGTCCATGAGTATTGACGGGGTAAACACGGATCACCATTCCAATCAACCGGTGGGTTGTGGAAACCTTGTTTCAAGCTTTCTATAGCAACAACTGCAATTATGAAGAACCCAGATTTGTATTCTCATAATTAAATTAGTAACTAGTTCATGAGAAGAGAAGGAAAGAGACATTACAAGTACCAATTGAAGATAACTGAAGAGGTACCAATTTCAACCAATTTCAACTGAAGAGAAATATCACCATACAAGAGGTTGAATGTATGATAAAAAAATTATTTTTCCTTCATTATTAAGAGAACTGGTTTCAAAGAAGCGATTCAAGCAAGTCAAAGCCAACAACTTCATTTCAGAATTATGATACCAAAAAGGTTGGCTATGCACTGGATTATTAGTTTTAGATCAAGAGAACTTATCTAAAGTCGGCTATACTATCGAAAATGATATCATGCTTTGTAATAGAATATTAGGAGCTGAGCCATACCATCACGTGCGAGAGTTTTTCCTCCAACTGTCAGCACTTGAAAAACCTCTCCTGCATTGATTAGAGGACCAATAGTTGATCCAGTCGAAGGAGTTACCGTTAAATTTGTCAAACCAGAAAGAGGCCACTGGCTTGCAAAGACAACAACACCAGTTGGAGTCAGACTGAGGTTATTATAATAAGTTATCCCATTTATGGTTATGTCCAACATTCTTGAGCTCGTTGAAACACGATCATCTGCAAAATAAAGAGCGATGTAATATGTTGAGTTAGGGAGAGATGCTGGAGGCCACATCAACACAAGGGGTTCTGGCTGCTCTTTTGCCAATCGTGTCGTAAACACTCTCACCGGCGGTAGATTCCAGATACCGGAAACGGAAACATTTTCAGAACCCAACAAGGGAGAATTACTCTCGCCAAATGGCTCCCAGTAACGATCAAATTGATCATCAGGATATCTGTTGATTTGGCATGCTTAGGGTTAGCCAATTGCAGAAAGAAATAAACAAATCTTGAGATGATAAAGAAAAAACATTCTTTTTAATTTTTATAAGCAGTATGAAGGGGCATTATGTAAGATTCCACAGTGTTTATATTTTCGAGCATGTCATTTCTCGAAACAAAACATCTCCTATCATTACCGAGAAGTGAGGCGAAATTTATCCTTGCGCCTAAGTATGAAAAGTGGCTAAAAGCTACAACTTTTAACCAAAATTTGAAGGGACAGACAATCCGAGAATTCCAAATTATGATATGAATTAATACACACACATTTAAGCAAAATTTAAAGGGAAAGACAATCCAAGAATTCCTAATTTAACAAGTACTAATGTTCACAAAAAAGGATTTGCCCCAAAATTAATTTACTTGGAAAAAATTACCAAAACATTTCTACTTTCAAGTACTCGTATTGAGAAAATATGCAAATTTCATAGAAGCAAGAAGTTCATAAATCAACAAAAATAATTACATTAAAAACTCACTTTATTTTCGATCCACTGAACCCGAAACTGTGCCTTGCAACTAAGCTCAAAGCATAAGTATTGAAGTCTGTGGAATTGTACAACTGATCCCACAAAGGCACAACCTCCAGAGAAGAAATAAAAGGATCTGAGTCTGTATATGTATTAGCAGCCAAACACACACTCAAATTCTTCCCAGTGGGCTTAAAAATTCCTTCATAATATATAGAATTTCCCTTCATATAATCCTCTGTTGTATTCACAACAGCCCATAATGTCCCATCAATTATCTGATCGAACACCGGTGGCCGTGGGTTGCTATCACCACCAATTCCACCATAGAAATATGTAGTCCTCACCATGTATTTCGTCGTACGATCTAGTACTACCTGAATTTCGTAGCAGAACTTTTTGAAAAGGTTGTTTTTGAAGGGAAACGTGCGGACAGTGGCAAGAGTTTGGAGTAGATCCTTTGTCATAACGTTCTTCGGAGTCCCCGAGGATATGTAGCCGGTGTCCGGCAGCCATTCTATGCCGTCAATCGTGGACTTTTCGGTGGCGCCACAATCAATACGTACATCTGAAAGAGAAATTGGAATTGTATAAACAAGAAGTTCATAAATTCAACAAATTTTAAAGTTTTATATGGGCTTTTTTCCTTTGAACCAAGACAAGAAAACAGAAAGAGATATATAGGAAAAAGGGAGTTACGGGATTTACCTCTGGGGCGTTGACAATGGGAAGGGGAGAGGGCAGAGAATAAAGAAAGGATGAAGAGGAAGGCGGCGATCATGGCGGACGGTGTCAATTGAGAAGAGATAGAAACATGAGAGAGATAGTGTGTGTGAAGGTGTAGAAGAAGGTTTGATGGAGTTGAATCTGTCAGTTGGAGTTGGAGGACTTCGACAAGAAACGAATATTTTCTATACAGAGAGAGATGAAGTTGGTGAAGAGGAAAGAATATGGAATCATATATGGGTGCCGCGGGGCGAGGTGGTTTTTAACGCGGGAAAGAACCAGGTCAGAATGGAAGATTGTCTTTTGAGTGATTTAACGTGCAAGCCTTTACTTTTCTTTAGGAATTGTATGGGAAATGTTTATGTATAGAATCATAATCGCCAATCTTCCAAAATGTATCGAATTAATCGCATGTTTATGATATGTAGTATTTTTCTGGCGAAATTGTGCCATTGATCCTCAACCTAGGCCTGTTCGCTACAGCTTAAAATCCAATTAAAATTGAAAATATAATCGTTATTGGGTCCCACTCGTCTAATAAAAGTCAACAATAACAACTAGTTTTTCAATTTGAATCCGATTTTAATCCCTACCGAACACGGATCTAGTGTCATGATTGCAAGATGATCTACAAAATGAAGCAAGTATTCAACTTTTGATTAAGGGAGTCTGGTCAAACAATGTATTTGGTCAATTAACACTATCCCAATGTTGCTTGGTCAAATGACCTCCAACTATAAAATACAATAAACGCACAATGTCAAATGTCATAAATACTCTCACAATTGGAAACGATCCCATCACCTTTATCAATTTAATTAATTCCCCAATTCAAGTTTAGGTCCTCAAATCACAATTATCCATTTTCTTATCTTCAACTATCATGCTTACTACTCTAAAATCCCATTATTTATTATATTTTTCACCTATTTTGTGTTTCTTTTGAGTATTTGAACAAGAGTTTGACAAGCATTTTATCTACATTGAAAAATCTCATTTACATTTAAAGAAAGAAGAAAGATACTTTTAGAAATTTCATGTAAATTATACTTTTATTATTGAACATAGGATTGGATAGTATTTAGTTGGTGTTGTTTTCGTATTTAGTGTATTTTTTGTATTGCCTAGGTCTATTGAATGATAATGACACTCTAATTGTTATTTGGAATGTAAAACGTCACTCCAGTTGTTATCTGTTATGTAAAACGATACTATCTCGTTATTTGATGCATTTTATTTTTTCAACGAAATGAACTTTAATGATGGTCTCACCAACGTATATAATATAAAAAGATTGACCATGTCACAAATAACGGTTGAAATGATATAGTTTTTATTCTTACAATTATAAAAGAGGATAATTGGTTTTCATTGTTCACACAAGGCGTCATCTCATAAGTAAGCACATCATTGCATTTTTTTAACCATTTCTCTTTCTTTTTTCACTCTTTCTCCATTTCTTCACGCAATGACCCTTGCCTCTTTACTCCATTCCCCACACAATCATCCATTTTGTATAATTTAGGGTATGTTCTCTTTATCGTTTTCAAGCCGTTTTCTGTTTTCAATTTTTCAAAATAGTGAAACGTGTTCTCTTTCCTATTTTCGAAAACTTATTTTTGAAAACAAGTTAAAAATTTACAAAAACTCAAAACAACGAGTGTTTTTAGTTATAATCAAACTAAAATTTTCAAAACGTGTTTTGGGCGTTTTCAAAATGTTAAAAATAATACATTTTCAACGACCTCAAGACATGCAAAACACAAAATTCAAAATGAATTCAAAATTTAAAATACAAAATTGAAACAACAATTCCTTAGTTTCTTTAGCTGTTATTACAACTTTAGGAAATGAAATTGATTTTATGTGGTGTGAATGGAAGAGAATTACATGCCGGCGAATAGGCCGGTTTCGGCATGTTATGAAGTGACAGAGTTTTGCGGCAATGAGTTGACTCGGTCGAACTCGAACTTACCCTCTTTGATTGCTGCGAATTACGAAGATGTTACGTGTGTCTTGACAAATGCAACGCTGAGATTTTTGCAATTTTCTGTTCTCAGTCCAAAATTGCCAATGTTCAGTCGCTTGACCAAGAACCTCCCCAGCCTGACTCCAAACCAGATCTGGGTATCCTTCATTTCATCTTCCCTATACTCCTTATTTTTAATAATCATTCATATATTTGTGTATATCTATGATTATTCTTCTATTTTTAGATTTTTTGGACTTTACTCCATTAGTGGTTGAATTCGTTGTACGGATGTTTGATGCCTGAGAAACGAAAAGATTCAATGTTATTATTAAAAATATTAATAATGATATATGTAGCTTTAAGTGTAATTTCTATGACTATTCAATTGCTTTGATTCCTTTTCAATTATCAGAAAACCTATTTATTATTATTATTATTAATAATGAGTAGTTTCAATCATACTTGTACTTCTAGGTTGTAGTTGTGAATGATGCAAGGAAGAAATTTACTGTAAGGATGATTCCAAAGATAGACTTTCGAGTTTCGAGTGATGGCTGAAAAATTTGTAAGATAAAATTTTTGAACATTCTAAAACAAATTTAGCAACATGGCACATAAATCTTTTTGTTTGTTTTGTTTATTTTTCTATTGCGATTCACGTTATTTGCATCAACATAAACATGCTTGTGAAATATCATAAATTCTTTATAATTTGTGGCAAGATAAAATATTCATTTTAACTACGTATACTATTTGTTGAATTTACTAAAACTAGACCTGCACAACACACACACACACACACACACACACACACACACACACTATGTTATCTAATTGAATTGTGCTACATTTACAGTCCTTAATGGACTGTATTTTTACAGCTCACACTCATTAGTGTGGGCCCCACTAATTAATTAATTAGTGGGGCTCACACTAATGAGTGTGGGTTGTAAAAAATACAGTCCATTAACAACTATACAAGTGCTTTTATCCTATCTAATTTTATGAATCAAACATCTATCGTCCAATCTAAACAAATCTCAATAGAGTCATAATATCACATTCCAATTTATATGTGGTCAATTAAAATCACTAAAAAACATCTCAACACCTTAGGACATTATTAACAAAATCACATCTAAAATTATAACAATCATTGTGCAACGCATGATCCTCCACTATTAGTATCAAAATGGTGAAAGCACAAGTCGTCCTATTCTTTGTGCCGATTAAGTTAATGAGCACATCTCTCAACTTTTATACATGTCATGTACATATTATATAACGTAAATAAGTTCTACTTATTATTTCTCATAGCACGAATGTGTCGTGATTGCTTATATTCATGCTAACACACGTAATAGTACAAGTATCGTTTTTACGTCTAGTAACGACACTTGTGCCGTTCCAAATTTTCCCCATTATTTTCATTTTTTTAAATGAAACAACCTCTAATAAAGGATTCCGTAACGTATGTAACATAGAAATGTTGACAATGCCATAAAAAATGGTTGAAATGACGTAACTTTTATGTTATCGAAATAGTGAAAGCACAAGCCATCCTATTCATATGTGTTGATTAAGTTGATGAGCATATCTCTCAACTTTTGTACATGCTATGTGCATATTATAACGTAAATAAGTTTCACTTATTATTTCTCGAGGCACATATGTGATGCGGCTATACACATAACGATGCAAGTGTTGTTTTTCATGTTCGTAAGGTACTTGTGCTGTTTTGTTGATTTCTTCTATATTTGGACCTTTTTGTTTCTTCAATGCAACGACATCTAACAACATACTCCTAACGTATGTAAGAAATAAAGGTTGACCATGTGACAAAGAATGATCCAAATGGCATGAATTATATCTTATGAACTGATTAAAGCACAAGTCCTTCTACTGATTCATGTCGTTTAAGTAATGAGTATATCTCTCTATTTTTGTACATATCATATTCACCTTACAACATAAATGAGTTTCATTTATTAGTTCTCGGGGTACGGATAAGCCGTAGCTGTTTATACTCGTGTCTACATATATAATGGCACATTGGACGTTTTTATTTCAATAACGACTCGTGTCATTCTATTTATTTCTTCTATATTTGGCTACTTTTCCTTCGCGAAAGCCTCAAGTATTAGACCTCCCGACTTAAAGAAGTCAAAAAATTTAATCATGTGATAAAGAACTACTGAATTGACATAGATTTTGTGATAACGAGTTGGTGAAATAACAAATTGTATTGATTCCTTAGAAATATAATTAATGCACACATTTCTCAGCTTTTGTAAATAGCATGTCCATCTTGCAATTAAATGAATTCAACTTATTGGTTCTCGGGGCTCGGACCAGTCGTAGATACTTGTACTTGTGTTTATAGACAAAACGATACAATGGACATTTTCATTTCAGTAGCAGCTTTTCTGTGGTCCCACTAATTTTTCCTATATTTTGCTTCTTTTCCAACGTAACTACTTCCCCATAACTCAAGGAAGTAAGAAAGGTTGATCATACAACAAAGAACGATTGAATTGACATAGATATGTGATAACGAGTTGGTGAAATAACAATTTATTTTATTGATTCGTTAGAGAATATAATTAATGAGCATATATTTCAACTTTTGTAAACGACATTTCCATCTTACAACTAAATGAGTTCAACTTGTTTGTTCTCGGGGCACGGACGGGTTGTGAATGTTTATACTCGTGTTTATAGACAAAATGACACAAGGAACGCTTTCATTCAATAACAACTTTTGTGTCGTTCCGTTTATTTTTCCTATATTCTATTGATTAAGTAAAGAACATATCTCTCTGATTTTGTACGTATCATTTCCATTTTACAACGTAATTGAGTTCCATTTATTGATTCTCACAAGACATATAAGATATGGTTGATTATACTCATGTTTACACACATAATGGCACAAGAGACGTTTTCATCTCAGTAACTTCTGTCGTTATGCTTATTTCTCTTATATTTTGATTTTCTTTTCAACGCAATAACAATTGAAAATGGATTCCCCAACGTGTGTAAGATATAAATGTTGACCATGTGACAAAAAACAATAGACGTGAAATTGATTATTTATTATCAAATTTGTGAAAACACAAGCCATCCTACTGATTCATGTCGATTAAATAATGAGCATATCTCTCTAATTTTGTACGTATAATGTATATGTTACATCGTAAATGAGTTGCACTTATTGGTTCTTGGGGTATGAATAAGACATGGCTGCCATTCTCATGAACCTTATAAGTTAGTAACGATATTTGTGTCGTTCTCATGATTGCTTACAAGTCTAGCAACGACACTTGTGCCGTTCTCATGGGCGATTATAAGTCCGATAATGGCACTTGTGCCATTCTCATAGACGCTTATAAGTCAAGTCATGGAACTTGTGCCGTTTTCTTGAGACATAGCATGCAAGTTTTTATTTTGACCTATGTTTTCAAACGGAGGTAGTGATGTTAAAGGTATCAACACAGTAAAGATGGACACCAACATGTACAGTTGGAAAAATCCATCTCTTCGAATGTAAAGAAACAAAGTTACTTAAAAAAATTAACTAAATCTACAGGTCAAAATGCATCGTGACTAAGCTGCCACAAATTTCTATCTTTGATATAAATTGATTTCTTTGCCATGGAATCTGGACATTGTACTTTTTAGCATATTGAATAGCATCTTCTCTTTCGATTATTTCCCATTCTCTCCAAGGAGCAATAACACCGAGTTCATGATATAAAGCAAATAATGTAAACTCGAATTGGATATGCAACAATAACCAAATGCCATGAATGTTTATAAAATCAAAATAAACAAACTACCCAATCAAATCAAAAGGCACAAAGAGGCTAAAAGAGGAGGAATATTTAGAAAAAAAATGTGAAACATGCCTAATCATTTTCCTTCCATGTGCATCCATGAGAAATAGCATCAGCTCCAATTTCTCTGGCGATATCAACCATGGCAGGCTACAAACGATCTGAAGCATGGTGGGGCATCCTTCAAGACGAGTCATAAGCAATTGGGTCCACCCTTAACAAATGAACAGTATATTCCATCAACCATACAAACAACCAAAAAAATCCTAGAATGATGACTGAAGAAGCAGCCCCCCGGCCCCCCCCCCCACCCCCCCTACACACAAAAAAATAAAAAAATTATTAGGAAAGCTAGTGAATCATTAGCTTTTTAAAACTCCCAAACAGCTCATATCAATTGAAATTTATCGCAAATATTAAAAATGAAGAGGAATTTACTGAAAGACAATCCGTCCAATTTGAGGTCGGTGAGCTTGAGGGGATTTTAGGAAGCTTCTTGTAAGAAAAACTCTTCCCGGAGAAGCTATTAGCACAACACAACAAAAGATAATAGTGGATTGCATGAGACATCAATCCATTGAAACTGAAGAAATAAAATGAGGTGAAAAGGGGGAAATCGGGTGTATATTTTGCAATTAATTGAAGGAAATTTTTTTGTCATTTTTCCAATTAAAATATTTTAAATTTTCTTATTTTTACTCCAAATGGCAAATACTTTGCCTATTCAGTCTGTTTGGCCAAATTTCCCTTTTGATTATAGTTACGCAAGTCTTTAAATGACAAAAATGGTTTAAATCTCCGAATTATCAAATTGGTCTTGAATATTCAATTTTACGGAATAAGATTTTACGTTGGGTTTTGTGTACCCAGTTTGTAAGAATTGCATATTCTAGACCAGACAAATAAATGGCAGAATGTAAATTGTTAGGACTCTATGTCAACTATGGAAGGACTCCATTGCATGCCCATGTGTCATTGAATATTGCATCTCATTCATTGATGCTTAGTTGAAGCAAAAGAGGACTCGATCGCAGAAGTAGCAACGAAATGACTAGAATACATATGTTTGGCTAAAAACGCGATTTAGAAAATATTTTTTCCTTTTTTGATGTCAACAGTTTGATGCATGAGGGATATAAAAACCACGAGGAGAACACACATGAGAAATATAAAAAAGGGCAAGAAGTATAAGTGGAAAAGGAACAAACAGTGATAAGAACTCAAAGATGGATGATAATGAATGTCCAGTTGTCATAGCAGAAAGGAACTCTCGAAGAAGGTGAAATCGGAGATCATAAGAAGAATGGTCCAACGAACTCAAACGATGGCCAACATGACCACCAATCTACAAAGCGTTGATGATGAGAACGCCCACCACGACGTAGTTCTTAATACACCAAAGTCGTGCATTTTCACCTCCACGACCGGTGGAAAATGGGAGTAGAGCCGAAGACTTGTCGTGAAACCAACGCAAGCCGTGTTATCCCCGCCAAGTGGCTAACATGCCTTCTGGCCTACCACTAAGGAAAAACTACATATCCCATCGTAAGTAAGAGCAGAGACACTCTAGGTATTCAACAAATGATTTTTCACCATTTTCACCCAGCACATCGCTTATAACAAGTCTAAAAGTTAATGTTAGTAGTCATGCTCCATAGGACGTTTAATAATCAAGCAGTGCGTTTGGCAGAACTGAAGTTTTAACTATAACTGATTATGCTCTCGTCAAACTGAAAATAATGTAACATAAGCAGGGACGGATCTAGGAAGTCGAGTCTACTAGGGCAGTCGTTGACGGTTTACGGTAGCAATAGCAAAATTATTTATTAATACTTAATTAAATAATATTAAAAAAATACATATGGATATATAATAATTACTAATTAGACTCCCTTATTTACAAGATAAATATTAAGAGATAGGGAATATATATTATTTTGAATCTCTATTTAAAATACATCGGATTTGTGGTTTAATTGTTGGGTCATCGGATTTGTGGTTTAATTGTCATAGTGGTCAAGCTCTCTATTAATTTGATAGACCAACACTTCTTGTTTAGTTTATAAATCTACAATTGTCATAGTGGTCAAGCTCTCAATCATCGCATATTAAGTTCATAGTTGAAATCTTATCTATTGCGAATGTATTATAAAACTTTTCTTTTGTCGATTTGATAGATAAAAAAAATCAAAACAAGAAGGGGAAATCCCTGGAATCGAACTCTGTACCTGATAGAAAGCTAGTGCTTTGCAATATGAGATCGAACTATATATAGAAAGCCGGTGCTCTGCAATATGAGCTACGCAACATTATGTTGAAATTTGATACATTTATAAATATTTAACGTAAATTATCAAAGCTTTATAATTCTTTTTCCCAATGGATCTAGCACGGGTGGCCATCCTAACTCGCTGGGTGCTGGATCCGCCTCTGATCGTAAGCAAGTATTTCGTTTTAATTGTTTAAACGGGCTCTTAAAATGGACCAGTTATAATAAATTGCATAAGTGTACAAGATACTTCGCGAGTTATATACACAAAAATCAAACAATTATAATAAATTGATGGATCGACAGATATATGACTAAAAGAAAAAGAAGTTTAGGCCATGAAATAGGTACGTCTTAGGTGCTTGTTCGATAAAGTTTAAATATTTATATCTTAAGTACTTGTTTGATAAAAATATTATCAATTTATTAATTGATCAAACTTAAATTTTAACAAAACTTTTTAATAAGATTCACAACTTTTATCAACATTTCAATCCTATATTTCATTACCCCTAAAAAAATGGAAATGATATAATTTAAAAAAATGAAATGGCAATGGGTAATATGTAGTTACTTTTTGCTTATATGGAGAAATCTGTTATAAAAAGTAAACCATACGAGAGGTTTACATAATTTTTAAAAAGAGGAAGTGTTTATGAAATTGTCATAAAGTAAAAAAGAGATGAGTATTTGTTTTGGAAAGGAACAATCTACTAACATTAGATTAAATGCTTAAAATTATTTTTTTCTTGTATGTTTTACTTCGTTATCAACCGAAGATGTCACATGATAAGTGTATTTTGTACACTTACCTAAGCCATTAAATTAGAGTATTTGTTAGTGATTTGGATGAATTATACCTTAATTTTGCGAGGTTGAACTCAATGCAAATTGGTGGATTTGGAAGAAAGGAATGAAAAACGTGCGAAAATCCAAAGTTTGGGGACCAAAGTGTAAATATTCAAAGGAGTGAAATATAGTGGAAGTATTTTTACAAATTAATTTCTAGTCGAAGAAGTTATGCTCAAGATTTTTATCCTCAACTTGAGACCCATTTTTTGGATATCAAATATTCGAATTGGAAAACTTGTATTTTTAGAAGAATTGTGACCCTTTGAATTACATTTCCAACACATTTTGAATCAACTCAATCGGATATATGTAGAGAAAGTTTATGCCAAAATATCGAAAGCTGCTCATGGATAAACCTGTGCGTGTGCGGGGGTAATTCATGCGCGCCGACAGGGAGGGACCCAGCTTACTTTCCCAGCCCAAGCGGACGTTGACCAGTCAACGTCGACAATCAGCGATCATTGACGGGTCATCTTTTGGTATCCTAATTGTGGAGCTCAAAAGCTGTTGCAAACTTGCAATTGTTTTTTGGTATGTCATAATTGCGTAATATCAATTTTCTCCGGTCCATGTAATCTTTATTTCTTTTTTCCACGGTTTTGAACTTTAATGGTCGCAAATTTAAGCTTAGATTCAAACCCCACAACGAAAAAAAAGCCCACAAAATACAAACATATATCAACAAATGTGCCATGAAGTTAAGGGGATAAATTCCTAATATTATGGCAACAAATCAATAGAAATTTTCCAGCTTTTCCTCGAGCAGAAGAACTCCTAATGAAGACGAAAATGTACACAGACAAATTAAAATCATTTCCTTAAATAGGGGTGGATACTAATTTTAAAACTCTTAATGGTCTAAGAACCCCAAATAATTTTACACAAACAAATCAATTTTATTATAATTTCTGAAATTTAATCAAAGTTTTGTTATACCAATATTGCAAAATATCAGTTTTCTCTGTTCCATGGTATCTTTATTTTCCTCTTTTCTTTGATTTTGAGTTTTAATGGACGTAAATCGAGCTTAAATTCAACCCCTAAAAATCTACATCATGGAAATATTTAGAAAAATAAAACCACAAAAGCCCAAAAAAACAATTTGTCAAAAAATGAAACACAAAAATTCTAACATAAAATTTACCAGAGAATTTGTAGAGCTTGACAGAATGGTCAACAGATCTAGAAGCAAGGCAAGTGGAATTAGGGCTAATTGCCAAGGCATGGAAACCTTTACAGCGATTCTGAAGAATTTTAGGAGCGTTCGAAGGCAAAAGGGCATTGTGAATATAGACTGAATTATCGAAGGATGAAGCTGTGACAATATGCTGACCATTAGTTACCAGGCACAATCGCATAGACAGTCGGTGGTGACTCGATCACTCGGCGGTTTGGCGGAGCCCAGCATGCACGGGTCACCCTATTTTCTCCAACTCGAAAGACATTTGGTTCAACGACGAGTGCGCGATAGTTATACCGACGCGCGCAGGGGCCATTTATTCAGACGAATCTTTAATTTTCTTTTGTGATTCAAACTCTTTTGGAAACCAAATTTGATGCGATTTTGACTTATTTTTTGGCTCTTATAAATAGAGAACAATAGCTAAATAGAAAAAACCCCTCTTAGCTTTTCATGCATAATAGTTTCATCAAATTTATCAAGAATAAGAGGCTAACTACTATATTTTGATAGAGGAGATCAAGTCATAGCAAGGAATTGAAGGTCAATTACATCAAGATTTAGAAGAATTCAACATTGGGTTTGAATATCAACATCTTTTGAACTATTTTATGATCTTCTTCTTGTAATTTATTAACATGCTAGGCTAGATCTGCTTTTGTATTGGATGAAAATGAACCATATTTGTTTATTTGTTTTAATTCAAGACTAGTAGTTTAGTTTATTTTTTGCGTTTCTTGATTAATTTTGTATATTCATTGCATTATTTAATTGATTGGCCACCAGTTAGATAATTAGTTGCTTATTGTTGTGTTGGGAGACTCATAATAAGTTTAAAACACAACAAAATTAATATATGTGCATATATGTTTGGAATGACATTTATCACATGTGCAATCATATATATAATCTAAACTTTAATGCATTCTAACAATTCGAATTCAGGTTAGGAATAGAATAGGGTCGTGGTTAGAATATATTTAATTTGTTTTGGAAAATATAATTAATTACAATAGAATTATCGATTGTCAAGAACGCATGAACGAAAACAAATTAAAAATTGAAATAGATAGCAATAGGCGGATTCGAGATCCAATACAATCATCCATAATTTGACAAAACACTTTTACCGCTTTATTAGATAATTTAGCATAAAATCACATCAAAGTCTCTATTTCTTTACGCAATTCGAATTCCGCACATAACTAGTAAATTTGAATTGAATTTATAACCCGTGGGACGATATTCTCAACTCATCAATTTTATTATTTGTCAACGATCTGTACGCTTGTTGGTTTCGAATACGTTAGAAAATTTTAAGTAAGACTTATCTAGTTGAAAGTTAAAATGATGAAAAAATGTTCAAGTTTTTGTATTTTGAGAACTTGAAAATTGTATAATTGACTAATTGTAGGAATTATTAAGTAAATATAGTAAAAGTTTAAATTTACCAAATAGTTTAGATCGAAATGTGGAATTAAACCAATTAAAAGCAACAAATCACTTATTAATTTTTTTCTAGATGATTAAAGTAATTAATTCAATTAATTCCTGTAGTTAAACAATCACAAACATACAGATCATAGCAACAAATAAATAAATAACATCATATTGGATAAAAACCCTTCAGACAAATGTGCCAATAAAATTCACTAGAAAAGTTAAGTTACAATTAGTCCAAGCACTACTAAACCTTAACTGACGCTGGCAACCTAACTTGTAAATCACCGAGAAACTTCGTGGATTGTGCACGCTTGCATTTCTTAGAATTCTGAGCTACTTTTCTCTCCGTGTGGAACAACATGAACGAACCCCTTCCTTGAGCGTCGGAACTTAAAGCACTTCTTCCCAAAACTCAAGAACTCTGAAAGCTAATAGCGAATATAGGATTTTGATTTGATGTTTGATCAAAGGATCTTTTATGTTTTAATCTGTAGACTCGTACAAGAGATATTGAAGTATGTATTTGGCTTTCAATGAATAAACTCTTGACTTACAATAAGGCTCTACTAATGATGGATCAATATTTGGGATCAAATATATTAACAAAGATTTTGGGGTTGAATCAATAGAATCAATGAAATGTATTTATAATCTTAAACAATGAGATCTCTAAGGGAAAATAATGATTCAACACACTTTTGGACGTTCTATAGGTTGTATATTTATAATGGGTAGTGTTTGGGATGAAAAAGAAACTCAAAACCAACTTGAAAATCAGATATTACTCTTCCTTGGATTAATATGCCGCTCGAGCGTCAGGTCAGCGCTAGGTGAGTGGTCTCTAGAAGTGGTCAATAATTTTATCATAATTTTTGTCTCGATGTTCGATTGAGATTATTTAAAGTGCATTGGAAAGCAAAGTCGAAGGACTAAAATTCTTTTAGAAATTACAATTTTCAAGTTTGAATGTTTTCTATGTGAAAAATGCATTGCAACTTGTAGCTGATAATTTGGAGCAAAAATTGTGCAACACTTTTGATATTTCTGACTTCTAATTGCATTTATTGATCAAATATGAACTTCTTAGATATCTTTGACTCTTCCAATGATTCGATCAACCATAAACTATTTTTACTATAAATTAGACTAAATAATTCTATTTTGACTTCGATTGCAACTCAATAAAATCCTAACACAATTCAACTACGATGTGATTTATGTATTCGTTACTGAAACTCATAATAAGCGAATGTTCAAATTTTCACTTGTTCTTTATTTAGGAACGAAACCTTTTTTCAAGGGGAAAGTTTGGAGCCTTTTTACTGACGACTTTGTCCACATGACGTTCGTGGTTATGATGTGGATTCCTACAAACGGTGCAATATGTCGATCTCGAAAAATGTATCTCCACTTGGCCAACAACTTGCAGCTCCTCGTAAGCTTCTCTTCATATAGTTGCAAATCCAATTTTTTCATGAACGGATCAAGCATATTGAGTTGGATTGTTACATTGGATAGAAAAATCACTAAAGTTTGCTCAAAAACAGTTATGTCCCCAAGATGAAGCAACCATCTAACGTCTTCAGTCTACCTTTAGCTGCAAATCACTTTCACAAATCTTATTTGCAAGTTAGGCATTATCGACATGGCCTTCCTCTTGAACTAACACTGCAAATTGCAAATCTTTGGATCACTTGATAGTAATTAATTTAAATCTAATTATATATCTGCATGTGTGGTAAGTGATTATTGGGAATCTTTGAGGAAAGAAAAAAATTGAAATTTAAAAGTCTTTTTTACTCGCCATTAGATTTTATGATGTTGTGTTGGACTCAAAACCAGTCCTACCCAACCCACCCCCAACCCTAGTGCCAACACTTGTCTGTCGATCATAATGTCAAAAAAAAAAAAAAAATAATAAAATAAAAATTTATGAGTGATATTGTTGGGTTTTTGATACCCTATAAATTCGGGCGATGACGATAAATCGATGTTGGATATTTTATCGACACCAAAGTGACGGCTCGACTCGGAAACAATTAATACACCTTTGGAGGGCCTAAGTTTTAGTTGGGTTGGTAGTTTGGTTAATATATGGATTTTGTTATTGTTAGCCCATTAACTTGGCCTATTATGAGTGAGTCTTGGCCTAAAAATAAACTTAATGCCTATATATACATAGTCATGTGTTTTCTTCATTGTGGGTGTGTATTGTGCATGAGAGTTGAGAGGAAAAAAGATTGAGAGAGACAACTGAAAGAGGAGAGAAAGGGCATCCGGTTTTCTTGAGAGAGATTGAACCATTGTTTCTTCTTCTCCTTCCTCCGTTTGTAGCTTTCAAATACAATCATCGAGTGTCTCCTTTTGTGGGGGTAAATCTGAGACAACCAAAGGTGTTAATGATTGTTGGGTCGAGTCGTTTGGTGTTCGTTTGGTCTATTTTCCGAGCCCGAATCGAGATTTCTCGAAGACTTCCGCGACATATATTTTTCATGAAATAACAATCAACCTCTAAGGAATCTAATATAAACCATGTACTATTGAGTTTAAACCCAAGAAATATAATTTTTTTAAAACAAAAATATTATACAAAAGACACTTGGACACTTCTACTCACGCTTATTTTATTTATAGGAGACCGCTCCCACACATAAAGCGCATCGGAGTGTATCATCTCCAATGGTTGCTTTGCTCTATAACTTAACTCTTGATATGGTAGCTGATGTTCTTTACCATATTGACAGCCAGCACATACCATGTCATTTTTAATATCGAGTTGAGGAAGACCTTTGAGCATCGACTTCTTCCTCATCATTTTCAGCTTATGATAACTCTCATGTCCTAGTCTTAAATGCCATAAATCTGTCGTCTCATTCTTTCTAGTCTTATCTACGCATGCAGACTCTGGTGACATTACGTAGATGGACTCTAATCTTCATCCTTCCATTATTGGTATACTCAGATTTTTTGTATTTTGATACACCTTGACATCTTTTCTGCCCAAACAAAACATTTACCTAATGATGTTAGTTGCGCCATTGATAGAAGATTTTTCTTCATTCCTGGGACGTGATAGACATCTTGTAGCTACACCTAACTAGGACTAAAACGAGGCGTGATAATTGTCTTACCAATGTGTGCCATTGGCAATCTTGAATTGTTGGCAGTTACCACCATTTGGCCTCATTTGTACTCAGTTATATTTCGTAGCTTCTCTTTATCATCGTCATATAATTAGAACACCAGAGTCAACGATCTAATCACTTTCATAATCTATTCGTCCTATGAGCATTACCACTAGTGCTGATTCTTCATCGGGATCTATATTGCATTCCTCCCCTTGAATATGCTCCATTAGTGCAAGCGATACTACAACATCTCATTCTTCTTCACTATTAGGTTTTTCTTGCTCATTAGAGGTTGTCATATTGCCTTCTGTTGGCTTTTTCCTGAATCGACAATCTCTAGCATTATGACCTCGTTTGCCACATACAAAACATGAGCCATTAGTTCGTTGAAATCTCTTAAACGTTCGACCTCTTTTGTCGCGACTTTGTTTGGCTCCCCTTGTCACATAACTTCCTCCATTTTTATTTTCTTTTAGTTCTTCATTATTTTGTTGACGAAGTCGACCTCTTCTTTCATAACTATATAGTGCTTCTTCGTCTTCTTTCTTTATTGATACCCTTAACATTTGTTTGGTTAACGCTTCTTGGTCGGCCAACAAATTTTCAAGATTTACCAATGAAGGCTGCTCTGGCCAACCTTGTTTGGCATAAATGAATCCTCTAAATTTGGGTTTTAGACGATGTATAATTATTCTTCTCATTCTAGACTTTAAAATCTTGCTTGAAGAATCTAATTCTGAAATTTCGCAACAAAGAGATTTAATTTTATTAAAATATTGACTTACTATTTGTTCTCCTCGAGCTATCGAGAGTAGCTCGTTCTCTAACAATTGCAACCTCAAGTCATTTTTCTTTGAAAATAGAGTGACTAGAGTGTCCCATGCTTCATTTGGTGTAATTTTGTCTCTTATATGTTCCAACAATTCTTCATCAATTGTTGTCTTTATAACAAACATGGTCTTACCCGCTTTAATTCTCCATTTCTTCAGAGCTCCGGCCTCCTGGTGGTACTGCGTCACTTCCACCAACTACTTCCCACAAATCTTGCCCTTGGAGATATGACTCCATGCAAGTTTGCCATGTGGTATAATTTTGATTATTGAGCTTCTTTACTCTGCCTACTGCTTGTAGGTCGTTCATCGTGAATTGATTTACCTTCTCGTAATCAAGCAAGCTTTAATAAAGCTTCACAATTTTCTTTTGTGCATGAACACCCGAAGCTCAAAAATTCGTCTCCGACCGCCTTGCTCTGATATCAAATTGTTGAGTTTCAACCCAAGAAAGATAATTTTATTAAAACAAAAATATTATACAAAAGTTACTTGGACACTTCCACACACACTTCTTTTATTTATAGGAGACCACTCTCACACTTAATTGCTAGACCCACTATAGCATATATTTCACAGCCTTCTCTCTGTTTTTTTTTTTCCTCTGCACTCTTTCACCCTAGTTCACACAGGAAATATACATACATATATATACACATGCAAAGTCGGTGGTTGAAGCTTCTAGCATAGTGGTGAAAATTGTCTTTGATTATTCTTGCAATTGGTGGTGGAAATAATATGGCAGCTTGTCTAGCGCCTTCTCCAATTAAGGGTGATTCAAGAAACAACCACCAAATTAAAGTACCAGATGAAGTAGCCACAAAATTCTGGAAATTTCCTTAAAATCGGTGATGATCCTCATGTACTTTGTCCAATATCATCTATCGATCAAAAAACATCTGCTATTTTCTCATTCACAACTTACAAGTTACAAGCACAAAATCATGAACACTGTCATGGCGTCCAACACCACCAAAGAAGTGCTTATCGACCTCTCTCCCGTTATCAAAGTCTACAAAGATGGAACAGTGGAGAGGCTCATGGGCACACCCAATGTCCCCCCGTCGCCGGAAGACCCAACCACCGGTGTAGCCTCCAAAGACATAGTCATTTCACCGGAGGTTAGAGCCAGACTATACCTCCCCAAACTCACAGATCCAAACCAAAAACTCCCCATTTTAATCTACTACCATGGTGGTGGATTTGTAATCGAGTCCCCCTATTGTTTGTTCTTCAACCGTTTAACTCACCTTTTAGCCGCAGAAGCAAAAGCTCTAATCATTTCTGTCCAATACAGGCTTGCCCCTGAACACCTTCTACCTATAGCCTATGAAGATTCATGGACTACCCTTCAATGGGTGGCGTCTCACGTTATTGCAAATGCTAGTATTGAAAAGGATCCATGGGTTACTAAACATGGAGATTTTGGTAAATTGTATATCGGCGGGGATAGTGCTGGTGCCAATATATCGCATAATATTGTTCTCCTAGCTGGGGTGGAACCTTTGCCTGGGGATATGAAAATCTTGGGTTTATTTCTATCTTGTCCTTATTTCTGGGGATCAAAACCAGTTGGGTCGCAATCAAAAGAAGATTTGACTGGTTTTGCATATAAAGTTTGGATGTGTATTTATCCGTCAGCCCCTGGTGGGATTGACAATCCGATGATCAATCCAATGGCGGAGGATGTTCCGAGCTTATCGGGGCTGGCGTGTTCAAGGCTGCTGATTTGTTTAGCAAGGAAGGATGCATTTACTCCTATAGGAATTCTTTATGCTGAGACTGTGAAGAAAATTGGGTGGAATGGTGAAGTGCAGCTGGTGGTGGTTGATGGAGAAGATCATTGCTTTCATGTATTTGATCCTCACACTGAGAAAGCAAAGGATTTGATTAAGCAATTGGCTTCTTTTATTTCACGATGAGATTTTTACAGCTTTTGGAATATGTATTCACATTTCAGCTTGTGGTTTAGTTTTTGTCGAACACGTTGCGGTTACTTCATGTGTATCTTCATTTAGAAGTATAGTATATCTTTTATCTTTTAATTTTCTTATTCTTAGAGTATCGTAGAGAATAGATTATTTATTTTTAAATGAGTTTACTTTTGACTTTTCCTTTTTATTTAGCCCCACCCCACTCCACAAATAAAGAAAATTAATATTTTATATTCGGTTCCACTAACTATTCAATTTAACTCTACCCTCCCTTAAAAGAGGGAGTTCGAAAATCTTATTCATTTGGGGTTTTCACTCTCAGTTTAGTATTCCATGTGCGGATAAAGGAAAAACAAATCTGCTTTCACAAGTTGCAATTATTGACTAGTAACTCTTTCTCATTAGTTTTAAAGAGGGAGTTTGTTCAACCGTCAATTGCAAATATCTTCTTCATGTATATCTTTTAATTAATTTTACCTCTCAAATTTTTTGACTTCTCACTCTTTCTCTCACTTGTTCTCAGTGGCGCCGGCACCGTGAAGCGGCAAAACGATCTCCATCGGGTAAGGTTCATATTGTAATTGGTGATATCATTTCTCGTGTTTGATATTTGTCCTTATCTAAAATGGTTTGGTATTGTTAATAATAATTCAAGGTTTTAGGGATTTTTTATTTGTGATGTGGTGTTTCTGATAGAAGAAGGGCATGATGAAAATGGGAAAGATGAGTTTATAGTAGATGATGTTGATGACGAAGAAGATGAAGAGGAGGAAGAGCGTAAAGCTCACAGAAGATTAAGAAAAGGAAGAAAATGGTTTGCCGTGAAATAACTGAGACCGCGATTTAATTGTTGATGGGCTCAAATCCAAAATTAGAGACAAGGTAATTATTTTCTCATTTTTTCCCCAAGAATTTATGTAGGATTTGTTCTGTTTGAATGCTTGTATTCATGATTGGGTTATCTTAATGAAAAATTGTGAATTTGTAATGAGTACATTTCACGACCATGAATAGTAGTAGCGGGAGAGGGAATGTATTGTTTTTTAGCTTTAAGATTGTCAACATATCATTCTACAATTGAAATACAAGATAAAAATGATTTTGTTGTAGATTATTGTTAGCAAAACAAAAAAAAAAAAAAAAAAAAAATTAATGTTTAGTTTTTTTTTTTTTTTTTTTTAATTTCTCATTATTCATTCCATACATACATAAAATCATAATTTCTTTCGGGGGCATTCTCCCCAAGCCCCCACAAGGGGTGCTGCCCCCTCGACCCCGCCACCTTTTCCCTTTTTTCTAGTTCTACCTTGTTGAATATGAGATTTCTTTCTGCACGAGCATACAACAACCTCAATTCCTATAGCAAGCAAAGATTTGCGGACCATTGCCTTGCCTTCTCTAATACATATATGATTTATTATTGAATTATTGCCATGATTCATGTCAACATCTGTAAAAGTTATATACCTCACATGAAGTTATTTTCACGAGTTATATTACAAGTACAGAAGGGTTTCACATATTCTTTTTACAAATCACATGCATCGATTTGTGGTTCTTTGAAGAATTCCCTCTACACAGGGAATTGTTCTATATATTTTCATTTGTAGGGTGTCAAAGTAAGCAATCGTAATCACATCACCTACCAGCTACCATATTTATATCCATCCAGCTTTTGTATGGAGTGTTTTAATGGTAGTTACCAGTATTGTTGCCTTCTAGTTTGTCTATTCCTTTCATAGTAACGTGTGCTCACCTCACAATAACGAATAGAATTGCAAGTCTGAATATAGTTCATTGAACTGACACTGAAAATTGCAAGTCTTTGGATCACTTGACAGTAATTAATTTAAAACTAATTATATATCTGAATTTGTGGTAAGTGATTATTGGGAAAGCTTGAGGAAAGAAAAAAGAAATTGAAATTTAGAAGTCCTTTTACTCTCGCCATTAGATTTTATGATGTTACTTTTATAATGTTTAATTAATTAGTGTAAATATTTCTTTTGCACGACAAATATTCTAAAAAGCGCGCATATGCGTCGTCTAAGCAGCGCCTAGACGCGAAGTATGATAAAAACGTTTCGCCTTGAGCCTAAACGTAAATTAAGCGGTTAACGTTGTTGTTGACCCCTTAATGCTCGCTTAGGCGAATGTTGATCGCTTAATGCTCGTTTAGGCGTTCCTAGACGTTTAGGCGTTCCTAGACGTGCCTAGGCGTGCCTAGCCTAAGCGAAAATTAAGCGAATGTTGACCGCTTAATGCTCGTTTAGGCGCGCCTAGCCCAAATTTTAAGGAGGCCCATTTTTTTCCTTTTTAAAAATAAAACCCACATTCTAGACTCAATAACCCACTCTCCCTTCAAACTTTAAAAACTTTAGACTTCAGAGAACTGAGAAGACGGAAAAAACGAAAAAAAAGATAATACTTTAAAATGAATTGAAGTCCGATAAAGACTTAGATTAGATAAAATTTAAACTACAACTTATCTACGTTATGTAATTATGATTTTGAAACCTATCTTTAGAGCTTGGTATGTATTATTGAATTGTTGAATTTTTTTACAATGATTAAAAATTAAAATAAAAAAAAAAGAAAGTTTTTTTACGTCTAAGTTTTGCTTAGGCTTGTAAAGTTTGAAGTTTGACTTTCACACCTAACTACGCTTTATGCTTTTTAGAACACTGAGCACAACTATTTATATACTTGTTCATATAGAACATTAACAAAAGAATTCGGTCCACAGGCGCTTTTTCTCTACATGGAGGATTTGGTCAAGAGGTTGTCCACGTTACACAATTAAAAAAAAAAAAAAATGTTTTATAGACGAAATTTTTCGTCTTGGAAAGTTTCTTAATGAAACAATCAAAAAATATTTTTATATTACAAAAATTTACAAAATAATTATTGTTGAAAGTGAAATTCCTTGTAGCACTATCAAGTATCAACGAGAGCTTAATCTATCTACGCTGGCCGGAGAGCATCACAAAAAAAAAAAAAAAAGGTCTCTATTCTTAAATTCTCTATATTATTATTTAAAGATCACCTATAATTTTAGAGAGTAAAATTTTTTAAATACTCCAACAGGCTCTTATATATTTAACATTTAATTTTACTACTCCCAAAAAATAATAATTATTTTTTTTCCCAATCTTTTATTTTCACTAACTTCCCTCCAAATTATTATATTATTTTCCTCTGCTGGAAATTAAAATATTTTGATTACATTTAAATTATAGAGTGGGTTTGAATTTTCAATAGAGTCAAACTCATTCTCTAAATTAAAATATTAATTTAAAAAGCAATTTGAAATATAATTTTAAGGATTGACTTTTTAAAATAGTAAGTATCTTATGTTTAAAGAGTCGTTTGGAGATGAAACTAGAGAGTTTCATAGAAAATAGAAAGATGGATTTAGAAATTATAATTGTAGCGTGATTTATAAAAATTCCTCCCCTTTCGATTCAATTAAAAGTCTTTCATATATTAACGACACATACGTGGTACATGTGGACACTCCCGATTTAATTACTTAATGCCCCTACAATTAATTATAAACTACAATTAATTATAAACCAAACCATTATAATTTATATTGAAATCATCCAGGGACCAAATAGGAAACAATTAAAATAAATTAATCTTGACATAGTAAACCTATGATCGATCATAATAATTTACTAACCCCGTTCAATTCCACTAAAAGAATGATATCGCACTCATAAAGTGTGTTACTTTACCATTTTTCCTCAAAATACATTTTTATCTTTCTTATTTTCAAATACACATTTTTCAATAAAATAATATTAAATGCAAATAATTTTTTTTTCTTATTTTTTAATCATATATTTTTCTTTAAATTACTATTTCAAAATGCATTTTTGACTAAAAATGAGGTTGAAACAAGCTCTTAGTATAATTTCAATTACTGAAACTATGCCCATGTTCGGTAGGGAATTAAATCTAGATTTTTAGTAAATTTTGATAAAAGTTGATAAAATGATGTTTGAAAAGTTATGGATTTCATAAAATGTATGGTGAAAATTTATTGTTAACTTTTACTTTAATTAAAACCTGGATTTCAATTTCTATCAAACAAGAATATATATATACAATAATTATATCATCTGATTTATTGTTGTTACGTATTATTCCCGTAGATCAAGTTGAATATTCAGAACAAAGTAAAATGGCCAAAATGCCGTTTTTCAAATATATATAAATCCTCAAATTCCATTTTCTATTTGTCAATTCAATGTGATCACATTACAATATTAATTCAATAGTCAATATCAAATTACTCATCTTAAATTTAACTGACTAAAATATTCATTGAGATAATGATCGTGCCTATTAAATAAGTTAATGATTTCATACTATCAATATATGTAGGGATGATAATGGGGTGGGACGAGTCTAGACCGAGGCAATCATTTTTATCCCCTACACTGTTTGGGTTTTCCCCTTGCCTCGCCCCTATTACTTACAGTATGTCGAGGTGGGGGTGGGCCTGTCCCGTTTATATATTTTTATTTTTATTTTTTTCATGCAAAAATCATTGTTTTTTTTCTTCCTATTTGTAAAGGTTGAAGCACACAAAATGAAAATCAATGAATGAACTTTTGTCATAGTTAGGTTGTACCAAAGGAAAATATGATCATCCCTTCAGTCACATTTATAAATGGAAGTCCAATGTTTCAATTTTTTCGGAAGTGAAACAAGAATAATGCCATTTAAGCCTTAGCATCAGCTAAAACACCAATTGACGCGTTGTGATGAACTCAATAAAAGGTAAAATTAAGTCTCTTTTTAATTATGCTCTCATTTAATGTTACAGTGTTCCTAACTTAATATTCTAATATCAACAATATGTTAAATAACATTATTCATGAAATAATATTGAAATACTAATTAACCTTGAATAAATGGTGGGTCAAGATAACACTTCACCTAAGTAAAATGTCTTTTGTTTAAATTCTACTATAGAATTGACAAAAAAGATATGTTTGGTGTACATAATATAAATACATAGGGGTTCCATTTCCCTCCCATGGAATCAACACCACCAATCAAACTCTTATCAGTTATTACAAGGGTAGTGCTGCACATACAACACCATCCACCGAATGGGTTACAGCCTGATGACGTGGGTGTTTGTTTGAAAAGTCAAAATCTCGCCAAATTTCTTATATATTTCTTTTTTTTGAAAGAAAAAAGTAATGGAAAGGCGGCATTTTACTCTACTCTACCCCGTCATTTCCTCATTCCCAATGGCAAACCCTTTCCTCTCTATAGAAATGGAACCTCATGCTTTTTCATTCCAATACGGCGACAACGTCGACTCCTGCAACGTTGACACCGATGTCGACCCTATGGTGAACCCGACATTCTTGCCCCCATCTTTTACGGTCGAAGCGAAACAGTCATTTTATGGAGAAGTCGACGAAATGGAAGCTGATGACTCCCTCGACAGCAACGCCGACACTAGCGACAACATGGGTACGGTTTTTCCAACTTACTCTTCTTCCAGCTGAAGCATTTATTTTTCTAGCTTACTTTTCTAGTTTCATTCTCTCTTTTTATTATTATTAATATCATGTTTATAAAAAAATTGGTGATAAATCTGTTGACGTTTACATCACGAGATGAACTTTGTTATAGTTTGGATTGTGCTTGTCACAGCACACCATTGACTGCAAAACAATGAAACTGAGGAATGAATAAACATGTTGGACTCATATCTTGTGCGTTCAGGTTAAGGATTAATGTGATAGAAAATATGTTAAGGATTATTGATCTAAAACAATCAATAATCAACCTTGAATCGTCCATGTTGAAATTAACGAGAACATCAAAATGAAAACAGAAGCGTACCTTGAACCATAGATCCATAGGTGTCTGATTCTTCGCCGGAATTGGTTATGATCTTCCAATTGATTGGTGATCTCCTTATCAAATTTGCTCTCCATTGATGGGGATGTAGAGAAGCTTGAAGACCCACAACAATTGGGGACCATAACCCCTCTAAAAGGAATAAGACAATGAATGGTCATTATCTTTCATTTGATTCAAATCAGCCCCTCATTAATTTGAAACAAATATCCGGTCTCTACACTTTCATTCCATGAAATTTAATACTCATTAGTCAAAATTCATCTTTGGTAGATCACTTTAATTGACTAATAAACTTTAAATAATAGCACCACACATTTTAATACGTTACGTGTGGCCCCAATTATGTTAGAACTTTCCAACAATCTCCCACTGGGCCAAACATGTAACCTTTCAAATGTGCACAACCTTATGAGCTCAAAATTTTGCTATTATTATTATTATGGGTATTGCAAACAATCTCGTCCATCAGTCATATTGATATAGGATCAAAGCGATTTTCGTCACATTTAACGTGACTAAATCCATCAATGGTCACGTACACCCATATAACCAAATGACATAGATCAATCATGGAAGTGTAGCATGGAAATTACATGTTATGTGATCCACCATGTCTATTTCCAACTGGTCCAACCTTATTTCTTAAGTGAGATCAACCATAAACTTTAATCAGAGTAGAACTGAACTGAATACTTTATTTCTGAAATTAACCGAATATATTCAGTTCAGTTTCACTCTGATTAAAGTTTATGGTTGATCTCATTTAAGAAATAAGGTTGGACCAGTTGGAAATAGACATGGTGGATCACATAACATGTAATTTCCATGCTACACTTCCATGATTGATCTATGTCATTTGGTTATATGGGTGTACGTGACCATTGATGGATTTAGCCACGTTAAATGTGACGAAAATCGCTTTGATCCTATATCGATATGACTGATGGACGAGATTGTTTGCAATACCCATAATAATAATAATAGCAAAAATTTTGAGCTCATAATCACCAAAAATTTTCATCTCAAAATTCCTTGATGAAAATCTCTTAGTTTCGTGCAACTATATCATTAATGGCAAGCAGTATGTCATCAACATACAAAATCAGGAATATATGTTTACTCCCACTGAACTTGTGATACACACAATCACCAACAACATTCATCTCGAAACCAAATGAGATAATTACTTGATGAAACTTGTGGTACCATTAACGGGAAACTCACTTAAGCCCATAGATGAATTTCTTTAATTTTCAAACCATATTCTTTGGGTCTACTGACACAAAGTTTTTCGGTTGTACCATACAGATCGTTTCATCAATGTCACAATTGAAAAACGTCGTCTTAACATCCATATGTTGTAGCTCAAAATCAAAATGTGCAACAAGTGCCAAATTGTCCCGAAAGAGTCTTTCGTTGAAACCGGAAAGAAAGCCTCTTTGTAGTCAATGCCTTCCTTTTGAATAAAGCCTTTAGCCACAAGACGAGCCTTATATCTTTTCACATTACCATTCGAATCCCTTTTGGTTTTAAATATCCATTTGCAACCAATGAGTTTCGCACCTTCTGGTAATGGGACAAGATCTTAAACTTTATTGTCTTGTATAGACTTATACTCCTTATTCATGGCATCAATCCACTTTTGAGAGTTATTACTTTGCATTATTTGATGAAAGTTGATTGATCAGATCTTCTTTCACCAATCATGTCATCCTTATTTTATTGGAGAGAGACTATAAAAATATCCAGAATTGTCTTTCTCCCTTTTATAGTGGATTTCCTTAATGATGTTTGTTCTTGAGGTTGTTGAGTTTGAATTTCTGGAACAATCTCTTGATTGTGTATAGGGGATTTTGTAATGAAGTCTTGATCCGAAATCGCTTCTTGAACAAGATCTGGAGCAAGAATTTGTCCCTGAACCTGATCATTGTCAATTGCAACAAAAGAAATATATACACATACTTCATTCAAGACAAAATCATTACCCTTAAAACTTTATCTCCCCCCGCAAACTCTACATCATCAAGGAACCGAACATTTCCCGTTTGAAAACTGACTTGATAGTGGGATCTTTAAAAATATTGTAACCCCTCAAAAAATTGCTTTATTTGGAACTGTGTTCAGAATTTAAGCTGCAGTCTTTATTGATCTTTACTAGAAAGATTCTGATGTATCGTGGAATGATTCCACATTCCTCTAGAAATTTTAGCAAAATGCCTTGGACGTTGTTCTCCTGATTCATCATATCTATCATAGTATTCACCACTATGGTAAGATCTGACTTAATGAATTCTTTAACTGAGTTGAATTTCAATCTCAGTCTTGTATGCCTTGAACATGTCCAATATTTGGGATTCCTCATAAATGAGATATAGGTAGCCATAGTGAGAAAATTCGTCTATGAACTTAATAAATAACTGTTGACCATTCCAAGAAACCGAAGGAAATGGTACATAGTTCTAAGACGTCCGAAGTCATATGACACTTAATCTCCTTATGTTTGTTTATTTTTCCTTAATGCAATTGATATAGACACTTAAGTCTGAAAAATAAGGAAATCAAGAATTCCTTCTAACACAAGATTTTTCATTCTCTGTTGAGAGAAGTGACCTTATTGCTTGTGCCAAAACAAAGCAGAATTCTCATTGGTTAATTTATGTTCAATACCATGCGGATTCACATACAATACTTCTTTATAAGAGGCAACTGTATTAAACTGATATAGGTTATCAGAAAGAGATCAACCTGACTATTTCAAATTGAACAAGAGTAACCAAATTTGTCCAATGTAGAAATAGAAACCAAATTCCGTCCAAAAGACGGTACTAAATGTCTCTTTCAAATTCAAATAATAACCAGCCTTTAATGATAACCTAAAGTCCATATAGCCTCAACCTTAACTGATTTGCCATCACCCCACATAGATGAATCTTTCAGCATCAATTGGTTTTGGCAGATCAGACAACCCCGCATATACACACTTATTTGAATAGTAGTACCGAAATATATTCACCAAGTGTGTCTAGGTATTGACATTAAATTTACCTCAAAACAAACCAAAATGAGAAGTGTACTGTTCTTTACACGCCAAGCGTGATATTTAGTACAATTCTCTTTATATATCCCAAATTTTCACAAAAGTTACAGCTAAATTTATCATTTTCAGGCTTTTGCTGTTTATTTTAAATCGAACCGAATGCAGCTTTGTTATTCTTTATTATCCTTAGAAGTACATGCCAAGTGAGTAATGCCATATTTATTTTGTTTTAGCATTTCTTCTTCTTGCACATAATATGGAAATGAGCTCATTAAGAGTCCACTTTCCCCTTTTTGACAGTTGTAACTGCCCTTAATCAACAGAATTGTGCAAGAAGCGAAATCAATACCAAATGTAAGAGCAAGTCATCAGACAGCTCGAGCTTTAGTGCCTTAAGATTAGAAGCAATGTAAGACATCTTCATGATGTACTCCCTTATATTGCCTTTATACTTTATTGAAATCAAGCTTTGCAAAAGCGTGCTTGTTTCAGCCTTATCGTTTTTTTTTTCGCAAAAAGTTTCTCATTTCGGCAAGAAATCATTGGCATTAGTTACTTCTTCAGATACTGTGCCTCCAAAGGCTTCCGGAATGCCGCGCTTAATGATCATTAGACTCATGCGATTTGAGCGATCCCACTTCTCAAAGTTCCCTTTTTCCATCAGATGAACTTTCTTCCGTAAGAGAAACGGGTTGCTCAATCCGAAGCGCATGATCTAGATCTTTGCAGCCAAGAACAATTAATATGTTCTTTTTCCAATACTTGAAGTTCGTTCTATTTAGCACTGGAATGGAGTTGATGTTGACAGATATAGCAAAAGTGGATGGATTAACTGAATAGAGAACTTGTTCCCAATAAACATGTTCACATTGGAATCCGTATAGACAATTAAGTTATTCAAATAATGGTACGTCCCATCTCAAGATACCTAGCACATCATTAATATCAAGTCTTTGGACAGTAATATTAACTGTAAGTGGTACTCTTGATGTAGTGATCAAACATTGACAATAAATCCTGTCAAATAATAAACCCATCTTTGGATTGATTTATTATTCACATGGAAACCTTATAATTGTCACACATTTACCACCACAAGTGTGCATACAATTCGACCAAATATTAACCTTCCTTTGGGCCGGCTAATATCCGCATGAACAAGCATACACACAAATTCCTTCTAATATTCTAAGTTAATTAATTTCCACAAGAGAGGTTGCTTTGGCAACATATTGCTTCAATCAATTCACTTTTGAATATTATATACTCAAATGAGTCATTTATACCAAAATTTGAAAAGCGGAATACTTAATTGTATTTATCTTGAAACTTTAATGGCCTAAGGGTTAATAATTCAATACTTTAGGGGTCAAAATTAATTAATTCAAAACTTTAGGGACCAATAATTGATTATGGAAAACTTTAGGGACCCAAAACTTAATAGTTCAAAACTTTATGGGTCAATGAATAAATTATTGGAAAGTTTAAAAGTCAAAAATCAATTATTAGAAACTTTAGGGGCCAATTTAAACCAATTATGAACAATCATGGGCTTAATTATAAAATTCAGAACTTAAATGGCCCAAATTAATTAATTTCAGAACTTTAAGGGGTTGAATTATTAAACCCAAAACTTTAAAAGGCCCAATAGGAAGAACTTTAAACTTTAGAGGGCTTAATAACTAAAGACTTTAAACTTCAGGGGTTGAGTTATTAAAGCCCATAACCTCAAGGCCCAACTTGAATATACTTTAAACCTTAGGGGCTAAAATATAAATTTTAACCCTAATCCTTAAATTGCAAGAGGGGACCTCAAGACTTCAAATTTACACAACAAGCCCCCGCCCCCAAAACTTCCCAAACCGAAAATGGAAGAAGCCTTTCATCTCCTCCACAACTGAAAACTTTAATGGAGACCATTCGTATTCCTCCATAGGCGGCGCCGGACGGCGCCGCCAGCCCAAAATCTGGCCTGGCCGGGGAAGGGGTGCACGCCCCGGCCAGGATCAATGCTGCTGGAACAGCAGCGCTGTTCCAGCAGCCTGCTGGAACTGCTGGAACAGCGTGCTGTTCCAGCAACCCGCTGGAACAGCACGCTGCTGTTCCAGCAGCACACGCTGCCGCCGGCTGGCGGCAGCACCAATCATGGCCGGGGGTCGCCGCCCCCGACCAGCAACCTGGAACCGGCACGGCGGCTGCCCAATTTTTTTTTTTTTTTTTAAAAACTTAAACCTTAATTCTAGATCCAAAAAACCAACAGATCCAAAATCCAATCTTTATTTCAAATCCGAATTTTCTTGATAAAAAAGAAAACTTTAATATTATCAAGATCCAGATAATTTCATGCTAGATTCATATACTAATAAATCCAAATTGCATAAAATAACAAGAACATCATAAAATCCATAAAATCCAGAATTTCAAAATTCAATTTCTCAATAATTCAACAATGGATCGGCTCTGATACCACTTGATAGAAAATATGTTAAGGATTATTGATCTAAAACAATCAATAATCAACCTTGAATCGTCCATGTTGAAATTAACGAGAACATCAAAATGAAAACAGAAGCGTACCTTGAACCATAGATCCATAGGTGTCTGATTCTTCGCCGGAATTGGTTATGATCTTCCAATTGATTGGTGATCTCCTTATCAAATTTGCTCTCCATTGATGGGGATGTAGAGAAGCTTGAAGACCCACAACAATTGGGGACCATAACCCCTCTAAAAGGAATAAGACAATGAATGGTCATTATCTTTCATTTGATTCAAATCAGCCCCTCATTAATTTGAAACAAATATCCGGTCTCTACACTTTCATTCCATGAAATTTAATACTCATTAGTCAAAATTCATCTTTGGTAGATCACTTTAATTGACTAATAAACTTTAAATAATAGCACCACACATTTTAATACGTTACGTGTGGCCCCAATTATGTTAGAACTTTCCAACATAATGGGGATATTTTTGTATGTCCAAACATTTTTTTTGGCTTTACCCTTTTTGTCACGGGAAACAATAAAGTGATATTATTTTAAATTGAATTACATAAGAAAGTGTTCATCCCAAATCTTCCTAATGGAAACTGAATGATTTATTTATGCACATCTCTCTCAATTAATTTCCTTTTACAGTTTTAGTTCTATGTTTCAATGGCGTTGCGCCAACAATTCTAATTGATTTTTGTCAATTTTTTTTTGTTAATGTAGGATATTTGGAAATTCTTTCATCCGAAGATGACCAATCCAAATGATAAGAGTTCATGGGAAGGAACATAAATTATTGTGCCCAGTGTTGGAATGAAGTTTAAGGATGAGAGAGAGTTGTTTGAGTTTTACAAAAAACTACGCTTACCAAATCGATTTTCCCATGAGGAAAAGAAATTCGAAGAAGGGATATGACCGAGTCGTACATTATGTAACTTTTACGTGCAGTCGGGATGGCTGTCGAACCAATGGAACAAATGCAGTTTTGAAGTCTCAACCAACCATCCAAATTGGGTGCAATGGCATATTAACACTATCCATCTAGAGCACAATCACAGAATAAGTCCATAGAAATTATGGCTATATCGAAACTAGTTCAAAGAAATCAAAAGATTGTCAAAAAGTTTGATATTTTCTTTATTTTAGTGTGTATGTCACTGTCATTGTGTAATCATAAATCATTAGTTTTTTTTTCATGCCGAGTGAGGTTTAGATGCTGAATTAATGGGCCCAATTAAAGTGCAAGCCCACAACCTATATGGCCCAACTAATGGAATGTTCCAGAATCTGTCTGTTGGATTTAATTAAATCAGACTTCATGGATGATTGACACCTGAATATTATTCTGGCCGTTGGATCAAGTTGTTGAGCCAATTCATATAAATAGCTTTGCCAGACTTTTTGTCTCTCATTCATTCATTCTCGATTCTTCTTCGAAACCCTAGTTCTCTCTCTCTCTCGCGAATGCAATCTGTTCTTGGTGATTAATTTGTAATATTGTGAGAAATTTATGAGTGTTTTTCATGTAAACAGATAGAGAGTGTTGTGGTTGATCTCTTAGCGAGATTAGTCTATATTGTTGAGGGTTTTGAGTTGTGTTCTTGAGTTTGAACATTCTTGTTGTTCTGTAATTCTATTTTGCCTGATTTGGGCCATTATTAGTGTATTCGAGCTATATCCTAACGGATGCTCAACGGGGGACTAAGTGTTAAAGCGGTCGCTGAACCTTCGGGGCCTTTGACAAAAATTTCCTTGTGTTATCTTTACTTTTCTGCATATGTTTTGTGTATATTGGTTTAAAATGGTTGAAAAGTTTAGATCTAATACTCTTTGTTGTTGTACATTGAGAAAGTTTCTTCAAGATTGGAATGCTGATTTTTTGATCTTGGCATTCCTTGTTACTTCACATCTTCTTAAACCTCTGGTAACCTCTTTTCAAAACTTTACAGTATATGTTTTAATAAAACCTCAATCTCTTGCGTTACCATCTTAGGGACTTGCTAAAACCCCATTGATTTACCTTTGTCTAGGGTTCCCTGTGAGACCCCTAGAATTTGAGGGAATCATGGTACGATTTAAGAAGCATGTTTAGGGTTTCTTGATTATCTGACTCCTTATATACTTGGTGTATATATATATATCGTGATTTTTTGATTTCTTGAATTGATAATCATAAATTGCTTTTGAGCTACTGCGAATTTGTTTTAGGATTTTTTTGAATATAATTCTCCCTGTACAAATATACTTTGTGTATACATTCTTGATATTATATCCTGAATTGCTTATTATTGTTTACTATGTGTAAACACTCTAGTTGTGCACATCTATTGGACATACTATATTATAACTGATTTCTTTAAATTGAAACAATTTGATGTTTCTTGTGTGTCTTCTTTGTTGAAAACTATCCTAACACATCTGCACAGTATGATCACTAAAATTGATGTTCAAAATTTGGATGGAAAAGGGGACTTTAGTGTCTGGAGTCAGAAAATGAAAGCTCTTTTAATGACACTTACATGTGCTAAAGCTCTTGATAAATCTTGGCCTGAAACTTTAGCTAATGCTAGGAAGGGTGAACAAGATGAATTAGCCCGGAGTACTTTGTTTCTTCATTTATTTGATTCTGTTATTAGAAAAATAAGAGAATCTGCCACTGCTGTTGAGCTATGGGTAGCTTTGCAGAAGTAGTATGTTACCAAATCCTTGCCTAATAAATGTTTTCTTTGGAAACAATATTTTAGTCATAAGTTTGACCCTAGTGTTGACTTAGAAGAAAACATGGATATGCTCAATAAGATTACACAAGATCTTATCAATTGTAGGGAAAAGATCTCTGATGATCAAAAAGTAGTTTGTCTACTTAATGCTCTTAGTGACAAATATAAGGATGTTAAAAATGCCTTGGAATATGGTAGAAGTGATCTAACAGTTGATATTATTCATAGTTCCCTAAGGAATAGAGACTTAGAGCTCAAATCTGAACATAAGGAAGCTCTTCATGTAAAAAGAGTCTTATTCAATTCTAAATCCTCTACTAAAAGCTTGAGCAACTTCATTCAAGCCAATTTTAACAAGAATAAAAATTTTCAAAAGAAGAAATGGGGGGATAATAAAGGAAAAGATAAGAAAATATATAAAGGGAAGACCAAAAATAGAAAATGTTACTATTGTGGAAATGTTGGACATCTCATAAAAGATTGTTTCAAGAAAGTTAATGACCTAGAAAGTGGCTCTAATAATGAGAATGACACTTCATCCATTGCTGCTTCCTATAATGAATCAAATCATGATATTGGAGTGGCCTATGTCTCCTCTGTGGAGAATTCTGATCTGAATTGGGTTTTGGACTCTAGGCGCTCCTATCATATGAGTTCTAATGTTTATTGGTTCTCTAATTTCACAAATTTAGATAATGGTTTTGTGAAATTAGGAAACAATGAGTCCTGCCCCATAAAAGGAATTGGTAACATTGTTCTAAAATTGGGGATTTGTTAGGTCTTAAGGCTGAATCATATCAGGTATATCCCTGCACTTAAAAGAAATTTGATTTCCTTAACGAAGTCAAGTACATCGAAAATGCATAAAGAAAAGGATTCAACTTCATTCAATGATCAGGTAATAAATGAGCTTTACATTGAACTATAACAAATTACTTGAGTTTAGTTTTGTGATGTTTGTAATTGACATTACCAATTTCATTTTGTAGGATGTTCAATTAAAAAACATCCCTCATCACAGCCATCAACAAGTCGGGTGTTATGATTTTGGGATCTAAAATAGCTTCAAATGGATACATTTTTTGGATGATTCTTTTGTTAGGCTATTGTGTTGGCAGTACTTTTTGTAGATTCGTCGGATGTCGGGATCTATTTTGATAAGAATTTGTATGTTCAGCTATTATATTGGCAGTAATCTGTATTTTTATAAGAATTTGTACATTATGTTTGTCATGGGACGTCTAGGCTTTTTAGCTACGTTATATTACTTGATACTTTTGAATTAGTAAATAGTTGGTGTTCTATTTCCCTTTAAACTTCATTTATAAAGTAATACGCTGGATCTTTACTGGTCTAATGCAGGCTTCACTTTACAATTTTTACAAGGGGTGCAAACAAGTTCAATTCAGTGGACAATATAGTGTGAGCATGGCAGATGTATTATGTTGTTTCTTCTACTTCGTGTGAGCATGGCAAAGAAGTGGGTTTGGAAATGGGAGACATTATAGTATTGGAGATGACCAAGAGTCTCGTTTTACTCAAGTTGCATATGTATTACTTATGTTGCCATCATTTCTTTCTGTTAGTATTAGCTAGTACCAGTGATCAGTTGAAACCCTAGACCCAATTTGGGTCACAAAACCCAACGGTAACACATTTGTTTTCAGATTGGACAACACAACACCAGTACAACACAACTATGTTATAATCAAGAAGAATTTGTCAGCACTTTGAGTATGTTTAGTAACACTAAAAACTATAAAACAATCAATTTTTATCTTTAGTGAAACATTTCATCAAACTTTAGTCAGTTTAGTTGTCAGTGGATATTTTAGTTTCTTTTACACATGTATGATGTAATCTCTTTTCCGCTATCTATGTTTAGAAGAAACACATTTACGATCCACAGTAATAATTTATTCGGAAAATTACATAAGATCAAAAATTTGTAAAAATTGCATCCCATTGGTTAAATGCTTAAATCCAAAGGCCATTCCCATTTGCAAACTTTGGTTTGTGGTTGTGGACAAATGGTCGCTGTCTCCGATATGGCTAAGATTGTAGGATTCAACGAATTTGGAAATTTTGATTTCAATTTCGGGCAAAGTTTCCACTACAAGTCGAGAAACGGGAAAGATGAATGAATACTGACGAAAGGTTCATGGGTGAATGGATGAAGTTTATCAGTATGTGTAAATACAAGGATATACTAGTTTGTGTTATTGATGCAATTGCATATCAGTGACAACTTAAAATCTTTTTAACGATATCAGAACTTAGTTTCTTTGAAAAAGTGACATTATGTTTTAACAAAGGTTATTATATGTGTATTTTGTTGGGACAACAATTTTAGTCATTTTGTCACTTTTGTATTTGTTATCTTGTTTCGATAGTGTGACTTTTTTTTTTTAAAAAAAACTAGTCGTTGACACGTGCTTTGCACGAATTTTGTATTCGTTATGTTTTTATTAGTGTAGAAATTGTAAAGGTTAAACAAAATAGTTTAAGATTTATCGGATTATTCAAAAGTATTGGGAACATATTATTGTCTCGCTAATATTCCATATAACGAGGTGATTCTTTCAAAAATTGACATTATTGAACAAAGAAGCTCACCAAAAATAAAACTGAAAATATCACGTGTATGTAGAACATGACAGTACATGATAATAGAAATGTTTGACATACATAAAGATTGCAGGTTTACAGAAATAAAAATATTTGATTCATTAAATAATAAAGCATACATCGAAAAATGAAAATGCATAATAAAGAGGTTGTAAAAGGATACCATGTAGCATTTACAAAATAAAACCAATGAATTAGGATGAAACTCACATGTGTATGCTAAGACATAACGGATAATTACTGCATTGTCAATGCCGCTTCTTCTCTTGGTTATTTATAAACTTCGGGATTTGAGTATACAATAAATATTGGAGCCTGAAAACACTTCATCCCCGAGGCTTTTAGTTACTGGTAATGATTAGCCTGTGAGGACATATTGATCAATCTTGAGTGGATCCCCTTCAAGAAGCCGAGCATCTACTGGGATTATATCTCCCAACTTGATGCGGATGATATCTCCTGGCACAGGATCCCAGCTTCCTCCTCAGACCATCTTCCGTCTCTCAAGACCTTCACGAAACAAAATACATAAATTCTCAGTTAAAACTAAGAAAACGGGACATGGTGGTGTCAATGTTTCAGCTAAATCTGGCAATATCTTTGTCTTTGGTGCAAGGCCTGTCATTAGTGCCGCTGAATATACCTCTCTGAAAAATGAATCCATGGAATACAAATTTTAGAATCAGACCTCAGTATTCCAATGGTTATGCACAAGTTTTTCCATCAGAATGATATGTTCACACAATCTTAAGGCTAAAAAAATGGAAGAAAAAATAATTCAAGTACCTGCATAATCACTAACTCTGGAATAAAACTTTGTCAAGTTTAATAGCTAAAGTTTTACTAGGCCATCGGAATACTACCTTTTTGAGTAAACTTCAAATTTAGCAGAAAACCATTAGTTTGGAGATAATATATTTTTTCATAATTTATTTACTTATTTATTATTGTTATGCAAATGGTTTGCCGCTTTGAAATGGAGATCAACCTGTCCAGTCAGGTCGCGAGGGTCGAAGGGCAGCGAGGGCACTGGGGCAACGCCTTGAAAGGCGAGGATCGACCTGTCCAGTTAGGTCTTGGGGACAGCGCCTTCGTGGGGGTTCAGGGGCAACCCCTTGGCGGGGATCGACCTTACCTCGCAGGAGTCGAAGGGACGGCATCCCCACAGGGATCGACTTGACCGAGTCGAGGGGACAACGCCCCTTGTGGAACTCTGGGGAAACGCCCCTGACGGGGATCAAACATTAAAATTGTAAAGATTAATATCTAATAAAATTCAAATATAAAAATTGTAAAGATTAATATCTAATAGAATTTATTGTTTTTCTAGTATTAATATTAATAGAATGAAATGTTCATTTTTTGGAAAAAAACAAAAAATAAATCACTAATAATTTCAAAAATATAAAAGTATTTTTTTTAGCAAAAAGAAAAAATTCGGCAGACACGGTGTCCGCCCGCGTCTCCACGCTGCATGGAGACATGGACACTCCTTAAAAACAAATGCTAGATGTTTCCATTCATCTTTTAATGACGAATTGATAGTTATAACATGAAAATAAAACGTGCCATTTTTAACACTTGTTAAACATCCAAAATAATTTTACATTCATCATTATAAAAAACATAATCCTATGAAGTAGATGAGCATCTTTTAATGACGAATTGATCAGTTATAACATGAAAATAAAACATGCAATTTTTATTTATAAGCTCTTTCCGGCGATAAGAAAGTCTGCGAGTAACCCTGCCATTTATTAAAATCTCTCTGATTCAAAATACGGTGTAATGTGTATCCTTGCTTGTTAGTCTTGACACAGCCAACCTGGAATGGCTACTATTGTTTTTTTAATTAAATATACATAACACTTCATGGCCATGAATAAGCAAAAATACTACTCAATTCGTGTATTGCTTTAACATATTATTAAGAACTTCATAATTGCTTAGTTATACACGTCGTTTTTTTATTTGCATGTTACTGTGAACACAGCCAATTAGGAATGACTACTACTATTTTTGTTATTAAATATACATAACACTTCATGGCCATGAATAAGCCTAGAAAATACTACTCAATTCGTACTTTGCTTTAACAAATTAGTAAGAACTTCATAATTGCTTAGTTTTACATAGCAGAGAAAAAAAATATGAGAATGGATACATATAAGACGTTCGAAATTTTAAATTGGAGGACCACAACAGCAAAAATGAAATTGGAGGACTAGAGGATTGAAAATCTGGGAAAATGAACAATAATTTCTCATTGAGTACTATGGCATCTACAATATACTAAAATTGCTTTTTTTAATATAGTAGGAAAGAAGAAGAAGAAGAAGAAGAAGAAGAAGTGATTGGGCTCCATTTTAATGAGAACTTAGGAAAAATGTATTTTGAAATAGTATTTTTTGGAGAATATGTGGTTACAAATTTTTTTTTTTTTTAATTTACTTGTAATATTATTTTAAGAGAGAACATGTAGTTGAAAATAAATTTTGAAAAAATGGAACCCAAAAGGGGTAGAACATCACTTTTCTCATTTTGATAAATAGCTTGCATACATCACTTGAAATTATCCAAAGTAATTTTTTCATATTTATTAACTCTTCAATTTATACAAATCTGAATCTGAATCTATACTAGCTCAAAATTATTAATTGATGATATATTTGGGTTAAGTTTAATCTACTAAATAATTAAATACTAATAAAATTAATCAATCTTACCACGAATTCGTGTTTTTGTTTGCTATTAAACCAATTGGTTTTCTTGAAAGTGATCTTGTTCTTAATACATGAGAGAAACAAAGAGTGCAAATTTGAGTCCGAATCTTTATTTTTTCGTTCTTTTTCTCTCCTTGTTTTGGGTTAAGTACCTCTCATTTTTATTTAGAGAAAATTACCTAAAACTCTTCTTTTCAAGATTACAATTCAAAAACAAGGAAGGTGAAATTTACAATTCAAAAACCAGGTGCTAATATAGATTTAATAAATTTGTTAATAAATATTTATTATAACCCACTATCCACCCCCAACCCAAATTTTCAATCCCGACGCACCCAATTCATTTTTTTCTCTCTCTCTTCTCCATCTACCTCCCATTATCGATTGGTTCACGGTTGCCATCCCCATCTTGTTCTCATAGACAAGAAAAGCCCTAAACCCTTCTGCAATCTAGCAGCGCTCACTGACTCTCTTTCTAAGATTTTCTCACCCTAACCTAACCATGACGGAGATAAAGCTCTTGGAGATGCGGGACTTGACCTGAATTGAAAGAATCAAGGCCCATTCCCATATTCGGGGCCTGGGTTTGGATTTGGTTCTTGAGCCATGTCTCCCCTCGGCGGGCATGGTGGGCTAGACTATCGCCCGAAAAGTCGCCGGAGTGATTGTCAAGATGGTCTATGAGGGAAAATAGTGGGACATGTTGTTCTTCTTGCGAGTTAGCCCGACACTAGAAAAATCGCTATTGCAATAGGTATGACGAAATCTCTCGAGCGGTTTACTTGGGTTGGTTTGGGTTTTACCTACTCCTAATTGTCGGAAAGAGCCTTTATCAGTGTTTTTAGATGACGTTATTGATTATATAGCCGCATTTGAAATGCATGTCCGAGCCAAGTGCACTTTAATGGAGTTGCTTTCAGTTTCCAACATGGTTGCATCTTCTCGTGGTCCAATTAATTAGCCTGGCTTGAGCTGATTTTGGTGGTGGTAATTGTATTCAAGGTAGAGGAGGTGGGAATTTAGGTGATTACATTTGTGGTGGTGGGGGAAAAATAGGTGGTGGAGTTGGTTTAGGACTTGGTGGCTGAGATTTTGGTGGTGTTGGTAGTAGTGGTGCTACTGGCGACGACTGGGCGAGGTAGCACGACATCTGATTGGTGTTGACGGTGGATTTGTGGGTGGTGTGAATATGCAGTTGTGTCGATCTGCATTTGGTGTTGGTGGTTATGGTGCGATGATGTTGGTGGTGCGGTAGTTGGTGTTTGTTGAATGTGTTGGTGGAAGTTATGATGGTAATGATTGTTGTTGTGGATTTGAGGTGAAGGTAATATCTATGCTCGTGGATTTTAGTTGAAGGTGGTAGTGGTAGTGCAGAGAAGAGAAGAGTTTTAGTTAAACATTAGTTTGGAATTCATTGTCATGAATTTGAGTTGGAAAAGGTAGTGGTGGTGCATTTAAGGTGATGGTGGTGATGACCGGTTGTGGATTGTGGTGCTGGTTTGTGGTGATCATTTGTGACCAAATATGTGCGTACTGTGATTGGTTGTGACCAATTTTGTGTTAATTGTGACCATTTGTGACTTGATCATATACGGTCACAATTAAGATTTAATTGGTCACAGACAGTCACGCTGAACACAAATTTGATCATAGTTAGTCACATTGAATACAAACTTGGTCACAATTAGTCATAGACAGTCACACTAAACAAATCTGGTCACAATTAGTCACATTCAATACAAACTCGGTCACAATTAGTCATAGATGACACATGTCAGCGACTTGATTTATATAAAGTGACTTGAATTTTTTTCGATAATTTGTTAGGGGGTGGAGGCAGGGATAAGGTGATGGTAAGTGGCTCCATGGGGATGGGGGTATGATTTTCAATTTTCAATTTTCTGGAAATTTTTAAGTCATCGGAGCGATTGCCGGAACAGTTGCCGGAGTGATAGTCGGAGCAGTTGTCGGAGTGATCGCCGGAGCTAATGGCCATCTCCGATAGAGAGGTGGAGGGAATGTGGTGTAGTGCAGTGATAAGATGTGGTAGGTGATGTGGCATGTGTAAAAATATTTAATGTATATTATATTATATTTTGATATTTAGTAAACTTATTTGCCACATAATTTTTGAGTTTATTATTTATGAAATGCGATCTTTAAAATTAAAAGTTATGTATTGTTCCCTTTTATTTATTTATTTATTGCGCTATTTTAGATATGAGCTTGGACAGTACTAGGCCATATCTTAGTCCTGCCTCTCCACATATTCGCCTTGAGCTTGTGGTGTAGTTTTTCTTGAACGCATTAATATGCAAATCTTTTTTTGTATACTCATTTATTAGTGAATACGTTATATTTTTTTTCAGGGTTGAGAAATAATTATTTATTTTAAAATGAGTAAACTATTGTACAAGTGCACTTACTACATATGGATCAAAAGATTCACTACATGCATTGATATTTAAATAGCTAATACATCTTTAACAATTTAAAGGGACAATCTTTTACTCATTTGTATTCAATTTCCATCAAAATAATATGTTAAAATGCACATTGGTCAAATATTCAAAATGATCATTTAAATAATTCACTAATATGGATGTATCTTTTTTATTTTTTTCTGTCGTAGGAACTCGCAGCCGTTATCTGTCGCAGAGCCTCGACTACCTCGAAGGGGCGGTGGCCCGACCACTATGAGTGTGCACTGGGTAAATCTCGTTTCATGTGCAGTAGCCCGCAAACCACACAGGAGAGGTAAACTCCACTAGGCAAGCTCGGTGCGACGGGCTCGACCGAGGAAGTGTTGACATGAGATTTGAACTCGTGACCTTCGATTTTCACGTTCACCCGCTCCACCAACTCGGTGTTGGATGTATCTTTTTAATTGGGATGTGTTTAGTTTTAATGGATAAAATTTAAATTAATTACTTTCAAATTATTTTTTGTTAAACGGTTGACAGTTTGAAACGATTTACAAAAATTGAAACATAAACCAAATAACTTTGAAACGGTTTAATTCGGTTCAATTCGATTCAAAATAAAACGTTGACGGATCTACATGAACCCAAATCAACAATTTCAAAAAGCGATTTTGGTTCGATTTTGTGGTTTGAGGATTTTGTTGTTCTGTCCAACCATACACAAACTCCACACCAATTTGATGCGATGAATAGTGTTGCACCGAATTGAAATTTATTGTTGTATAAAATGAATTTTGGTGCAACAATATTCATTCAGTGTGAATTTTAGACTTTTTTAAAATTTCTATTTTTTCGTTCATTTTATACAACAATAAATTTCAATTCCTATAACATCCTCTTTATATCCTTTCATCATTTAAACTTTTGACATTATTTTTATAATTTTTTATTATCATTTAAATTGGACTTTTTAAATTGTGGTATTGAGTGTAATGCTTTTTTTTTTTCATTTATTAATAAAAAGTAATATTTTATTAAATAAATATTATTTTAATATAATAATTTTAGTAGTAATATAATTTGTAATTAAATAATTTTATGAGATAAATTAATTTTTGAGAATTTAAAAATAAGGAAATAAAGTTATGTGGTGTAATGTTTGATGTAATGGTTAGAAATAACACTACAAAATGATATGAAAGTTACACCAATTTGATGCTAATGGTTTGAGATGACACAAGCCTCTGCGAATATTGGGCGATTTAGTCATTAACAAATTAAATTGCAAACATGAAAACTACATAAATGAACAAATCAACCCACGATATGTTCGCTCCAATCGAGTTGGGCACAAAATTCACCAAAACAGTCAATCTCTATTAGAGACCCAAGAAGATGATGATGATGATGATGATAATAATAATAATAATAATAATAATATATATTATTTTCTTTTATTTGACAATGATGCACTGGAAATCAACCTCAAATGTCTAGTAACAACTTGATCAATCCACAAAGGATCACCACATCACGCCAAATGGTAAAATACAAGGTTCATCCAATAACTAAGTGTCTATCTATTTGTATCTCACAATCGTACTCAACATACAACACAATATCATAGAATTCTTTTAGGACACTTTGGATTAACGTAATCCAAAGAATCTAACAGAGAAAGAGAGCTTCAACGTTTTCAGAGAGATGAAAAATTTGGATTTCGTCATAACCCTCAAATAAGACAAGTCAAGATGCCAAACACTCATCCAATAGGCACAATGAGATCTTGAAATCCAATGGCCATAATCCCTCAACCAGTTTAGGAAGCGTTTTCACTTCTAAGTTTCATTTCTTGAAATGCGACTGTGTTCAGCCATCAAACTTGTAACACAATTTAATAATATTGTTTCAAACCTTCAATTAGAATGCGAATATTATTACTTATTCAAACTCCATTGACATCAAAGTTGCGTGTTTAATGGGAAAAAAGTGACACATTAACATTACACTTGAACAAACATTGAAAATCGGAGTAAATGGGCTTCTAAATGCGGTATTGATCACAATTATATACATTCCTTATTTCTACGGAAAATGCCATTTGGGGGGATTTCAATGCACTCTTGTTTTGTCTTCGGATCGCTTGACAAGTAGTTTAAATTATTCTTGGCTAATTTTAACATCAAATCTAAAATAGATCTAAATTTGTGATAAATAATCATAGGGAAAACTTGATTGAAGAAAAAATTTGAAAATCCTTATGGGTTGATTTCACAAACGGTCACTGAACTTACTTAAAGATTACAAAACGGTCACTAAAGTTTAAAATTTGCAGAAACAGTCACTGAAATTTTAATTTGTTCACAAACGGTCAGTGAAGGACTGTTATGATTTTAATTCAAACTTAAAGGACCAAAACACGTAGACATAAAATAGAAGCTTGACCACCTCAAGTACAAATTTCTTGCTATTAAGTGCCACATTTGGAGTAAATTAGTTGGAAATTGTAAAAGTAATATTTTAATTCTCGTTCCGCCTATATATGTGCAATACCATAAATTTAGATATGAGATATAAATATTTTTCTAAGTTTTTGTGTGATTATGGATAGATTTCTTAACTTTTAATGCACTTTTGTTTATTTTAGTTCACATAAAAATATAGCTTATTTTTGTTTAAAAGAAATTTGCACTTGAGGTGGTCAATTTTCTATGTTCACGTATTTTGGTCCTTTAAGTTTGAATTAAAATCATAACGGTCCTTTAGTGACCGTTTCTACAAGTTTTAAACTTCAGTGATCGTTTTATAATTTTTAGATAAGTTCAATGACCGTTTGTGAAATTAATCCAAATCCTTATGCTTCCCCCCCACCCACCCACCCACCCACCCACCCACGAATTCTCAACTCTATAGCCCAAGTTTTCAAACTGATTTTAATTTCATTCCTCGTCTTAGATGACAATGTTTATCTACTTTATACGGGGTTGATTTCACAAATGGTCACTGAACTTACATAAAAATTACAAAACGGTCACTAAAGTTTAAAACTTGTAGAAACGATCACTAAAGTTTCATGCGCTTTCACAAACGGTCACTGAAGGACCGTTATGATTTTAATTCAAACTTAAAATGACCAAAACACGTGGATATAGAAACTTGACCACCTCAAGTGCAAATTTATTTTAAACAAGAATACACTATATTTTTATGCGAACTAAAATAAATAAAAGTGCATTAAAAGTTAGAAAATCTATGCACGGTCACACAAAAATATAGAAAAATATTTATATTTCATCTCTAAATTTATGGTTTTGTACGTATATAGGCGGAACGAGAATTAAAATATCACTTTTACAATTTCCATCCAATTTACTCCAAATGTGTCACTTAATAGCAAGAAATTTGCATTTGAGGTAATCAAACTTCTATGTCCATGTGTTTTGATCCTTTAAGTCTGAATTAAATCATAACGGTCATTCAGTGACCATTTGTGAAACAAATTAAAACTTCAGTGACCGTTTGTGAAATTGCATGAAATCTTAGTGATCGTTTCTATAAGTTTTAAACTTTAGTGACCATTTTGTAATTTTTAGATGAGTTCAATGACTGTTTGTAAAATTAACCCACCTTATACAGGTCAAGTTTTTCATGTTTCCATTAAAATATGTGTCAAGTTTTTCATGTTTTAATGATTTTTCTTTAGATTCTTTGAAAGTTATTTTCATAATATTTGAATATCAAATTAGAACTCATCCATAAATGACAACCCTTCTTATCTTATGATGAGTCAAATTAAAAATAAATTAAAATAGTACCTTTATACCCAAGGGCAAAAAAGGAAAGTGGACAGTTTCCCTATTTCTATGATCACATGGAGCATAACCAAAATTCTCAGCTTAGCATAGCTAAACAAAGCAGCCCAAAGGCCCCGAACCACATCGGTCCGGGTTAATCAACCACGTCGAAACGAACAATGATATCACTATACAAGAGTTCGAGGCTCCTTTGGACCATAGCCACAACAATCATACAAGCCAAGCCTTGGAAGGAAGCTAGTTTATTCACAAGAACTAAGCTTGGTTAGTAGAGTCGGTCCATTCCCTATGCCCACCTGCTGGGCCATGAATTCTACCAAGTACCGAGCGTGTTGAATAGCCAGGCACACTGGCTGACACCGTTGAAGAAGTAGCTCATGATGCTGCAAAATCTGTTCTTGGTATAATTATTTATAACGTCATCGCCAATATTCTTGTCGAAAAGAATATATTGTCATTTCTTAATATTGATCCTTATCAATTTATACAACAATTGGAAGAACATCCAATCCAACAGCCCAAGTTGTTCAAAAAATAAAATAAATAAATAAATAAATAATCTTTAGTATTACAATTCCAATTGAAAGAAACATCCCATCTAACAGCCCAAGTTGTTCAAATGAATAAAAAAAATGGTAAGTCATTTTCAAGTTTCACATTTACCGCTTTCTTCATTTTTTTTTTAGTAGAATAGTGAAATAATAATTAAAGTTTCACATCTTCCGCTTTCTTCATTTTTTCAGTCGAATAATGAATTAATAATTAAGTTTCACATCTACTGCTTTCTTCATTTTTTTTAGTCGAATAATGAAATAACAATCACGCTATATTCACGTCATCTTTTACATCATTTTTTACATTTTACTACGTGACAATATTTCATTGGACAGTTTAAAATTTTTTATAGTTTTTTCACCCAATCCACAAGTGCCAACACTTGTGTGTCAATCGTAATGTCAAATGATAAGTGTATTTTATAAACTTATTCGGGGTCTAAAATAAAGATATTTGATAGTTCTCCTGACATATTATATCTCAAATTGTTGTATTTTATATTATATAGGTAAAAATTCAATGGTTGAACGAGAAATCAAAATAACGAAGCGAAAAACGGTGAAAATGGCAAACTTCAAAGTTTGAGGACCAAATTAGAAATATTCAATAGTTGATTCGGACCGTACGACGATACTTTAACGATTTCTAGGAGACAATTGGATAAAATTAGAACTCAAAAAGGAATCAAATATGATCAAAATATTAGGAAAATCAATTTTCAATCGCAAAAGTTATATTCCAGATTTTTAGTCGAACATTGAGACCCATTTTTGGTACAGTAAACATCCGAATTGGGAAACTTCTATTTCTATCACAATTGTAACCCTATGTAATATCATTCCAATGCAATTTGAATCGACTCAATTGGATATCAGGAACGAAAGTTATGATCAAAATACTGACTACTATACAGAGACAAAAAGATCTACACGCGAAGACAACTTTCCTTATTTGATGAAACTCTTTTGGAAGTCAATTTGGACATGATTTTCATTCAATTTTCGACTCTTACAAATACCTAATAGCAGAATACATATTGGAGACCTTTGATATACATTTCATACTTCAATACTCATCAATTATTATCATCAAAAGAGAAAAAATCAAATTTTTTGTGAGAGAATTGAGGGGGATTTGCAAGAATTCAATCAAGTGAAGATTCAAACCTGATTTTTGGACAAAAAAAGAGAAAGCGCAAGTGAAAATTTATTAAAAAACTATTGAAGAGATTCAAAATCTCAAGTCATCTTAATCATCTCAATTATCAAAAATCCGGGTTATGTCACTTAAATATTATTTCTTGTAATTTCAATAGGTTGCGCTAATTTTATACATTGTTAGGATGAGATGAACCCTTATTATGATATTTTTAGTTTTTAATTAATTATTTTGACTTTAAATGAAATAATAAGGAGGATACGACATCTTAGCAAGGCATCTCACATATTTGAAAAACACATTCACTTACTTTCATTAGTTTAATTGATAATTTAGGAATTAGTATTAAAGAAAATCACAAAATGTGTTTGCTATTCGATTAAATTTGAAATCAATTTTAACTCGATTAAATATGTAGTTCTCGTGGGTTCGACACTCTATTCACTACTTTATTACTTATTCACAATCTTGTTCACTTGCGGGTTTTTAAAGAGTCAAGTTTTTTGCGCTGTTGTCGGGGACTACTATTTTTTTATACGTTTAGTTAATTTTCACTTTAATTTGAAATTTACTATTTTTTAGTTTAGTTTATTAAAAAAATAATAGTGTTTCCTTCTTACTTTTTCAAGACCTTGTATGCGAAGTTCGAAAAACTGGTGATCTTGCTCAATTTGACTTGAAAACTGAGCGAACATTCAACTTTCTAAAAAGACAACAATTGAAAACACACCAAAAACAAAAAGAGAAATATATGACAGAGGGAAATCTGAATCACATAGTCATAGGGGCTAATTTGGAAGAAACACAACCGAATATCGCTGCAGCTAATAAAAATGAAAGGCTAATGGGTGAATATGGTTCTACCGGTTGTGAAAATCCAATCTAGCATTATATATCCAGCGTTTGGTCATAAAAACTTCCATCACATGAGGACTGATGTGATCAACATGTTCCAAAACGCGTTACAATTCTTTGGGAGAGCTTTGGAGAATCTCAATGCTCATATATCAAGATTTCTGGACATGTGTGCAACTATCGAGTATCCAGGGTTGTCCAGTGAAGCAATCAGACTGAGACTTTTCCCATACACCTTGAGAGACTCAGCCAGAGAGTGATTAGACACTTGTCCACCTCAAAGCATCATTACATGGAACCAATTGTGTAAGAAATTTCTTAACAAATATTTTCAACCGAAAATAATTGCAAAGTTAAGGGATGAGATTACCACATTCCAACAATTGGACTCGTAATGTTATTCAGATGCTTGGAAACAATACAAGGGTTTATATAACGCCCTAAAATTTCACAAACACTGTAGTGTCACTAAAAATTCAATTTTCGCGGAAATAATAAAATAATATTCTTTAAATAAAAATAACTGTAATATTCACAATTAAAATATAATCATAAATTAAATAACTGTCTTTGAAGAAATTAAACTGACTAATAATTTAAAGAAAAAAATAAACTTAATGTTTTATCTTTTCGATTCCTCTTGACAGTCGTATCACCATCCCGCCACTATTCCAATCGACTCAAACTAACCTATAAAGTTTTGTAAGATTGAGTATTTAAAAATACCAAATAAGATATGTGCAGTTTCCACACACAATTATATTACAATAAGATAAATACTTCATACCACTCTACTCTTATGAAGTATATCGGTGACCAAGCGACACATTCATCTTAGGTCATCTTAAATTCATGTAGGATCTCCTATCTCTTAATAAAGAACCCGAAGGTCCACTGACAATTCATGTATAAATTACTGAATATAATAGTATAAGGAATCAAACCACTTGCATAGAAGTATCTTACTTTGATTGATCAAACGAGCTTTTTTTAAAAACAAAATGTACTTCAAATTTACAGCTGCTTAGTATGAAAGCTGTTGTGTAAAATTCTTTGGTGGTGAATTGTAGGACAATTGCACACTATTTATAGTAAAAATAAATATAGTGGTTGAGTCATGGTACAATTGAGATGGAAAATTATATTTATGAAATTTGATAGGAATTGAATTTTTAGTAAACAAGTCATAAGATGACATGTTTACATAATACCTATCACATCAAAATTTGGAATTTGACTTTTTATAGACACTAGTATGGCAGCTTTTGTACCCTAACCTACTGAGACACATCATGTGATTTACCTCCTCCACGATGCTCTAGAGGCGTGGCGATGTGTGGCCCTTAAGGTTGGGGTTCAACCTTTATCACAACAAAAAGGTGATTCTCATCACCATTCGTGATAATGATGGTAACTTTTGACTTTAAATAGAATTTTAATAAAATGAAAAAGTATCTCACATCATTCATTAGCGCGGCTACCCTCATCCAAATTCAATTTAATTTTTTTAAAAAAATTACAAATTCTTTGAACTTCAATATCTTGAGACTAGTTTATCCGAATTAATTTTTTCTCAAGTCTAATTTACATGATTAATTACGAACTATCCAACAAGTCCTATATTGATATACTTTTCGTCGCTTTAACAATATCTAGATATTTAGCCCAAATTTTGAAGTTAATACATATATCACTTTAGTCCCTCAACTTTTCAAAATAATAAAAATATAGCATGTAAAATAATTAAATTCTATTCTAATTTTTTTTTGGGGCGTTATAATCTCCCCTCAAAAAAGTTTCGCCTTGGATATTTTTTCAGTTAGTTGAAAAGTTTTGGGTACTTGACTTTGACATACTTATAATAGTACATAACATGAAGCAATAAACTTATAATAATACTAAAAGAATGAGACATTTCATTTCATACCTGGGATTGATTGAAGAGCGTCGAATAGCGAGCGCCAATTGCCAAGAATTCTTTGTACGTTTAAAACTTTAAAAAAAATTTACATTGTCTTTAAACTTCTAAAGTTTACGAAAATACCCCTCTTTTTTTTCTTCCAAAAAATAGGATTTTTTCGAAATAGAAATTTCTAGAAAATAGAACATTCTTAAATTTGGAAAGATTTGAATTATTGTTTTTTATTTTATTAATTTGAATAATGCGCAACTCAAGGCTTCCAGATGAGGAGGGAGTCATAAACAGATCGCTTTAATCACAAGCTCTTCTTAGACAATTTAGGTCTTTTTGGAAAAGCCTATCAATCTTGCGAATACTCAAATCAAGAAAACTCAAAAAATAAATAAAACTTGAGACTTCTTAAAATATGATTTTTCCAATTGATAAATTTTAAAATACAACCCGAAGGCTAGAACTAAACATACAAACATGTACATTCATTTTTTGAAGTCACTTTTAAAAAATATTATTTAATTACTTAAAATAGTTATTAATATCATTTATTTAGCAAAAGAAAAGAAAAGAAAAATCTGTAAAAAATTTTTTTGGAAAACATCATGAACAGTGCAGTTCACTGTTTTCGTGAATGGTAACAATTTTTTTTATTTACTACAAAGTCTAAAGGAAAACAAAACTATTGCTCTGATACCAAGTTATAATGCCCCAAAATTTGACAAACATTGTAGTGTTACTAAAAATTCAATTTTCACGGAAACAATACAATAATATTCTGCGGGTCTTATGAGAACCCTTTTCCTAAAAATTATTGAAATATTCATAATGAAAACATAATCACAAATTAAATAACTATTTTTGAACAAATTAAACTGACTAATAATTTAAAGAAAAAGTAAACTAAATATTTTATCTCTCGATTCCTCATGACAGTTGCATCACCATCTCGCCACTGTTCCAATCGACCCGAACTAACCTGTAAAATTTTGTAAGAATAAGTATTTGAAAATAACAAGTAAGATATGTGTCATTTTCATACACAATTATATCACAATAAAGATAAACACTTCATACCACTCTTCTTTTATGGAGTATATCGGTAACCAAGCGACACATCAATCTTAGGTCATCTTAAATCCCGTTGGATCTTTTATCTCTTAATAAAGAACCCGAAGGTCCACTGACAATTCATGCATAAATTACTGAATATAAAAGCATAAGGAAATAAATCACTTGTACAGAAACATCTTACCTTGATTGATAAAACGAGTTTTTGATAAAAAAAAAAAATACTTAAAATTTACAATTGTTTAGTATAAAAGCGATCGTGTAAAATTCTTTGGTGGTGAACTGTAAGACAATTGGACACTATTTATAGTAAAAAAATTTAATGGTTGAGTCATGATACAATTAAGATGGAAAATCGTATTAATCAAATTTGATAAGAATTGAATTTTTAGTAAAAAAGTCATAAGATGATATGTGTACATAATACATATCACAACAAAAAGGTTATTCTAATCTCAATACGTAATAGTAATGGCAACTTTTGACTTTGAATAGAATTCTAATTAAATGAAAAATTATCCCACATCCATTCTTTAGTTACACGTGGCTATCTCTCATCCAAATTCAATTTGATTTAAAAAATAAATAAAAATAAAATTTCTTTGAATATCAATATCTTGAGACTAACTTATCTGAATTAACTTTTTCCCGAGTCTAATTTACACGATTAATTACGAGCTATCCAATGAGTCCCATATTGATATACTTTTCGTTGCTTTAACAATATCAAAATATTTAGCCCAAAATTTGAAATTAATACATATATCATTTGAGTCCCTTAACTTTTTAAAACAATAAAAAATATAGCATGTAAAATAATTAAATTCTATTCTAAAATTTTCGGGGTGTTATAATATTTCCTCAAAAATATTTTGTCCTCGAAATTTTTTCAGTTAGTTGAAAAGGTCTGAATACTTGACTTTGACATACTTATAACAATACATAACATGAAGCAAGAAACTTATAATCATGCTAAAAGAATGACATTTCATTTCGTACCTGTGATCGATTGAAGAATGTTGAATAGCGAGTGCCAATTGCCAAGAATTCTTTATAACATTGTATGTTTAAAAAAATAAAAATTAAACTTCTAAAGTTTATGAAAATACCCCTATTTTTCCCCCCAAAAATAGTATTTTCTTGAAATAGAAGTTTCTAGAAAATAGAACATTCTTAAATTTGGAAAGATTTGAATTATTGTTTTTCGTTTCATTAATTTGAATTACGCGCAACTCAAGGCTTTCAGGTGGAGGGGCGGTCACAAACGGACCGCTTAAATCACAAGCTCTTCTTACACAGTTTATGTCTTTTTTACAAAGTCTATCAATCTTGGGAATACTCAAATCAAGAAAACTCAAACAATAAATAAAACTTGAGACTTTTTAAAATATGAATTTTCCAATTGGTAAATTTTAAAATACTACCCGAAGGCTAGAACTAAACATGCACACATGTACAATCATAATTTGAAATCACTTTTAAAAACTATTATTTAGTTACTTAAAATAATTATTAATATCATTTATTTAACAAAAGGAAAAAAAAATCTGTAATTTTTTTTTGGGAAAACAGCATGAATAGTGCCGTGCACTATTATGTAAATAGTAACAATTTTTTTTTTTTACTACAAAGTCCACTCGAAAGCAAAACCTTTGCTCTGATGTTTAGTATGAAAGTTGTCGTGTAAAATTCTTTGGTGGTGAATTGTAGGACAATTGCACACTAATTATAGTAAAAAAAACGTAGTGGTTAACTCATGGTACAATTGTGACGGAAAATCGAATTTATCAAATTTGATAAGAATTGAATTTTTAGTAAAACAATCATAAGATGACACGTGTACATAATATTTATCACAACAAAAAGGTTATTCTAATCTCAATACGTGATAGTGATGACAACTTTTGACTCTAAATATAATTCTAATTAAATGAAAAATTATCCTACATCCTTTCCTTAGATACACTTAGCTATCCCTCATCCAAATTCAATTTGATTTAAAAAATAATAATAAATTACAATTTTTATGAACGTCAATATCTTGATACTAGTTTATCCGAATTAACTTTTTCTTGATTCTAATTTATATGATTAATTACAAGCTATCCAATGAACCCTATATTGATATACTTTTCGCCACTCTAACAATATCTAAATATTTAACCAAAATTTTGAGGTTAATGCATATATCACTTTGGTCCTCAACTTTTCAAAATAATTAAATTCTATTCTAAAATTTTCGGGCCATTACAGTTTACTCCGTCAATACCCACAACACGGATTGCAAAAATGGCTTCAGGTACAGTACTTCTACATTGGTCCAAATCCAATAAGCATGGCTAACATAGACTCTGTATGCGAGTGTTCTATCGCAAAAAGAAAGCGGATCAAGTCTACCAAATCATGGAGGATCTGAAGTGCACTTTGGCTTACTGAAAGGACGAGTGAAAAGTGAAATGTTGGGGTATTCAAAGTTGGTTCTTTGACAACAATTTCAGCATAATTGGCATCATTGACACACAATGTGGATCAGATGAACACAACCTAGACAATGGGACCGAAATACAAACATTGTGGAGGAAACCACAAGAGTGTTGATTGTAATATACGGTCTCCTTTTCTTCATATAGTAGAGGATGTGAACTACATTCAAAATTTTCAAAGACAACAATACAATCAAAATCCTAACACTTACTACCAAGCTGGAGAAATCCCCCAAGTTTTCCAATGGAGCAACAATCTTGTAGCTCAGATTGAGCCACAACAAACTGCACCACTAGGTTTTCAGCAAATTGAAAATAAATCTTTTTTAGAAGATCTTGTTACTAAATTGTCAGAGATATCTACCCAACACATGGAAAGAACAGATAAAACCTTACAAGTTCAGGGAGCTGCCATAAAAAATTAGAAAATCAGATGGGACAAATAGCGAAAACACTTTCAGAAAGACCACCAGAAACACTACCTAGTGACACCGAGATAAATTCCAAGCAGTAGGTAATGGAAGTGAAGGTCGTAGAGAAAGAACAAATTAAGGGATTAACTACCCACAATGGAGTTCAATTGCAAGAGATTAATATAAAGAGACCAGTTGTTACAAAAGAAAATGTACATTCCACGGTTGTGGAACAATTGGAAGAATCAGAGTAGAACAAAGAATTAGAGATAGAAAAAGCATTAGAAGATCTAAAGGTTAAGGAAACCGTTCCAACTAAAGAATTTGTACCACCACTACTGTTTCCACAAGGACTACAAAAGAGAAAGCTCGATGATCAATTCGAGAAATTTCTAGATAGGTTGAAAAAGCTTTACATCAACATCTCTTTTATCGATGCAATTCAACAAATTTCGATGTATGCAAAGTTCCTGAAGGACATGATATCTAAGAAATGAAAACTTCCAGATTGGGAAGAAGTGGCAATAACCGAGGAGAACAGTGTAAGTCTGCAAAATAAATTGTCACCAAAACTTAAGTAGAACAGTGTAAGTCTGCAAAATAAATTGTCACCAAAACTTAAGGATCCAGGGTGTTTCACTTTACCTATTTTACTAGGCAAATAATTTCATTTTAATGCTTTATGTGATACATGTGCAAGTGTAAATTTATTGCATTTGTCTACTTTTAGGAAACTAGGAGTTTGGGAAGTCAAGGGATCGAATGTGACACTACAGCTGGCAGATAGGAGTATTAGTTACTTGTGTGGCAAGGTTGAAGATGTGCTCATCAATGTTGAAAAACTGATATTCTCCGTAGACTTCCTTGTTATAGACCTCGAAGATGATCACGATATGCCAATTATCTTAGGTCGACCATTTTTAGCAACAAGTCGAACTTTGATTGATATGAAGAAGGATGAGATGACTGTAAGGATAGAGAACGCACACGAGATCTTTAAATTACATAATCCACCCAAACGACCATTAGTCTTGGAGAAGGCCAAATATATTGTTAAAGAAATTCATCAAAGGTTGAAGGAGACAAAACCTAATGCTAGATAGGATAATATAGAGCTCAAGGTTTGGAGGGCAAAAACCGGATATAAATCTGGAAATTACAAGTACTGTAAGGCTGTAAAACTCAAGCGTGAACCACCATGATCGGTCCCTCCATACAGTCTAGCTAAAGACTATAAATTAAGTGCTTGTTAGGAGACAATTTAATTTCCTAACCCTTTTATTTATTTTTCTTTTTGTACCGCATTGCATATAGATTTATATGTGTATTTATCCATCAGCCCCTGGTGGGATTGACAATCCGATGATCAATCCAATGGGAGAAGATGCTCCAATCTTATCGAGGCTGGCGTGTTCAAGGCTACTGGTTTGTTTAGCAGAGAAAGATGCATTTACGCCTATAAGAATTCTATATGCTGAGACTGTGAAGAAAATTGGGTGGAATGGTGAAGTGCAGCTAGTGGTGGTTGATGGAGAAGATCATTGCTTTCATGTATTTGATCCTCACACTGAGAAAGCAAAGGATTTGATTAAGCAATTGGCTTCTTTTATTTCACGATTAGATTTTTATAGCTTTCGGAATATGTATTCATATTTCAGCTTGTGGTTTAGTTTTTCTTGAACAAGTTGTCTCCATACTCATGCAAGATTACTTCTTTACTGGGTAGGGGACAAAAAATAACGTTAGGACGTGCTGAAGTTTAAAAACATTCGAATGAACTCGCGCTATAAGAGGCTAAACTCATGACAAAGAGTGTTTGACACTCAATGAAATAAAAGAAGTCTAGATTTTTCATCCTAAAACGTCCCACTTGATCTTTTTATATGTTCTTACCAAATAAAAAATCAACGCATGGGTTAAAAAATATAAATTAATCAAATCATGATCGAAATAAGCAAATGATAGATATCCACTAATAAAAAACTAAGAAATTATTTAATGAATGCTATTCTAAAAAACTTTGAGGATCAGTTTTTCCAAACAATCGAAAGCTTTGACCGAACACGCAATCAATAATACATCACTATATGTTATTGTCTCAAAATATATATTGTGTTTGAATCTCATTTTAATGAGAATAGGATTTTTAAAATAATGATTGATGTGAGAATGTGTGGTGGAAAAGTGATGAAATGTTTTAGATTGTGTGTAATATTATTTTATTTGGAGAATGTGTGGTTGAAAGGAAGAAAGAGAAAAAAATGAGGAAAAAAGGGTGTCAAATAGGGACATTATTTGGTGTGGACGTCATTCTTCTATATCACTTCATTTCATAATAAGTGAAGAATCTCATCCAAAGTGAGAAAAATCGATTAAGAATTATGAGGATCCAAGAAAATTAGATTTAGTTCATAACCATGTTTAACTCAATTTCAAGAATATATTTATATATAGATCAATTTATAAATAAATAAACTTTAACAAATATTCTTTTATTGACAAGATAAAATTTAGAGCAAGTTATTTATTTTGATCATAACATCTATTTCATAATCAAAATGAATATTTTTTTTAATAAATATGAATAAGTAATATTTGAAAATATACGTAGAATTAAAATTTAATTACTTTTAAGCTTAGCAAAACATATAGTGTTTCTAACTATTAAAATAAGTAATTTATTTTATTATCGATTATAAACTTAATTATCATAAGTAAATTTAGTCTAACATGCATTAAATAAAATGTTTAAATTGACAATAAGATATTCACGTTTCATGAGTATCACGAAAAGAATATTTAATAATTGTAGTATCTTTAACAAATATTGAATAAATAAGTATTGAATTTGGGTTATAAGTCAAATTAGAGTTGGGCTAACTCAATTTAATAATTGTAATCTCTAAATTTTCCATATGGGCGGCAAGACTGAGTATTAGAGATGGCAAAAAAACCCGCCCCGGCGGGGCCCCGCCTCGAATGGGGCGAAAAAAACCCGCCCCGACGGGTTGGCGGGGCGGGGCGGGCCACCCCGCCTCGGGTCGCGGGGCGGGGCGGGGCGAGGCGAGGGTGCCCCGCCCCGATTAGTTAAAAAAAAAAAAAAAATTAAATGTTGTTTATTTAATTTTGGACATTGTTTGTTTTCATTGTTTAGTTTGGATATTGATATAATTGTTTTAAATATTATTTGCTTTGGATTATAAAATTTTGAATTGTATTTACTTGAAAATTTTTGGTTTAACAAAAAAAAAAAAAAAAAACTAAATGGGGCATTAAACGGGGCAAAAATCCGCCCCGCCCCGCCCCGTCAAAGGCGGGGCGGGGCGAGGGGCGGGGCGGGGGAGGGGATGGCGGGGCGGGGCGGGGCGGGGCGAAGGTGCCCCGTCCCGAACCCGCCCCGTTGCCATCACTACTGGGTATAGCCCATCCTAACCCCTACTACCTCTGCCCATGCTTCTTTATGTGTATCTTCATTTAGAAATAAATAAGAATATCTTTTATCTTCTATTTTTCTTTTTCTTAAGAGTATAGTAGAGAATAAATTATTTATTTTAAATGAGTTTACTTATGACTTTTCCTTTTCTTTTAGCCCCACTCCCCCTCCACAAATAAAGAAAATAAACACTTTTATGTACTTCTTCTAATATTTTATATTAGGTTCCCACTGACTATTCAATTTAACTATTAAAAAAAGAACGAGTTTGGTTATTTTATATAAATGATATTTCTCAATTCTCCACTTCTTATATTATTGAAATCATATCCAAATATTTTAGACATTAACAATTAAAAATATATCATAATTAAAAATAAGGGAAAGACATTGAGAAAAAAAAAAGTTGGATCAAAATGAAGAGTTGAAATAAAGAGTTTGGTGGGAACATGTAAAAAAATTCAAAATTTTTAACTATGCTCTTTAAGTCAACTCTTAGAATTTATGTATGACGTCTAATAATAATATTTTGTATGAACCAATAATTAATAAATTGAAGCAAGCAAGAACATAACATACGATCACGATTTGTTGGTTCCCCCATGAATATATATATATATATATATATATATATATATATATATATATATATATATATATATAGTTGAGCAATGCTCCAATCATTTTGTTAACTGAAAAACAATCGACCAACAACAACTAGCTACAAATCACATGGAGCTATTTTCTTGAGTTATGCTGAAGTACAAAAGAGTTTCACATATTCCTTTTACAAATCACATGCATCGCTTTGTGATTCTGTGAAGATTTCCCTCTACACAGGGAATTGTTCTATATAATTTCATTTGTAGGGTGTCAAAGTGAGCAACCGTAATCACATCACCTACCATATTTATATCCATCCTGCTGTTTGTATAGAGTGCTTTAATGGTAATTACCAATATTGTTGCCTTCTAATTTGTCTATTCCTTTCATAGTAATGGTCCTGAGCTCACAATAATGAATAGAATTATGTTCAATGGTGTACACCTTTTTTTGACATCATGTGTGAATTCAAAATATATTGGACGGAAAAACGAGTTTTAAAACTGTCTTTTTTTGTAGAGAGTGCTTTAATGGTAGTTACCAATGTTGTTGCCTTCTAATTTGTTTATTCCTTTCATAGGAACATGTCGTGACCTCACAATGGTGAATATAATTAAGTTAAATGTATATTCCACGATGTACACCTTTTTGACACTGTGTGTGAATTAAAAAAGTGTTGGGCGGGAAAGTGAGTTTTTTTTAAGCTGTCTAATCATGTGCCGATATGTGAAATAGTGTAAAAAAAATGTACATATAGCATAATCGTAATGAATAATGGGTAATGCTAAATTCCAAATTTTGGTAAGCAAGACCTCTGGATTACCAAAAGCATACTTCTCATTTCCAATTATTTTGGTTAAGAATTTGGAAGGCTTCCAATACAAAGTAACTTATGTTTCTATCTCCTTAGCCATCCAAGCATCGTTGTTTTCTACTTTGATAGTTGAATTATCTATTTATCTATTGGATTTGACAAAACCTAGCATATCTTGATGTTTTTGTCACTCTAATTCGTCGAATATATCTCCAGATGCATCAAAAATTGTTGGACCATTATAATATTTACCTAAATCAACATACATCCATCAATTAAGATTGAAACTTGAAAGGGATGAAAGGGTAATAGTCACCACTAAAATCCTCCTCCATGGTTGACTTTATAGAGGTTGTTCCACCACTTGCAGCCACGACTCTGCCCTATCGATCCCTAGAGTCATCTCCCTCACATTGACCGCCTTCAATGGCACCCAACAATACCATTGTTGGGCCTTCAATATATCCATCTGTTGTTCTAACATATTGATTCACTAGTAAATATGTATCATGTCCTCTCAGTAAGTTAATCCATCCAAGAAGGCTTAAAAATACTAATATGTCTCTACCAATTGACACAACCGACTAGCTACAAAGAATATTTGATACAAACAATCAATTCAAGTAATCAAAAGGAAAAATATATGAATTATGCTATTTGTATCATTTGGGGTACACTTTAGTTTACCCGACCCCATCTCCTCCCTCATATGGTGGTCGGGTCCCACATCCAATAAATGCGTGGGACTCGACCCCCACGTGAGAGAGGGAGTGGGGTCGGGTAAACCAACATGTACCCCAAAGTGTATATGTAGCAAGGTTGAAAATATATATCTAATAATCAATCAAATAGACATAATTCGAAAATTATAAGTCAAATTGAATATAATGAGTCCAGACACATTTCATATACACAATTTGATAGGAGAAAATGAAAATTTAGGTTCTAATTATTTGAAAATTTGATTGGAAATTGAAAAATTGTATAGAAATTATATACAAATTTCAAAAAATTAGAAGGGTTAAAATTTTGTTAAAATGTGCGAGAAAAATAGTAAAAGAGAGTAAGAGAAAAGAAAAAAAAATTCAAATTTATTGTGATTTTACCCCTACTTGATGATGGAGATTAAAATCAAATTTTTAGTAAATTTTGATAAAAGTTATATAGTTATGGATTTCATAAAATATGTTATTAAAATTAATTATTAACTTTGATTTAAATTAAAATTTAAATTTCAATTGATACTAAACATGACTTTATAAAAAAAAAATAAAAAATCTCAAAAGTTGAAGGGTCACGTGACCCCCAGGACCCCTCTTGGGTTCACCCCTATGTAGGTTGTTACACCTCTTTTGACAAGGCACCAAACATCGATCACGTGACAGTCAACTAGTAAGTCCAATCAGATCAACACTCTACATCACTATCCAACCTGATCTAGTGCAAAATAAATTTGAATTAATGAGAGAATACGTCTCCACCTCATCCATTCTAAGAGATCTTACGTACAAAATTTCTCTATAACTGATTGATGAGACATCTTTGGAGTAGATGTCTCATAGTCAACTTGCAAGTTTACTTTTTAGAGGTCAAACCTAGATTTTAGTATGACTACTTGTCGATAAAAACATTAAATGTTCTTAAACTTAGGATTGACGGAGTTGCGCCTATGAAAATATGCCTCGGTCATTAGGATGAGGTAACACGTCTTTCCATTCAATGATAACTATTTCACATCTTCAACTATAAAAGCTCATATTTAACGTCATTTGAAGGTAATATAAATATACACACTAGTCTAAGTAATATTGTTCTTCCATATTTTTCTTTATTTAACCCTTGGTGCTTGAACACTATTGTCGTTCACGTCTCCTATATGTCTCACACCCAAATATATTCATATAAATTAACTGACTTGAGTGTTGGAGAGTTTCACGATCACCTTCCCCACCATCGAGAAGGCCACATACTTTTAACGATTTGTCCTATTGTGCAGAAGAGACACCAGGTAGACATGAGTAAAGTCGGAATCTGTTAAGCACATCACATATGCAGATTATCGAGGTCAACATTGGGTGTTAAAAGCAAGCAACCTTAATCACATCACCTACCAAATTTAAATCCATTCAGTTCTTGTCCTTTGGTAGATTGTGCTTTAATGGTAGTTACTAATATTGTTGCCTTCTAATTTGTCTACTTCTTTCATAGTAACTTGTCCTAATCTCACATGAATGGGTACAACTAAGGCCCTGTTTGAGCCAAATTATTGTAGAATGAAAACAAAAAATATAGCCGTTATTGGAGCCCACACAAGAGATATAAAATTTGAATTTAAATGCTGATGTGATTGATAACAGTCATATTTTCTCATTTTAATGAAATAATAATGTAGATCAAACGGGGCTAAATTCCATTTTTTGGTAAGCACAAGCTCATGACTACTAAAATCAACGTCTTATTACCAATTGTTAGGTTTTTAATGTAATTGACAGTGTTGTAAAAGTTAAGGAGTAAGTTGCAAATACTGTTAATTGAGTTGTATTAGGTATTGTGTTCAAAAATGGAAAGAAGTAAAAAAAAAAAAAATATTGTTGCTAAAATGTCGCTATGACTTTGCTTGAGCGGCAAAAACAAAAATATTGTTGCTCGCCTGTCGCCTTGCCTTCGCTCAAGTGATATGTCGTCGCTCGCCTGTAGCCCAACTTTCGCTCGAGCGAAAGTTTTTCGAAAAATTTTAATTCGTGTTTTTAAGCATTTTTGTTCAGCTCATTCCATCCAAAACCTAAATTATAAATATTAGCAAGCCTCTTAATGATTTTTCTAAGGTTGATCATTGAGAAAATACATACTGCTCTATATCATCTTCGTCAAACAAGCTTTCAACCTTCATGTTTTGATTTGATCTTGGCGTTGAAATTATCAAATCCATAATCCAAATATCAATCTGCTACTTCCTACACACCTGTTAGAGTTCTGAAGACCAAGGGAAGGTGACTGGAGTTCCGGTTGTAGGAGAATGTGGAGTTCTTCGTTGATCTACATGAGATAGACGAATTCATAAATCTGGGAGTTGGTCCAGAGCACGCAATCTAGGAGGGATTTGATTTGACCGCTATGTGCAGGAACATGACGTCGCGAAATACGCAAATCAACACAGATTAAGGGAAAATATGTTACATACTAGATTGATTGAGACTTAATCTTGAAGAACATGATATTATACGTACACTAGAATTAAGTTGGATGCTGCTATGAGTTGATTCATATGTTGGATAGGTTGATCGATTGAATATAGTTGCTTTACAAAAATCATACTAAATTACTTATCTTAGACCAAATTTAGCAATTTGAGGGTGATTTTGCTGTTGTAGGAAGATATGGATGTGGACAGGGATTCTATGCATGAAACCCTTTGTATGGATTGTCTTAGATTAATGGGATAAAATTTGACGAAAATTGGAGGTCGGTTTACTTGAATAGGTGTTTGATAAGGGGTACTGCATTGGTCAATGCATAAATTTTTAAAGATGAAAATTCTTTTCGAAACCTTTTTTTACGTGGGTTATTAAGTCTGTAATGGTGTTTAAAACCTGATACCCTAAAGTCATCTGATGGGTGTTTAAAATACCTAGAGTCATCGACCTAAAACCTGTTACATGGATTATTTAGAAAGTTTAAGAGAAAGAATACAAAAAAGAAAAAAAAAATACATTTATAAATCAGAAAAAAGCAAGTGCATGAAGAAAAAAAGAGAGCAATAAAAGTTTTGGTTAAGCTCCAAACATTTGTTTGAGGGAATTTAACTTTTGATGAAAGATAATTAGCCTAGCCGAATCTTGGATGTCAAAGTTATCAAATAATTGGAAAATTCTTGTTTATTGATGTGTTGATTTACAATTGGTAAAGTCCACGTGAACTACAGATGGTGAGGATAGTAATGAAAAATTCAAACTTAGATTACACACTGGAAAGAGAGTAAAAAAAGAATAAGTTTGGGGGTGTGTGAATCATACTAGAGGTGAAATGATACATTTGACCACGGAGGGTTGGGAACCGAAGGAACTTGTAAAATCATGATGTCTACTTAGTTCTTCACATACACACGTTAGTTTTGCATTGGAAGAGTGGATATCAGTTCAGAAATGTGACCTTGAAGCAATTTGTATATTTTAGTACTGTAATTTCAAATATTAAGATAAAAAACTAGATTGTCTAACCAAATAATTTTGCATGTTTGTGTGTTTATTGTTATTTAGGTTATAATTTGGTTTGAGGAGAAACAAATGTGTAAATTTTGGGTATTTGATAAGTATATTTTATACACTTATTCGAGATATTAAAATATCAATATTTGGTAGTTTTTTTGACAAAATATGTCCTAAATTGTTGTATTTTTATGTTATATAGGTAAAACTCAATGGTTGAACAATGAATCTAAAGAAAGAAGAGAAAAATGGTGAAAGGGCAACATCCAAAGTTAGAGGACCAATTGCAATATTCAATAGTTGATTCGGACTACAAGATGATACTTTGAAGATTGTTAGAAGAGAATTGGATGGAATTAGAATTCAAAATGGGAATGGAATATGATCAAAATCAATTTACAATTGCACAAGTTATATTCCATGTTTTTAGTCGAAGATTCAAACTGATTTTTGGTACAGTAAACGTCCGAATTGGAAAAATTCCATTTCAGTAAAAGGTGTAGATATTTGAGTTATCTTTCGATGTCCCTTTGGATCGCATCAAACAGATATTGAAAGAGAAAGTTATGACCAAAATACTGAGTGTAGAGACCAAAAAATCCGTGTATGAATGGAACTTTCCTTTTTCGGTTGGAACTCTTTTGAAAGCCAATTTGGACGTGATTTTCAACCAGTTTTGACTCCTACAAATATATAACAGTAGAATACATATGAAGAACTCTCATATACATATTATACTTCAATATTTTTCAATTATTATTATCAAATGAGGAAAATTCATAGTTTTTGTGAGAAGAATTGAAGGGGATTTGCAAGAATTCAATCAAATAAAAATTCAAACCTAATTTTTGGGCAAAGAAGAGAAGGCCTAAGTGGAGATTCATCAAGAAACAATTGAAGAAATTTAAAATTTTAAGATTCATCTTATCAATTTATCAGAAATTCGGGTTATATCTTTCACTTAAATATGATTTCTTGTAATTTCGATATGTTAGAGTAATTTTATACATTGCTGGATGAGATGAACCCTTGTTATAATAATTTTAGTTTTTAATTACTTATTTTGACTTTAATTTGATTTGATTTGATTCGTGGATATTTATTATCGTTTTCATCGATCTTTTCAATTGCTTTATTACCAATTGAATTGTTAGTGGATTTTATTGTTATCGAGATAGACAATAGAGTTTAAGTACAATATAATAAACATTGTAAGGTTCGATAGATGATAGAGATATACCTCTACGCTTTATATGGTTTCAGTAGGTGTTCTAGTACTTGTTAATGCATTTATCATGTTTGCATATTTCATTGAATGGTAAAAATGTCACATGAGGGGAATAGATTTGATCGCTATCAAGAGATACTTTCAATTAAATTAGAAATATTGACCAACATGAATGATTTCAAATTACCACTTTAATTGTAACACTAAAAATGGAATAAGAAGGGGGATTTGACATCTTAGCAATGCATCTCACATATTTGAAAAATACATTTACTTGCTTTCATTAGTTTAGTTGACAATTTAGGTATTAGTATAAAAAAATCACAAAAGTTGTTTGTTATTCGATTAAAGTTGCAATTAATTTTAACTCGATCAAATATGTAGTTCTCGTGGGTTCGACATTCTATTCACTACTTTATTACTTGTTCACGATTCCGTTTATCTACAGGTTTTCAAAGGATCACCCGCCAAGTGGCTAACATGCCTTCTGGCCTACCACTAAGGGAAAACTACCTATCCCATCGTAAGTAAGAGCAGAGACACTCTAGGTATTCAACAAATGGTTTTTTACCATTTTCACACAGCACATCGCTTATTATAACAAGTCTAAAAGTTAATGTTAATAGTCATGCTCCATCGGACGTTTAATAATCAAGCAGCGCGTTTGGAAGAACTGAAGTTTTTGCTATAACTGACTATGCTCTCGTCAAAGTGAAAGTAATGTACCATAAGCAAGTATTTCATTTTAAATGTTAAAACGGGCTCTTAAAATGGACCAGTTATAATAAATTGCACAAGTGTACAAGATACTCGGCGGGTTATATACACGAAGACCGAAAAATTATAATAAATTGATGGATTGACACATGACTAAAAGAAAAAGAAGTTTAGGCCATGAAAAATGTACGTCTTAAGTGCTTGATCGATAAAGTATAAAAATTTATATCTCAAGTGCTTGTTTGATACAATTTTATCAATTTTTTAACGGATCAAACTTCAATTTTAACGAAAAGTTTAATAAGATTCACAACTTTTATCAACATTTCGACCCTATATTTCATTATTTTTTATTAGAAGCTGCTAAAACTGTCAAACAACCCCTAACAAATGGAAATGATATAATTTAAATAAAATGAAATAGCAATGGGTAATAATGTAGTTACCTGTTATAAAAAGTTAACCATGTGAGAGGTTTTTATAATTTTTAAAAAGAGGAAGTGTTTATGAAATGGTCACAAAGTAAAAAGAGATAAGTATTTGTTTTGGAAAGGAACAATCTACTAACATTATATTAAATGCTTAAATTATTTATTTCTTGTATGTTTTGCTTCGTTATCAACCAAAGATGTCACCTATTACCTATAATAGTACCTAAAAACCAATGTTCTAAAAAGTCTGTATAGGTGGTGTCCAGGCACAAGGCTCGATCGAAATGTCACGTCTTGACAATGAGTCCATCGTTGTGCTTTATTAAATTCATTTTTTTATTTTTTTAAAGTTTTTTATTTGACTTTAGTTTCAACTTTTTAAATGACTTTATCTATAAAAAAGTCAAAAGTAAAAATACGTTAGAAAATTTAAGTAAGACTTGTTTAGTTGAAAGTTAAAACTATGAAAAAAGGTCTAGTTTTTGTATTTTGAAAATTTGAAAATTGTATAATTAACTAATTGTAGGAATTATTAAGTAAATATAGTAAAAGTTTAAATTGACCAAATAGTTTATATCCAAATGCGGAATTAAATTAATTAAAAACAGTAAGTTGCTTATTAATTTTTTCTAGATGATTAAACTATTTAATTCAATTAACTCATATGGTTAAACAATCCCAAACATTCAGATCAAAGCAACAAATAAATAAATAAATAACACCAAATATGATTACGTAGGAAAATCCCTAATTGGATAAAAACCCTTCGGGCAAAGGTGCTAGTAAAATCCACTAGAAAAATTAAGTTAGAATTAGTCCAAGTACTACTAAACCTTAACTGACTATGCCGACGTAACTTGTAAATCATCGATGAACTTCGTCGATTGTGCACACTCGAATTTCTGAGAACTCTGAGCTACTTTTCTCTCCGCGTGGAACAACAAGAACAAACCTCATCCTTGAGTGCCTGAAATCAAAGCACCTCTTTTCAAAAACTCAAGAACTCTAAAGTCTAATTGGCGAATGTAGGATTTTGATTTGGTATTTGATCAAATGATCTTTTATGTTTTAATCTATAGACTGATGCAAGAAATATTGGCTTTCAAAGAATAAACTCTTGACTTACAACAAGACTCTACTAATGATGGATCAATATGTGAGATCAAATATATGAAGAGAGATTTTGGGGTTTTACCAATAGAATCAATGGAATGTGTTTATAATCTTCAACAATGAGATCTCTAAAGCAAAATAATGATTCAACACACTTTTAGACGTTCCATGAATTGTCTATTTATAATGGATAGTGTTTGCAATGAAAAAGAAACTCAAAATCAACTTGAAAATCGAATATTATTGTTCCTCGAAGTAACATGCCGCTCGAGCGCCTAGTTCATCGCCAGGCGAGCGGTCTCTAGTAGCAGTCAATATTTTTGTCATAATTTGTCTCGATGTTCGATAGATGATTTCAAGTGCGTTGGAAAACAAAATCATTTGACTAGAATTCTTCTAGAAATAGCATTTTTCAAATTCGAGTGTTTTTTATGTGAAAAATGCATTGCAACTTATAGTTGATAATTTGGAGCTAAATTTGTTCAACACTTTTGACACTCCTTTGACTTCTAATTGCAATCTATTGATCAAATGTGAACTTCTTAGATATCTTTGACTCTTCCAATGACTATTAACCACAAACTATTTTTCCTATAAATTATACAAAATAAATTTTATTTTGACTTTGATTACAACTCGATAAATTCCTAATACAATTTAACTATGATGTGATTTACTTATTCATTATTGGAACTCATAATAAGTGAATGTTCAAACTTTCATTTGTTCTTTATTCAAGAACGAAACCTTTTTTCAAGGGGAAAGTTTGGAGCCCTTTTCCTACTGGCTTTGTCCACGGGACGTTCATGGTTATGGTGTTGCTTCTTACAAACGGCGCAATCTATTGGTCTCGAAAAATGTATCTTCATGTGGCTTACAACTTGCAGCTCTCCTTAAGCTTCTCCTATATATTGGAGCACACCGTTAATCACTTGTGACCTTTTTTGATGGTGAAGGAAGTGGCCGCGAGCACTTCGAAAATCAAGTTAGTAGATATATCTTGGAGTTGATGATATAGAATAATGTATGTTCTTGAGAAGTTGAATTATCTTACCCTTAGATAGTCGAATGCATGGGTTTATATAGCATTCGAGATGAAATACTGCCCATTTGATGAGGAAACACTTGGCTTTATCTGATGGCAAGAGCAATCCATGTCCTCTCCTGGGTCTTGATCCATTAGTCATAGGTTAATGATTATTTAATGCAACATTCTATGCTTCCTGTGAAGAGAGTCGATGACTTGACATATCAACGCATGCTGCAGAGATGTCACATCAATCATTCACCTACAGATTGTGCCAAAACAATCTTCAAATTAGGAGAGATGAAGTGATGCCCCCATGTCTTCTTTAGCAATGAGTAATCCCTCATAACACTTCGACGACTCGCACCTCAACACTCCTCACTTTGTCACTTCCGCCAAGCTAGAAATTACGGACTTTGGAGCATCGACATTTCGGTAGAGAGGCTCAACGTGACGCTTCAGTTCATGAACGTAACATGGAGTGTTGTTTTGGGGGCCACGTGTTTGCGATCTTGAGCCTCATTATAAGAGGTGTAACAAATTTAATTTGGGCTAATCATATATAGAATATGTAAACGGATCTAAAGGTTGGGAAATAAAAAGTACTTCTTAAAGGTTGGCTACAAATTTGCCAGAAATGCTAAAAGTTTTGTACCAATTGCACAAATTTCTCAAAAATAAAAAGAAGGAAAAAGAAAAAAAATAACGTGACAGATGGGATTAAAACCTAAGTCTGTCCAACAAAATATTTGTTAGTTTTACCACTATCACATGAACAATGTTTACATTATTTTTGAAATTAGATTTTATATTTTCTGTGAAGTCATATTCATAAGAACTAAATTTTCAAATCATGTCGGGTGACATTGATCTCACTATCCCCACTTTAAGTCGGCCACTACTTTCTCGATTCCCTAAAATTGTGTATATGCTACGTGTACATTATATTATAGGATTCAAAGTCTATTGCTATCGATTGCTTACGCTGATTTAGATATGGCGAGCTGTCTAATAATTCACGGGTCGACATGTGGCATGTGGGTATCATATTTTCCTTTGGACTAATCTTTTCTCATGGAAGACTAAGAAAAGAATTGTAGTGTCATAAACTTCCGCAGAAGCAGAATATATATTTATATTAATGGCTCGCGCGTGAGTCATAGTGGCTGAAGTGTCTCTTGATTGAGTGTGATGCCACCAAAATTATTTTATGATCATCAAGTTGTTCTTCGTATAGCTGCAAATTCAAATTTTCATGAACGGATCAAGCATATTGAGTTGGATCGTTACGTTGGCAAAATCACCAAGGTTTGCTCAAAAACAGTTATGTCCCCAAGATGAAGCAACCAGCTAACGTCTTCAGTCAACCTTTAGCTGCAAATCACTTTCACAAATCTTATTTGCAAGTTTTAGGCATTATTGACATGGTCTTCCTCTTGAACTAACGCTGAAAATTGCAAGTCTTTGGATCACTTGATAGTAATTAATTTAAATCTAATTATATATCTGAATTTGTGGCAAGTGATTATTGGGAAATCTTGATGAAAGAAAAAAATTGAAATTTAAAAGTCTTTTACTCGCCATTAGATTTTATGATGTTGGGTTGGATTCAAAATCAATCCAACCCAACACACGCCCAACCCGAGTGCCAACACTTGTCTATAGATCATAATGTCAAAAAATAAAAAAATAAAAATTTACAAGTGATATTATTGGGCTTTTTATACCCAATAAATCCGGACGATGAAGATAAACCAATGTTGGATATTTTATTGATACCAAAGTGACGGCTCGACTCGAAAACAATTGCTAACCTTTGGAGGGCCTAAGTTTTAGTTGAGTTGGTAGTTTGGTTAGAGGAAATTACACTAAACCATGTGTTTAGTTTTATATTTTTAAAAATCAGGTTTATACTTTATTTAATAAAAAATCAGGTTTTAATTTCACAATTAATATTAATAATAATATTTTTAAATTAAATTAAATATATATCCACCCTACTACCTACCCCACAAACTTTATTTAAATATAAAACTCTAACCAAACCTCAATTCATTTCATTTCATCTCATCTCTCCCATCTCTCAACGTCGCCACCGCCCAGCCACCACCCGCCCCTGCCTTCCCCTTCTCCTCCTCTGCTGCTGAACGGCGACGTTGCTTCCTTCAGCAGCGTCGTAGGCGCTGCTGCCTGCAAGGCTGCTGCCGGTCAGCAACGTCGCAGCGATCAGCAGCAGCCACGCTGCTGCCAGATCTTGGCTGCTGTCGATGTTGGCTGATCTGGGCTGTTGCTAGATCGTGGCTGTGTGTGCGTGTTGGTGGTGGTAGTGGGTGCGTGCGTGCGTAGGGCGGATCTGTGGTGTGTGTTGGTGGTTGGGCTGATTTGTGGGGCGGATCTGTGGCGGGGTTGACAGGGGGTGGTGGTGTTTTTCTTCGTGCGGGCAATAATGGGTTGGGTGTTTGTATTATTATGGCTGTGGTTGTGGTTGTGGTGGTGATGTGTCGGCGACGACGCTGGTAGTTTGGGTGGTTGGTGGTGTTGTGTTGGTGGGTGGTTTAGGGATTATGGTCGGCAACGAATGTGACAAAGTATCTGTGACCAACTATTTGGTCGACATGTGACCAAGTATTGGTGATGTACTGCGATTGGGGGACGTGTGTTTGGATTTTGGGTGTCTGTGACCTATCTATTGAACCGTAACGATTTTTTTGGTGTCTGTGACTTAAATATTGAATTGTGACTTTAAAAATGATAATTTGTTACAAAATAAGGAATATGTGACCCACAAATTTGAAAATACGTGATCTGTAACATAATTTTTTTGATCTGTAACCAATAAAATGATCTGTGACCAACAAATTTTTTTAACCTATGATCAATTAAAAATCTGTGACCTATAATTTTTTTTATTTGTGACTTCAAAATAATCCGTGACATTAGAATCGGAGCAGTTGCTGGAATTATGCGGGGGCCAACGATCACCGGAATTAAGTGTGGCCGGAGAACAGTCGCCGGAGCAGTGGGGTGGGGTGGGGTGGGGTTGGGTGGAGTGGGTCAATTATATTATATTACAATTAAGTATTTAATTTAATAGATTAATTGTAAAATATAATTAAATAATTCATAGAAAAACCTGAGTTTTGCAAATTTAAACATTGAGACCTGATTTTTGATTTCGTGAAAGTAAATCCCTAAACTATGCATTTTTCCCATTTGGTTAATGTATGGATTTGGTTATTGTTAGCCCGACATGGCCTATTATGAGTGAGTCTTGGCCCAAAACTAAACCTAATGCCTATATATACATAGCCGCTAGTTTTCTTCATTGTGGGTGTGTTGTGCAAGAGTGTGGAGAGAGAGAGAGAGAGATTGAGAGAGGCAGCGGAGAGAGGAGAGAGGGCAGCCAGTTTTCTAGGGTAAATTGAGAGAGATTTAACCATTGTTTCTTGTTCTCCTTCCTCTATTTGTAGCTTGCAAATACCACCACCAAGTGTCTCCTTTTGTGAGAGTAAAACTGTGGCAACCAAAGGTGTTAAGGATTGTTGTGTCTAGCTGATTGATTGGTGTTCATTTGGTTGATTTTCCGAGCTCGGATCAAGATTTATCAAAGATTTTTGCAACAAATATTTTCGGTGAAATAACAATCAACCTCTGACGAATCTAATATAAACCGGGTACTTTGTCCAATATCATCTATCGATCAAAAACCATCTGCTATTTCCTCATTCACAACTTACAAGTTACAAGTACAAAATCATGAACACAGTCATGGCGTCCAACACCACCAAAGAAGTGCTTGTCGACCTCTCTCCCGTTATCAAAGTCTACAAAGATGGAACAGTGGAGAGGCTCATGGGCACAACCAATGTCCCCCCGTCGCCGGAAGACCCAACCACCGGTGTAGCCTCCAAAGACATAGTCATTTCACCGGAGGTTAGAGCCAGACTATACCTCCCCAAACTCACAGATCCTAACCAAAAACTCCCCGTTTTAATCTACTACCATGGCGGTGGATTTATCGTCGATTCCCCCTACTCTTTGTTCTTCCATCGTTACATGAACATTTTAGCCGCCGAAGCGAAAGCTCTAATCATTTCTGTCCAATACAGGCTCGCCCCTGAACACCTTCTACCTATAGCCTATGAAGATTCATGGACTGCCCTTCAATGGGTGGCGTCTCACGTTATTGCAAATGCTAGTATCGAAAAGGATCCATGGGTTACTAAACATGGAGATTTTGGTAAATTGTATATCGGCGGGGATAGTGCAGGTGCCAATATAGCGCATAATATTGTTCTCCGAGCTGGGGTGGAACCTTTGCCTGGGGATGTGAAAATCTTCGGTTTATTTCTATCTTGTCCTTATTTCTGGGGATCAAAACCAGTTGGGTCGCAATCAAAAGAAGATTTGACTGGTTTTGCGTATAAAGTTTGGATGTGTATTTATCCATCAGCCCCTGGTGGGATTGACAATCCGATGATCAATCCAATGGCGGAGGATGTTCCGAGCTTATCGGGGCTGGCGTGTTCAAGGCTGCTGATTTGTTTAGCAGAGAAGGATGCATTTACTCCTATAGGAATTCTTTATGCTGAGACTGTGAAGAAAATTGGGTGGAATGGTGAAGTGCAGCTGGTGGTGATTGATGGAGAAGATCATTGCTTTCATTTATTTGATCCTCACTCTGAGAAAGCAAAGGATTTGATTAAGCAATTGGCTTCTTTTATTTCACGATGAGATTTTTACAGCTTTTGGAATATGTATTCATATTTCAGCTTGTGGTTTAGTTTTTGTTGAACCCGTTGCGGTTACTTCTTTATGTGTATCTTCATTTAGAAGTAAAGAATATCTTTTAAATTTTCTTTTTCTATAGTAGAGAATAAATTATTTATTTTTAAATGAGTTTACTTTTGATATTAGCATTTGCAATAACGCGAGACGCCACAAGTTGTGGCCATACTTATGCAAGATTACTTCTTTATGTGTATCTTCATTTAGGAGTAAATAAGAATATCTTCTCTCTTATCTTTTATAAAATTTACTTAATTTCATAAGTAAATTTAGTTAAACATGCATTAAATAAATTGTTTAAATTGAGATATTCGTCAATATCATGAAAAGAGTATTTAATAATTGTAGTCTATTTAACAAAAATTGAATAAATAAGCATTGAACTTAAGTTATAATTCAAATTAGAGCCGGGCTAACACAATTTAATAATTGTAGTCTCTAAATTTTCGAGTAGGATAGGGTAGGGTAGGGATGGACTGGGATGGGCTATAGCTACCTCTGTATCTTCATTTAGAAGTAAATAAGAATATCTTTTATTTTTATTTTCCTTTTTTTGAATAAAAAAATTCATTAATCATCAAAATAACAAGTTCTAGATACCAGGAGGAGTTTCCTCCCATTATTTTTAAATGAGTTTACTTTTGACTTTTCCTTTTCTTTTAGCCCCACTCTCCCTCCACAAATAATGAGAAAATAAACACTTTTCTTTACTTCTTCTAAATTTTGAGAGAAAAGCCACTTGGGTCCCACATGTAATAAAAAATTGTCCAAAAAATCCCACCCACCTATCATAATTAAAAATGAGGGAAAGAGAGAAAAAAAAAAGTTGGAACAAAATGAAGAGTTTGGTGGGAACGTGTAAAAAAATTCAAAATTTTTAAATATGCTCTCTAAGTCAACTGTTAGAATTTAAATATGACGTCTAATAATAGTAATTTGTATGAATCAATAATTAATAAAATAGAATCAGGCAAGACTTTTGTTGATTCTCTCATGAACATTCAAAAAAAAAAATCAATAGTTGAGCAATGCCATAATCATTTTGTTTAATTGAAAAACAAGACTCTGGACGACCAGCTAACTAGTCAATGTAAGAAAATCCTAAACTTGCAAGGACATAATTGTCCCTATGTATCTCAAACTTAGGAGTGGTCATTGGGTGGCTTGGTTCAAATATTTGAAGAGTTGAAATCATCCATTTAAACTTCAATTATTTTGTAAATGAAATCATTCTTTCCATGTAATTTTTTCAATTTCAGTTCGAAAAGATCGCTTCTAGTTAAAATATCCACTCCTACTAAAATTGCCAAAAATGATAATAAAAATACAATTATATAAATTAATAAAATTTCATCGTTATCTCACAGTTGAAGAAGATTGCCCTCAAATCTTGAACGGTATCTATAGCCGAAGTCTTATAATGACATCAACGGAGCAATAGACAATACTAGCCAGGTTGCACGAGCATACAAAGTTTTGCGGACCATCGCCTTCTCTAAATCCTATATGATTTATTATTGAATTATTGCCATGATTCATGTCAACATCTGTAAAAGTTATAGACCTCACATGAAGTTAATTTTACGAGTTATGCTACAAGTACAAAAGAGTTTCACATATTTTTTTTACAAATCACATGCATCGCTTTCTGGTTCTGCGAAGAATTCCCTCTACGCAAGGAATTGTTCTATATATTTTCATTTGTAGGGTGTCAAAGTAAGCAACCATAATCACATCACCTACCACCTACCATATTTATATTCATCCAACTTTTTGTATGGAGTGCTTTAATGGTAGTTACTAATATTGTTGCCTTCTCCTTTCATAGCAACGTGTCCTGACCTCACAATAATAAATAGAATTATGTTCCATGGTGTACACATTTTTTGACGTTAATGTGTGTGAATTCAAAAAATATATATATGTCGAGAGGGCTTTAATAGTAGTTACCAATATTGTTGCCTTCTAATTTGTCTATTCCTTTCATGGCAATGTGTCCTAACCTCACAATGGAGAATAGAATTAAGCTAAGTGTATATTCCATGATGTACACCTTTTTGATGGTGTGTGAATTAAAAAGGTGTTGGGCGGGAAAGTGAGTGTTTTTTTTTTTATTTTTAATTGTCTAATGTAAAACAAAATGTACATGTAGCATAATCGTAATGAATAATGGGTAATGCTAAATTCCGAATTTCGGTAAGCAAGACCTCGGGATTACCATAAGCAAACATCTTATTTCCAATTATTTTGGTTAAGAATTTGGAAGGCTTCCAATGCAAAGTAACTTATGTTTCTATCTCCTTGGCCATCCAAGCATCGTTGTTTTCTACTTCGATAATTGAATTAGCTATTTATCTATTAGATTTGACAAAACCTAACATATCTTGATGTTTTTGTCACTCTAATTCGTCAAAGTGCTCCTCGAATATATCTCCAGATACATCAAAAAATTGATGGACCATTATAATATTTACCTAAATCAACATACATCCATCAATTAAGATTGAAACTTGAAAGGGACGAAAAGATAATAGTCACCACTTGCAGCCACGACTTTGCCCTATCGATCCCGACAGTTATCTCCCTCACATTGACCGCCTTCAATGGCACCCAACAATACCATTGTTGGGCATTCAATATATCCATCTGTTGCTCTAACAGATTGATTCACTAGTAAATATGTATCATGTCCTCTCAGTAAGTTAATCCATCCAAGAAGGCTTAAAAAACTAATATGTCTCTAGACTCTCTACCAATTGACACAAGCATAAGCGAGCAAGAACGATAACAGCGATCACAATTCATTGATTTGCACAAGAATCCAGAAAAGCAACCAATAATATTTGCACAAAACTCCAAGTATTCTATATAATTCAAATACAACCGACTAGTACAAAGAGTTTAAACGAAAAAGCCCACGTAGAAAAAATTTTAAGCTCTTGTTTGATTCACATATAACCAGGTAATTAAAATGAATTCATAAAATACTACACATTAATTTATTAGATTATTGTTACTGGAAATTATACAAACTCAGACTGCAATTACTAGCTCCCAAAATCTCTCTAATTTTTTTGTAACTGAACATAGAAATTGCCAAGAACACATCACTGTTAATTGCCAAGATTACTTTTTTATATGTATCTTCATTTATAAGTAAATAAGAATATTATTTTATCTTTTCTTTTTCTTTTTCTTTTTCTTTTTCTTAGAGTAGAGAATAAGTTATTTATTTTTAAATGAGTACTTTTGACTTTTCCTCTTCTAATATTTTATATTTTAACTATTAAAAAAAGAACCGAGTTTGGTTATTTACATTTCAAGAGCCAAACGCCCCTTCCATTTGTACTTTATAATGATGACATTTTATATAAATGATAAATCTCAATTCTCCACTTCTTGTATTATTCAAATCATATCCAAATATCTTAGACTAACATTTAAAAGTATATCATAATTAAAAATGAGGGAAAGAAAGAAAGAGAAAAAAAGAGAGTTGAAACAAAATGAAGAGTTGAAATAAAGAGTTTGGTGGGAACATGTAAATAATTTCAAAAATTTTAAATATGCTCTTAGTCAACTGTTAAAATTTAAATATGGCGCCTAGTAATAGTAATTTGTATGAATCGATAATTAAGAAAATAGAAGTAAGCAAGAACAATAATATACGATCTGGATTCGTTGATTCCCCCATGAATATATAAAAAAAAAAAATCAATATTTGAGCAATGCTCCAATCATTTTGTTAACTGAAAAACAATCGACTAACAACAACTAGCTACAAAGTTTTCAAATAGAAAGGCCTATGTAAGAAAAATCTTAAACTTACAAGGACATAGTTATCCCTATATGTAACTCAAACTTAGTGGTGGTGGTCCGGTCCATGTATTTCAAGAATTGAATTCATCCATTCAAATTTCGATTATTTTGTAAGTGAAACCGATCTTTCGGTTCCAAAGGATTGATTCAAATTAAAATCACCACCACCACTACTTAAATAGAAACAAATGACACGCAGTCAAACTGATTGGGTAGCTCCTATGCCAATTCCCTTCAATTGTTCTACCATGACTTAATCATAACTTTTATTAATTAATGCCCCAATACCTCTATGAATAATTATTTAATTATTACCCCGATTCATGTTTACACCTTTAACAGTTATATACATCAATACCCCCACATGGTGTTTGAAATGGTTGCAAGATTGTCCTTCATGTTAACATTATCGAGTGCGGTGGTCCGGCTATTCCAGACAGCGGTTACTACCTGCAAAATGAGTTCGACGCTTTTCCCTCCATTGTACCTCCGGCGTGAGAATCAGTTCAGGTTTCAAGAAGCCAAACCTTTCTCACCTTGGAGGTATTTATAGGCATCTGTGGCTACGTGTGCATTTGATGGTTGCTGGTGCCATGTTTCCCACGTAAGCCTCCCCACTTCCCCCACGTTCTGGTAGAATGACCCACACTCATCAAGTGGTTGGTTATATCCACGTTTGGCGTTGAGCGGTTTCTGTCTAGTTCATTGTCATTTATGTGATTAGATGTAACATTAGACCCATAATAGTAGAGGACCTATGTAAACGTAGATGGCCTCATGGGAGAAAGACGGCCTCATAGTGGTAGGTACCTCATGGGGGTTGACTGCCTCATAGTGGTAGACACCTCATGGGGGTTGACGCCTTACGAGGGTCGACAGCCTTATGGGGGTAGATGATCTCATGGGAGTCGACGACCCAAAGGGGTAGACGACCTCATGGGGGTAAACTGCTCATGGGGGTAGACGACTTCATAATGGTAGACATCTTATAGGGATGACGGCCCCATAGGAATAGCTGGCCTCATGGGGGTAGACGGCCTCATAGTAGACGTCTCATGGGGGTAGACGACTTCATGGGGGTCGACGGTCTCATAGGGATAGACGACCTCATATAGATGGACGCCTCTGGGGGTCGACGCTCATGGGGGTCGACGGCCTCATGGGGGTAGACGGCCTCATAAGGGTAGACGACATCATGGAGGTGGACGACCTATCATGTTGTGTCCTACGTGTAGTGCATATCAAGTGGCTTTCACCCCACTAACCATCTTGAATAATTATTAATGGTCATGGACATGGGATAGCATCTTCACTTCTTCCGTGTTGCTCATGTGGCACCCCATAAGTGGGCTTTAGTCTTGGGGAGAATTTTCTCCCAAAAAATTAAAATCTATCAACATTGAAAGAGGTGTGTGTCCTCCCATTTCACTCCCTCTTTTCATTTATCGAAATTTTCGTCCTCTTTCGAGGTAGTTTTCTCCCCCTAATTCCTTCATCTTAATTTTTTTATCATGTATAAGTCATTCATTTCTTTATCCTCAGGTGAGTGAAAACGAGGGGGCGAGAGAGTCGACCAACCAATCTTCGGATGGGTCGGTCTACGTGACTTTAGGGTAGACCAGAAGTGATGCTGGTCGACGGTTGACCAATGTTGTCGACCAGCAGTGTTGGTCGACTTCCAGCCAGCCGTGGAGCGACGTCGACGGTCGAATATCCCCCTTGTGGGATTGGACAATTTCTTTTCGAGTCAAATATTTCAATACATTCGACGAATTTCAAGTTTTTCAATTGATTCTCCCAATAAGATATATTGGATCGACTAAATCTTTAAACCAAAATATAGAAACTAAACGAGATGTCGCGGGTGAGGAGGTAACTCTCGAAATTCCAAAGTGTTATAGCCTTTATAACTTCTCATCTAAATTAGAAAAGTCACTTACAAATATAAACGGGTGGATCGTTAAGTTTATAGAGCCCCTAGGCCCAACGAAACGCTTCCTGGAACTGACCTCGCGAGGTCGCCATTTATAAAGATATTATGGACGGTGGTTTTGAACTTTAACCACTTTAGGTTTTGAAAACTCGCCTTTCGCCTCGATTTCTTTACATTTTTGCTTATCGCTATGTGTCGAGCGATGTGGAATGCTGAATCCAGTGATTTTGAGTTTTAACCATTTTAGGTTTTGAAAACTCACCACGTGCCCGTAGAGTGATTTTGAGCTATTCAATTTATTCACTTAGTTGCTCACCGCTATGTGTCAAGCAATCTTGGGTTATCGAATGCAGGATCCGGTGATTTTGAGCATTAACCACTTTTGGTTTTAAAAACTCACCACCAACCTTTAGAGTGATTAGCTAGTCAATTTCTTGACTTTTTTGCTCACTGTTATACATGCAAGCGATTTTGGATCGTCGAGGGTATGGTCAAGTGATTTTGAGCCTTAACCATTTTCGGTTTTGAAAACTCACAACCAGCCCTTAACAATTTTGAGCTAGTCAATTTCTTGATTTTTTTCCACACCGCTATGCATCAAGCTATTTTGGATCGTCGAGGTTGGGGTTAGGTGATTTTGAGCCTTAACCATTTTAGGTTTTGAAAGCTCACCACCGTCCCTAGCAATTTTGAGCTAGCCAAATTTTTAGGCTTTTTTACTCATCGCTATGTGTCAGGCTATCTTGGATTGTGGAGGTCATGTGATTTTGAGCCTTAACCATTTTAGGTTTTTGAAGCTCACCATAGCCCCTGGCGATTTTGAGCTAGCCAATTTTTAGATTTTTTTGCTCACATCTATGTGCCGAGCTGTCTTGAGTTGTCGAGGTTGGTGTTAAGTGATTTTGAGCCTCATGTTTTAAAAGTTAACCACCAGCTCCTAGAGATTTTGAGTTAGCCAAATTTTTTGGCTTTTTTGCTCACCGCTATGTGCCGAACTGTCTTAGATCGTTGAGGTCGAGGTTAGGTGATTTTGAGCCTTAACCATTTCAACTTTTGAAAGCTTACCACCAGCCCTTATTGATTTTGAGCTAGCTAAATTTTTAGATTTTTTTGCTCACCGCTATGTGTCGGGCTGTCTTGGATCGTTGATGTCAGTGGATCATCGAGGTCAGGGTCAGGTTATTTAGAACCTTAACAATTTTAGGTTTTTGAAGCTTACTACCAACCCTTAGCGATTTTGAGCTAGCCAATTTTTAGGCTTTTTTGCTCACCGCTTGTAGTCTTCACTTTAATTAGTTATAAACTAATATCTCATAGCAGAATATAACTTTCCAAGATTTGGGGACTCGGTAGATGCACCGGGACATCCCATCTAGGCTGGCTCTTCCATAGCGCCTTCATCATTTACTGCCACTTAGGCTTTTCATTAAAACAAATTTCAATAAGGTGTGCCTATTGCAGGCATTACATCATGAAAATCTGAGCTACAATATTTATAAGCAGTCATTACATCAGAAAGGAAGAAATAAAAATTAGCCCATCGACTATATTTACAGGCAAGTATCATGTTACTCGAGTTTCGTGCTCGTTTGTCTATTGATAGTACTTCTTGAGGTGCTTAATTCGTCCCCTTGGAGGCTCAAGGTCCATCATCATCACTGGTGGTGATCCATTCGTCCGTATACTGTCCACGTAACACTTTCTCGAAGGATTATTGATTGCCCCTCACACATCCCACACCTCGACTAGTTGGGAATTTCATCACTTGGTGATAAGTTGAGGGAATAGCCCTCGCAGCATACAACAGAGGTCGACTGTAGATTGCATTATACACCATGAAGGTCTTGACAACCAAAAAGTTAGTTAAGATCACCACACTTGCAGGGTAGGTACCCAACGTCATCAGTAGGTCTACGACTCTTTCTGGTATCACAGTAGCCCCTTCAAATCCTAGAAGGGGGTGGACACCACTTTCAACATTTTCAAAAAAAAATTTAATCCTTCAAATGCTTCCCAAGTGAGAATGTTCGCTGCACTTTCGCTATCGACCAATACCCTTCTGACACCACAGTCCGCTATGTCACCGACTATTACCAAGGCATCATCATGGGGGGTTGCCACGCTATTAAATATTCTTCACCAAAAGTGATGCTTTGATTGAATTTAGCCTTTTTCTGAATGGAACGGACCCCAGCCGTGCGTGCATAGCTCTTTCTAGCGGAGTTCGAGTCTCGACCTTCTACTTACCTCAATCATTCCTCGCATACTTAGTCACAAAATCCCACTTCAAGAGGTGCTCGATCTCCTATTTCGAATGGATACACTCTTCTGTTTCGTGTCCATGATCTTTATGAAAATGGAAATACTTGCTCTTATCCCTCTTGCTGGTTGATGTTGCCATCGACCTCGGCCATTCGAGATCTTTCATGTCTCAAATTTCCATCAATATCTTGTCCCATGGGGTATTTAAAGGGGTGAAGGCTTTGACCTCATCTCGTCTTTGCCTAATCGAACGATCCTGAGTGTACCCTATGTTTATGTGTTCATTCCTCAACTTGTCTTTGTCAATAGGGACAGAATTTTCTCAATTCTAATCGATTAGGCGTATTGTGCCGGTTCTTTTGAGTAATATATCTGGAAATGCCCCTTGAAACCTTCTTAACACCATTTCGGACACAACTGGTACATTCCAAAATCACCGTTACTCGCGCATCTTTCCCCTTGGCCATGAACCTCCTTTGGATTTTTGATTTACTCAATTCTTTTATTTTCGATTCGAAACGAAGAAAAGGAAAGGAAGGAAAAAATGGAAGTTACTAACTTGAAATCCAATTCTAAAAGATCAAAATCAATAAAGTAATAATAAATCAAAGCCATAGTAAATAATAAGTAAGACAACGGATTTCTAAACTCTATTTAAAATGGAAGTATGGTATTTCAGTTAAAGATCTTGTTCTTGTATTCTTGCCCTAGATCTGCATTTTCTACTCTACCCCCATTCCTCTATTTTGAATATTCATTATTCATTTAATTCGAACTTGAACCCGAGTCTCGCAGATGTTGGATCTACTTTTATTCTTTCTCTTTCCTCCCTTTTTCTAAAAAAGGGAAAAAAGAGAAAAAAGGGGGGGATTAGTCACAGATATTTGATTGTATCTCTAATCTTCTTCATTCCTTCCCATGTCAATAACTAGAATGAAAAAAAGGGGAATGTCAACGCATCCGGGAAAAAACGATTAATCTCTATCAACAGACCTGCTAAAGCCCCGAACCATAGCGTACTTAGTACTGGTGCCACGGAGAGATATGTTTTTAGATCTCGCATTGAAAACCCTCCTTCTTTTATTTATTGTAATACATAAAGATAAAGATAATGCATATATGATTAGATAGATATGTAGTTAAGGACCACTTATAGTTGTACACGGAATCCCTAATTCAAATTGAAATGTACAATGATCCATAAGATTTTCTTTTTCTTAAAACAGAAAAAAAAAGATCCCCTCGTAGCGAGTATTTCCGAAAAATACTCATTTTTTTTTACAATGGGTTCTGTATTTCGTATATATATATAATATAATAAGTTTTTTACTTTTCTTATTATTATATGTTAAATGAAACCAAAAATACGAAATGGGCAGAAAATTGTGTATATCAATGGAGCAACTAAGGATGTGGAAAACAAGACAGGAATTCTCTACAATGACACTGTAGAACAATTGAAGGGATGTGGCGCAGCTTGGTAGCGCGTTTGTTTTGGGTACAAAATGTCACGGGTTCAAATCCTGTCATCCCTACCTATTACTGCTCCTTTGAGCAGTAACGAGGAATCAACTGAGATCCATTCAAATTGGGCAGAATCTTTCATTTTTTTGAAACTATATAGTATATGCAGACAAAATGAAAATGGATTAGGGTTACAAAAAGAATCCTTTTCTTTACAGTCTTATCTTATTCTGATAAGAAAGCGCTCTTAGTTCAGTTCGGTAGAACGTGGGTCTCCAAAACCCGATGTCGTAGGTTCAAATCCTACAGAGCGTGATTTTTTCTTCGTAGATCAAATTAGACTGAAATAGATTCATTCACTTGCACAGCAATCAGAATTTGACCTCCTGTGGATTAAAGAAAGGAGGAGGAGGTCAATCAAAAAAAGAAATGTTAATTAATCAAAGGTCCAACCGATCACCACGCCTGTATTGTAAATATGCAGTTACGAATAATCCAGCCAAAGTAATAGGAATTAGACCTAACACGATTCCAAATAGAAAAACTTCAATCATTTCAATTTTTTGAAAAGGAGAAAAAAAGAGGTAATATCTATACCTAAATATTAATCCGAATTGACGTGAATCTCAATGACCAAGAATTGACGCAGTAAGAAACTATAGAATACACCGAATCTCACAGAAAGATTTCTTTTAGGAATTATTTCTTTCAAATAGAAATTTCAAATAAGTCGTATCTTGCTCAGACCAATAAATAGAGCTGAAGTTATAGTTAAAGCCGCTAGTAAAAAACCGAAATAACTAGTTATAGTAAGCATGAAGGAGCTAAATGAAATATGTTATTTTTATACATATGTTTAGAAAACATTTACCTAAATTTCTATTTTTGTAAAATAGGAGGATACGCAAAAATACCAATTGAAAGAATAAGTTCAATTGAAAGTTTTTGATTCATCTATCATTATATATGGCACGAACAAAGATAAAGTGACAGGCGCATATAAAACGAAATTGATTCATCATTTGTAACATTTATCCATCGCGCGATTCCTATCAACCGATTCATTGAGCATAAACTAATAATACGAACTGGATTGTGTAACTTCACTCAAAAATGAAACTCTTTTTGAATTTTTATTTGTGAATAAAATTATTATGTTATTATAGAACACAATTCAAAAATCATTTTGTTTTGATCATTTCTTCGATTTTTGAATTGTATCGAATTCATTTTCTATTTTAGAGTGAACAGTGACCTTATAAAACTTTTTTTTGACCTTAATTAAGTTTAATTCATTAAATTCAGTAATAGGTTCATTCCCATAATATCTTGAATGAATGCGAAGAAAAAAGGTATCACATGGATCACTAGAAAAAAAATCTTTTTTTTTTTTTTTTTTTTTTCCAACTAGATTCTAAAACTAGTAATTTATATTATCGTTTTTAGTTTTTACAATTTTGCTTTCCATATTTGTAAATAAAGCCTCATCCTTGTAGCTAGATCAAGATTTGTATCTCGATCCAATACAACAATGCATCACAACTATGGATTCCAATTATTTTATTCTTTCTTCGCTTTCTTTCATCGAATACGCTCTACTACTCTTATTTGTTTCTGGACGATTAACCAATTTAAAAGGATTCAAACAAAAAAAACTGCTTCTACAACTACGAAAAGGAAATTTCTAGATCTCGCGCATCTACTTAAATTGTGGGAATATGATAATCTCTTTCATTGTAAGAATTTTCTATTAATATAGAGCATCATTTTACATCAACGGGTAAAGGAAAGGAAGAAAGAAATTATTTAGCACTTCCTTTCGATTCGATACTGATTCAAATTGCGTTGCTGTGTCAGAAGAAGGATAGTTATACTGATTCGGTATACTCTAAAGACGCCCTCGGTACAATATTGACGATCCTACAAGGATGAAATTTCAGTGATTGCCTTTTACTGATCTCATCTTTTACGGAATCGATCCCCTTTGACTGTACAAGAATATGTGGAGCTGAGCATGTCTGGAAGCACAGGAGAACGTTCTTTTGCTGATATTATTACCAGTATTCGATACTGGGTCATTCATAGCATTACTATACCTTCCCTATTCATTGCGGGTTGGTTATTCGTCAGTACCGGTTTAGCTTACGATGTATTTGGAAGCCCTCGGCCAAACGAATATTTTACAGAGAGCCGACAAGGAATTCCATTAATAACTGGCCGTTTTGATCCTTTGGAACAACTCGATGAATTTAATAGATCGTTTTAGGAGGCCCTAATCTAATGACTATAGATCGAACCTATCCAATTTTTACAGTACGATGGTTGGCTGTTCACGGCCTAGCTGTACCTACCGTCTTTTTTTTGGGGTCAATATCAGCAATGCAGTTCATCCAACGATAAACCTAATCCGAATTATAGAGCTATGACACAATCAAACCCGAACGAACAAAATGTTGAATTGAATCGTACCAGTCTCTACTGGGGGTTATTACTCATTTTTGTACTTGCTGTTTTATTTTCCAATTATTTCTTCAATTAGGAAAACAAAAGAAAATAAATAATAA